>CM065637.1:36441630-37641630 GCA_033220585.1 Dipteronia sinensis
TTCTAGAAATGAAGCATTTGTTGAAACAAATACTTTTAGATCAGAAGGACTATAGAAATAATATCCTTTAGTTCCTTTTGGATACCCCAAAAATATACATGTTTTCGAACTGGACTCCATCTTTTCTGTCTTTTCTTTCAACACATGTGCAGGACAACCAAATATCCTCATGTGTTGTAAACTAGGCTTTCGCCCAGTCCACAATTCATGTGGGGTTTTAGGGACAGATTTAGATGGTACATCGTTTAGAATATATATTGCTGTTTGTAGAGCATATCCCCAAAAAGAAATAGGAAGTGTTGAATAACTCAACATTGATCTAACCATCTCTAAAAGAGTCATATTTCTCCTTTCTGCTACCCCATTTTGTTGAGGTGTACCTGGTGCAGAAAGCTGAGAAACTATCCCATTATCAATAAGATATTGCTGAAACTCTCCAGATAGATATTCTCCACCACGATCAGATCTCAAGATTTTTATATGTTTCTCAAGCTGATTTTCTACTTCAGCTTTGAATGCTTTGAACATATCAAATGCATCCGACTTATGTCTCATGAGATACACATAACCAAATCTTGAGTAATCATCTGTGAAGGTGATGAAGTACTCATATCCACCTCTAGCTTGAATGCTCATAGGACCACATACATCAGTGTGTACTAGTCCTAAACATTCAGTGGCTCTTGCACCTTTGGTATTGAACGGCCTTTTGGTCATTTTACCTTCCAAACAAGATTCACAAGTTGGTAGATCATCAACCTTTAAGTCACTTAAAGGTCTGTCACATACCAATCTTTTAATCCTATTAAGGTTAATGTGACCTAGGCGTAAATGCCAAAGATAGGTTTCATCTTTTGATAATTTTACTCTTTTATGATTAGGTTCCGTTATTTCTGTGTCTAACGAGTGAGAGATATTTCTATGCAAAAAAGAATAAACCGTTTTCCAATGTACCTTTGCAAACAACTTTGTCATTCTTACTAATAATAAAAGTTTTATTAAAAGTAACCGAATATCCAAACTTATTTAAACAAGAAACTGAAATTAAATTCCTCTTGAATTGAGGTACATAATAAACGTCTATTAAAGCTAAATGCCTACTAGAATCTAAAATAACTCTAATATCTCCCACTGCACTTGCAGACACTAACGTTCCGTTGCCCAAGCGCAAATTGACTTCATCTTCATTCAACCTTCTCTTTTCCTGAAACCCCTTCTTCCTTCTTTTTCTAGGACTTTGGGCAATCTCTTTTCCAATGTCCCTTTTCACCACAAAGGAAGCATTTACCTTTGATCTTGGTTACTTTCTTGGTTTCCTTCTTGGTAGGCCCAAGTTGCTTTTTCTTCTGTTGTTTCTTGACCTTCTTACGGGTCTTAACAGTAGCAACTTTACCAACCAAATGAATCTCTTGACCTTTGTTTTTCACAAGGATCTTTTCAGCGCTTTGAACATCTTGCATCAGGTCCTGTAAGGTGTATTCCTTTTAGTTCAAGGTGTAGTCCAACTTGAACTGATCAAAGGAATCTGACAGTGAGTTAACTACCATATCAATTTTGGTCTCACCATCAATCTCAGCACCATTTAGTTCAGCAATATTGAGATGTGCTATGACTTTCATCATGTGATCTTTCATAGATTGTCCTGGTTTCATCTTAAGATTCATAAAAGCAGTCACTGCCTCTCTTAGTCGTTCTAGACCTCATAGCAAACATTTCCTCTAGAGACATCATTATATCAGCAGCAGACTCCATTCCTTCATGTTGCTGTTGCATCACGTCGGAGATAGTGGCCATAATGTAATATTTTGCCATATCATCAGAAGTCTTCCAGTGCTCATACTCATCTCTTTGCATCACATTAGATTCATTATTAGGAAGGGGTGGTTTAGGAGTGGTCAGAACAAACTTATGTTTTTCACTTTGCAGCAACAACCCAATTTTCCTTTTCCATGTTACGTAGTTATCTCCAGTTAAGGTGTTATCTTTCAGGATGTTCATAAGTGATGGGGTCATGATTTCTGATTAAAACAAAAATATATATAAGTAAATAATCATGATAATAGCACTTTTAAAAATTTATCTTGAATTAAAATAAATAATTCAATCATAAAAATTCAACGGTGATCCAACACCCATAAATATTACGCCTCCTTTGGGAGTTCGCACTATTTACTAGTTAGACTAGGTCCCACCTAATTATTAACATAACAACCAGAGTTTTTAATTTTAGCCTTGTAATTTTTATTAACAAGAACTCTTGGGAGGATATTAATAAAATTACATTGAGTGTGTTACCAAGATATCGACCCTCAATTTTCTCTCACGAAAATCCCTCCTTGGGGAGTAGATTTCGTTTAAGTCAATTGTCTAGTCTATCCTTGTAAGGAAGTATATTGTTAAATTCCATTTATGGACGCCCCTTGGGGGGATTACCAAAAATAATAAAACTCAACTAATCTTGGAGGCCATAGGCGTTCTTGCACACCTTCTCCCACTCAATTATTTAAGGCGTGTGATTAAATCCCAAAGAATGATTTTTACCAAGTTATCTAGATGCCAATTAGATACCTAAATCATTCAATGCATGTTCATACCAAAAGAGATATATGAGTGGCACTCCTATTCTAAAATGTCATGTTATCATACAACAACAAATATTGTAATATTTAAGCAAAAATTAAATAGCAACAATTTTGTCCCATCCTAGAAAAGCAAGTAAATTACAATTGTTAGGAATACAAGATCTTCAGGTGGCCATCAACCATACGCTCATCCCTCGGCCTCCTCCAATGGACGTCCACAGCCCACAACCCCACAAAGGGCCTGCCTTGCGCAGCCCATAAGGCCACACAAGGCTGCCGTGCGCAGCCCACCAAGGATTGGGCTTGCCATGCGCAGCCCAATCCAGTCCTAGGTGCGCACGGTGCTCGTTCTCGGTTCCGGTTGCTTCGTTTTTCTTCGTGTCTTTGAATTTTCAATACCCGAATACATTACATCATATTACGAATAATTACTGCAGCAAATTTTTATTTTTTTTATTTTTTTTATTTTACTGCAGTAAGATTTACAAAAAAAATACTGCACCTGATTACAAAAAAAAAATACTGCACTTATTTTACATACAAAAAAATAAAACCCTAGCAACTACTAAGAAGGAATTATGGCGATAATAGACCACCCTTCTTGTTACAAATCCGAAACAAAAATTTCATTGAAATTCTAGGACCAAAATCGAGCAATAACAATTCAATTTATAAAACATATATAAATCCATACATTCAAAATGTAATTATATATGCGAATACCTAGAGTGCATTCTCTTTCTAAAACATGTATAATCACAATAAAAAAGAAATAGATTCACGTATATATACGTTAATTAATTAAAAGGTACAACCAAGGCTCTGATACCAATTGTAGGGAAAAATCGATATAAAACGCAGCGGAAGAAACGAAAAATAGATTTCGTATGGTTTTAAAATTTTTCTCAAAGTTGAACCTTAACCTTTTAATTAATTAAACTCAAATATATACAGTTAGAGTTAAATACCTCTTGACGCGTGATCCGATTGACTTAAGTCGATTGGTAATCCGCAAAATCTTTTCCGATGCCCGTGAACAGTACCCACGTGAACAGTGATTGTGAACAGTACCAGCGTGAACAGTGATCGTGAACAGTACCGCGTGAACAGTGATCGTGAACAGTACCTCGAGATCTTCCAATCCGAACACGTACGTGAATCACCTAGGAGCGTGGTCTCCCTTTTTCTTTGAATTGCAAACCTGAGAATGGATGAACAAAGTTTTCTTTTTCTTTAATTAGTCACAAAACAATCAAAAGAAGACAAAAATTATTCCGGTAACTTTTGAGTTCTCAATCTAATGATCGAAACTCGCGTGAACCTAATTCGATGTTGTACACACAAGCTTATTGCTGAACAAGCAATTAGTTTACTATCAAAGAATAATCTCTTCTCTCTTTTATGTTTAGTAGAATAAAAATTATCCTTTTCTATGAATTGAGAAGAAGAAGAAAAATTGAATCATTCAATCAACTATGGTGGCCGAATTCTATATGTGGTATTATATAGGTGGCCGAAATTTTGCTTCCTCTTCTATTTAGGATTGCCGAAATCTTCCTCTAAATGGACTAGGGTTGCCGCAAATAACATACCAAAAAGAGTTTGTGTTGCACCCTATTTTCCGTCAACCTTTAGACTTCAAAACCTAATCCAACTCATAGATATTTTTATTCTTTTATTGACTAAATAAAAAGACTTCTTATTTGATTAAATAAATAAAATTAAATATTTATTTTCTCATCAAACAAGTCTTTTACTTTTAATATACTACTACCAATAGTATAACTTTAGGAAATATATTTCCTGATCAGAAAAAGATTTGTTTCTTAATTAAACAATTAATTAATAAATTAACTAATTCTTATTTAATTAAAACAATGAAACAAAATAATATATTAGGTTAATATATACACCTTGCCGCCCCATTTATATAAATGAGCCATAAATTATTTTTCTTATTTCATTTAATCCATTGGACTTTAAATAAAAGCCCACATGTGAACAAGACCCATTCTTACTAAAAGAAACAAGCCCACATGTCTCCTTTTAATATATTAATATAATAGTGCAGCCCATTAATTAAATAATAGACATATTATATTCTTGATATATTAAAAACAATTCTAGATGGACCCTTAAATCGGCCCGGTAGAATATATCAAGTGATCCATGCAAATACGTGTGGATTGGGGATCTTGGCGGGCTATCTAAATTTAAGCTTCAATAGACACAACCTAATCACAATCAACAAATGATTCACTTAGGTCCAATCTATTAATTTTAACTCATTCCACTAAAGAGCTAAAATTGAACTGTTAAATAAAGATAGAATAAGGAGATGTTTCTCATTCATACCCTAGACAATCTTATAGGAGATGGTGTATCCTCGTGAATAATATCAGTAATCGCCAAGAGCTCATAGATCGCCTATAGCTCTCCAAGTTACCATATTTCCTCATATGACCACATTTCGAACTTGGATACTTTGACTTGTCCAGAAGCCATGTTTTCAATAATCATTATTGAAAACTCAACGTTGAGATTTAATATCCAATACCTCAAAACATCCATATGATGATATTATACTCTCATTTAATAAATGGAGCCACAATGTCCATATCTATAAATGAAGTCCTCTATCGATTAACAAATGTATACCACCAAACTATAGAGGATAGACTATGCTATATAATCATACTCATTGATAGCTCTAATGATAACACTTGCAACCATAAGTCCATTATTTATCTCAGGATTAAGATAGACTCTCCGATTGTCCTCTTTAATGAAAAGACTTATATCTAGTGACGGGTCTAGATAAAGTATTTCATTATGATCCAGTTCAATGCACCTAGTGCACTAGATTCTTTTACTCGAAAACCTTTCGATGATTTTAGACTCATTATATTCATTTGATCCCACTCAAATGCTAGTAAAAGAATTCTACAACTTTAACAAGATAGAGGTGCCCAACCTTTAACTTAAGTTGTGAACGTTATTCAAGACTAACTAAAGAATTGTGTCTACCTCATACATATCCGGATGTATGAACAATTCTTCATGTCTCATAGTCTTTTGACCTTATGATTATATTCCTTGACAATTATAATGATAAATGCTATAAGTAATTTTAAGAATCAGAATTCACTTTATTAATATGAGAAGATTGTCAATTACAATATTACACTCTTGCCATTGAGCATAATCCTAACAATACCTGGTACCTAGGTACCGCGACATCTATTTGGTACCCAAGTACCGCGATATCAGTCCAGGATCTAACCAGAATGTATATCTTACCCGCCAAGTAAGAAGAATGGAACCAGGAAGAGGTACCAGCATGCTAGAACAAGCGCTACGCCAGCGAGCACTCCGGTACACCAGCGTACCATACCACCGGGATACAGAGTCAGAATTCTCCTTCAAGCAACGTAAAAGATAAAGTTGACCTATCTTGTAATTAATTGAGATAATCAACACCATTAATGAAGGAATCAGTCAACTCCATTAATGGCCATTCACAACTCCATTAATAAGGGAATCAGTCAACTCCATTAATGGCCATTCCCAATGCCATTAATGAAGGAAGCAGTCAACTCTATTAAAGGAGATAATCAGCCCCATTAATGAGAAGATATTCAACTCCATCAATGAGAAGATATTCAACTCCATCAATGAGAAGATATTCAACTCATTAATGTCGATAAACCAATGGAGTGGGCAACAAGGATGAACAGATATAAATATAAAAAGTCACTCTCCAAGAAAAAGGTCGATTCCCTAATATTTCTCTGGTCGGACATTTCTCCAACATGGGGTTCGAACAATAGACACAGTCCAACAGCTCTCCAGTATCTCCATATCTCCAACAGCTATCCAACATCTTCATGTCTCCAATCCCAGATTTCGGCCACTTTTCCACTAGGAATATGAGTTCGCCATCGCTTGGAGTGTAAAAGAGACCCTGCCCGAATTCCCTCTACACCACCATTGTATCGACTGCTATGTATGTCAATTTTTGCCATGAATGTACCGGTACCAAATGGTACCCCTCTAACTATGACCTACTAGGACTCAGTTTGTATTAATGTAAACTCTCCGGAGCACCTCTCGAGATATAAAAATATAAAGAAGGGTATTTCTCCCTTCCAATGGATACTGCCTTGGGGTTTTTCAGCATGTGATCAATCGTGTTGCTTTTTCCCCATAGGCCAGTCCACCACTACTAAAAGAGTTGTCATTCTTCCATCTATCCTTTTTTTATGAATGCATCTATGCATGCTAGGCACCGACCATGCTGGTCCTAGCTCTCATGTACCTCTCCTGGCTCATTATCTAGGTCGGGGGAATATTGAAGGCACCTAGAGAGGTGACTAGGTACCAGGATCAGATACCAAGACCAGGTACCAACCTGCTGCACAAGATGGGAGGGATGACTGTTCTCCTACCATGGCATCTATCTCGCTTTCACCTTACCAGAACCACGGTATGAAGTACCTACCCCCAGCTGCGACTTCCGGGGTAGCGGGTCGAGGGTGTTGATTTAAATTTCACTCATTGAGTGGATTTTTCCGTTAACACCTACAATATCAACCAAAATAGCTATAAATATGCATAAAAAATACTCAAAAACAAGACAAAGGGTAAGGATATGAGGGCCAAAATGTATGACATTTTTGGCTCGATCACCTCTCCCAAATCTTTCATTTGGAATTGGTTAGCGAGACAGCCCTTTACTTCTTATAATATTCCTAAGTCATTCCCAATGAGTAGTATATCATCACCATAAAGGACCAGGAAAACTACTCGTTTCTCAACTATCCGCTTTTAGACACGAGTTTTATCAACATTTTGCTCGAAACCATAAGATTCGATAGCAGTATCAAACCTAATGTTCCAAGATCTAGATGCTTGATTCAGTCCATAAATAGACCTTTGCAACTTGCAAACTTTTTGCTCTTGATCTCGGGACATGAATCCCTCTGGTTGCATCATGTAGATGCTCTCACCAAGATTTCCATTCAAGAATGCAGTCCTTGTTACGATTATGCTCAATAGCAAGAGTGTAATAATGTATTTTACAATCTTTTCATATTAATAAAGTGATTTCTAGTTTAACAAATGTTAACGGGAAATTCCAATCAGGGAGCAAAATTCCAATTAACACCCCCGTCCCCTACCTGTACAAGACAGCGGGATAGGTACCTTCGGTACCAGGATTCCTTCAAATTTGAGAGATTGATATAGGAGAAACACATGAAGAAATCTTATGAATGCGAATGATACTTTTCTACTGAATAATTGTTATGTAGATGTTACATTGCACTATTTTCTCTCTCTTCTCTCGTTCTACACAGCATGGTGGTGAAAAAACCGTTTAAGTTGATAAGTGGCTATCTTTTTCTCCCAATAATTGTCCCAAACTCTCACTGGCTTCCAAGAATTCAGAAGGAGATTTCTTGGGATTAAGTCTCTCTTCTTTAGTGACCAAAAATCCGATCCTCACTTTGTCTTCCATGGCAGTATCTATAGACCTTTCATATCCCTAAGAATCTGGTTGAATTAATGAGGATTATTTGGAGTCCTAGTTTTGGTGTTGAAAGGAGTTGAGTGAGGCTAAAGGGGCGGGATTTGATCCTGTTAATCACTATCATATTTAAACTCTGATTCGGTTGATCGTTTGGTCTCATTTATGGCACTGTAAATGGTGATGGAGTCAACTTTTCTTGTTTGTATTTTTTTGGAGAGGTATATCGGTTTTACACCCTGTTGGTGAGGTATACTGATATATTGATTTGACTTACTGGCGTGGCTCTTGTTCTTTCATACTGATGACTTTGTGGTGACATTCATCTTGCTGGGCAGGTAGGATGCCTGTCTTGGTTGGTCTCTGGGCTGATGTTGAGGTATTTTGGAACACCAAGTATGCGTCGTGGTACCACGGTAACAAGTATGAGGGACCGGGTACCTACAAGGTACTAGGTACGTGATATCGTTGTACCCCTTTCGCCAGGTGTTAGAATTGATGCCCGGCGTGATACCTGCTCTTCCTGGTTAAATATTTCTGGTGCTTTATCTAGTTAGATAGGTAGTTGAGGTTCTGGTCTTTACAAGGTATTGATTTCCTCTAGGTCGTGGTATCGATCCCGCTAGGTACCAGGGAGCTGGGACTGGTCCGTACAAGGTAGATACTTGGTGGAAAATTTTAGACCCTTGCCAAACAAACCTGTTAACAGAAGTCCCCCCTGACTTGAACACTGGTGCCAGTTTGGGGTTAGAGTCAGGATTCAAAACATTTGGAGAATTTTTGTAACCGTCTCGTAGAACAGAATCTTCCCCTTACACGCTGACTTAAATGGGCCTTCCACATGGCTGGCTGCGGTTGGCCGAGTTCAAAAAGGGCAATATCTTAGATGCGCACATTTCTTGAAACCGTTCCCCCACGTCACCGATTATCCCACGATATTGATTACCTTCTCTGCCCGTTACAAGTAGCTGGTTCTATATAAACCTCGCTCCTCCACGGCGTGCTCACTTCCCATTCAAGCAAAATTTCCAAAGCTTTTCAAATCTATGCCAACCTTATCTTTCTTCTTCTTCATCCTTCAGCCCCAATCTTTTTTATTCCCGCTTCGATTTTGCTATAATGTCTTCCCCTATTAGCGACAGTGTCGAGTAGCTGTTTGACGATGATGCCATCGCGAGTGGGATTCTTGTCCCTAGAAAAAGGGTTCACATCGACGACGGCAACGGAGACGATGCTCCTCTTCAGTGCCGTCGCTCAAACAGAAATGTCGCAATCGAGACCAGCTTCTCGAACGATCCCATTGCTCCGGTTGACGTAGACAGGGAATTAAGCGAAGATACAGGCGTTGTCAGGGTAGGTGGAGACTAGGCTAGCAAAGTCATAGACACCGTGGGAAGGGTGCTCGCCCTTCTCTACGAGTATAGATGTATCCCTGACTCTACCAGTACCTCGGATACCATCAGGCGCTTGCCGAGGGATTTTAAGGTTCATAAAGACATCATTATCATTGTTCCTCTAGTGGACTATGATATGTATACCCCCTCTATTGGCGAGCTTCCGATTCACATGGCAGCTTTAGAGAGTGGAGTCAAGCTACCTCTCCACCCTACCATGCGTAGGGCACTACATGCCTTACAGCTCGCCCCCTTTCAGCTAACACCAGGATTCTACAGGCACCTGGTGGGGTTCTTAGTACTGTGGAGGGAGTAATGTGACAAAGATAACATCGATCGGGAGCCGGGGCTGGATTGCTGCCAACTCCCCCCGCCCAAATGGACAATTCTATTCCTAAGCCAAAAACAATTTGAAATTCGTGGTGCCAGGGGCCACGAAGAAGGATACCTCATAGAAGGAGGAATGGGTCATCATCTAGGGCAAATGGGGTAGCTCAGTCCATATTAGAGGATCCGAGTTCTTGGTCCCTACTAGCTTTAGCGGCAAGCCAACGCTGGAAAAAGGCAAGTTGTCTTTTGAATCAGAGAAAATTCTGATGGCCATCATGGCCTAAAATTATGCCAATTTGAGGTATCCTCCCATGGATGCTTTCGATGTGGGGAGGGTAGAATTCTACCTCATCGTCTCTAGTGCACTTCCAGGTAAACAATCTTCATGGTCCTATCTTGGTAGCGTTTCTTTATTGATTATGCATGTGCTAATTCTCTTGTGTTGATAGTCTCTGCAGTGCCTCTAGTGGTTCAGGAGGAGGGACTTGACCTCGCTGATCACGATTCTCCACCGATCTCCCCTATCAGACTTCCAGCTGGCTCTAACCTTGATGGAGGGGTTGGAACCCCTGGTAGATCTAGCAGGATTCTAGTCGTGGTCCTTGTGGCTTCTACTCCCCCTCCCCCTTCTTTGGTTAGGTCGCTTGAAACTTTTACAACTCTAGTAGGTCAGGTTCGGGGTGCTTCCAGCTAGGCGTAGGGTCTGTCACTTATTGCCCCAACTACTACCATTGCTGCTACCGCTATTGCTCAAACTACACCTTCTGCCTCTCATGCTGTGGTGACCGAGCGATCTACCCTTGTAAGTTCCTCATATTTTGATTGTCTTATTTCGTTGACAAACCACATTGGGGATTATTCTTTGTAAGGGAATTTAGGCCTCTTGAGTGTGATCAAGCTTCAAGGACATCATCTCTCTCAAAGAGCACTTCAAAGGTATCTCACTAGTTTAACTTTCTTTGAAGAGATCTAGTTGCACACACTCACTTGCATGCATTATGTTTCTATCTTCATGTAATTGAATGATGTATTGTATGCCTCTTTTCACACTCCACACTTGCACATTTTGCACATCACTTAGTGTGTTGAGTTTGCCCAGAAAAGAGATTTTCTTCTCTTAGCGCGGCCTAGACCGCTTGGCAAGACTTGCTTGCACCGCGGCACACAGAGCGGTATATCTCAGCAGTGTCTTGCTTCGTGTACCGCTTCCTGTACACTTGCTCGCAAAGCGACCCAAGTCGCGGTGTTGTCCAGTAAGCCTCTGTTGCCCATACCGCGGCCTGTACACCTGCATGCACAGCGACCTGCACCGCGTTGTTGTCCAGACGGTGCACTGCTGTGTGTACCGCGGTCTAGACACTTGCCTACGACGCAGTCCATCTAGCGGTATTGACGGGATTTCGTGCCCTAAGTTCAAAACGACGCTGTTTCAACTAGGGCTCCTATATATATGCTCTATCTTCTTCCTTGCTCGTTTTTAATGAGTTCAAGAAGCCATTTTTGATAGGCTAAGCTTCCATTAGAGAGAGAAACTCCCAAGAACTCATTTTTACTCAACCAAACACAAATCCATGTGCATCTAACATCTTCAAGCATCATCTCATCATGGATTCTTCTTGTTTTCATTGACTAGGTAACTTGAACATGCCCTAAATCTCTTTGTACTTATTTATGTTCTTGTTTGCCTAGGGTTAGCTCTTTTATGTGATTTTATTGCATATCTTTATGTTTATTGGCATTTATAACATGATTGAGTTGTTGGTTGTTGGTTGAGAGCTTTGTTCATTAATATCTAGCATTTAGGACGATTTTACCCTTCTAGCTAAATCTTCATGCATTTGCATTTAGATATTGATATCTAGGATTTGCATTTATTGATATCTTTAAATCCTTAGATAAGCATTTATTGTTGCCTAGCATTAATTGCATGTTTGAATATCTTTTACATATTCACATAGGTTGTTTAACCTCTTCATTGATTGTTAAGCTTTGTGACTAAGTGAGTTAGTGCACAAGCTTGTGGTCAAGAATCACTATTAAAGGCCCGTTGGGTAGAGTGAAAGGGTTACTGACCAAGTAGGTGTTACTTGAGGTCAACCTAGGTTGTAAACTTTCGTTCAAATAGTGGATTTGAGGACCGTTTGTGGCTAGAAGGATAGCCCGTGAGTTTTGCCCAGTTGGAGGGTTTCTCACGTAAATCAATCCTTGTGTTTTTATTGTTTTCCGCATATTTATATTGGATTGATTGATTGTTAATATGGAGTAGGATTATCGAAATTGATTAAGTCGAAAAGTTGGTAATATATCAACTAAAACCTATTCACCCCCCTCTAGGTTATATTAGACACACTTTATGTATTTTCAACCCTGGTTGAAAGGGGTCTTGACCCTGCCGCTACTTCCTAGGCTGCTCTTTGTAATAGGTCACAATCAAGGTCGAGAGACATCAGCCAGGATAAAGTCTTGGCAAAGTTTGCAGCTTCCTATCCTGGTGGGGGTTTAGAGGCCATGACTTACATGAAAGGGATGCCATGATAGAAAAGGCGACGAAGTTGGAGAAGAAGGTTCAAAGTCTTCGTGATAGCGTGGCCAGCTTGGAAGTTAAAGGTGGAAACTACCTTTAGCATAGTTACTTCTTTACTGGTTATCAGGTAGCTTTGGCACTCCCTCATCCGTTTGCTATAAAGGTCATCGATTGGTTGAACAGAGAGGAGATCATGGTTAAAGCAGCCTGGTCCCTCTTAAGTGGCTGGGGAAAATGTAGAGATCAATGATGAAGATCATCGATCTATCCCCTCTCTTTTCCAGCGAAACAGGGGAAGAGTTAAGCTATTTACCAGTTGTTTTTTTTATTTAGTTTTGTTGTTATTTGTCTGTAACCAGCAATTGGGGGGATGGGCTCCCCGGTTAAAGCAATGAAAGTTTCCCTTACTTTTCTTCAATTTTGTGTATCTTGCTTGTTGAATGCATTGGCTGGACCTCGCCATGGTCTAAAAGTAGTCCCCAAGCCAAATCCATCTCAATAACTTCCTGGTAATTGAGCTTTAGAATTTGGCGAGATTGGGAGGTATAGCAAAGCTTGTAACCAGTACAAGGATCTTCAGGGACCTAGCAACCGGTCCCACTTTGGAAGAAATAAGATACCAGACATTCTCTTTTTGAGAATCTTGGTACTTAGGTGAAACTGCAGTCGAGAGAATCCAGGTACCAGGGTACTCGTCTCCTGATGAACCCCGTTACCTAGCTGTAGACTGGGTAATATATCTTCCATTTAGCCCTGATCAACAATGGTCGCTAACGCAATTGATCCAGAAAGAGTACCTAGGCTTCAGCTGAACACAGATCGCGGTACCTGGTAATTGAGATTCCCATGGTCCATGCCCTGTTCGAGGTTATCATAGTAAAGACCTCTTTTTGGAATTCCTGCATAGGAATTTTTTAATTAGGACACTATATCCAATTGTTCTTTCAACATGTCAACTCAAGATATGCTCATTTGCATCAAACATTATCTCTTAGTTACGCACGTTTCACGAACTGTCCTTCCCCATACGCCGGGTGTCGTGCCTCATTAATGATCTTATCCTTCCATTCCTGATACCAGCTTTCTCCTTCTATAAAAACCCTGACCTGCTTAACAATTTCTCCCATTGCTCATTTGTTCTTCAACAGAGTAGCAAATTTCAACAGATTGGTCAATGTTTGTCGCTATGGCTAGCGATGTGAGAGGGAGAGAAGATGTAATTTCTCCGATTGACAGGATGCTTGGTATTGTGGAAGGAGCAATGCGAGATAGATTGAGTTACCAGAGAATCAAGGCTGGCTGAGCTTATGATCTCTGGAGCCAGGGAGAAGGACGGCTCATGGTGCTACACCATTGCCAATGGTGTAGACATTACCTAAGCAAGTTACATTCTCACGCCTAGTTGTATATTGAACGTGGATGGTTTCAATACCATCTTTATGTCTTCCCTAATCGCTGATGGTTTCGGCATGGTTCCTGATCCTACCTCTAATGATCATGACGACCTCGCCAAAATTCGACTTGATGTAGATCTGTATCCCTAGGCAATTAGGCCAGGAAGGTGGACAGGAACGCTAGATGGGAGCTAGAGCACCCTGGCTTTCATCTTTTTTTTTATATATATGTAGCCTGAAAGAAGGGTTGGGCTCCCTGATTGATCAATGAAGAAACCCTTTTTTTCTGTATTTGGCTAGCTACCCTTATGATTTCCTTGATAAGATTATGTTGCATGCTTCTAACTGTAGCATAAAATTCGAATAAGAGTCCTTAGCATAATTGTGACTTAACTGATATCTGGTAACATAAAAATCTAGGAGACTTAGTGAGATCTGATGGTGTAGTGTAGCCCGTAGAGTCTCTTGGGACTAAGTGTTTGACCTTAACTGGGGAAGACCGGGGTACCAGGCATTCTTGTTCCAAGAATCTTGGTACTTAGTCGATAATGCTGGCGAATTATGGCGCCCGACCTTCATTCTTCAGGTATCGGGGTACATAATCGAATCATGGCACTTAGCTTTCCTCTTCCAAGGTATCCTTTTACTCTTAGAGAAAACAAGGCAACTATATTGGTGAGTCCGGGTACTTCGCATTCCTGTTCTAGGATTCTTGGTACCATAGTGAGAACAAGGCGAACATATTAGTGAATCTAGGTACCTTGCATTCCTATTCTAGGAATCTTCGTACCTTGGCGAGTACACTGGCAAAATATTGTCGAATCTAAATACCTCATATTCCAGCTCTAGGAATCTTGGTACCTTGGCGAAGACAGTGGTACCTAATTTTCCTGTTTCAAGGAACCTAGGAACATTGGCGAAAACAAGGCGAACATACTGGCAACAATATCCTGGTAGGTGACTAAGGCCACTTTAGCACCAGGTCTTTCTTGGCGGGGGGTGGTACCCAGCCAAGGCCTTGATCTGGCTGGCAACTATGCTCTTACTAACCAGGCTCTTCTCAGCGGGGGGTGGTGCCCGGCCGATGTTTGATCCATCAGGCAACTATGCTCTTACGTATCGGATCCTTCCTAGCGGGGGGTGGTGCCTGGCCAGGGCATCAGGACCGCCATGTGGCTTGTCCTAGTCTTGAGGAGATCCTCTCAGAGGGGTTAATCTGGTCCAGGGCATCAAGAGTGTTGTGCAGCTCTCCTAATTTTAAGGCGAACCTTCTAGAGGGATTGATCCGGTCTAGGGTATTAGGAGAGCTATGTAGCTCTCCTGGTCTTAAGACTAATGTGACGAGTTTACGTGGCGAATTGTGGCGATATAATGCAGACAGGTGTAGATGGAGAAAAAATCTTCTTTATTGATGAATCAAGAGGCGATACAAATATACAAAGATATCGCTATATTCCTTAAGGAGTTCTATCAATCCCTTCTTCACCTATGCTTCCAACATTGCCCCTATCTTGATCACCTTCGAAGGATCATCCTTCATGATTGGTACTTCTTCCAAATCGTCCACAGGGCGACCACTGGCCCACCCCTGTCTCCCTCATCCTTGTCTTCTTTATCTGGAACCTCCAATTTGGGTTCCATTATACCTATCCCATCTTCATGGTCCTCCTCTGGTACGGTCTGATCTTGCATAGTTGTTATCTGTGAACACTGCTTGGCAAGCGTGGCGGGGTTAACAGACACTGCGTAACACTTGCGTTAAGCCTGCTGGTCTCCCCGTACCCCGCCTACCTTGTCCCCTACTAGGAACTTCAGGACATTGTGGTAGATCGACAAGACACCCTTGAGGGCAGATAAGTAGGGTCTCCTAAGGATGGCGTTGTAGGTAGATGGAGTGTCTACCACAATGAAATCTGACACGAGATTTGCTGGAGTAGTGTTGTCCATACTATCACTGGTAGGATCATGGACCCGGTGGGGATTAGTGAGTCCTAGGTGAATCCCTATAGAAAGGTGGTACAACTATTGTAGCATGGATTCTTTAAATTGGACTGCTCTAAAGCGCCTTTGAAAAGAATGTCCACGCTGCTACAAGTATCGATCAAGACACGGTGGACCAGACAATTTGCAATTTGCACAGTGACAACCATGGGTCATCGTGGGGCTGCACAGTGTTGTACACATCCTCCTCAGTGAAGATAATCTGTGCTAAATGAGGAGATCTAGGCCATTTTCTAATGACCTTGAAGACGTCTTGGCCCTCGTCTAGCCTGGGCACCTTCCGGGAGTGGTTCTTTATGGAATTATTGGAGGTTCCTACCAGGGTAGGGCCTCCACTAACGGTGTGAATTATGTGGATCTACTCTATCAAATCCTTTCCTTTTGCTTTCCTTCTCTCTTCGGTTGCTCTAATGTCTGCTTGTACCTCCTTCCCAGTTTGAATGCTGTCACGCACCTGTTGGAGAAATTCTATCAAGCAACCTCCCCTTACCTGTGCCTTTATCTGGTTGCATAAACTGTAGCATTCCGAGGTGTTGTGTCCCACATCCTCTTGGAAGTCACAATACTTGTAGCGGTTCCATTGATCGGCTGGTGCCTTTATTGGACCGGGCTTCCTGAGCAACCTCTTGTCACGGATGGCGAGATAAATTGTCTCGCAAGACGCGTTTAAAGGGGTATAATGGGTGTACCCCTCTTCTTCTCTATCTATCCGCGCCACTTCCCTGGTGGAGGTGTAGCTCTAGGAGGAGACCGCCTAGCTGGGTACCTGCTACGGTGAGGTTGGTAAGGTGGTATCCGGTATGTAGACATGTTGGGAGGCTTATTCTGGTTCTTCTGAATTTGAGTAGGCTTGGGCGCCTCCTTCTTTTGGTGCTTGGCAGATCTCATGTCGTCATGCTCCATCTTGACACGGAGCTGTTCATCTATCTCCACTTGTTCAAGAGCCCTATCGTAGGCCTCCCTGTATGTCTCTGGTGGATGCTTGGCAAAGGATTGGAACAACCTGCCTGCCCACAGATTTCTTCTGAAATTGGCCAAGGTCTCTTTCTCCATGAAGACCCCCATATGGATTACCTCCTTGTGGAATCTTTCCACATAGGTTCTGAGTGATTCACCCCGCTCCTGGATCACGTACTGAAGGTGAATTGGATCCTTGGGGTGAGGTTTAATGCCTTGGAACTGAGTGCAGAAGTCTGTAGTCAACTTCGTGAATGAGTCGACCCTCCCTGCTGGCAGCTTCCTGAACCATGCCTTGGCATAGTCCGTTAGTGTGGTACGGAACATTCTGCACATGGCGGCCCTGGTAGCATTATGGACCTCCATCTGCTGAACAAAGCTCTTCAAGTGGCTCAGGGGATCTTCAGTCCCAGCGTATTTGTCGGTTGGCATCTTGAATTTGGGAGGTAATTCTACCTCCCTAATCCTCCTAGACAATGGAGCATTAATCTCTCCCAACGGATCATTCCGGTTTTCCCGGTGCTTACCCTTCTTTAACTCTTGGATCTCTTTCGCCATTCTGGCTACCTGGTCCCGGAGGTTCTTGTTGCCATCATTCCCATACTCTACTTCATAATCTTTGTTATCAGACTTCTCTAATGCTACTGATGTTTCGTCCTGGTTCTCTCCCTGGGGAGGGTTTTCTCGGGTGCTTCTAATGGTACCTCATGCCGCTGATTGAGGTTGCCTCACGGCAGCTTCTGGTTAAGGTCGTCAAGAGGCAGTTTCTAGTTGAACCAGGTAGTGGTGCTCTCTAGGGGGGAGGTCGATAGTGTATCTCACCTGTCGAGGTTGGTATCCTGCAGGTTGTCCCGGAGTGGGGGCATGGGCCCAAGTCTGTCACGGAGGGCCCGAGCCTGTCGTGGACCGATATTGGAGGTGGTGGTCTCAATCTGTCAAAGGGGGGTATCCTTGTACCTTGCCGACTTGCCTCTCCCCTGGTATCTGGTACCGCAGGCTGTCTGGCTCCACCTTTCGCAACCATTCGGATGCGGATACTTTCTATGAAGTCCGGAACTTGTTAGTCCATACTGGCAGGGTTAACTGGCAGGGTGGCAGGTATCTGGGGGGTAGCCCGCACGGTAGCTGATTGCTTTGGAGGGGGTTACGACTCTTCCTCCCTTCTTTCGCTTCTAACCCTTCCGGGGTTGAAGCATTTGATTGGTGCCACGATGGATAGGGATGATCTTGAGAAGACCGGAGTTTCATACCGGTAATGGTATAAGAAAACAAGGCTAACAGGCTTTCTTTTGAGGGTGTGGTGATTCCCACAGACGGTGCAAACAAGTGTTAATGGGAAATTCCACTAGGGGGGAAAAATTCCAGTTAACACCCCTATCCGATACAGGTATGAGGCACCGGGATAGGTACCTTCGGTACTGGGATTCCTTCAAATTTGAGAGATTGATGTAGGAGAAACACATGAAGAAATCATATGAATGTGTATGATACTGTTCTATTGAATAATTGTTATGTAGATGTTACAGTGCACTCCTTTCTCTCTTTTCTCTCGTTCTACACAGGATGGTGGTGAAAAAACCGTTTAAGTTGATAAGTGTAGGGAAAATTTTGAAAAACGCAGCATAAGCGAGACATAAACGAATTTAGTATAGTTTAAAAATTTTCCAATATTTGAACCTTAACCCTTTAATTAATTAAACATACATATATTCAAAAGATATCATACCTCTTGTCGCGTGATCCGATTGACTTAGCGTCGATGGTAATCCGCAAGATCTTCCAATCCGATCATGAACGTGAATCACCTAGGAGTGTGGTCTCCCTATTCTTTGAATTACGTACCTGAGAATGAAAAAATGAAATCTTCTTTCCTGATCGTTATTCACAAAAACTCCAATAGCCTAGAAAGATCGTTCCGGTCACTTTTGAATTCACAATCATTATGATTAAAACTCGCGTGAACCTAAATCGAAAGTGTGCACAAAACCTTTTTATGTAAAGGCTTGCAAGTGCACTATCGAATTTAGAACTATGTTTCTCTCTTCCTCTTGGCCGAAATTTCATTATGTTCTAGAGTTGGAATTTTTTTTAAACAACAGAAAAATCTCTCTAGCAAGAAGAATTCACTTGGCCGAATTTTATCCCATCGTATATATAGGGTGGCCGAATTCTATTGCTTATTCAATTAGGGTTGGCCGAATTCTCTTAATAGGAATTCTAGGGTTGGCCGAATTCCTCACTTCAAGAGGATTTGTGCTTTTCCCAAATTCCTATCAACTCAAGAATCCTAACCCTAATCCAACTCATAAGTGTATTTGTGATTATATTAAAGGCTTCCTTATTTGATTCGATAAATAAATCCTTAATTTATCTACTTACCAAATTAAGTCTTTTATATTTATTATACTACTATAATATTATACTACTAGGAAACATAATTCCTAGTCAGAAAAAATTTTGATTTTTCATTAAATAATTAATTTCAATTTAATCAAACAATAAAATAAAATAATATTTCAGGCTATTATTATAGCCTTGCTGCCCACACACAAAAATATGGGCCAAATATTATTTTCTTATTTTATTTAATCCATTCAGGCTTTAAATAAAAGCCCACATGTGAACAAGACCCATTCTTACTAAAAGAAACAAGCTCACACCTCTAATTAATATATTAATATAATTGAGCAGCCCATTAAATAAATAATGTGCAAATTATATTCTTAATATATTAAATACAATTCTAGATGGACCCATAAATTAGTCCGGTAGAATATATCAAATGATCCATGCAAGTCCGAGTGGATTGGGGATCTTGGCGGGTTATCTAAATTTAAGCTTCAATAGACATAACCTAATCACAATCAACAAATGATTCACTTAGGTCCGATCTATTAATTTTAGCTCATTCCACTAAAGAGCTAAAATTGAACTCTTAAATAAAGATAGAATAAGAAGATGTTTCTCATTATACCCTAGACAATCTAGTTGGAGATAGTGTATCCTCGTGTATAATATCAGTAATCGCCAAGAGCTAATAGACAGCCTAAAATTGAACTCTTAAATAAAGATACATATCCAGATGTACGAACAATTCTTCCTTTCTCATAGTCTTTTGGGGTTATGATTATTTACTTTGACAATTATCATTATAAATGCTATGAGATTTTGTAAAACTAGAAATCACTTTATTAATATGAAAAGATTATCAATTACATTATTACACTCTTGCTATTGAGCATAATCCTAACAATAAGTGGCTATCTCTTTCTCCCAATGATTTTCCCAAACTCTAACTGCTTCCAAGAATTCAGAAGGAGATTTCTTGGTATTAAGTCTCTCTTCTTTGGTGACAAAAAATCTGACCCTCACTTTGTCTTCCATGGCCGTATGTATAGACCTCCCATATCCCTCAAAATCTCGTTGTATTAATGAGGATTATTTGGAGTCCTAGTGTTAACGGAAAAATCTGCTCGGGGATCAAAATTTCAATTAACACCCTCGTCTCCTACCGTCATGCGATAGCGGGATGGGTACCTTTGGTACCAAGGTTCCTATTTATGATGGAGATTATTAGGAACTAATATGAAAGAACCAACAGGATATGAATAACATTGTTTTATTGAATAAGCATTTGTATGAAGGTTACAACACACTCTCTCTCTCTTTAGTCTTTCAAATACAAAATGGAGACGGAGAAGTCCGTTTATGTCGATAAGTGGCTTTTACCCTCCCAGTGATTTTTTGTAAAACTCTCACTGGCTTTTAAGAAACCTAGAGAAGTCTCTCTGGATGTGGTGATCTCACTTTGGCAATTCCAGAAAAATCCCCCCCTCCCCATTTTGATCATTCAAAGCCGTACATATAGGCCTCTAATATCCCTCAGAATCCTGTAGTTTTCATGAGGATTATTTAGAGTCCTATTTTAGGCGTTGAAAGGAGTTGAGTGAGGCTAAAGGCACGGGATTTGATCCCTTTAATTACTGCTGTATTTAAACTTTGATTTGGTTGACTGTTTGGTCTCATTTATGGCGCTTTAAATAGCGAGGGAGTCAACTCTTTCTGCTGGCGTTACTTGGAGGAGAATACTGATCCCATGGAGAGGTATACTTGCATGCTGGTCCGAAATGTTGTCGTGGCACTTGTTTTATTCATAATGGCAACCTTGTAGTAATGTCGGTTCTGCTAGGCCAGTAGGATGCATGTCTTGATTGGATTCTGGGTTGATGTCGAAATGCCCTGGGCTATCGGGTGTACGTCTTGGTACTAGGTATCAGGCGGGGAGTATCGGGTACCTGCGAGGTATTGGATGTGTGATATCGTGATACCCCTTCCATCAGATGTCAACATGGATGTTCAACGAGGTACCTGCTTTTCCTGGTTGAATATCTTTGACGCTTCATCTAGGTAGATAGGTAGTCGAGTTCCTGATCTTACCAGGTGTTGCTTTTATCAGGGTTGTGGTACCAGCCCTGCTAGGTACCTGGGGACCGGTATTGGTCCCTACCAGGTAGATACTTGGTGGAAAATTCTCCTCAGGACCCTTGCCAAAAAACTCTGTTAACAAAAGTGTTGGCGTTGGAAGGAGTTGAATGAGGCTAAAGGCGCTGGATTTGATCCCGTTAATAACTGTCGTATTTAAACTCTAATTCGGTTGACCGTTTCGGTCTCATATATGGCGCTTTAAATGGCGATGGAGTTAACTTTCCCTGTTTGTGTTGTTTGGAGAGGTATACCGGTTCTACACCCTGTCGTTGAGGTATACTAATATATTGATTTGACTTACAAGTGTGGCGCTTGTTCTTTCATACTGATGACTTTGCGGTGACATTCATCTTGTTGGGCAGGGAGGACGCCTGTCTTGGTTGGTCTTTGGGCTGATGTTGAGGTATCCTGGAACACCAGGTATGCGTCATGGTACCAGGGTAACAAGTATGAGGGACCAGGTACCTGCAAGGTACTAGGTATGTGATATCATGGTACCCCCTTCGCCAGGTGGTAGAATGGATGCCCGGTGTGGTACCTGCTATTCCTGGTTGAATATTTCTAGTGCTTCATCTAGGTAGATAGATAGTCGAGGTTCTGGTCTTTACCAGGTATTAATTTCCTCTAGGTCGTGGTATTGATCCCACTATGTACTTGAGAGCTGGGATTGGTCCCTACCAGGTAGATACTTGGTGGAAAATTCTCCTTTGGACCCTTGCCCAAAAAACCCAGATAACAACAAATCTTATAGCATTTATAGTTTAATTATTATAATTTTCAAAAGTAAATAATCATAAGGTCAAAAGACTATAAGAAATGAAAAATTATTCATACATCTGGATATTTATGAGGTAGACACAATTCTTTAGTTAGTCTTGAACAATATTCAAAACTTAAGATAAAGGTTGGGCACCTTTACCTTTGTTAACGGAAAAATTTGCTCGGGGAGCAAAATTTAAACTAACACCCTCGTCCCCTACCAATAAGTGGTAAAGGGATAGGTACCTTTGGTATCGAGGTTCCTTTCTGTGCTGAATATTGATATGGACAAGTATGCAAGAACCAATGAGATATAAGCAAGTACTGTTTTATTGAATGAAAATATGTGTAAAGGTTACAACACTGGCTTTTTACTCTTTCTAACACTAAATGGAGATGGAGAATGTCGTTTGTGTCGATAAGTGGCTAATACCCTCCCAGTGATTGTTTATAAACCCTCACTGGCTTCAGAGAAACCTAAAGAAGTCTCTCTTGATAGGGACGTCTCTCTTTGGCAATCAAAAAATACGATTCAGGGATCCCCTCACTTTATCCTTTGAGGCCGTATATATAGACCACCAGAATCCTCAGGATCCGGTCAGTATTAATGAGGATTATTTGGAGTTCTTTTTTAGTCGTTGAAAGGAGTTGAGTGAGGCTAAAGGCGCGGGATTTGATCCCGTTAATCTCTATCGTATTTAAACTCTGATTTAGTTGACCATTTGGTCTCATTTATGATGCTTTAACTGGAGGTGGGGTCAACTTTCCTGTCCTACGTTGCTTGGAGAGGTACACTGATTCTTAGACCTGGTGGCTTAGTACTCTGGTGTACTGTTCTGATTTACTGGTGTGGCGCTTGTCCTATCATGTTGGTTGCTTGATGGCGGTATTCACCCTACTGGATAAGTAGGATACTTGTCTTGGTTAGACTCTGGGCTGATGTCATAGCAATCTGGGATACTGGGTCCACGTCGATGTACCGGGGGACAAGGTAAGAATTGGCAGGTACATGCAAGGTACTGGGAGTATGATGTAGTGGTACTTCCATCGTCAGTTGTCGAAGTGGATGCGTAGCATGGTACTTGTTCTTCCTGGTTAATATTTCTTGTGCTTTGTCTAGGTAGCCGAGGTCTTAGCCTTGCTAGGTACTGATTATTTCTAGGTTACAATGTTGATCTTGCTAGGTACATGGGAGCTGAGGTTGGTCCCTACCGGGTAGGTACCTGCTAAAAAATTCTCCTTTGGTCCCTTGCCGAAAAACCCTTTTAACAACCTTGTTAAAGTTGTAGATTCTTTTGCTAGCATTTGAGTGGGATCAAATGTGTTATGATGAGTTTAAAATGATCAAAGTGCAGTGTCTTTGGGCAAAAGAATCTAGTGCACTAGGTGCTTTGAATAGGATCACAGTGAAATACTTTATCCAGAACCGTCAGTGGATAAAAGTTTTCACTTGAGGAGAACCAGAGAGTCTATCTTAATCCTGAGATAAATGATGGACTTATGGTTACAAGCGTTATCATTTGAGCTATCAATGAGTACGATTATATAGCATAGTCAATCCTCGATAGTTTGGTGGTATTCATTTGTTAATCGATAGAGGACTTCATTTATAGACATGGACATCGTGGCTCCATTTATTAAATGTGAGTAGAATATCATCATATGGATATTTTTAGGTATTGGATATTAAATCTTAACATTAAGTTTTCAATAGTGTCTATTGAAACATGGCTTCTGGACAAGTAAAAATATCCAAGTTCAAAATGTGGTCATATGAGTAAATGTGGTAACTAGGATAGCTATAGGCGGTCTATGAGCTCTTGGCGATTACTAGTATTTTTCACAAGGATACACTATCTCCAATAAGGTTGTCTAGGGTACGAATGAGTAACATT
This sequence comes from Dipteronia sinensis, assembly GCA_033220585.1. Classification (NCBI taxonomy): domain Eukaryota; kingdom Viridiplantae; phylum Streptophyta; class Magnoliopsida; order Sapindales; family Sapindaceae; genus Dipteronia; species Dipteronia sinensis. Next base: position 36,465,479 of record CM065637.1, read on the forward strand.
AACTTATTCTATCTTTATTTAAGAGTTCAACTGTAACTCTTTAGTGGAATGAGTTAAAATTAATAGATTGAACCTAAGTGAATCATTTGTTGATTGTGATTAGGTTATGTTTATTGATGCTTAAATTTAGATAGCCTTCCAAGATCCTAAATCCGCACGAACTTGCATTGATCACTTGATATATTCTACCGGACCAATTTATAGGTCCATCTAGAATTTTTTTTTGGATTTCTAAATCCAGAAGGTTTGGAGAGGTGCGGTCATATGTGATCAAGACACGCGGTAACTCATCAAAAGGGCCTAGAATGGGCAGCCAAGGATGTAGTAATCCTAGAATGGCCCTAATAAGGTGCGTTTAGCATTCCATTAATACATTAAGAATATAATTTGCACATTTTAAATAAATGGGCTGTTAAGTCATATTAATGTATTAATTTAAGGCATGTGGACTTGTTTTTTTTATAATAAAAACGGGTCTAGTTCACATATGGACCTTTTATTAAAGACCAATGGATTTAATAAAATGGAAAAACAATATATTGCCCATATATATACTTGGGCGGAAAGGCTAATAATATTAGCTTAATATATTGTTTTATTTTATTATTTAATCAAATGGAAATTAATTAATTAATTAATTAATTATTTGATTAAAAAGTCAAAATCTTTTTCTTACTAGGAGAAGGACTCTTAGTGTCATACTATTGTTAGTAGTGTACTAGGAGAAGGACTCTTAGTGGCATACTATTGTTAGTAGTATGATAAGTATCAAATACCTTATTTCATAAGTAGATAAATAAAAATGTTTTATTTATCTAGTCAAATTATGAAGTATTTGATTTCTATCAAAACTATAATTGATAATCAATTAGGAAGTTATTGATAAAGTCACAATTGTTAATTAATATTCAATAATTTATTATTGGATAAATATACTCATGAGTTGAAGTAGGTTTGAACTACTAAGTTGATAAGGTTTTGGTGAAATCAAATCCTCCACAATGTAGGAGAATTTTGGCCACCCTATATATATATATATATCATAAAATTCGTTTTTGATGAGTAGTTCAAAGAAGAAGTTTTTTTTTTAGAATATTTTTATTCTCTTGCTTTTGAATAAAAAAAACTTCCAACTTAAGAAAAGGTGTAGAATTCGGCCAAAAAGAAGAAGAATAAGAAGCGTTTTATTTTCGATAGTGATCTAAAAGCTTTTACATCAAAAGGCTTTATGCACAAGATCGAATTATGGTTCATGCGAGTTCTTGATTAAAAAGATTAAGAATTCACAAGTGACCAAACGTTTTTTATTTTCTCTAGGAGGATTATTGTGACTAACAAAAGAAAAAGGTTTGTTTTTCCATCCTTAGGCTTACAATTCAAAGAAAAGGGAGCCCACACTCCTAGTTGATTCACGTTCGTGATTGGATTGGAAGTAGTCATGACCACGGTTCGGTTTCGGTTTCGGTTCCGAACCGTCGGTTCCGGTTCCGGTTCCGGTTCTAGAGGGACCTAGAACCAGAATCGGAACCGGAACCGGAACCATTTGGAGAGGGTTTCGGTTCCAGCTCCGGTCCCACTGGTTCCTATCTGATTTCCTGTTTCAGACGGTTCGGTTCTTGAAAAAAAAAATTAATCACTTCTCACTTCTCACAAACCCCACCCAATGACCCAGATCACACAAATCACACATTCAGTTCTCAAAAAAAAAATAAAAATTAATCATCTCACTTCTCACAAATCCACCCAATTGCCCAGATCACACATCACAAATCCTAACCTATATCCCAAATCCCATATCCCCTTCATCACAGATCACACCAATCAACCCCAAATCACCAAAATCGTCTCCAAAATCCAAATCACCCAGTCACTCACAACCACCGCACCACCGGTCACCAACTCACCGGAGATCGAATAGAAAAAGAAGAGGAGATCTAAGACAGAGAGAGAGAGAGAGAGATCGAAGAGAGAGTGAGTTTTTGTGAGGAGATCAAAGAGAGAGAGAGAGAGAGAGAAGAAGAGATCACCGGCTAGTCAGTGAAACGTGGTGAAGAAGAGATCGCCGGTAAGGGAGAGTCGGACAGATCGATCATCGATGGAAGTGAGGAAGTCTGGCTTGGTTGAATGAAAGAAATAGAGAGAGGGAGAGAGATCATGTAGAAAGAGTGAAAAACATATATATATATATATATATATATATATTCTGGCGGCCAAACTAAAAAAAATATATTGGATTGGAACCGGCGGTTCCAGAACCGGAACAGAACTGCCAGTTCGAGTCCATTTTTTTGTTGTTGAACCAAACCAGAACCTTAAGCCCAGGATTCCGGTTTTTTACCACGGTTACGGTTTGGTTCCACGGTTCGAACCGAACCGCGGTCATGTCTAATTAGAAGATCTTGTGGATTCAATTCTAAGCAAGTGGATTCAAGTCGACGCAACATCAATCGTCACGTTAAAAAGGTATGATACTTTTATTATATGTTAATTAATCAAGGGTTAAGGTTCTTTCTTTTAAAAGAAAATTTTTGAAATAAATATACAGCCCAATTTTTTGCTTCCGCCGCTTGTTTTTTCTTACCGTCCTGACGTCCATTTGCTAAATTTCATAGTCGAAATAGGCTACAATGGATAAGAGTATCCTAATAGACTTAAACATAGCCACTAGAGAATAAGTCTCTTCATAATCGACCCACTCCTTTTGAGTATAACCCTTTGCCACTAGCCTTTTTTTGATAGTCTCTACCTTCCCATCTACTCCTCTCTTTCTCTTGTAGATCCACTTACACTGTATGGGTTTTATCCCATTAGGTAAGTCTACAAGTTCCCAGACTGAGTTGGAGTACATAGACTCCATCTCGAGATTCATGGCTTTGTGCCATTTCTCTTTGTCATAATCTTTTATTGCATGTTTAAATGACAATGGATCATCCACACATTTATCAGAGATGACACCATGTGCCGCGCCAATACCTAAATAGCGATCAGGTTGTCATACAAATCTCCCACTACGTCTAGGTTGTAGTGTTGTCTGACTAGGAATCGTCTGACTATCAGACGTTGATGGAACAACAACTTTATCAACAACTTTTGTTGACTGAGAACTAGTTGTACTAGGTTATAATTCATTTAAAACAATCTTACTTCGAGACTTATGATCACTCATATAGTTTTCCTCAAAAAACGTTACATTTGTTGATAAAACACTTTATTATCTTAAGGACTGTAGAAGTATTCTCATCTAGTCTCTTTGGAATAACCTACAAACATGCATACCTGTGAATGAGGTTCCAACTTTCCAATTCTATTCTTCAGCACATGTACTGGAGCACCCTATATGAGAAAATGTCGCAAACTAGCTTTACAACAATCCACAAATCTAGTGGAGTCTTAGGAACATATTTTGATGGAACTACAATCAATATGTAAGCTGCCATCTGTAGAGCATAACCCCAAAAAGAGTTTGGTAGTGATGAGAAACTAATCATAGATCTCACCATTTCCATCGGGGTCCTGTTTCTCCCTTCCGCAGAACCATTCTACTGTGGTGTTCTAGGAGCTGTGAGTTAGGATATAATCCCTTGCTTAACCAAGTAGTCCTCAAACTCTTGGTCAAGATACTCACCTCTACAATCTGATCGTAGAGCTTTGATTGTTTTGCCTAAATAGTTCTCAACTTTAGCTCAGAATTCTTTGAACTTTTAAAAATTTTCTGACTTACATCGCATTAGGTAACCATATCTGTATCTAGAGTAATTGTCAATCAAGGAGACATAATACTCATAACTACCCCTAGCTTTAACATTCATAGGTCCACAGACGTCTGAATGTATAAGCTCTAGTGGTTGTATGGCTCTAAGCTCTTTTCCAGTAAAAGGTCACTTGGTCATTTTACCTTCTAAACAAGATTCACATACTAGTAAAGTTTTGATCTTTAACTAACTTAGAGGTCTGCCTTTTATTAGTCTATCAGTCCTGTCAAGGTTGATATGGCCAAGTCTTAGATGCCACATATAAGTTTCATCATCTAGAGAAACCTTTTGTCACTTTGTTTTAGGTTTTTCAACTTTAAACAATTCAATGTTAGGGAGTTCTATATGAATTGATGGTCTTAAAATATACAAGTTGTTTTCAATCTAACCATAACAAATATCCAAACCGTTTCTAGAAACAATAACTAATTTATTATTAAAAGAAATTGAATATAAACGTTCCAATAATCTGGATACAGAAATCAAATTTCATGAAAGTCCAGGAATGTAATAAACATTATTTCAGGAAAGAAAACAACTACTAAATTGAAGTCTAACTCCTCCCACTGCTCGTTCTGAAACGACAACCCATGTTCCAATGCATGTTGGGAAGGTAGCCTCCTCTAGCTTTGTCCAAGAATCAGTCCACTGTAAAGAAGAACAACCCAGGTTAATGGCTCTTGAATCTACTATCCAAGGTAAAATATCATCTTCCACTAAACAAGATGAAAATACACAAAGGTGTGTCTAATACAAAATTAAGGGGGAGGGGAGGAGGGGGGGGGGGGGGGGGGGGATGAATGGGTTGTTAATCGATTATTACCAATTTTTTGATCATTCAATATTAGTCACCAATTAACCCAACACAAGCATACAACCAAAACACTTTATTATTCTTCTTTTGAAATTGAGTCTTCTTAGGCTTAGCCTATGCTTTGCCAGTAGACCTCTTCCTCTTCTTCGAACCAGAAAAGCATGGCTCAGCCACATTGGCCTCGTTTGTCTTTCCTTTGTTGTTCTTGAGCATGGACTCAAATGTTGTGAGCTCATTAAGCAACTGGGTCATACTGAACTCCAACTTGTTCATCTCAAAGTTGCTTTTAAACTGATCAAAACTCTTCTGAAGTGTTATCAGTATAATGCTCGCCTGACTAGGCTCATCTATGGCCCCACCATTGACTTCAGCTGTATTGAAATGGGACATCATGCCCAAGACATGTTCCCAAACTAATGCTCCCTCCTTCATGATTGCAAGCATTGCGAAACGAACAGCTTCGTGTCACTTTGGCTCAGAAGGTTGCCCAAACATGGCCTGCAATGTCTTCATCATCTCAAATGCTATAGTAATTGTTCCGTGCTTCAAAACAAGCACTTCGGTCAAGCTAGTTAGCAAATACGGGCATTTTCATCAACTGAAACCCATTTCTCATGGTCCTCACGAACAGCTCATGCTGCCTTGGCTGCAGGATGTGGAGGACATTCCTCTATGAGCACAAATTTCAGGTCTTCGGTGACCAAGATTGCACTAATGTTATTCTTCCATTTACTAAAGTTTTCCCCAGTCAATTTATCATTAGCAAGTATTTGAAGTAGTGCAGCCGACATTACTGAAATAAACATAAATAAAATAAAATTCATTCATTTCATACGTTCATATCATATGTTAAGATTTGGCAGAGTATTAAACATGATGCATGAACATGTTTAATGAACAAAAATAAACCCGAAAAAAATGTATCTACGCCATGACAATCCAACATTCCACAAGCAAGTGCCACCTTGGGATCGGTCAAGTACTTGCATGTTAGATCGAGACATTCTAAATCAAATGATACACCAGAATAACTCTTTATTCTTATATCATTCATCCATTGCTTATTTTAGCCAGGATTTTAATTAATAATATAACTAAATCCTTGTGAGTGTAACCCATCATTTCAGATCTCATGAACTTAACTTGAGAGTTGCTGCCTTATGGTCAGTCAATCCTAAAATACATCCTGAAATCCTATCCGTTAGGAAGTCAACATTGGTATTGGCTCTCGTGGAAACCTCCTTTCGGAGGACAAAAACAAATTCGTCTCGAGGCCCCACTAAAATCTCACGGCGTTGAACTAACGGTAGAGACTGCGGGATATATTTTCATATATCCCTCTCCCACTCACTATTTTAAGGTTAGGGTTTCTTTAATTACTATGAGTATTGAAACTCTGTATCCCTAGATTAACTTAGATATAATGGCTAAGAAGAATCTAAGTTTCTAGGTTATGCTACTAGAATCTTATCCTAATAACATTAATGAATAAACCCGATTTTTAACTATTAAAAATCTAATTTATTATTGAAATTATAATCGATGTAAACTATTTACAGAGACTGGAATTAAATGTGTAATTTACCAAGTTTTAACTATTAAACTAAAAACAAATTATTCGGTCCAATTATTATTAGGGCCTTAATTGAATTAATCCTAATAATGTATTGGGCCTAACTAATCTAACTAATTAAACTCTTAAATTAAAAGATTAGTTATTAATGAGAACTACCAAGTTTTTACTCCTTAAAACTAATCTTATTATTAATAGCCAATTATGTGAAATTCCTATTTTAATCTCATTAAAAATAAAACACATAAATCATGGCAATTATATATGTATGATATGCTATAATGCAAGTGTAGGCACACCTAATCTATATGGCATTCTTATGTGTAACAATGCTTTAAAAATAAAATTTAAATCATCCCATGACTTCAAAATTAAAGAATACATAAGTTGACAGAGTGCGATGGGTTAGCTAACTTAAACAATTATAATTACAAATATCCAAGACATTCCTTGGTCTTCTTGTAAATACATTGTCTTCAATATTTTTCAAGTCCACTTCTTTGCATCTTGGGGCTTCCAATCATGTCCAACTTGATTTATGTTAAGTGATCCATCTCATGGATAGAACCCTAAGGCCCATCACTTAATCTCAGCAGAATATATATTGCCCACGAAGCCCACAAGACCACCTTTCCGCAAGCCTAAGGCCGCACATGCTTGAAGATGCACGTAGCAACCTTGGACGCATCAAGGCTGTCCATTTGGCTTCTAACGAGCTGCTGCCTATTGCACCAAGGCCCAAGTATTACTTTGACACGCAACCGATGTCCAAGTACGGCCCAAAATAGCCCTTGCACCCGCGAACACGCAGCTGCAGCAGTGACAACCGCATACTCACCTGGTGCGCGTAGCTATTGTTTGCACGCATAGGGTAGTTTAGGTTTTCTTCGAATCCTTTTGAACATTATGATCTTCTTCACAACATTCACAATATATATATACATACAAAACATATATCAAGAACAGCCATAAAAAAATTGGCTTTCTTGATTACATAGATGAACAAAAAAAAAACATATAACCCATCAGACCATATACTTAATGATCAACCATGTTTATAATATATATATATATATATATATATATATATATCAATCATACAAGCCTAGATTGTGCCTACACATATCATACATAACAGAATCAAAAGAAAACAACTAATTTTTTTTCGTATATATACAAAAAATTGGTTCTGATACCAATTGTAGGGAAACAAAATAGGGTTTTGATAAAATTGCAGCAGATAAGGTTTCCAAATTTTTCGCTTAGAAAACATAATTTTGGTACTGGATTTTTCTATATACACGTATAAAAAAAAACTTCAAGTATACTTGATTTTTCTCTTAAAGCTTTGATTCCGATTTCACCACCAAGCCTTATGAGCTATGACCCGCGATCAGATAACTTGTGTGTGGGCACATCACATATACATATAGGACTAGACGGAGGTTACAGAGATCAAGAAGACAACCCCTTGCCTTCTCCTTGTGTGTTCGGTTGGCTCCCTGATATAGAGCCAAAATTGTTAAATATTTTGGCCCTCATTCCTTATTCCTTATTCCTTGTCTTGTTTTCGAGCGTGTTTTCGTATCTTATGGGGCTCTTTTATCATATTTGCAGGCATTAGATGTAATCCTGGTTGTGGAGAAGAAGGTGGAGAATTTTGACGCAAAACAAGCTATGATGCAAGAAGAAAGGAAGATGTGCGCTAGTGTGTGCGCGAGTACCTTTACCAGTGCACTACCCGCACAGTCTAAGTTCTAGAACTTTGTTGGTCCAGACCAGCGAGCCTACCCACAAACCGAAGGTTGAAAATCTTCCAAAATTGTCAACACACTTACCAGGGAACTGAAGAAGGAAGTTGCTAGAGAGGATGTGCTTAAGTCCTTACCCGCGGACATGTACCCACGTACTGCGTACGTTTTGAAGCCCATATCAACATTCAGACCGATTTTAGGGAAAGCTATATAAAGAATCACTTCTGATTTTCAAACACATGCCCACACACCATCTTACATCACATTTTCTCTCTCTAGATCTCAAAACCATTCTCTCCTAAATTATCCAAAACCCATACATTATCTTTATCATTTGCTACTCAATAAGAACATTGGAGGTGGATTCAAGCTTGAAGAAAGAAGGTCTCACATGGGTTTTTTCTATTTCTCTCATCTTTGTCATTTTCTTACATTTGTCATGAGTACCTAAACCCAAATTGGGTGTTGATGTAATTAATTCATAGATTATGGGACTTCCACCAATTTCATTTGATTAATATAGTTCCATTCAATTTGCTTAATTGTGATTGATTATCTTTTGAATTAAGAAGGCACTCCAACTCCTTATTCTTGTGGATTAATTGAACTTATTAGAGTAATTAATCTTTAATTGAAATCTTTGTGAAGTGGGTAGGCACTCTAACTCCCATTTCACTTATTGGTTGAATTTTCTCTTTAATGCATTTAATACTCACCATGGGTTGGGTAGGCACTCCAACTCCTAATTCATTGGTAAGATTGAATTGTGGTTTCTATAAGAACCTCATTTCTATGATTAGCTTATTTCATGACAAATCACATTGGGGATGTTTGTAACGGGCAGCATAGGTTCTCCAAGTGCGGTGTTCTCGAAGACATGCTTCCGGTCATCCTAAAGAGCTTCAACAGAGGTAGTTCACTTGTTCTTAACTCTTGTAGAGATTTAGTTACACACACTTACATCTCATGCATTTGTGTTGACATGCATTGATTGTTGCACACACAAACACTTACATGCATTTAAGTTGTTATGCATTTGTCTCTTATTGCTCATGTGTGTATTTCTTCACAATCACACTTGCACTTCATTTCTAGATTTAAGTGTGGTTTCGTGTTGTGTCTGTGCTTGCATGATAGTGTGCTTGTTTTAGCGCGTTGAGTGACCATTTGAGAAGGTCTTTTTCTTCTCTTGTTTTGGTCTTTGGTCACATGGTCTTTTCCATGAGTTTGGGCATTTTTTTTATTGACCAATTCTGACATTTGGTCAGTCTTTTGACCAAAAATATTTCTACAGACATCCAAATCTTGTTTTGTCAATCAGAGTAGAAATTAGACTTCCACACCTTTCCAACGGTATATTATATGAAAGGTTTCAATGTCGTTTGGTCATGTTTTGGGTCGCTCAAAACTGGAGCTATTGTGCTGTCACGTTTTTTACCCGAGAGAATAGCGACCTTGAAGCGAACTGACCTCCAGGTCACTCTAAGGTCGCTTTTTGTTGCCGGAAATCAGCTTTTCCTTATCCAAAATTACATGGCTTCACTTGGATCATATAAATACATCATCTTCTTCCCAAATCAGACCTAGAGCTCAGAAATTTACATTCTTAGTGAGAGAAAGTGACTCCAAGAGAGAGAGAGCTCGAAGAACCCATTTTTTACTCAACCAAACACATTCCCATGAGCATTTATCATCATCCAAGCATTGGTCTTTGTGTGTTCTTTGACCAGGTAATTTCTGCATGCCCTATAATCTCTTATTTCATTCTTATGACATGTTTGCGTAGGATTAGCATTTATTTGTTGATTAAATGCATGTCTCTTTGCTTAATGTTGTTTCTAACATGTTTGAGGCATTGAATGTTGGTTGGGTTTTGGTTTTCATTGATAGCTAGAATTTAGGACCATTTTTCCCTCTAGCTAAATCTATATGCTTTGCATTTAGATATTATTGTTTAGGACTTATTGATTGCATTTGTTAATTGCATTTGTTAATTGCATTTATTGTCCTTTCCATTTTGTATGACAACTTGTGTTGACATGGCTTTGTTTGATGACTAGATTTTAGACTTGCATATCTATATCTAGTTAGGTCTTTATGAGCATTCATATAGACTTTGATATCTAGGATTTGTACTTAGTGTCATCTTTAATTCCTAGATAAGCATTTAGTGTTGCCTAGCATTATTTGCATTTTGAATATTCATATATTCACTTAGGTTGTTAATCTCTTCTTTGAGAGTTAAGTCTTGTGACTACAAGGTGTAGTGCACAAGCAAGTGAAGTCTTGCAACCAAGGTGTGGTTGGCAAGCAAAGTGATCAAGAATTCACTATAAAGGCCCGTTGGGTAGTAGTAGTGGGTTAGTGACCGAGAATGGTGTGACTAGATGTCAACCTAGGTTGTAAACATCATTACAGTAGTGGATTTGAGGATCAGTTTGTGGCTAAAAGGATAGCTCGTGGTTTTTCCCTTGTTGAAGGGTTTCCACGTAAAAAATCAAGTGTGTTATTTAATTTCCGCATTTTACACTTGATTTGTATGTTTGATTGTTGGGTGATTCTTAATATTGACTAATTAAGAAAAATTGGTAATTAACTTGATTAAAACCTATTCACCCCCCCCCCCCCTCTAGGTTAGTAGACAGACGCTTGAGTAGTATTTTCAGTTTCTGTATGAGCCAAGTAGGCACTCCAACTCTTGGTTTACATTGGACACCAATTAATAGTTTTAACCATCTACACCTTGTAGGGAAAAATACGAAAAAACGCAGCAGAAGCGAGACTAAAAACGAATTTAGTATAGTTTACAATTTTTCCAATATTTGAACCTTAACCCTTTAATTATATTAAACATACATATATTCAAAATATATCATACATCTTTTCACTTGATCTGATTGACTTAGCGTCGATGGTAATCCGCAAAATCTTCCAATTCAATCACGAACATGAATCACCTAAGAGCGTGGTCTCCCTATTCTTTGAATTGCGTGTCTGAGAATGGAAAAACGAAATCTTCTTTTCTGATCATTAATCACAAAAACTCCAAGAGCCTAGAAAGATCGTTTCGGTCACTTTTGAATTCACAATCGTTATGATTGAAACTCGCGTGAACCTAAATCGAAAGTCTGTACAAAACCTTTTTATGTAAAGGCTTGCAAGTGCAAAATCGAATTTAGAACTATCTTTCTCTCTTCCTCTTGGCCGAAATTTCACTATGTTCTAGAGTTGGATTTTTTTTTAAACAAAAGAAAAATCTCTCTAGCAAGAAGCATTCACTTGGCCTAAATTTATCCCATCATATATATAGGGTAGCCGAATTCTATTGCTCATTTAATTAGGGTTGGCCGAATTCTCTTAATAGGAATTCTAAGGTTGGCCAAATTCCTCACTTCAAGAGAATTTGTGCTTTACCCAAATTCCTATCAACTCAAGAATCCTAACCCTAATCCAACTCATAAGTGTATTTGTGATTATATTAAAGACTTCCTTATTTGATTAGATAAATAAATTCTTTATTTATCTACTTACCAAATTAAGTCTTTTATATTTATTATACTACTATAATAGTATACTATTAGGAAACATAATTCCTAGTAAAAAAATATTTTGATTTTTAATTAAATAATTAATTAATCAATTAATTAATTACCATTTAATCAAACAATAAAATAAAATAATATTTTAGGCTATTATTATAGCCTTGCCGCACACACACACAAAATACGGGCCAAATAATATTTTCTTATTTTATTTAATCCATTCAGGCTTTAAATCAAAGCCCACATGTGAACCAGACCCATTCTTACCAAAAGAAACAAGCCCACATGCCTCTCATTAATATATTAATATAATTTGAGCAGCCCATTAAATAAATAATGTGCAAATTATATTCTTAATATATTAAATACAATTCTAGATGGACCCATAAATTAGCCCAGTAGAATATATCAAGTGATCTATGCACGTCCGTGTGGATTGGAGATCTTGGAGGGCTATCTAAATTTAAGTTTCAATAGACATAACCTAATCACAATGAACAAATGATTCACTTATATCCGATCTATTAATTTTATCTCATTCCACTAAAGAGCTAAAATTGAACTCTTAAATAAAGATAGAGTAAGAAGATGTTTCTCATTCATACCCTAGACAATCTTATTGGAGATAGTGTATCCTCGTGTATAATATCTGTAATCGCCAAGAGCTCATGGACCGCCTATAGCTCTCCTAGTTACCATATTTACTCATATGACCACGTTTTGAACTTGGATATTTTGACTTGTCCAGAAGCCATGTTTTCAATAGACATTATCGAAAACTCAACGTTGAGATTTAATATCCAATACCTCAAAATATACATATGATAATATTATACTCTCATTCAATAAATTGAGCCACGATGTCCATATCTATAAATGAAGTCCTCTATCGATTAATAAATGAATACCACCAAACTATCAAGGATAGACTATGTTATATAATCGTACTCATTGATAGCTCAAATGATAACACTTGCAATCATAAGTCAATCATTGTCCTCATAATGAAAAGACTTGTATCTACTGACGGTTCTAGATAAAATATTTCATTGTGATCCTGTTCAATGCACCCAGTGCACTAGATTCTTTTACTCGAAGACCCTTTCGATGATTTTAGACTCATCAGAACTCATTTGATCCCACTCAAATGCCAGCAAAAGAATTCTACAACTTTATCAAGATAAAGGTGCCCATCCTTTAACTTAAGTTGTGAACGTTTATTCAAGACTAACTAAAGAATTGTGTCTACCTCATACATATCCTGATGTTTGAACAATTCTTCCTTTCTCATAGTCTTTTGACCTTATGATTATTTACTTTGACAATTATCATTATAAATGCTGTAAGATTTTGTAAAACCAGAAATCACTTTATTAATATAAAAAGATTGTCAATTACAATATTACACTCTTGCTATTGAGCGTAATCCTAACACATCTAAGGTGTTAAACCAAGCTCAATTGAATTGGGGGTATGCTGTGAGCACTGCAATCCAACATATCTCTGCTAGGTAAAAGGGGTGGATTATGAGCACTCTAATTCAAGCAATCACAAAAACTCGAGCTAGGAAGATAATCCTTACATCTAAATCGAATTGGGCTTCATAAGCAGAACTCTCACTATTTGTGTCTATATTACATCAACACCCCTATCTCTCATCATATACTTTTCACACATATTTTCATTATTTTAAGTTTTGCTTAGTTTAATAGTAGTGCATTTTCATTTAGTTCTTATCATCAATCATTTCAATTACTTTAATTGCACTTAGTTTTTATTGCATTTATAACTAGAGTAAAAATTTGATCATAGCTATATCTCGATCTCTATGGACAATACCCTAACTTGCCATAATACTTGTTTAATACATTTGTGTGCATAGTTGCGGTTTTATAAATTTTGTTTTGATATTGCAAATACGACTGATGCGTGTCGAAAATGGCCCCGTTGCTGGGGATTTTCTTATATAGTCATGATTAAGTTTAGCTTTAGTTTAGTTATTTATTGTTTTAGTTTCTTTACTTTGTTTGTATTTGTTGTTTTGAAATTTCAGGTGCATAGGTACATGCATGGAAGACATTCTTTGAGAGGAGAATTAGTTCCAGTAGTTGATAACATTCACCGGATAAGGAGGTTGATTATGCAATTTGAAGATAATCATTTTGAAGAAGAAATGCCTGAAGAAGTTCCATCAGCAGTACCACTTGAAGAACAAGAGACCACTCTTGAAGAAGAATTGAGGCTCACTATCGAAGAATATACTCTCCCATCCATAGGAAACCAGCAGCTTATGGTAATTGTTCTGGATGATGTGGCGAGGCAATATGAGCTGAAGGGTATGAACATAAATCTGCTTCCTTCATTCTTTGGGCTACCAACCTGAGGACTGTTTTCAGTTTATGAAGGAGTATAGGGTCATACTAGAGAAATTTCTGATAGTAGCTAGGAATGCGGTACTATCAAGGGAGTAGTTGCATCTTCGCTGTTTCCAGTATTGTTTGAAGGACATGGCGAAACAATGGTATATGGCACTAAGACTAGGGTAACTAACAATATGGGCCCAAGTGTGCAAAATGTTCTACAACAAGTGTTTTCCAGTAGCCAAGGCAAGAGACTTGAAGATTAAGATTGCTACCTTCAGTAAGGAAGAATGGGAGCCCTTCCATGAGGCTTGGGAGAGGTTACATATATTGCTAGCACAAGTTCCACCACACACATACTTGGATGAGTTAAGGGTCACTTTATTCTATGGAGGTCTCTCTGCTATCACCCAAATGATAGTTGGCAATGTTTATGAGGGGACAATAGTGGATAAGAGAGCTTCAGAAGCTTATGAAATTTTGGAGAAGTTGGCCCAGAACTCGTAGTAGAGGACATCAAATACAATGAGGGGTGGAGGGCTAGAGATTGATAGAAGCACATGCATAGCAATAGAAATGTCTAGAATGGCCAAGAAGATGTAGTCAGTAAAAGACTTAGTGAAGAACATGTTCAAGCCAACATCCCAAGTTTGTCAAATCTCGGATGATACAATGAATGGAGCAGAGGGACAAAAATAGCTAGAGGATTCCGGAGGCAGAGGACTTTTACTCTAACAGTTATAATCCTAGTTGGAGAAACCACCCTAATTTCTCTTGGAGCAATAACAACAATGCAAGAAACAATCAAGGTTACCATAACCAGGGATACAACAGGTACAACAATTAAGGGGGATCAAGTAACAACAACTAGTGGGAAAGCTCAAACAACAACCCACAAAACAACTTCAGCACTTAGAAAAACCTGTTACCAAACAAAGGTCAGGTCACTTGGGGAAGAATTAAGGGATTTCATCAAGGCAACTGATGAGGCTTCTATAGACATCAGAAATTCTCAGACTGTAAATGAGCAGGATGTTAAAGAACTACATGCAGTCAAATGACCACAGGGCCTATAGCATAGATGCATCTCTTAAAAGATTGGTGACCCATGTCACCTAGATTGCAGATGCTTTGCACAAGTAGAACAAGGGGAAATCTCAAGGCAACAACGAACATGTCAAATGATAGAGGTAACTCAAGAGGGGTGTGAGAAGTTGGTAAGAAATGAGACAGCATAAGACATCAAGGAAGTTGTTGAAAACCTTGAGAATGAGGAGTCTGATGGATCAAGGGAAACAATTCCTGTGAAACTAGAGGATCCATGTGATTTTATCATCCAGGACACTATAGGAAAGTCTGGAAAAATGGGAGCAGTGCTTGATGTGGGGTCAAGTGTCAATATGATTGATAACTCGCTTTTTCCGTCGTTGAAAGAATGCGAGGATCAAAAGATTTTTATATTAAAAGTTCCTACTGCAATGTGCTCTAAACTAGCAAAATACAAGTAAAGTGGTAAGCAATGGTATCGTTCCGCAGGGATGTGTTTGTTAACCGTTTCAAGTTTTAAAGTTTAGGGAAAGCATGTAAATAGAATGTGGAGAGGTGAGAATGGTGTGTGAAGTGGTGTTGTGTGTGTGTGTGTGTGTAGAAAATGTAAAGGAAAATAATGCAAACAAAGAGAATGTGGAAGGGTGAGAATGGTGATTAAGTGAGAAATAATAAAATGGTGGATTGGAGAGATGCATGAAAGTGGTCACACAAGAGGCAATAATTTCACCAAACACAAAGGCATATCTATTAGATAGTTGAACACTTAAGCACATTCACTCAAGTCAAGGGTTTATTCAAGCCTAAATCCAACTTAGGGTATCCATTCATTTGAGCTAAAGGTTGAAGAGTGTGTCGAGATCCTCTCAAGCACGAAACCGCAACCGACATTTGTGAACCAATTCTACAAACCAAAGCTAGATTGAGCCCCAATACTAACTAGGTAATGTAAAATGGCAACGCTAGGTCCAATGACTTGGATAAAAATCCCACAAGTGGATATACTAAATTCGTCCCCAACCATAACTCAGCTAGAGCCCCTAGCGTGAGACATAGCCAAGGATCCATTTTAGCACAAAACAAATAACCAAAACCTATTCTAGCAAGCCATGCATAAAACAAGTTATTTCCACTCTTGTGAGCTATTAATCAATATCATACCCGGAAAGGCCCTTCCAAAAGCATAACCCCAACTAATTCTCATACACTCAAGTTGATCCTAACATAGCATTTCTAATTATCCATCAACATACACACAATCATAGGGATGTTTAATTAATCAAGTCCTAAATTACACTAATCTACTCCTAATCCCAATCTTGAATACATATTAATTTCAAATCATCCATACACATGTAATTCACAATAAGAGATTAATTCATAATAATAATAACAAGAATGAAACAAGACCCAAATAAATATAAAATCATCATATATAAATAACCAAAATGTAGGATTACAAATATTCCCAAATGGGGGATTATACATAAGAGAAAACATGAAATACAAGAGAAGAGTAAGTAGATACAACCCTTGAAGAACCCTCCAAGAGCTCCATCCTTTGCCTAGCACGAAATTGGTCTAAAGACCACTCCTAATCTCTGCAATCAACTCTCAAATGTGGGGAAGGATGGGTAGAAATGGTAGTGGTAAGGCTTCCATGGAGGAAAACGTCCATGGAAGCTTTGAAAGCTTCTCTCTCTCTTTTGAATTGAAGAAGATAAAGAAGAAGAAGTTTGGGGAAGAAGAAGTCTGTTGGGAGAGAAGAGAAGAAGTTGTTTAAATTGTGTGGGGAGGTTAGGGCTGAAGGCTGGGTGAAAGGACAAGATTGCTCCTCAATTTTTGGCCAAAAAACGACCTTCTGGAGGTAATCGGCGGTTTGGTTCTACGTTCTGGCCGCCGTTTGAAGTAGCCGTTTGGACCTGACAGCAATTCAGCATTTCAGCATCCCGTGCCGTTACGGAAATAGGCATAACTTCCTGCCGAAAGCTCGGAATCACAATCCGTAAACTGTTCTGGAAACTAGACTTTCGGAGCTTTCCGAAAATTTAAAGATATTAACTTGGTTCGATCAGAGGAAGAAGATATAAGCCCTGAAAGTTAGCCATTCTGCATGAGCTTTTACAGTCTTTACTCTTTTTGCATCATTTTGCCTCCCAAACTGTTCTTTAAGCTCAAAACCAAAATGTAGGGAATACGTACCTACACATTGCTCAACAAAGACATTATATATAAAATATGCTCGAAAACAAAAACAAATGATGGGAAAATGGGGACCTAAAATAGATATAAAATAGTCCGATCAAATACCCCCAACCCTATCATTTGCTCGTCCTCGAATTCACTCAAACCTATCCATACACATGCAATTCGACCTTACATCAACATACACACACAAATGGGACATTTGATTACAACTACTCCTACAATTACATTAATCTACTCCTAATCCCATTAATGCACACATATTAATTTCCAATCTCCATACACAAGCATTTCAAGATAAGAGGTATAATCAATGATAACAAGAATGAATCAAAACACGAATTACATATAAAAACAACCACACATTATATTGAGCACAAATTAGGATTACAAATATTCCCAAGTGGGGATTACACAATTAAGAAAACAAGAAATACAAAGAGATGAGTTAATAGAAATACAACCCTTGAAGAAACCCCTCCAAGAGCTCCATCCATTGCTTAGCACGAAATTGGTCATAGACCACTCCTATCTCTATGTAATCCACTCTCAAATGTGGTGGGTGATGAGTAGAAATGGTGTGGGAGAGACATCCATGGAGGAAAACCTCCATGGATGCTCTTGGAAGCTCCTCTCTCTCTTAGGAAATTAAGAAGTTGAAGAAGAAGAAGTTTGGGAAAGAAGAAGTCTGTTGGGAGAGAAGAGAAGCAGGTGTTTAAATAGTGTGGGGAGGTTAGGGCTGAAGGCTGGGTAAAAGGAAAAGATTGCCCTTCAATTTTCGGACAAAAAACGACCTTCTGGAGGTAATCGGCGGTTTGGTTATGCGTCCTAGCCGCCGTTTTAAGTAGCCGTTTAGACCTGACAGCAATTCAGCATTTCAGAATCACAATCCGTGAAATATTCTGGAAACTAGACTTCCGAAGCTTTCCGAATATATAAAGATATCAACTTGGTTCGATCAGAGGAGGAAGATATGACCCCTGCATTTGGCCATTATGCATGAGCTTTTACAGTATTTACTCTTTTTGCACCATTTTGCCTCCCAAACTGTTCTTTAAGCTCAAAACCAAAATGCAGGGAATATATACCTACACATGGCTCAACAAACACATTATATATAAAATACGCTCGAAAACGAAAACAAACTATAGGAAAATGGGGACCGAAAATAGATATAAAATAGTTCGATCAAATACCCCCAACCCTATCATTTGCTCGTCCTCGAGCAAAACAAAACAGAAAAACAAACAAACAAAACATATAACAGCAAAAATAAATAAAAACTAGGCTAGTACACTTTCATAGGAAACACGATGGCACTTAGCATGTGCCACAAGCCTTTGAACCTATAGGTGGCCTTAATAGGAGGAGTTATAGTCTCTTGATGGTTTACAGTTACGACACCCACAAACGTATACTCTGCAAGAAAATTGGTTGAGTTACAATCCAAATATACCAAGCAAAGACAACCCATGCATGCTAGAATCTCAAATATACCAATCAATAAACATGTATCACATAATGCAAGTATGCCAATTCTCAGGATGTTTTCGGTTTACAAGACAACTACACTCGAATGCTCAAAATTCACCTAGACTCTAATCCTCATCGGATTTCAGTCATATATTTTCACTCAAAATCCTAGGCGCACTCTCTAGCAAACATATGCGAATGAGTTTATGTACAGAAACCAAATATAATCACATATGAGTATTTCCAAATAACGCACAATTTCTGAAAATTGATCCCAAGAAGGAATTGAAATGCTATGAATGTGGAAAGAGCATGCATCGACTCACATTCCCAAGATAGACTTCCTAAGAGATAAAATGGACTTTCCCTAATTGTATTTGTAGCCAAGGGTGTTTGGTAGTGTAGGGGATGGAGGATATGGTCGGAGTGGGAAGATAAAGCTACTAACCATGCCAAGGTGTTTACATTACAATTACATCACTTTGAGCTCATTTACTGTTTACATTACAAGCGTCTAGGCTATTAACTTTAACTTGCACATTTGTGCTACAGTTGTACCCATATTTTTTAGTAACTTTACATTTTAAGAATTTGAGGCTTAAGTGTTTATATTTCAGACTTTTTCTTTTTAAGCCTTTTCCTTTGCACAATTTACATACATTTGCCTAAGTAAACGTTTTACACATTTTAGAGCTACATAACTTCTCTAAAGCTATACACCTTAACATGATCAATAACTAGGGTATGTGAAAGTGTTTGGGTTATGTAGGTGGTGAAGGTTTAGTGTTTGGCCTCAATTTTTCTGATGAAAGCACATATCTAGGGACAAGTGTTTAGGCTATTTAGTAGTTATGCACACACTCAAGTCCAAAATCATTTCTAAAAGTCCATCTAGCAAGCGAATGCAAATCTCAAACAAGTAGTCCACATGATGATGTTCTATGGCAATCAATTAAAAACAATTGATGAACAATGAGATCACTAAAAATTAAGTACAAAATCGAGGAGTCTTTAAGAGTAGAAATGACATAACCCTCACAAATAAAACGTTTATAAGGCACAAAATCTAACAAGGGTAGTCTCCACTATTTTCCTAAGCGAAACAAGAATAGAGGTCTAATCCACCTCAACATCAAAAGATTGGCACTGTACAAGCATATTTAAAGCGATGCACAGAGCTAAAAGCATACATGAAATTTCTCAACCGGCACACGAAGAAAAACAACTCAACAAAACCGGAACTATTACAAAAAATTTCAAAAATGATTGGTTTGCAGAGATTTGAAAATTTTCTAAACGTAACAAAACACATATAAACAATGGGAGTGTCCACACCCTCAAATCTAAACTCAACATTGTCCTCAATGTTGCTCAACTCATAAAATATGGACAATGCTTAGCAAGATTGAGAGATAAGAACACAACATCACAAATACTAAAAACTTAGGATCTAAGCACAATACAATTCCACTCTTAGATCTAAACAAAAATAAAAATCACAAACACAACAAACATAGCATTCCTATCCTTAAGCGCATGGGCGGTTTCCGCCCAAGTCGACAACTAATCCACAAGCACTCAAATTTAAGTAGAGGAATTACCTCTCGTGTCGGCGACCAACGCGTCTGTTGTGGCACTACCGTTTCACTTGATGGAATTGTTACGGTGCGATAAGCGCACACTTTGTTCTCAAGAGTTGTGCGGTCCATAAAACCTAAAATTGTTCTTTCCTAGCACAAGCACAACTCAAAAACAATCAAATGCATATGCCATAAATAAAAAAAATATGAAAAAGAAAAATCTAACTGCATACATAAATATCTACAAAGCAATTAAATCTAACATTTACAGAACCTAAGCTAAAACAAGAAACAATTAACGAATACATATCCCCGGCAACGGCGCCATTTTGATAACTTGCTTTTTCCGTCGTTGAAAGAATGCGAGGATCAAAAGATTTTTATATTAAAAGTTCCTACGCAATGTGCTCTAAACTAGCAAAATACTAGTAAAGCGGTAAACAATAATGCAATTAACAAGTTCATTCATTCTTCCTGCTAATTAGCCAAGACTATGCTTGAATGGCCTTCCTAAAGCACAATCCTAACTCTAATTCACTCAAACCCATCCATACACATGCAATTCGACCTTCCATCAACATACACACACAAATGGGACATTTGATTACAACTACTCCTATAATTACATTAATCTACTCCTAATCCCATTCATGAACACATATTAATTTCCAATTTCCATACACAAGCATTTCAAGATAAGAGATATAATCAATAATAACAAGAATGAATCAAAACACAAATTAGATATAAAAACAACCACACATTATATTGAGCACAAATTAGGTTTATAAATATTCCCAAGTGAGGATTACACAATTAAGAAAACAAGAAATACAAATAGATGAGTTAATAGAAATACAACCCTTGAAGAAACCCCTCCAAGAGCTCCATCCATTGCTTAGCACGAAATTGGTCATAGACCACTCCTATCTCTATGTAATCCATTCTCAAATGTGGTGGGTGATGAGTGGAAATGGTGTGGGAGAGACATCCATGGAGGAAAACCTTCATGGATGCTCTTGGAAGCTCCTCTCTCTCTTAGGAAATAAAGAAAATGAAGAAGAAGAAGTTTGGGGAAGAAGAAGTCTGTTGGGAGAGAAGAGAAGAAGGTGTTTAAATAGTGTGGGGAGGTTAGGGCTGAAGGCTGGGTGAAAGGACAAGATTGCCCTTCAATTTTCTGGCAAAAAAATGACCTTTAGGAGGTAATCGGCGGTTTGATTCTGCGGCCTGGCTGCCGTTTGGACCTGGCAGCAATTCAGCATTTCAGCATCGCGTGCCGTAACGGAAATGGGCATAACTTTCTGCGTAAAGCTCAGAATCACAATCCGTGAAATGTTCTGGAAACTAGACTTTTGGAGATTTCTGAATATATAAAGATATCAACTTGGTTGGATCAGAGGAGGAAGATATGACCCCTGCAAGTTGGCCATTCTGCACGAGCTTTTACAGTTTTTACTCTTTTTACACCATTTTACCTCCCAAACTGTTCTTTTAGCTCAAAACCAAAATGTAGGGAATATGTACCTACACATGGCTCAACAAACACATTATATATAAAATACGCTCGAAAACAAAAATAAACGATAGGAAAATGGGGACCTAAAATAGATATAAAATAGTCCGATTAATGATGTTGTTGAAAGTGTACAAGCAATTGAAGACACAGACCATCAAGGCCACTTCCATGAAACTCAAGATAGCAGTTAATTCTCCAAAGACTCCCTGTGGAGTGGTTAAGAATGTATAGCTAGATATCCATGGACTTAAGGTCCTAGTGGATTTTATTGTATTGGAGGTTAAAGAAGTTAAAATCCATGAGAGGGACTGGAAATTGCTTTTGGGGAGGTCATTTATGGCCACAGCCGGAATGATGGTAGATATTATGTCAAGAAGGCTTTCTTTTAGCTGTGGTGGAAACAGTGTTGAATTCTATGTTGACCGACCCGAGGAAAGACGATTTGAGGGGTGTTTTATCTTGGAGGTACCAAAGAGCCGAAAGAAGAAAAATAAGGTTTATGACCTAGTAAAGGCATTTGAAGTAGCTTCAGAAATGGAAGAAGGACACCAAGATGAAGTTCAAGAAAAAGAAGAAGAGATGAAGATGGAAGAGGCCGTTTTTGATAACCAGATGCTTGAAGAGGTAGCTAAAATCTATAAGCTTGAAGGAGAGAACAAGAAGCTACAACTTGAGGTAAAGCTTCTTAAGGCAGAGAACGGAATTTTAAGGAAAAAGGTGTAGGAATTTTCAACTCTCAACAAGCAATTGGGGGAGCAACTAGAGAAAATTAAGGAAGTAAAGAAGTCAACTTTACATGACCTAGTAGAGCTAGCCAAACTCTCTGAAGAATTTGAAGAAGAATATGCTAGGAAGACTAGGAAGTTGATGATGGAGGTGGAGCAAAAAGAAAATGCTTTAAAGTAAATCAATGAGCAACTGAACAAAAAGGAGAAGGCTTTAAAAATCGCCAAGCTCAAGGAATGTGACTTCCTAGTCCGACTTGATAAAATGGAAAAGGAGGTGAAGACTCTTCAAGGGAGGCAAAAACAATGGCATGAAGATAATGTCTATAGAGGGAGTTCTTCTCACCAACATATTACTTGCTTCTTTTGTTCAAAGACAGGGCACATTAAGGCCCACTGTTACAAGTTCCAAAGGTTTAAGAACAATCAAAATAGGTGTAGGAAGAACCCGAATAAAGTTAGGAAGATATGGGTTAGAAAAGACCTAGTGGACTAAGTGAGGGCAAAGGAAAAAGGGAAATTCTTAGAGTCATTGGCACCCGTTTGCGAGATTAAGAAGAATGGACCTTCCCTTCCAGTCAAACAACCTTCGGTTGACCCAAGTCCCACTTTGTATGCATAAAATTGTAAAATCTTAGGGAAGAGTAGGATTCACAACTTATTTTCCTTTCCAACTTAGATTCACCATTGTCTTAGTGGGATTTTGTGCTTATTGTGGATTGGCAGATCTAAGTGTGGAGAAAATTAATTGTGAACTCTTTGATATGTTAGTTGATAGGATTTAAGTTGTTTATCTTTTGGTATCTATGTAATAATGGTGTTAATAGCCAAAATTGGCTAAGGACCAAAAGGAAATTCTCCACTTACTAGACCTGGTTCCATACCCGAAAGTTTCACCTAAAGACCTATATATCCAGAGCCAAGCTACGATGCCGCCCCAGGCACAAGGGCGGGCTCCAGAAACATCTGGGATAAAGCCCGGACCCTAGAACTTCCACCAGGAGACCTCTCTATCCAGAGCCGAACTGCGATACCGCCCCAAGAACAAGGGCGAGCTCCGGAAACATCCAAGATAGAACCCGGAATGATCGGGCTTAGCCCGCATCATCAAAACTAGAAGCTCCCCGAAGTCAAGGTCATCTTGTAAATGTTCAAGAAACCCGTCTGTACCTCGATTGACACAAAAGAATGTCCTTAGAAGGCCGTGAGGTGAGTCGAAGCCACACCCAGCTTCAAAAATGGTCAGTCAAGGCCACGTCTAGTTTCGGAAAGTCAAGAGAAGCCAGATCTGGCTCCAAGCTGGATGAAACTTCTCAGACATCAAGGTCAAAATACTAAACAACCTCCCTGGTTGATGCATCATACCATATTCGTCATGTCCCACGACTCCTATAAGGATCGTACTGGAAGGATACAATGAATGAATTAAATCGTACCTGGAAGCGTTATCTACATAAGTAATGAAATCCAAAAGGAAACAAGCTGATCTCTACCACGATACTCTCAATTCGGACGTCAATCTAAAAGTCAAATGATTTAACGCAAGAAATCCCGCCCGATAAGGAAGAGACTGAGACAATCACTAAGACAATCAAGGGACAATCAGTCTGTTGACCTACAAACCATGTATAAATAGAAAAGAAAAGAAACGAAAAAGGAGACGACTATTCGACAGGCATACGACTAGCAATCGACCATTTACCAAAGAAAGTTGAGAGAAACCAGAGAAAAATCTTTGTACTCGTGTACCATGAATGTTAAATAAAAATGTTCTTGTTTATTTATCACTAGATAAACCATTGTCACATATATAAATAATTTTTGCCACCATCTACGTGGTAGTGGTCTCGAGGGTGTTAACCGAGATTTCTCATCCCGAGCAAAATTCCCGTTAACACTTTCTGGAAACGTCTGTGGGAAACGAAATCCTACACTCAACTAACCAATCGTTTGTATTTATATTTTCATTGTTTTATAGGAACTATGAGGCTCCGTTCCTCCCAAGGCCAGCACAGAGTCCCGGAGCAATCCCCGGCGAGGCCAACCCGAAAGGCTCCAGGAAGGGGGAGAAAGTCTGGATATAGTAGTCAAGCTCCGATCCAGACAACCAATACACGGACTGCTGGCCACCCCATAGTGAGCCAGGCAGCGCTCGACCAACAAGCGGCGGCCTTCGTAGAATCCATCTGTGTCCGCCTCCTCGCTGAAGGCATCACAGTCCAGCCTACCAACCTGAATGATCAGGGAGAGCCGAGTAGGCTCGGATCTAGACCACCTGCTTTCGATCGCCTAGGTCCTCCTCCTCCCGAGCCGGCTCGAGATAGATCAGGGCCCCAACGTTCAATCCGGGATAGGCTGGGACCCTATGCCCCCAGTTCCTAAAAGACTTTCACAATATCAACCCCGGCTAGTCAAGTCTGCCGTGGATGTTTTTACCCGGAAGCCGCGAGGGCTATCTCATCCAACTACATCTAGGAGAACTACCCGGGCCCTAGAGGAGGAAAGCCGACAAACTCCCCGAATGGATCATGTCCAGGAGGAGGACCGGATAGAAATTGCCAGTTCATCAGAAAGGTTCGACAGTGAGGAATCTGAGGCTAACTCGTAGAGACCTGGAAATAAGCGACTGAGGGATCAGCTGGCAAAGCTACAAAAGGAGGTCCAGCAGATAAGGAAGGGAAAGAGTAACGAAGACAAAAAGAATCCCCTGAGCGAGATGAACGCTCCCTTCACTAGGAGGATCCGGGAAGCAGAGCTCCCCCCAAAATTCAAAATGCCAGTAGATAAGTTCTCTGGAACGGAAGATCCTCTAAGCCATTTAGAGAGCTTCGTTCAACAGATGGACGTCCCGAACACTACCAGAGCAGCCATGTGCAGGATGTTTCCAACAACCTTGACCGACTATGCGAAAACCTGGTTCAGGAAACTGCCCGTTGGTAGCGTGGATTCTTTCACAAAATTGTCAACCGATTTTTGTTCACAATTCCATGGAGTTAAAACTCGCCCGAAAGATCCCATACACCTCCAATATGTGATCCAGGAACGGAGTGAAACTCTTTGATCATACGTGGAGCGGTTTCACAAGGAGGTCATACAGATGAGAGTTTTCACTAAAAAAGAAACCCTCGCCAACTTCAGACGAAACCTCTGGGCAGGAAAGCTTTTCCGTTTTTTTGCCAAAAGACCTCCCTAGACTTACCAGGAGGCCTATGATCAGGCTCTTGAGCAGGTCGAGATCGACGAACAACTCAAGGTCAAGATAGAGCATGACGACATGAGAACGGCAAAACGTTTGAAGAAAGAAGCCCCCAAATTTGAGCCGGTACAAAGAGCTCAGAATAAGCCTCCCAACAGGTCGACCTATCGCCCCCCTGCTCCTCCGCATAGGCAAGAAAGATATCTAGCAAAACGAACCCCTCCCCGGGCTTCGCCGCCTCCCAGGACCGTGGCTCCAATAATACAAGGGGAAAAAGGGTTTGACCACTATACCCCATTGAATGCATCCAGGGAAACGGTCTACCTTGCCATATGGGATAAAGGGTTGCTCCAAAAGCCCGCTCCCATGAAGGCCCCAGCCGACAAGAGAAACCGGTACAAGTACTGCGACTTTCACGAAGACGTGGGCCACAACACTTCGGAGTGCTATAACTTGCGCAACCAGATTGAGGCCCTGATAAGGGGAGGATGCTTGATTGAATTTTTACAACAGGTCAGAGATAATATCAGAACTAGAAGGGAAGTACAAGCTGAAATCTGTGAGGACGCAGAAAAGAGGAAGAGGGAGCAGGCTGACTTAATGCAACAGATCCAGGTGATACACACTATCAGCGGGGGTCCTACCTTGGCCGGTGTTTCCAATAACTCCTGGAAAAACCACGCAAGAAAGGTTCCCCGCCTTGGAGAGAGCCGGGGGATCTTTGAAGTCAGCCAGAGCCCGACAGATCTCGCCCAGTCAGCTCAGATCGTGTTCACCGAAGCAGATGTCTTCAACACTGTGCAACCTCATGATGATCCTATGGTCATCACGATACAGATAGCCAACTGTCTGGTCCTTCGCGTGCTCATGGATACAGGAAGCAGTGTAGATATCCTCTTCAAAGATACCTTGGAAAAACTGAACCTGAAGCAACATTGCTACAACAGCTTTACCACTCCACTTTGAGGTTTCACTAGGGACTCGATCATACCAGTGGGGTCAATGATCCTCCCAGTAATCATCGGGGTCACCCCGCTCCAACAGAACGTAATGACCGACTTTGTTGTGGTGGACACCCCATCGGCCTACAACGCCATCTTAGGGAGACCTTTCATGTCCTCTCTGAAGGGAGTCTTGTCCATATACCACAACGTTTTGAAATTCCCGGTTGGAACCAAGGTAAGAGAGGTACGCGGAGACCAGCAGGCAACCAGGAAATAGCTCGATAGCCCTTCCTAATGCCTTGGTCGGGCTACCACCCCCAAGAAGAATCTGAGTGTAAGAGATAGTTGCCTTCCAGATCTCGAGACCAGGAAATAGCTCGATAGCCCTCCTGATGCCTTGGTCGGGCTACCACCCCCAAGAAGGATCTGATTGTAAGAGCATAGTTACCTTCCAGATCTCGAGACCATGAAATAGCTCGATAGCCCTCCTGATGCCTTGGTCGGGCTACCACCCCCAAGAAGAATCTGAGTGTAAGAGCATAGTTGCCTTCCAGATCTCGAGACCAGGAAATAGCTCGATAGCCCTCCTGATGCCTTGATCGGGCTACCACCCCCAAGAAGGATCTGAGTGTAAGAGCATAGTTGCCTTCCAGATCTCGAGACCAGGAAATAGCTCGATAGCCCTCCTGATGCCTTGGTCGGGCTACCACCTTCAAGAAGGATCTGAGTGCAAGAGCATAGTTGCCTTCCAGATCTCGAGACTAGGAAATAGCTCGATAGCCCCCCTGATGCCTTGGTCGGGCTACCACCCCCAAGAAGGATCTGAGTGTAAGAGCATAGTTGCCTTCCAGATCTCAAGACCAGGAAATAGCTCGATAGCCCTCATGATGCCTTGGTCGGGCTACCACCCCCAAGAAGGATCTGAGTGTAAGAGATTAGTTGCCTTCCAGATCTCGAGACCAGGAAATAGCTCAATAGCCCTCCTGATGCCTTGGTCGGGCTACTACCCCCAAGAAGGATCTGAGTGTAAAGGCATAGTTGCCCGCCGGATCTCAAAGACTAGGAAATAGCTAAGTAGAATTCATGATGTCTTGGTTGGGTTATCACCCCATGTATATAATGTTTGCTTTCGTGTGCAGGATCAAAATCATCATAATTGCCTACACGAATCTTAATTAATGCTACTGATGCTACTCTGGATACAATTCAAGACCAGAAGCAAAATAAAGTTCTCAAAGTGGCGAGTCAATTTATCATTAAGGACAAAGGGAGTCTATCCCCCGATAAGGCTACCTCTAAATGGGGAGCCCAACCCCCGAATTCGGGCTACAAAAAGAAGAAGGAAAAATAAGAAAAACTGACAATGGCAAAGCAGGGTGCCCACCCCCTTTTCCAGGCAATCAGAAACAAGTCGTCCGCTTCAAGCTGTAGGGCTATCATGGCTCCCCTCCGCTGGCCCTCCTCCTTCCTGCTAATCCTCAGCATCATCCCCCTCAACAGGTAGCTGTCCATCTGGGTTATCCTCGCCGACCGCTCCTCCTTTTAGAGGCTCTATCGGATGATCAGCTGAGTCTTCCTCCAAAACTTCATTGATCACATCCATAACTTCAGGAGGAATAGCCGCGACGAGAAGAGCTGCCAAGGGCCCCATCTGGCTCCTGTCGACCTCCATCTCTGTTAAAGCTGGATCATCAGATGGGTCCTAACCTCTTCACCAGCTCCCGATTGGTCCTCCTCGGATCGAGAGGACATCACTTTGCTGGACGATTCCCAGGACCTTAGGGGATAAAGGAAGGAAGATGGAAGAAGGGATCTGACTGAGTGGGCTGCATCCCAGTTCCTGTCGGGCTAGAAGGGACCACCTTGTCACCTTCAGGACGAGATAACTTAGCAGCTTTGAGCATTATTTCCTGTCTGTCCCAGCCTGCAATAGATGACAAATTCAAAAGGAGGAGGAAGATCTTCTACGGCCTGAAAGGAAGCATAAAAATACCCATCCCTGAAGGAGGTCTCCGCATCAGCTTGCAGCTTGGCCACCTGAGTAATCAGAGACCGGTTCTCAAGGTCTAGCTTCCTAGCCTCAGATCTCCGGGAGTCTCGCTGCTTAGCCCGCCGAAGAGATTGAAGACGCTCATGATCGAAAGATTGCTTCATCCTCTCATGATCGCAGCGAAGCTCAGCCATCTTGAGCTCAATTTTGCCCTGGCTGGAAGTCACCTCTTCCACTAGAGACCGAGCCTGCTTGAGCAGTTCCCCGGCCAAGATAGTAGACCCCTTGGTTATAAGGACGTCCACAGGCGTAGAAGCCATCTTGGAGATCCCTCCACCCGGACAGGATGCTATGAACTGCTCTAAGACCTCATCTTGCCCTATCGAGCTCGACTGAGGCCGGGAACGGTCAGAAGGAGCCTTCGCGACACCTTTCCTAGGAACGACATCTTTGCCAGAAACCTCCGAGGCTTTGGTTGTTGGAAGCGCAGCTGAATCAGATGTTTGAGTCGAAGGAGTAGCGACTTTAGTAGCCATGGCTGAGGGGGCAGAAACAGTCTGGCCAACTACCTGGGGAGCTTTACCCAAAGCCCGGAAAGCCCGCGAGGCCAGAGTGGCCATCTTAGACCCAGCCGGAGAGACAGAAGAAGCCAAGGGCAGGCTCGACCCCAGAAGAGGGAAGAGAAGCTCCACCTTGAGGAGAGCGCGAGACGTGTCGGGTGGTTGGCTCCACGACAAAGACTGTGAATAAACAGATAAAAAAAATGTTAGAATCAAACTAAGTAAAAAGAAGAAGCGACACAAGGATACTTACGAGGAATAGCGTCTGAAATCCGTAGATATTTGTTCACCCTACGAGGGTCAAAAGCTTCAGCGGTAGGGAACATTGGATTCAGGTAATTCCGGGCTAGAATAGCCTTTAAGATGGCTTAGGACTCGGCAGGCAGGGAGTCCCGGTCCCAGGAGGGCTTTTCACTGAAAGCCTAGGAACCTCGAATTCATGCCCTCCGATGAAAATCGAGCTCCCCCAGTCATCCCCCGCCAGGATCCATTCTTCTTTCCATGCGGGATCCTTCTTCGAAGCACCAGGAATGATGAAATTGAGCTTGTTCTTGGCTTTGGCGTAGAACTGACCCCGAGGAGCCCCAGACAAGCTCCCAATCTGAAAAAGATACGCCAGCTCCTCCACACCTGGCTCCCTTGTCACTTTACCCATCTGGCATTGCTCCCTCCATAACACAAGGAAGCCAATCAAATGCCTCCAGAAGCCTGGCGTTAACTGAAGAGGAGCGAGCTGGATGGCGTTTAGAGCCCGCCGAAGGGTCGGATGGAGGGGAAGCCTGACCCAGTTCTCAAGAGCGGCCACATGGATCAGAAGCACACCTTTAGGGGGGTTGAAAAACTTGAAGTTCTTGGGAGGCACCGAGATGGATACACTGTCGGGGATGCCAAACTTTGACCTCAAGCGGTCGATCGACACCGGGTCAACGGCGGATTCAGGGATGACCCAGAAATCGTAGGGAGGGAGCCTCTCCCCAAAGGGACCAGGAGCTGAGACCCGACGCTCCCCCGCAGTGCCGCCGGTCGTTTCTTTGTCAGAATCATCATCAACAATATCTAAAGGGTGGTCGGGATGATTGGAGAACCCAGTCCCGATAGATACGTTCCTACTGGATCGCCGACGTTGTGATGTGGGCGGGGAATCATCACTGTCAGAACTCTTCCTAGCCTGCTTCCCCAGACTAAGACTGACGACCTCCTCACCGTCGAATATGGAATCATTTGAATCACGACTGTGTTTCGACATTATAGAAGATGAAAAATGAAGAAAGAATAGAAGACGAAGAATGAAGAAAGAAGCAAGCTTTGGGAAAAAAACTGTGGAAATATTTCTCAATCAAAGGTTCTTCTAGCTCGAGAAGATATGAGGAAGACGAGGAGGGAAACAGGCATATATATAGGCAGGAGGGCAACAGCTCAAGTTACCAGGATACTCGTTTGGTAACGGTAAACAATTGACTCGGTAACGTAACCGGATTAAACTCTAAAGCGAGCTAATCATCTCATGCCACATCATTTACGCAGTTAAGAGGAAGATCTCCCCAAGATCCTGGTACCGGTAAAAAATCTCAGGGACTGCCGTAACGTGATCAGATTAATTCAAAGATAAAATAGTCGGTTCACAACACGTCACTCAAATGAAGAAATTTCCCAAAATTCCAATGACGGTAAAAGAGGAAGATTTCCCAAATAAAGTGAGAATCTGACCTCAACCCCGAGCTCGACGTCTGGTGTTCAAGTCAGAGGGGACTTCTGTTAATAGCCAAAATTGGCTAAGGACCAAAGGGAAATTTTCCACTTCCTAGACCTGGTTCCATACCCGAAAGTTTCACCTAAAGACCTCTATATCCAGAGCCAAGCTACGATGCCGCCCCAGGCACAAGGGCGGGCTCCAGAAACATCTGGGATAAAGCCCGGACCTGAGAACTTCCACCAGGAGACCTCTCTATCCAGAGCCGAAACTATGATACCACCCCAAGAACAAGGGCGGGCTCCGGAAACATCAAGGATAGAGCCCGGAATGATCGGGCTTATCCCGCATCATCAAAACTAGAAGCTCCCCGAAGTCAAGGTCATCTTGCAAATGCTCAAGAAACCCGTCTGTACCTCGATTGACACAGAAGAATGTCCCTAGAAGGCCGCGAGGTCAGTCGAAGCCACACCTAGCTTCAAAAAGGTCAGTCAAGGCCACGTCTAGCTTCGGAAAAGTCAAGCGAAGCCAGATCTGGCTCCAAGCTGGATAAAACTTCTCAGACATCAAGGTCCAAATACTAAACAACCTCCCTGGTTGATGCATCATACCATATCATCATGTCCCATGACTCCTATAAGGATCGTACTGAAAGGATACGAGGAATGAATTAAATTGTACCTGGAAGCGTTATCTACATGCAGAATAAGTAATGAAATCCAAAATGAAACAAGCTGATCTCTACCACGATACTCTCAATTCGGACGTCATTCTAAAAGTCAAATGATTTAACGCAAGAAATCCCACCCGATAAGGAAGAGACTGAGACAATCGCTGAGACAGTCAAGGGAGAATCAATCTGTTGACCTACAAACCATGTATAAATAGAAAAGAAAAGAAACGAAAAAAGGAGACTACTATTCGACAGGCATACGACTAGCAATTGACCATTTACCGAAGAGAGTTGAGAGAAAAGAGAGAAAAATCTTTGTATTCGTGTACCATGCATGTTAAATAAAAATGTTCTTGTTTATTTGTCACTAGATAAACCATTGTCACATATATGAATAATTTCGGCCACCGCCTACGTGGTAGTGGTCTCGAGGGCGTTAACAGAGATTTCTCATCCCAAGTAAAATTCCCGTTAACAACATGAATGAGCATTTAGTAACAATCGGTTTGGGGGTCATTGACCTCATTCCAACAATTTTGTGAATGGATGCTTGAAGTGGTTAAATTTTGAACTTTATTGCCATATTTTCTTAGAATGCCTTAGTTTAAGATGAGCCCATTGTTGAGTCTTTTACTTTGTTGGGCATTGATTGCACATGATTATTGCCTAGGTTTTTTTTATTTCCAGTCAAGTTTTTGTGCGTGCCGCTAGGCCGGACTCTTTTGTCTTCAACATTGAGGACAATGTTGGGTTTTGATTTGGGGGTGTAGACGCCTTCGTTAAGTCATCTTTTAAGTTGTTTTTAGTCATTTTTAGTTATTTTGGTCTAAAATTTTCAATATGTCGCAATGGCCAAATTTTTCGAGCTTTAACTAGCTTGGATGTGATGCCTTGAGCGTGTGCTTTTGGTGAGTGTATAAATGCATTTTGAGCTTGTGTAACAAATCGTTCTCACTCTTGGGTCATACTTGCTTGTCATGGGTGAGTCTCATCCTTTGTGTGTTTAACTTGAGGGGACTCAGTGCTCTTGCCCCCTGTTTTAATAATAGAGACCACCCGTGAGTACACAAACACAAGCCTATTGAAAAACGCATTGAGTGTCAAATTGTTCTGTTCTTTAAACACTTTTCTCGCCATTTGTATCACATGCCATAGGACATTCATAATACATATATTGTGGACTGTTTGTCAGATGCATTCATACCCTTAATAGACTAATTGTGGAGATGATTTTAGGCAATGTGTGCATATAACTACTAAATTAGCCTAAACACATTCCTACTCCCTAGTTGTGTGCTCCAACACCAATTTTGCGGCCAAACACTTACCTTTCATTTGGAACCACACTAAACCATATAGACATAGACAAAACACAAACCATCCCTTAAATTGCAACTCACGTGGGGTGTGTGAGTCTTGTGTGTGTGTGTGGTGTATGAAAATGTAATCTCTAATGTTGAAATAGCATGTACTTAGGCAACTATGTAATTTATGCAATAAAAGGGCTCAAAATGTAAAAGTGCTAAAAATTTGGACTTAGGAGCCGAATTGTCAAATTGTCAAATGTTAGTGTGTAAAAAGAAAAGTGAAAATACTATAAAGCGTGTGTCTATTAACCTAGAGGGGGGGTGTGAATAGGTTTTAGTTGAATTATTACCAACTTTTCGACTTAATCAATTTTAATAATGCTACCCCATACTAGCAATTAATCAATCCAAAGTAAACATGCGGAAAACAATAAAAACACAAGGATTGATTTACGTGAGAAACCCTCCAACTGGGCAAAAACTCACGGGCTATCCTTCTAGCCACACACGGTCCTCAAATCCACTATTTGAATGAAAGTTTACAACCTAGGTTGCC
Source organism: Dipteronia sinensis (assembly GCA_033220585.1). Classification (NCBI taxonomy): domain Eukaryota; kingdom Viridiplantae; phylum Streptophyta; class Magnoliopsida; order Sapindales; family Sapindaceae; genus Dipteronia; species Dipteronia sinensis. Next base: position 36,498,736 of record CM065637.1, read on the forward strand.
CTTATGTCACACCATATTTGGTCACTAACCATTTCACTCTACCCAACGGGCCTTTAATAGTGATCCTAGACCAACAAGCTTGTGCACTAATCCACTTAGTCACAAAGCTTAACAATCAATAAAGAGATAAAGCAACCTATGTGAATATGTAACAATATTCTATCATGCAATTAATGCTAGGCTACACCAAGTGCTTATCTAGGGATTTAAAGATGTCAATAAATGCAAATCCTAGATATTAATATCTAAATACAAATGCATGAAGATTTAGCTAAAGGGCAAAAAGGTCTCAAATAATAGCTATCAATTATCAAAGTTCTCAACCAACAAACAACAACTCAATCATGTTATAAATGTCATTAAACATAAAGATATGCATTGAATACACATAAAAGAGCTAAACCTAGGCATACATGAACATAGAAGATGCAATGGAGATTTAGAGCATGTTCAAGTTACCTAGTCAACAAAAGCAAGATGAATCCATGGTGAGATGATGCTTGAAGGAAGCTAAATGGACATGGATTGGAGTTTGGTTGAGTAAGTGTTAGGATTATGCTCAATGGCAAGAGTGTAATATTGTAATTGACAATCTTCTCATATTAATAAAGTGAATTCTGATTCTTACAATTACTTATAGCATTTATTATTATAATTGTCAAGGTAAATAATCATAAGGTCAAAAGACTATGAGACATGAAGAATTGTTCATACATCCGGATATGTATGAGGTAGACACAATTCTTTAGTTAGTCTTGAATAACGTTCACAACTTAAGTCAAAGGTTGGGCACCTCTATCTTGTTAAAGTTGTAGAATTCTTTTACTAGCATTTGAGTGGGATCAAATGAATATGATGAGTCTAAAATCATCGAAAGGTTTTCGAGTAAAAGAATCTAGTGCACTAGGTGCATTGAACTGGATCACAATGAAATACTTTATCTAGAACCGTCACTAGATATAAGTATTTTCATTAAAGAGGACAATCGGAGAGTCTATCTTAATCCTGAGATAAATGATGGACTTATGGTTGCAAGTGTTATCATTAGAGCTATTAATGAGTACGATTATATAGCATAGTCTATCCTCGATAGTTTGGTGGTATACATTTGTTAATCGATAGAGGACTTCATTTATAGATATGGACATCATGGCTCCATTTATTAAATGAGAGTATAATATCATCATATGGATGTTTTGAGGTATTGGATATTAAATCTCAACGTTGAGTTTTCAATGATGATTATTGAAAACATGGTTTCTGGACAAGTCAAAGTATCCAAGTTCGAAATGTGGTCATATGAGGAAATATGGTAACTTGGAGAGCTATAGGCGGTCTATGAGCTCTTGGCGATTACTGATATTATTCACGAGGATACACCATCTCCTATAAGATTGTCTAGGGTATGAATGAGAAACATCTCCTTATTCTATCTTTATTTAAGAGTTCAATTTTAGCTCTTTAGTGGAATGAGTTAAAATTAATAGATTGGACCTAAGTGAATCATTTGTTGATTGTGATTAGGTTGTGTCTATTGAAGCTTAAATTTAGATAGCCCGCCAAGATCCCCAATCCACACGTATTTGCATGGATCACTTGATATATTCTACCGGGCCGATTTAAGGGTCCATCTAGAATTGTTTTTAATATATCAAGAATATAATATGTCTATTATTTAATTAATGAGCTGCACTATTATATTAATATATTAAAAGGAGACATTGTGGGCTTGTTTCTTTTAATAAGAATTGGTCTGGTTCACATGTGGGCTTTTATTTAAAGTCCAACGGATTAAATGAAATAAGAAAATAATATATGGCCCATTTATATAAGTGGGGCGGCAAGGTGTATATATTAACCTAATATATTATTTTGTTTTATTGTTTTAATTAAATAAGAATTAGTTAATTTATTAACTAATTGTTTAATTAAGAAACAAATCTTTTTCTGATCAGGACATATATTTCCTACAGTTATACTATTGGTAGTAGTATATTAAAAGTAAAAGACTTGTTTGAGAAGAAAATAAATAATTAATTTTATTTATTTAATCAAATAAGAAGTCTTTTTATTTAGTCAATAAAAGAATAAAAATATCTATGAGTTGGATTAAGTTTTGAAGTCTAAAGGTTGATGGAAATTAGGGTGCAACACAAACTCTTTTTGGTATGTGATTTGCGGCAACCCTAGTCCATTTAGAGGAAGATTTCGGCAATCCTAAATAGAAGAGGAAGCAAAATTTCGGCTACCTATATAATACCACATATAGATTCGGCCACAATAGTTGATTGAATGACTCAATTTTTCTTCTTCTTCTCAATTCATAGAAAAGGATAATTTTTATTCTACTTGTTAATAGCCAAAATTGGCTAAGGACCAAAGAGAAATTTTCCACTTACTAGACCTGGTTCCATACCCGAAAGTTTCACCTAAAGACCTCTATATCCAGAGCCAAGCTACGATGCCGCCCCAGGCACAAGGACGGGCTCCAGAAACATCTGGGATAAAGCCCGGACCCGAGAACTTCCACCAGGAGACCTCTCTATCCAGAGCCGAACTGCGATACCACCCCAAGAACAAGGGCGAGCTCCGGAAACATCCAAGATAGAACCCAGAATGATCGGGCTTAGCCCGCATCATCAAAACTAGAAGCTCCCCGAAGTCAAGGTCATCTTGCAAATGCTCAAGAAACCCGTCTGTACCTCTATTGACACAGAAAAATGTCCCTAGAAAGACGCGAGGTGAGTCGAAGCCACACCCAGCTTCAAAAAGGTCAGTCAAGGCCACGTCTAGCTTCGGAAAAGTCAAGAGAAGCCAGATCTGGCTCCAAGCTGGATGAAACTTCTCAGACATCAAGGTCGAAATACTAAACAACCTCCCTGGTTGATGCATCATACCATATTCATCATGTCCCACGACTCATATAAGGATCGTACTGGAAGGATACAAGGAATGAATTAAATCGTACCTGGAAGCGTTATCTACGTAAGTAATGAAATCCAAAAGGAAACAAGCTGATCTCTACCACGATACTCTCAATTCGGACGTCAATCTAAAAGTCAAATGATTTAACGCAAGAAATCCCGCCCGATAAGGAAGAGACTGAGACAATCACTGAGACAATCAAGGGAGAATCAGTCTGTTGACCTACAAACCATGTATAAATAGAAAAGAAAAGAAACGAAAAAGGAGACTACTATTCGACAGGCATACGACTAGCAATCGACCATTTACCAAAGAAAGTTGAGAGAAACGAGACAAAAATCTTTGTACTCGTGTACCATGCACGTTAAATAAAAATGTTCTTGTTTATTTATCACTAGATAAACCATTGTCACATATATAAATAATTTCGGCCACCACCTACGTGGTAGTGGTCTCGAGGGCGTTAACAGAGATTTCTCGTCCCGAGTAAAATTCCCGTTAACACTTTCTGGCGCCGTCTGTGGGAAACGAAATCCTACACTCAACTAACCAATCGTTTGTATTTATATTTTCATTATTTTATAGGAACTATGAGGCTCCGCTCCTCCCAAGGCCAGCACAAAGTCCCGGAGCAATCCCCGGCGAGGCCAACCCGAAAGGCTCCAGGAAGGGGGAGAAAGTCTGGATATAGTAGTCAAGCTCCGATCCAGACAACCAATACACGGACTGCTGGCCACCCCATAGTGAGCCAGGCAGCGCTCGACCAACAAGCGGCGGCCTTCGTAGAATCCATCCGCGTCCGCCTCCTCGTTGAAGGCATCACAGTCCATCCTACCAACCTGAATGATCAGGGAGAGCCGAGTAGGCTCGGAGCTAGACCACCTGCTTTCGATCGCCTAGGTCCTCCTCCTCCCGAGCCGGCTCGAGATAGATCAGGGCCCCAACGTTTGATCTGGGATAGGCTGGGACCCATGCCCCCAGTTCCTAAAAGACTTTCATAGTATCAACCCCGGCTAGTCAAGTCTGCCGTGGATGTTTTTACCCAGAAGCCGCGAGGGCTATCTCATCCAACTACATCTAGGAGAACTACCCGGGCCCTAGAGGAGGAAAGCCGACAAACTCCCCGAATGGATCATGTCCAGGAGGAGGACCGGATAGAAATTGCTCGTTCATCAGAAAGGTTCGACAGTGAGGAATCTGAGGCTAACTCGAAGAGACCTAGAAATAAGCGACTGAGGGATTTGCTGGCAAAGCTACAAAAGGAGGTCCAGCAGATAAGGAAGGAAAAGAGTAAGGAAGAAAAAAAGAATCCCCTGAGCGAGATGAACGATCCCTTCACTAGGAGGATCCGGGAAGCAGAGCTCCTCCAAAAATTCAAAATGCCAGCAGATAAGTTCTCTGGAACGGAAGATCCTCTAAGCCATTTAGAGAGCTTCGTTCAACAGATGGAGGTCCAGAACACTACCAGAGCAGCCAAGTGTAGGATGTTTCCAACAACCTTGACCGACTATGCGAAAACCTGGTTCAGGAAACTGCCCGTTGGTAGCGTGGATTCTTTCACAAAATTGTCAACCGATTTTTGCTCACAATTCCAGGGAGTTAAACCTCGCCCAAAAGATCCCATACACCTCCAATATGTGATCCAGGAATGGAGTGAAACTCTTCGATCATACGTGGAGCGGTTTCACAAAGAGGTCATACAAATGGGAGTTTTCACCGAAAAAGAAACCCTCGCCAACTTCAGGCGAAACCTCTGGGTAGGAAAGCTTTTCCGTTCTTTCGCCAAAAGACCTCCCGAGACTTACCAAGAGGCCTATGATCGGGCTCGTGAGCAGGTCGAGATCGACGAACAACTCAATGTCAAGATAGAGCATGACGACATGAGAACGGCAAAACGTTTGAAGACAGAAGCCCCCAAATTTGAGCCGGTGCAGAGAGCTCAGAATAAGCCTCCCAACAGGTCGACCTATCACCCCCTTGCTCCTCCGCATAGGCAAGAAAGATATCCAGCAAAATGAACCCCTCCCCGGGCTTCGCCGCCTCCCAGGACCGCGCCTCCGGTAATACAAGGGGAAAAAGGGTTTGACCACTATACCCCATTGAATGCATCCAGGGAAACAGTCTACCTTGCCATACGGGATAAAGGGTTGCTCCAAAAGCCCGCTCCCATAAAGGCCCCAGCCGACAGGAGAAACCGGTACAAGTACTGCGACTTTCACGAAGACGTTGGCCACAACACTTCGGAGTGCTATAACTTGCGCAACCAGATTGAGGCCCTGATAAGGGGAGGATGCCTGATTGAATTTTTACAACAGGTCAGAGATAATATCAGAACTGGAAGGGAAGTACAAGCTGAAATCCGCGAGGACGCAGAAAGAGGAAAGGGGAGCAGCCTGACTTAATGCAACAGATCCAGGTGATACACACTATCAGCGAGGGTCCTACCTTGGCCGGCGTTTCCAATAACTCCCGGAAAAACCACGCAAGAAAGGTTCCCTGCCTTGGAGAGAGCCAGGGGATCTTCAAAGTCAGCCAGAACCCGACAGAGCCCGCCCAGTCAGCTCAGATCGTGTTCACCGAAGCAGATGTCTTCAACACTGTGCAACCTTATGATGATCCTATGGTCATCACGATACAGATCGCCAACTGTCTGGTCCTTCGCGTGCTCCTTGATACAGAAAGCAGTGTCGATATCCTCTTCAAAGATACCCTAGAAAAACTGAACCTGAAGCAACATTGCTACAACAGCTGTACCACTCCACTTTACGGTTTCACTGGGGACTCGATCATACCAGTGGGGTCAATGATCCTCCCAGTAATCATCGGGGTCACCCCGCTCCAACAGAACGTAATGACCAACTTTGTTGTGGTGGACACCCCATCAGCCTACAACACCATCTTAGGGAGACCTTTCCTATCCTCTCTCAAGGGAGTCTTGTCCATATGCCACAACGTTTTGAAATTCCCGGTTGGAACCAAGGTAGGAGAGGTACGCGGAGACCAGCAGGCGGCCAGGAAATGCTACGCAGTATCTGCCAATCCTACAGCCCTAGCAAAGCAGTGTGTACAAGTGACAGTAATCCAAGAAGACATGGACACATCCTAGATAATCCAGGAGGAGAAGGAGCCCGCAGAACATATTGGGCATCCGGAGGATGAACCTATCATGGCTTACGAGGATGAAAGGGGTAAGGAATGGGCCAGCGGGCAGCCCGTGGATAAACTAGAAGAGATATCCGTCAGGATTGACGATCCCTCCAAGACCGTCCAGGTCGGAGCCGCCTTTGATCCAGAAGTAAAAAGAGGACTGATTGATCTTCTCAGGGAATTCAGCGACATCTTCGCCTGGAACCATAATGAAATGCCTGGAATCCCGACATCGTTGGCCACCCATCGGCTAGCAGTAGATCCAGCGGTCAAGCCCGTCAAGCAGAAGAGGCGTCATTTCAACACTGATAGGAACGCGGCGGTACAGGAAGAGGTTGATAAATTGATCAAAGCGGGGTTCGTCAGAGAGGTACGTTACCCCGTATGGATCTCCAACGTAGTCATGGTCATGAAGGCGAATGGAAATTGGCGTATGTGTGTCGACTACACAGAATTCAACCGGGCTTGTCCGAAAGACAGTTTTCCTTTGCCAAAGATCGATCAGCTGGTTGACTCCACATCCGAAAATAAACTTTTGAGTTTTATGGACGCGTTCTCAGGATACAACCAAATTAAAATGCACCCGGATGACCAAGATAAGACTAGTTTCATTACTGGGCAGGGCTTATACTGCTACAAGGTGATGCCGTTTGGTTTGAAGAATGCAGGGGCCACATACCAGCGGCTGGTTAACAAATTGTTCAAGCCCGAGAAAGGGAGGACGATGGAAGTATATATCGACGACATGATCACGAAATCCCCAACCACAAAAGGACATCAGGAAGACCTTCGCAAAACCTTCCTCATACTGAGGGAAAACCAGATGCATTTGAACCCCTCCAAATGTGCTTTTGGGGTAACGGCAGGAAAGTTCCTGGGCTTCATGGTTCATGAGAGAGGTATCGAAGCCAACCTAGAAAAAATCAAAGCTATCCTGGACTTGGAATCCCCGACCTCGCTCAAGCAAGTACAGATCCTGACAGGACAGGTGGCAGCACTCAACAGGTTTATCTCTCGCTCCACCGATAAATGCCTTCCTTTCTTCAAGGCCATCAAACAAGGGAAGAACATGAAATGGAGCCAGGAGAGCGAGCATTCGTTTCAAGCTTTGAAGGAATACCTAACAAGCCCCCCTTTGTTAGTCAAGCCGGTTCTCAGAGATGAGCTGTAGATTTACCTGGCTGTATCAGAAACTGCAGTAAGCGGGGCTTTGGCCAAGGATTGTAGCGACGGTTTTCAAAGACCCATATACTATGTAAGTCATGCCTTGACCAAATCAGAAAGGAACTACGCTCTCCTGGAGAAGCTCGCTTATGCTCTGGTGATCTCAGCGAGGAAACTCTGTCCCTATTTTCAAGCTCACACAATAGCAGTGGTAACAGACCAACCCTTCCGTCAATTCTTGCAAAGACCAGATGTGTCAGGAAGGTTAGTTTTATGGGCACTAGAGCTCACTCAGTTCGACTTAAAGTATAAGCCCCGGACTACGATTAAGGCACAGGCTTTAGCCGACTTCGTGGCAGAATTCTCAGCGATCCCAGATCCAATTGATCCCTTAGTATCAAACGAGGACCCTGAGAAGATATCCGAGGTCGAAAATTGGCCGGAGGGCTGCAAGCCATGGATCCTCTTTTCAGACGGAGCATCCGGACGAGCTGGGGGAGGAGCTGGCATAGTTTTGATAGATCCGAAGGGAACTGAATTCTGTCACTGTTTCAGATTCGAGTTTAAAGCTACCAACAACGAAGCGGAATATGAAGCCCTCCTAGCCGGGATGAAGGTAGCCATCGAGCTAAAGGCCGACTACCTGCAGGTCAAGAGCGATTTGTTGCTTGTTGTAAACCAGGTGACTGGGGTCTACCTAAATCTAGCTCGGTTGCTGAAAAGCAAATTCAAGGGACTTAAGATCGATCAGGTGCCTCGACACCAAACCATCGCGCAGATGTTCTGGCTAAGATAGAGGCAAACGGAGGCCAATCCCTACCAAGAGGAATTCCCCTCCAAGTAATCACCCAGCCAAGCATAGCCCCAAATGGAGAAATTTGTTCCCTGGATCGCCTACCTTGCTGGATGGACCCAATTGTCACCTATCTCCTTAAAGGAGAGCTTCCTGAAGAGCCCAACCAAGCCCGAAGAGTTAAGAGACTCTCAGTTCAATACTGCATGGTGGACGAATACCTCTACAGGAGGGGCAGATCCCTCCCCTTACTTGGGTGGTTGCATCCCGATGATGCTAAGTGGGCATTGAGAGAGGTCCATTCTGGGGATTGTGGGAACCACATAGGTGGGGAAGCTCTAGCCTATCAGGTGCTTCGTATGGGGTACTATTGGCCGACCATCCATCAAGATGCAAAGAGTTTTGTGCAATCCTGCAAACCTTGTCAAAGAACCTCAAACTTGAGCCACCAGCCACCTGAGCGACTGTCGTCCCTCAGCTCACCTTACCCCTTTGCCATGTGGGGAATCGACCTAATTGGGCCACTTCACACCGCTCCAGGACAGATGAAACATGCTATCGTGGCTATTGACTACTTCACAAGATGGGTCGAGGCAGGGCCTCTAGCTCGAATATCAGAAAAGAATACAACCAAGTTCATCAAGACTAACGTGGTATGCAGGTTCGGGACCCCTCTCACCATTGTAGCCGACCTAGGGAAGTAATTCGACAACGCCCGATTCAAAGACTTCTGCCAGGGGTTGGGGATCGACCTCAGGTTCGCTTCAGTGGCTCATCCCTAAACTAACGGGCTGGTGGAATCCACCAACAAGACAATCAAGAAACTTCTGAAGAAGAAGCTTCAGCAGAGGAAAGGTAAATGGGCCGAAGAGCTACCAGAAGTCCTTTGGGCATACCGGACTACCAAAAAGGCAGCTACTGGAGAAACGCCTTACTCCCTGGCCTTCGGGGTTGAAGCAGTCCTCCCCATCGAGCATAAACTGACCTCGTTCAAGGTACAGTACTTTGAGCCAGAGAGTAACAAAGTCAAGCTCCGGGCTAGTCTAGACCTCTTAGAAGAAAAGCAAGACCGGGTAGCAGAGAAAGTGGCAATCTACCAGAGCAGGATCGGTAGATACTTCAACCAAAAGGTTAAAGCCCGAAAATTCAAGGTTAATGACTATACACTTGAAAGGGAATTAGACATAAACCTCTCAAGACCAGGAAATAGCTCGATAGCCCTCCTGATGCCTTGGTCAGGCTACCACCCCTAAGAAGGATCTGAGTGTAAGAGCATAGTTGCCTTCCAGATCTCGAGACCAGGAAATAGCTCGATAGCCCTCCTGATGCCTTGGTCGGGCTACCACGCCCAAGAAGGATCTGAGTGTAAGAGCATAGTTGCCTTCCAGATCTCGAGACCAGGAAATAGCTCGATAGCACTCCTGATGCCTTGGTCGGGCTACTACCCCCAAGAAGGATCTGAGTGTAAAGGCATAGTTGCCCGCCGGCTCTCAAAGACTAGGAAATAGCTATGTAGCATTCCTGATGTCTTGGTTGGGTTATCACCCCATGTATATAATGTTTGCTTTCGTGTGCAGGATCAAAATCATCATAATTGCCTACACTAATCTTAATTGATGCTAGTGATGCTACTCTGGATACCATTCAAGACCAGAAGCAGAATAAAGTTCTCAAAGAGGCGAGTCAATTTATCATTAAGGACAAAGGGAGCCTATCCCCCGATAAGGCTACATCCAAATGGGGAGCCCAACCCCCGAATTCGGGCTACAAAAAGAAGAAGGAAAAATAAGAAAAACTGACAATGGCAAAGCAGGGTGCTCACCCCCTTTTCTGGGCAATCAAAAACAAGTCGTCCGCTTCAAGCTATGGGGCTATCATGGCTCCCCTCCGCTGGCCCTCCTCCTCCCTGCTGATCCTCAGCATCAACCCTCTCAACAGGTAGCTGTCCATCTGGGTTATCCTCACCGACCGCTCCTCCGTTTAGAGGCTCTATCGGATGATCAGCTGGCTCTTCCTCCAAAACTTCATTGATCACATCCATAACTTCAGGAGGAATAGCCACGTAGAGAAGAGCTGCCAAGGGCCCTATCTGGCTCCTATTGACCTCCATCTCTGTTAGAGCTGGATCATCAGATGGGCTCCTAACCTCTTCACTAGCTCCCGATTGGTCCTCCTCGGATCGAGAGGACATCACTTTGCTGGACGATTCACCAGGACCTGACGGGATAAAGGAAGGAAGATGGAATGAGGGATCTGACTGAGTGGGCTGCATCCCAATTCCTGCCGGGCTAGAAGGGACCACCTTGTCACCTTCAGGACGAGATAACTCAGCAGCTTTGAACATTATTTCCTGTCTATCCCAGCCCGTAATAGACGACAAATCAAAAGGAGGAGGAAGAGCTTCCGCGGCCTGAAAGGAAGCATAAAAATACCCATCGCTCAAGGAGGTCTCCGTATCAGCTTGCAGCTTGGCCACCTGAGCAATCAGAGACCGGTTCTCAAGGTCCAGCTTCCTAGCCTCAGATCTCCAAGAGTCTCGCTGCCTAGCCCGTCGGAGAGATTGAAGACGCTCCTGATCGAAAGATTGCTTCATCCTCTCATGATCGCAGCGAAGCTCGACCATCTCGAGCTCAATTTTGCCCTGGCTGGAAGTCACCTCTTCCACTAGAGACCGAGCCTGCTTAAGCTGTTCACCGGCTTTCTCGGCTTCAGCTTCAACTTTTACAGCTCGATCACGGAGAAGGGCTACCTGCTGGCCCATCGCGACATTGACCTTAAAGGCCTACAAATATAAAACCCGAGTTAGAAACTGAACGAGTTAACAAAAAAAAAAGGGGGCGTGAAGGACATACAATTACCTCAGCCAAGATAGCAGACCCCTTGGTTATAAGGTCGTCCACAGGCATATAAGCCATCTTAGAGATCCCGCCACCCGGACATGATGCTATGAACTGCTCCAAGACCTCATCCTGCCCTATCGAGCTCGACTGAGGCCGGGAACGGTCGGAAGGAGCCTTCACGACACCTTTCCCAGGAACGACATCTTTCCCAGAAACCTCTGAGGCTTTGGTTGTTGGAAGCGCAGCTGAATCAGATGTTGAAACCGCCAGGATCCATTCTTCTTTCCATGCGGGATCCTTCTTCGAAGCTCCAGGAACGATGAAATTGAGCTTGTTCTTGGCCTTGGCGTAGAACTGACCCCGAGAAACCCTAGACAAGCTCCCAATCTGAAAAGATACGCCAGCTCCTCCGCACCTGGCTCCCTTGTCACTTTACTCATCTGGCATTGCTCCCTCCATAACATAAGGAAGCCAATCAAATGCCTCCAGAAGCTCGACGTTAACTGAAGGGGAGCGAGCTAGATGGCATTTAGAGCCCGCCGAAGGGTCGGATGGAGGGGAAGCCTGACCCCGTTCTCAAGAGCTGCCACATGGATCGGAAGCACACCTTTAGGGGGGTTGAAAAACTCAAAGTTCTTGGGAGGCACCGAGATGGATACACTGTCAGGGATGCCAAACTTTGACCTCAAGCGGTCGATCGACACTGGGTCAACGGTGGAATCAAGGATGACCCGAAAATCGTAGGGAGGGAGCCTCTCCCCAAAAGGACCAGGAGCCTAGACCCGACGCTCCCCCGCAGCGCCGCCGGTCGTTTCTTTGTCGGAATCATCATCAACAATATCTAAAGGGTGGTAGGGATGATTGGAGAACCCAGTCCCGATAAATACGTTTCTACTGGATCGCCGACGTTGTGATGTGGGCGGGGAATCATCACCGTCAGAACTTTTCCTAGCCCGCTTCCCCAGACTAAGACTAACGACCTCCTCACCGTCAAATATGGAATCATTTGAATCACGACTGTGTTTCGACATTATAGAAGACGAAGAATGAAGAAAGAATAGAAGATGAAGAATGAAGAAAGAAGCAAGCTTGGGGAAAAAACTGTGGAAATATTTCTCAACAAAAGGTTCTTTTCGCTCGAGAAGATGTGAGGAAAACGAGGAGGAAAACAGGCATATATATAGGCAGGAAGGCAACAGCTCAAGTTACCAGGATACTCGTTTGGTAACGGTAAAAATTGACTCGGTAACGTAACCGGGTTAAACTCTAAAGCGAGCTAATCATCTCATGCCACATCATTTACGCAGTTAAGAGGAAGATCTCCCCAAGATCCTGGTAACGGTAAAAAATCTCGGGGACTGCCGTAACGTGATCAGATTAATTCGAAGATAAAATAGTAGGTTCACAACACGTCACTCAAATGAAGAAATTTTCAAAAATTTCAGTAACGGTAAAAGAGGAAGATTTCCCAAATAAATTGAGAATCTGACCTCAACCCCGAGCTCGACGTCTGGTGTTCAAGTCAGAGGGGACTTCTGTTAATAGCCAAAATTGGCTAAGGACCAAAGGGAAATTTTCCACTTACTAGAACTGGTTCCATACTTGAAAGTTTCACCTAAAGACCTCTATATCTAGAGCCAAGTTACGATGCCGCCCCAGGCACAAGGGCGGGCTCCAGAAATATCTGGGATAAAGCCCAGACCCGAGAACTTCCACCAGGAGACCTCTCTATCTAGAGCCGAACTGTGATACCACCCCAAGAACAAGGGCGAGCTCCGGAAACATCCAAGATAGAACCCAGAATGATCGGGCTTAGCCCGCATCATTAAAACTAGAAGCTCCCCGAAGTCAAGGTCATCTTGCAAATGCTCAAGTAACCCGTCTGTACCTCGATTGACACAGAAGAATGTCCCTAGAAAGCCGCAAGGTGAGTCGAAGCCATACCCAGCTTCAAAAAGGTCAGTCAAGGCCACGTCTAGCTTCAGAAAAGTCAAGAGAAGCCAGATCTGGCTCCAAGCTGGATGAAACTTCTCAGACATCAAGGTCGAAATACTAAACAACCTCCCTGGTTGATGCATCATACCATATTTATCATGTCCCACGACTCTTATAAGGATCGTACTGGAAGGATACAAGGAATGAATTAAATCGTACCTGGAAGCGTTATCTACTTAAGTAATGAAATCCAAAAGGAAACAAGCTGATCTCTACCACGATACTCTCAATTCGGACGTCAATCTAAAAGTCAAATGATTTAACGCAAGAAATCCCGCCCGATAAGGAAGAGACTGAGACAATCACTGAGACAATCAAGGGAGAATCAGTCTGTTGACCTACAAACCATGTATAAATAGAAAAGAAAAGAAACGAAAAAGGAGACTACTATTCGACAGGCATACGACTAGCAATTGACCATTTACCAAAGAAAGTTGAGAGAAACGAGAGAAAAATCTTTGTACTCGTGTACCATGCACGTTAAATAAAAATGTTCTTGTTTATTTATCACTAGATAAACCATTGTCACATATATAAATAATTTCGGCCACCACCTACGTGGTAGTGGTCTCGAGGGCGTTAACAGAGATTTCTCGTCCCGAGTAAAATTCCCGTTAACACTACTAAACATAAAAGAGAGAAGAGATTATTCTTTGATAGTACACTGATTGCTTGGTCATCAATAAGCTTGTGTGTACAACATCGAATTAGGTTCACGTGAGTTTCGATCATTAGATTGAGAACTCAAAAGTGGCCGGAATAATTTTTCTCTTCTTTTGATTGTTTTGTGACTAACAAAAGAAAAAGAAAACTTTGTTCATCCATTCTCAGGTTTGCAATTCAAAGAAAAAGGGAGACCACGCTCCTAGGTGATTCACGTACGTGTTCGGATTGGAAGATCTCGCGGTACTGTTCACGATCACTGTTTACGATTACTGTTCATGCGGTACTATTCACAATCACTGTTCACGCGGTACTGTTCACGGCATCGGAAAAGATTTTGCGGATTACCAATGGACGTAAGTCAATCGGATCACGGGTCAAGAGGTATTTAACTCTAACCGTATATATTTGAGTTTAATTAATTAAAAGGTTAAGGTTCAACTTTGAGAAAAAATTTAAAACCATACGAAATCTATTTTTCGTTTCTTCCGCAGAGTTTTATATCGATTTTTCCCTACATAAAGGTGGGTTCTTGAGAGTTTCTCTCTCTCTTAAGGAAGCTTGTTCTCTCTAAAAATAGCTTCTTGCACTCACATCCACGAGCAAGGAAGAAGAGAGAACATATATATAAGAACCCTAATCAAAACTGCGTCGTTTTGAACTCAGGGAACAAAATCCCGTCTATACCGCTCTTCGTACCACGACTAAGGCAAGTTGTTTAGACCATGGTACACACATCAGTGCACCTACTGGACAACATCGCGGTGTAGGCCGCTATGCATGCAGGTGCACAGACCGCGGTGTAGGCAACAGTGGCCTACTGGACAACACCGTGACTTGGACCTCTATGCGTGCAAGTGCACAGGAAGCGGTGCAAGAAGCATGACCCTACTGAGGTATACCGCTCTGTATACCGTGGTGCAAGCATAGCTTGCCAAATGGTCTAGGCTTCGATAAGAGAATAAATTCTCTTTTTCAGGCAAACTCAACAAACTAAGAAATGTGCAAAAATGTGAAAGTGTGGAGTGTGATAAATGGCATACAAGACATCATTCAATTATATGAAAACAAGAATATAATGCATGCAAGTGAGTGTGTGCGACTAGATCTCTTCAAAGAGAGTTAAGCATGCGATATACCTTTGAAGTGCTCTTAAGAAAGATGATGCCCTTGAATCTTGATCATTCACAATGAGGCCTAGTCTACCTTTACAAAATAAATTCCCAATATGGTTTGTCAACGAAATGAGCCAATCAAAAATATAAGGAACTTACAATCTCCCCATTTGGCTATTTCGTGACAAAACCATCACTCACAATTCATCCTTACCAATAAAGATAAAAATAATGATAGGTCAACAAAAATTATTCTACATTACAAATAGATACCTAGATCTAGGTCTTCAAATCTTCAAGCTCTTGTAGAATAGCCATCCCTACAAAACAATGAGACTACACTTTCCAAGACAAGTGTATGTGAGGTGATCAAGTGAAAACATAAAAACTAGAGTTTGCATTAACGAACACAAAAAAAAAATGCAATGAAGTGCTATGCTAATGCTCCCCCTAAATGGGTTACTCCCCCTCAACGAGATAATCTCCCCTAATATGCAACTCCCCCTAATCTTCACATTACTCCCCCTTTTTGTCATGATATAGGCAAAGGAGTAATCCCCAAACGGGTCACTTTAGCAAAGAGAGTTATTTGCAAGATAAGTGCACAATTATATACAACAACTTTATGCAACAACTTTATGCAACTTAATTAATAGAGAGAGATTCAAGGAGGTTTTATTTGAAAGAAAAATGTGTGACTTAGTTGCTTTGGATGTAAGACATGCAACATCAAAGATCAAGCAAATGGTATTTAGCAAAGTGAACATCAAAAGGTTTCCAAAGGAATTCAAACCAATTTGTACCCTTTTGTCATAAATAAACAAGATATAGCTTTAAAATATTGTAACACACACAAGCAATTATGTCAATTCTTAATGGTCAATCAAGACTTGGATATAAAATCCTTATTACTTGAATGGATATAAAATCCTTATTGATTGGTGTCTTGCTCAACCATTAAAAAGAAAGACAAGGCTAAATTAGATGAGACATCCTTATTTATTGAATGGACACAAGGTCCTTATTGAGTTTAGCCTTGTTAATTGCTTCCACACATATTTACACACATGTCATGGAGATAAATTATAGGTCATTCAAATGTACTTCCCAATCAATTCTCCTAATCCAAAAATGCATGTTTGAACATAGAGGTGACATGGATTAAAAACGAAGCAAGGCACACTTATTGAGTAAAAAGCTATATAATAATATATAAGCACAACCAAAATACTCAAACAATTAATAAAGAAGCATAAAGTTGAAATTTGTGCTTATTTCAACTATGCAAGGTTGCTCTCTTTGCTTGAGCTCCCCATATGGGGTCAATCACCAAAACTCATCAAGGCATATGACAAATCCCAATAGACCTACTAAGTGACTTGAACCTAGTTGAGTCTAAGGGCTTTGTAAATAAATCCGCTAGTTTATCATTAGTGCCCACATGCGCAAGTGCAATGCATTTGTTTTCATCTAGTTCTCTAATGAAATGATGCCTAATGTCTATATGCTTTGTCCTAGAGTGCTGAACCGGATTCCTTGAAATGTTAATTGTACTCATGTTATCACAATAAAGGGTTAGAATACCTTGATCAAAGCCATAATCCATAAGCATTTGCTTCATCCAAAGGAGTTGTGTGCAAGCACTCCCAGTGGCTATGTATTCCGCTTCAGCTGTGGATAGAGAGATGGAATTTTGCTTCTTGCAAAACCATGAGACCAAGTTGTTACCTAGGAAGAAGTAACCGCCCGATGTAATCTTCCTATCATCACAATTTCCTGCCCAATCTGCATCACTAAAGCCAGCTAAGCTATCATTAGTGTCAAAAGAGTACCATATCCCATAGTTGGATGTCCCATTCACATATCGAATGATTCTCTTCACGGAGGAGAGATGGGATTCCTTGGGATCCGCTTGGTACCTAGCATATACACCCACACTAAAGGCTATATCGGGCATACTTGCGGTCAAGTAAAAGCAAGCTACCAATCATGCCACGATATAGACTTTGGTCCACACTCTTGCCACTAGCATCCTTGCTAGTTTCAAGGTGGTACTCATAGGTGTGTCAAAATGTTTGGCATTCTCAAGGCCAAACTTCTTCACTAGGTTCTTAGCATACTTAGCTTGGCATATGAAAATCCATCATGCAATTGCTTGATTTGCAAACCTAGGAAGTAATTGAGCTCACCAACCAAACTCATCTCAAATTCATGAGACATGACATCAACAAATTGTTAGACTTTTGACTTGTTGGTGGAGCCAAACATAATATCATCAACATATATTTGAGCTATAAAAAGCTCATCTTTGTTGTCCTTGATGAACAAAGTGTTGTCAACAATACCTCATGAGTAGCCATTGTTAACAAGATAAAGAGTGAGGCGCTCATACCAAGCCCTCGGTGCTTGTTTCAACCCATATAAAGCCTTCTTAAGGCGATAGACATGGTCGGGGTGGTATGGATCCATAAACCCCTTGGGTTGCTCAACAAACACTTCCTCATGCAAGAAACCATTGAGGAAGGCACTCTTAACATCCATTTGATGCAATTTGAACTTGTGCACACATGATATGGATAAGAGAAGCCTTATGGACCCAAGAAGGGCAACCTGAGCAAAAGTCTCCTCAAAGTCAATACCCTCAATTTGAGAGTATCCTTGTGCTACAAGTCTAGTCTTGTTGCGCACAATGTTGCCATTTTCATCCGACTTGTTCCTGTACACCCATTTGGTGCCTATGACATTGGTGTTCTTGGGTCTAGGAACTAGAGTCCAAACCTCATTTCTTTCAAATTGGTTTAGCTCTTCTTGCATGGCAAGAACCTAAAACTCATCATTCAAGGCTTCATCAACCTTTTTGGGTTCAATTTGAGAGGTGTAACAAGTGTAGCTAATTTGATTAGCTATTCGACGCCTAGTCCTAACACCCTCATTCACATCTCCAAGAATGTCATTCTTGTTGTGGAGATGTCTAACCCATGGAGCGGGTTCTTTAGAGTCTAAAGATGGATCTCTATCAAGAGGCTGATTGACCTCTTCATCAAGACTTGACTTTACCTCAATTGAAGTCTCACCATTCTTCTCCAAGGAAGAATCATCAATCACAATAACCTCCTCATCATGATCTCAAATCTTAGGCCTACAATCATCTATGTCAACATTAGATGATTCCATGACACTTTGAGTTTTTAAATTGAAAACTCTATAGGCCTTACTATTAAGGGCATAGCCAATGAAAATTCCCTCATCACTCCTGGCATCAAACTTGCCAAGTTGATCTCGGTCGTTTAGAATATAGCATTTGCTCCCAAATGAGCGGAAGTAGCTAACATTTGGCTTTCTACCCTTCCATAATTCATAGGAGGTTTAACTAGTACCGGGCCTTAGGAAGACTCTATTTCCTATATAGCAAGCCGTATTGACGGCTTCGGCCCAAAGGTTCCTAGGGATATTGTTGCTAAGCAACATCACATGGGCCATTTCTTGAAGGACCCTATTCTTCCTCTTAACCACCCTATTTTGTTGAGGTGTTCTAGGAGCCGAAAACTCATAGGGAAACGTCTAAGCTATTGCAATAGCTTTCAAAACAAGCATTCTCAAATTCCCTCCCATGGTCACTCCTAATCCTTTTAATGCTTATAATTTGTGAGTTCTTTTCATTTTGAATTTTAGTGCAAAGCATTTTAAATTTTTCAAAAGTTTCAGATTTTTCTCTAAGAAAATAAGTCCATGTGAACCTAGAGAAATCATCTACACAAACAAAATTGTATCTCTTGCCACCGAGACTCTCGGTTTGCATGGGACCCATAAGGTCCATATGTAGAAGCTCTAATGGCTCCTTGGTGGCGAGATACTTGCCTTTCTTGTGCATACTTTTGGTTTGTTTCCTTTGTTAACAAGGTCCACAAACACCATCGACTTTCTTCCCAAGCTTAGGGAGGCCACGCACAACCTTGAACGTATCTAAGATCCTCAAATCTAGATAGTTAATGTGGCCAAGTCTTTGATGCCACAACTCAACTTCCTCACACTTGGACATATTGTAAGTAATAGCACTAGCTTCAAGACAATAGAAATTGTCACTAGATCTCTTTCCTTTTAGCAAGGTTTGTCCATTTAGCATTAAAATAGAGCAATCATTTTTGTTAAACAAGACGTAGAGTCCATCATCATTAAGATGAGAAATGCTTATAAGATTGGCTTGCAAGCCATCAACAAGTAAAGCATTGGACAAGGAGGGTAAATCGGGAATGGAAATGGTTCCTTTCCCTATGACTTTCTTTCTAGATCCATCACCAAAGGTGACAAATCCTCCATCCTTCATGACAAGAGATTTAAAGAAACTCTTTTTCCCCATCATATTCCTAGAACACCCACTATCTAAATACCAAGTGTTAGAGGCACTTGCCTTCAAGGCAATTTAAGCCACATAGCAAAAATAGTCATCTCTTCTAATCCACCTAGGTGAAATGTTCTCATTCCTAGTGGTATTAGTCACATTGGCTCTAGATTTCCTAGGATCATGCAAATTGGCTCTGGATTTCCTAGGAACATGCATTTTGGCACTAGCTCTATTTCTTTCAATCATGCTCTTGATTCTACACATTTCAATGTATTTGAAGCAATTAGGTCTAATGTGACCATCAACACAACAAAAATGACAAATGGGAATGAAATAAGAAGACATACCATGCCCTTGTGAATACAAAGGGGCTTTCCCACGCATTTGAGCTTACCTTTGGTGTTGGATCGGTTCTCTCCTTCTTTGTTGTTGAGTTGAAGTAGATTGCTTCCTTGGTTGAGCTTGCATGAATTGCTTCTTGGCTTTGTGGTATTTGGGTTGAGGAAAGCTTGCTTGATGAACCCTTGTTGGTTGAGCTTGAGCTTGTTTCCCTTGTGCCACCTTGATTTGGGAATCCTTAGAGCACTCTCCAAGGTCAATCTTCTTCCTAGGATGTTGTGGAGGTGAAGGCTCTTTGATATCCAAGCTCTTGACAAACTCAGTCTTGCTTGAGGATGAGGTCTCCTTGTCATATTCATAGCCAAGACCTTTGATCGTGCCAAATATGTAGTATATTTAGGCCCTCAAATCCTTATCGTGTGTTCTTTTTTTATTCGTTTTGGTATCTCTAATGGGTTATTATGTGCGTAATTATAGAAAATGGTGCAATGATGGGTTTTGGAAGCATGTTGCAGTGGTTCCAACAGAAAATGGGCAAAAGGAAAGACAAAGGATCATAAACAGCTCTACAGTGCAGGTCAAGCGCGGGTCGAAACCGTACTCCAACCGCACTCATGCTAATAGCCGGGACCTGATACAGGAGAAGAGTTAAAGTGCGGGTACAGTGCGGGTCATCCAACCGCACTCCACCCACACTATTGCTCAAGACAAAAGAGTGGATTTTGCACTTGACAGTAAAGTGCGAGTCAAGTGCGGGTAATTCAACCGCACTCCACCCATACTATTTCCCAGATCTGAGAACTGAAGATGAAGACAACCAATACAGTGTGGGTGCAGTGCGGGTAATTCACCCACACTTAACCCACACTCCTTTAAGTGACCTATTTTTGTATGTTGTAAAAATAGAATAGGATGAAAATGTTTTGAGCAGCCTTTGACTCCGTTTTTCAGAGGTTTTTACACAACTTAGATCTAGAATCTCTCTCTCTCTCTCACATACTTACATTCTCTACCCAACTTCAAGGAAGGTAGGAGATTGAAGCAACTTCAAGGAAGAAGATGTTCTCCAAGGGTTCTTTCTCTTTCCTATCTCTTATTTTCCTAATTGTAATGAGTAGCTAAATCCCCTCTAAGGGGTTGATGGAGTAGTTAGTTAGATATTGGGCTTGTACATAAACTTGATGTTATATTTATATTCATGTTTATCTTTCATTGTTCTATTCTTGTTATGAATGGTTACCATTGATTTCTTGTGTAGATACATCCTCTTAACAAGATCTCTTTGGATTATGTATGAGTATTGCATCTAGATATATATCCTATTTAGTTGTCTCTTGCTCTAATGAATGGATGGAACATCATGAATTCCGACTCTTAAACCGCGATCTTAATCTTACCTCGATCGAGTTTCATGCACTATACATCCTAGGTCGGATCTTGTAAGAGGATTAGAAGTCATCACTATACATCCTAGGTTGACTACATTTACAATCGGTTGAGCCATTGATAGGTAGACAAGCCTCATTTTCAGAATCTAACAAACAACCAACATTATACATCCTAGGTTGGTGGTTTACGACGGATTAATCCCAAATAGGTGGTCCTCACTATACATCCTAGGTTGGCCACTTTCTAGGGATAAATAACCGACTCTATACATCCTAGGTCGGTTACCTTTGAATAGACGTGCCTATTGACAAATTTGTTGCATTGCCCAGTATTTACTTTCATATCCGTTAACTCCTTAGTTTCCATCAACTATATATCCTTCATCCCATTTCGCTTTCCTCTAGTTTGCATAATTAATTTAGTGTTACTCATAGGATAATTCACCATCTACATCTTCATCATTTTATGTTTCGTTTATTATATATATATATTAACATTACTTTTGCAATAGCTAACCTTAGCTAGCTCCGCTCCCTGTGGACGACACCCCACTTGCCACCATACTTGTGTTTTTCAAACCAGTTTAGGCTTCGTGAGGTTTTTACAAATATTGTTGACGGATTGATCTTTTAAAACGACACACGTGAATCATCCCGTCAAATGGCACCGCTGCCGGGGAGCGGCAGGTTTAGTTTGATTAGTTTTGCATGAGTAATAGTTAGTCCTAGTAACATTTTTGATATACCTTGATTGTTTCTCGTTACGTCGTGCGTTATTTGTTTCTGAAATTTTAGGATTCTAGGTATATGCAGGGAAGAAGATCATTAAAAGGAACAATATTGCCAAGTGCCGATAATATAAATCAGTTGGGTAGAAGAGCCGGTCAGTTAGAGGAAAACATGGAAGCTGGTGTTCCTACGGATCAACCCGAGCAGAATAGGGAAGACAGAAATGATCTGAATCAGAATGAGCAGCAGGCTCGTGAGCATGAGGGCAGTGTACATGCAGATGAACAGCTAGGTCTCACCATGGGCGAGTACACAATCCCGTTTATAGGTAATGTGCCCATTGCCATAGTACTTGATGATGTGACAAGACACTTTGAGTTGAAGACTATGCATATTAGCCTCCTACCATCTTTTAGTGGGAAAGTTACTGATCGTGCCAAATATGTAGTATATTTAGGCTCTCAAATCCTTACCTTGTGTTCTGTTTTCATGCGTTTTGGTATCTCTAATGGGTTATTATGTGCGTAATTGTAGGAAATGGTGCAATGATGGGTTTGGAAGCATGTTCTGGTGGTTCCGGCAGAAAAGGGGCAAAAGGAAAGACAAAGGATCATAAGCAGCTCTACAGTGTAGGTCAAGTGCAGGTCAAGTGCGGGTCGTAACTGCACTCCAACCGCACTCCAACCACACTCCAACTGCACTCATGCTCATAGTCGGGACTTGATACAGGAGAAGAGTTACAGTATGGGTCCAGTGCGGGTCATCCAACCGCACTCCACCCACACTGTTACCAAAGCCAGAGAAGCTGAGTTGCACCTGATGTTAAAGTGTGGGTATAGTACGGGTACAGTGTAAGTCATCCAACCGCACTCCACCTATACTGTTGCCAAACCAGAGAAGCTGATTTGCACCTGACATTAGAATACGGGTACAGTACGGGTCTTGCAACCGCACTCCACCCGCACTGTTGCTCAAGACAGAATAGTGGATTTGCACCTGACATTAGAGTGCGGGTACAGTGCGGGTCATCCAAGTGCACTCCACCCGCATTATTGCTCAAGACAGAGGAGTGGATTTTGCACCTGACAGTAAAGTGTGAATCAAGTGTGGGTCAAGTGCGAGTCAGGTGCAGGTAATCCAACCGCACTCCACCCGCACTATTTTCCAGATCTGAGAACTGAAAATGAAGACAACCCATACAGAGCGGGTAATTCACCTGCACTCCACCCGCACTCCGCGTGCGCCAGTTTGATTTTTGAAATTTAAGTGACCTATTTTTGTATGATGTATAAATAGAAAAGGATGGAAATGTTTTAAGGAGCCTTTGACTCTATTTTTCAGAGGTTTTACACAACTTAGATCTAGAATCTCTCTCTCTCACACATACTTACATTCTCTACTCAAATTCAAGGAAGGTAGAAGATTGAAACAACTTCAAGGTAGGAGATGTTCTCCAAGGGTTCTTTCTATTTCCTTTCTCTTATTTTTCCTAGTTGTAATGAGTAGCTAAATCCCCTCTAAGGGGTTGATGGAGTAGTTAGTTGGATATTGGGCTTGTACATAACTTGATGTTATATTTATATTCATGTCTATCTTTCATTGATCTATTCTTGCTTTGAATTGTTGCCATTGATTTCTTGTTTAGATACATCCTCTTAGCAAGATCTCTTTGGATTATGTATGAGTATTGCATCAAGATATACATCCTATTTAGTTGTCTCTTGCTCTAATGAATAGACGGAACGTCATGAATTCTGACTCTTAAACCACGGTCTTAATCTTACCTAGATCGAGTTTCAGGCACTATACATCCTAGGTCGGATCTCGTGAGAGGATTAGAAGTCATCAATATACATCCTAGGTTGACTAAATTTACAATCGGTTGAGCCATTGATAGGTAGACGAGCTTCATTTTCAGAATCCGACGAACAACCAACACTATACATCCTAGGTTGGTGGTTTATGACGGATTAATCCCTAATAAGTGGTCCTCACTATACATCTTAGGTTGGCCACTTTCTAGGGATAAATAACCGACTCTATACATCCTAGTTCGGTTACCTTTGAATAGACGTGCCTATTGGCAACTTTGTTGCATTGCCCAGTATTTACTTTCGTATCCGTTAATGTCTTAGTTTCCATCAACTATATATATCCTTCGTCCCATTTCCCTTTCCTCTAGTTTGCATAATTAATTTAGTGTTACTCATAGGATAATTCACCATCTACATTTTCATCATATTATGTTTCTGTTAACGAAAATTTTGCTCGGGATGAGAAATCTCTGTTAACGCCCTCGAGACCACTACCACGTAGGTTGTGGCCGAAATTCTTTATATATGTGACAGTGGTTTATATAGTGACAAATAAACAAGAACGTTTTTATTTAGCATGCATGGTACACGAATTCAAAGATTCTTCTCTCTTTTCTCTCACTTTTCTCTCAACTCTCTTTGGTGAATGGTCGATTGCTAGTCGTATGCCTGTCGAATAGTAGTCTCCTCTTTTCATTTCTTTTCTTTTCTATTTATACATGGTTTGTAGGTTAATAGACTGGTTCTCCCTTGATTGTCTCAGTGATTGTCTCAGTCTCTTCATTATCGGGCGGGATTTCTTGCGTTAATATCATTGACTTTTGGATTGACGCCCGAATTGAGAGTATCGTGGTGGAGATCAGTCTGTTTTCTTTTTGGATTTTATTACTTGTTTTGCATGTAGGTAACGTTTCCAGGTATGATTCTTATAGAGGTCGTGGGATATGACAATATGGTGTGATATGTCAATTAGAGAGGTTGATTAGTATATCGACCTTGATGCCCGAGAAGTTTCATTCAGCTTGGAGCCAGATCTGGCTTCCCTTGACTTTTTCGGAGCCAGGTATGGCTCGACTGACCTCGCGGCCTTCTAAGGACTTTCTTTTATGTCAATCGAGGCACAGACGAGTTTCTTGAGCATTTGCGAGATGACCTTGACTTCGGGGAGCTTCTAGTTTTGGTGATGGGGGCTAAATCTGATCGTTCCGGGCTCTATCCTGGATGTTTCCGGAGCCCGCCCTTGTTCTTGGGGTGGTATCACAGTTCGGCCTTGGATAGAGAGGTCTCATGGTGGAAGCTCTCGGGTCCGGGCTTTATCCCAGATGTTTCTGGAGCCCGCCCTTAAGCCTGGGGTGGTATCACAGTTCGGCCCTGGATAGAGAGGTCTCCTGGTGGAAGATCTCGGGTCCAGGCTTTATCCCAGATGTTTCTGGAGCCCGCCCTTGTGCCTGGGGTGGTATCGTAGCTTGGCTCTGGATATAGAGGTCTCCAGGTGAAACTTTCTTGTATGGAGCTAGGTCTTGGAGGTGGAAAATTTCCCTTTGGTCCTTAGCCAATTTTGGCTATTAACAGAAGTCCCCTCTGACTTGAACACCAGATGTCGAGCTCGGGGTTGAGGTCAGATTCTCACTTTATTTTGGAAATCTTCCTCCTTTTACAGTTACCGAAAATTTTGGGAAATTTCTTCATTTGAGTGACGTGTTGTGAACCGACTAATTTATCCTAGAATTAATCTGATCATGTTACGGCAGTCCCCGAGATTTTTTTTTTTTTACCGTTACCAGGATCTTGGGGAGATCTTCCTCTTAACTGCGTAAGTGATGTGGCATGAGATGATTAGCCCACTTTTGAGTTTAATCCGGTTACGATACTGAGTCAATTTTTTACCTTTACCAAGCGAGTATCTCGGTAACTTGTGCTGTTGCCCTCCTGCCTATATATATGTCTGTTTCCCTCCTCATCTTCCTCACATCTTCTTGAGCTGAAAGTACTTTTTGTTGAGAAATATTTCCACAGCTTTTCCTCCAAGCTTGCTTCTTTTTTCATTCTTTGTCTTCTATTCTTTCTTCACTCTTCGTTTTCTATAATGTCGAAAAATAGTCGTGATTCAAGTGATTCCATATTCTACGGCGAGGAGGTCGTCAGTCTTAGTCTGGGGAAGCGGGCTAGGAGGAGTTCTGACGGCGATGATTCCCCGCCCACCTTACAACGTCGGCGGTCCAGTAGGAATGTATCTATCGGGACTGGGTTCTCCAACCATCCCGACCACCCTTTAGACATCGTCGATGATGATTCCGATAAAGAAATGGTCGGTGGTGCTGCGGGGGAGCGTCGGGTCTCGGCTCCTGGTCCTCTTGGGGAGAGGCTCCCTCCCTACGATTTCGGGTTATCCCAGATTCCACCGTTTACCCGGTGTCGATTGACCGCTTGAGATCAAAGTTTGGCATCCCCGACAGTGTATCCATCTCGGTGCCTCCCAAGAATTTCGAGTTTTTCAACCCCCCTAAAGGCGTGCTTCCGATCCATATGGACGCTCTTGAGAACGGGGTCAGGCTTCCCCTCTATGCGACCCTTCGGTGGGCTCTAAGCGCCATCCAGCTCGCTCCCCTCCAGTTAACGACGGGCTTCTGGAGGCAGTTGATTGGCTTCCTTGTGTTATGGAGGGAACAATGCCAGATGAGTAAAGTGACAAGGGAGCCAGGTGCAGAGGAGCTGGCGTATCTTTTTCAGATTGGGAGCTTGTCTGGGGCTCTTCGGGGTCAGTTCTACGCCAAGGCCAAGAATAAGCTCAATTTCATCGTTCCAGGTGCTTCGAAGAAGGATCCCGCATGGAAAGAAGAATTGATCCTGGCGGGGAATGACTGAGGGAGCTCGATTTTCATTAGGAGGGCATGAATTCGAGGTTCTTACGGCTTTCAGTGACAAGCCCTTCTGGGACCGGGACTCCCTGCCTACCGAGTCCGAAGCCGTCTTAAAGGCTATTCTAGCTTGGAATTACCTGAATCCGAAGTTCCCTACCGCTGAAGCTTTTGACCATCGTAGGGTGAACAAATGTCTACGGATTTCAGACGATATTCCTCGTAAGTATCCTTGTGTCGCTTCTTCTTATTACTTAGCTTGGTTCTAACATTTTTTTATCTGTTTATTCACAGTCTTTGTCGTGGAGCCAGCCACCGGACACGTCTCGCGTTCTCCTCAAGATGGAGCTTCTCTTCCCTCTTCTGGGGTCAAGCCTGCCCTGGCTTCTTCTGTCTCTCCGGCTGGGTCTAAGATGGCCACTCTGGCCTCGCAGGCTTTTCGGGCTTTGGGTAAAGCTCCCCAGGTGGTTGGCCCGGCTGTTTCTACCCCCTCAGCCATGGCCGTTAAAGTCGCTATCCCTTCGACTCAAACATCTGATTCAGCTGCGCTTCCAACAACCAAAGCCTCGGAGGTTTCTGGGAAAGATGTCGCTCCTGGGAAAGGTGTCGCGAAGGCTCCTTCCAACCATTCCCGGCCTCAGTCGAGCTCGACAGGGCAAGATGAAGTCCTGGAGCAGTTCATAGCGTCTTGTCTGGGTGGCGGGATCTCCAAGATGGCTTCTACGCCTGTGGACGTCCTTATAACCAAGGGGTCTGCTATCTTAGCTGAGGTAATTGTATTTCCTTTACGTTTTTTTTTGGTTAATTCGTTCAGTTTCTAACTCAGGTTTTGTATTTGTAGGCCTTTAAGGTTAATGTTGCGATGGGCCAGCAGGTAGCCATTCTCCGTGATCGGGCTACAAAAGCCAAAGCTGAAGCCGAGAAAGCTGGGGAACTGCTCAAACAGGCTCGGTCTTTAGTGGAAGAGGCGACTTCCAGCCAGGGAAAAATCGAGCTCGAGATGGCTGAGCTTCGCTGCGATCATGAGAGGATGAAGCAATCTTTCGATCAGGAGCGTCTTCAATCTCTCCGGCGGGCTAGGCTGCGGGATTCCTAGAGATTTGAGGCTAAGAAGCTGGACCTCGAGAACCGGTCTCTGATCACTCAGGTGGCCAAGCTGCAAGCTGATGCGGAAACCTCCTTCAGCGATGGGTATTTTTCTGCTTCTTTTCAGGCCGCGGAAGCTCTTCCTCCTCCCTTTGATTTATCGTCTATTGCGGGCTGGGACAGACAGGAAATAATGCTCAAATCTGCCGAGTTATCTCGCCCTGAGGGCGACAAGATGGTCCCCTCTAGCCCGGCAGAAACTGGGAAGCAGCCCGCTTAGTCAGATCCCTCATTCCATCTTCCTTCCTTTATCCCCTCAGGTCCTGGGGAGTCTTCCAGCAAAGTGATGTCTTCTCGATCCGAGGAGGACCAATCAGGAGCTGGTGAAGAGGTTAGGAGCCCATCTGGTGATCTAGCTTTAACAGAGATGGAAGTCGACAGGAGCTAGTCTGGGCCCTTGGCTGCTCTTCTTAACGCGGTTATCCCTCCTGAAGTTAGGACGTAATCAATGAAGTTTTGGAGGAAGATCTAGCTGATCATCCGATGGAGCCTCTAAATGGAGGAACGGTCGGCGAGGATAACCCAGATGGACAACTACCTGTAGATGGGGTTGATGCCGCGGATCAGCAGGAAGGAGGAGGGCCAGCGGAGGGGAGCCATGATAGTCCCAAAGCTTGAAGCGGATGACTTGTTTCTGATTGTCCAGAAAAAAGGGTGGGCACCCTGCTTTGCCATTGTCAGTTTTTTATTTTTCCTTCTTCTTTTTGTAGCCCGAGTTCGGGGGTTGGGCTCCCCATTTGGATGTAGCCTTATCGGGGGATAGGCTCCCCTTACCCTTAATGATAAATTGACGCGCCTTTTTGAGAACTTTATTCTGTTTCTGGTCTTGAATGGTATCCAGAGTAGCATCTGTAGCATCAATTAAGATTCATGTAGGCAATTATGATGATTTTGATCCTACAAACGAGAGAAAACATTATATATATGGGGCGATAACCCAACCAAGACATCAGGAGGGCTACTTAGCTATTTCCTAGTCTTTGAGATATGGCGGGCAACTATGCCTTTACACTCAGATCCTTCTTGGGGGTGGTAGCCCGACCAAGGCATCAAGAGGGCTATCGAGCTATTTCCTGGTCTCGAGATCTAGAGGGCAACTATGCTCTTACACTTAGACCCTTCTTGAGGGTGGTAGCCTGACCAAGGCATCAGGAGGGCTATCAAGCTATTTCCTGGTCTCGAGATCTGGAGGGCAACTATGCTCTTACACTCAGATCCTTCTTGGGGGTGGTAGCCCGACCAAGGCACCAGGAGGGCTATCGAGCTATTTATTGGTCTCGAGATCTAGAGGGCAACTATTCTCTTACACTCAGATCTTTCTTGGGGGTGGTAGCCCGACCAAGGCATCAAAAGGGCTATCGAGCTATTTTCTGGTCTCGAGATCTGGAGGGAAACTATGCTCTTATACTCAGACCCTTCTTGGGGGTGGTAGCCCGACCAAGGCATCAGGAGGGCTATCGAGCTATTTCCTGGTCTCGAGATCTGGAGGGTAACTATGCTCTTATACTCAGACCCTTCTTGGGGGTGGTAGCCCGACTAAGGCATCAGGAGGGCTATCGAGCTATTTCCTGGTCTCGAGATCTGAAAGGCAACTATGCTCTTACACTCAGATCTTTCTTGGGGGTGGTAGCCCGACTAAGACATCAGGTGGGCTATCGAGCTATTTCCTGGTCTCGAGATCTGGAAGGCAACTATGCTCTTACACTCGGACCCTTCTTGGGGGTGGTAGCCCGACCAAGGCATCAGGAGAGCTATCGAGCTATTTCCTGGTCTCGAGAGGTTTATGTCGAATTCCCATTCAAGTGTATAGTCACTAACGTTGAACATAGTTGGAGACAAAGATGGAAGAGAAAAGGAAAATGACTTTATTGATGATTGAGATGTAGTACATCTTTATTAGGACCTGTAATGAAAACTAAGTGGGGGTAGTCTGCTTGAGAACTCCTTTCAAAGGTAGAATTTCTTCAAATGGTCTGCATTCCAAGTGTGGTTGATGGGTCGTCCGTCCATGTCTTCGAGTTTATAAGCTCTATTGCGAACAACTAGCTATATCAAATATGGCCCTTCCCAATTTGGACTTAAGACTCCATCCGACCTTTTCCGAGTATTCAGTGTTACTTTCCTAAGTACCAGATCCCCTTCCTTGAATTTTCGAGCTCTGACCTTTTGGTTGAAGTATCTAGCGATCCTGCTCTGGTAGATCGCAACTTTCTCTGCTACCTGGTCTTGCTTTTCTTCTAAGAGGTCTAGACTAGCCCGGAGCTTGACTTCGTTACTTTCGGCCTTAAAGTGCTGTACCCTGAACGAGGTCAATTTATGCTCGATGGGGAGGACTGCTTCAACCCCGAAGGCCAGGGAGTAAGGCGTTTCTCCAGTAGCTGTTCTTTTTGTAGTCCGGTATGCCCAAAGGACTTTTGGTAGCTCTTCGGCCCATTTACCTTTCCTCTGCTGAAGCTTCTTCTTCAGAAGTTTCTTGATTATCTTGTTGGTGGATTCCACCAGCTCGTTAGTCTGGGGATGAACCACTGAAGCGAGCCTGAGGTCGATCCCCAATCCCTTACAGAAGTCTTTGAATCGGGCGTTGTCGAATTGCTTTCCTAGGTCGGTTATAATGATGAGAGGGGTCCCGAACCTGCATACCACGTTAGTCTTGATGAACTTGGTTGTATTTTTTTCTGATATTCGAGCAATAGGCCCTGCCTCGACCCATCTTGTGAAGTAGTCAATAGCCACGATAGCATGTTTCATCTGTCCAGGAGCGGTAGGAAGTGGCCCAATTAGGTCGATTCCCCATATGGAAAAGGGGTAAGGTGAGCTGAGGGACGACAGTCGCTCGAGTGGCTGGTGGCTCAAGTTTGAGGTTCTTTGACAAGGTTCGCAGGATTGCACAAAACTCTTTGCATCTTGATGGATGGTCGGCTAGTAGTACCCCATACGAAGCACCTGATAGGCTAGAGCTTCCCCACCTATGTGGTTCCCACAGTCCCCAGAATGGACCTCTCTCAATGCCCACTTAGCATCATCGGGATGCAAGCACCTAAGTAAGGGGAGGGATCTGCCCCTCCTGTAGAGGTATCCGTCCACCATACAGTATCGAACTGAGAGTCTTTTAACTCTTCGGGCTTGGTCGGACTCTTCAGGAAGCTCTCCTTCAAGGAGATAGGTGACAATTGGGTCCATCCAGCAAGGTAGGCGATCCAGGGAACAAATTTCTCCATTTGTGGCTATGCTTGGCTGGGTGATTACTTGGAGGGGAATTCCCCTTGGTAGGGATTGGCCTCCGTTCGCCGCTATTTTAGCCAGAACATCTGCGCGATGGTTTTGGTGTCGAGGCACCTGATTGATCTTGAGTCCCTTAAATTTGCTTTTCAGCCACTAAGCTAGATTTAAGTAGGCAACCATATTATCTCCCTTTGCCTGGTAGACCCCAAGTCACCTGGTTTACAACAAGCAACGAATCGCTCTTGACCTGCAGGTAGTCGGCCTTTAGCTCGATGGCTACTAAATGCAAGAATTCTTTTTTGGATAGTCCATGCATTTTCCATATAATGGCAAGTGACACCTATGTATGAATGCATTTGCCAATGATCACTCCATATGTCGGCACATACGGAAACACGACCATTATATTTTTCTAAACATTTTTCCAACATTTTCTTTTCTTTTTCATAAATGTTTTCAAGTGCTTCTGTGAGCGTGGTTCTAGGAACACGACATGCAGCAGGATTTAATGCTCGTTGACAATAATTATTAAAACCAACCTTTTCACCAAAACTAAATGGTAAGTGTTCTACTGCAACCATTCTAGCTAATTCTTCTCTATTTTTTGCATCACTATATTTAAATAATTGTTGGTTAGGGGTAGCGTACCTGGGAATTTGAGATTGTGAACTCGATTTGGCCTGTTCATCTGGATGTGAGTTCGTTATATGCTTCCGATATGACCCATATCCTCCAGATTTGTGCCATTTAAATACTTTTTTGCAGTAATTGCAAATCACTACTGTGCTTCCATCTTCATGGGTAACTTTCTTCATATGAAGTACGAATATATCAGATTTGACCTGCTTTGGTAACTTTTCTTCCATCTGTGGATAAAAATCAAAATCTTGATGTGGGTTGGGATAAGGCTCATCTGGCTCATCACCATCATGGCCAAGATCAGGCATATTTTCTGATTGGCTTGTCAAAATGGGGGTGACATTGAGATCGGGTTCAGAAATTCTAAGAGAGGGATGAGAATGAGATTGAGGAAAGTATAGGCCTAAGTCTTCAGTATAGACTTGTTGTTGTAGATACTCGTGATAGGCACGGTCGTCATGACCGAGATTATCCGTCATACGACCCTTACCTTTCATCGAAATGGAGCGTCTAGGAGCGTCACCACTTCCACTTGCCATTTTAAAAATTGAATTGTAAAATTCCTTGGACAAAAAATGTTAAAAAATTGATTTAAAAAATGATTAAATGGTTGGAAATAAATTTGGAAGAAAATTAGAAACTTAGTAGTTAGTAATTGCAATTTGCAAATAAAATATATTGTAAATAAAATAAATTGGATATAAAATAAATTGCAAATAAAATAAATTGGAATATATAGCAAATAAAATAAATTGTAAATAAATGAAATTGGAAACTTAGTAATTGACTAATTGCAAATTAAATAAATTGAAAATAAGAAATATTGCAAATAAAATAAAATTAGAAACTAAGTAATTGTAAATAAAATAAATTGGAAACTTACTAACTTAGTAATTGCAAATAATATAAATTGGAAACTTGGAGACTTGGAGTTTGAGAATTGAGACTTGGAGAATTGAAAGTTTAGAGAGAATTGAGAATTGAGAATTAGAGGGAATTGAGGAAATTGGGGTGAGGAAAAATGAATGGAGGGGTAGGGGTATTTATAGAAAAGAAAATGAAAAGTAAATTTTTTTTTTTAAAAAAAAAAGTGAACCGTTGGAGGCCAACCGTTCGTTTTTTTTTTAAAAATAAAAATTTAAAAGAAGAACCGGGCTGTTCGAACCGGAACCGAACCGCCGGTTCTGGTTCGGTTCGAACCTCCTGGTTCTTCGCTGAGGCGAACCGGACCAGACCGGTTCTTGTTCCGGTTCTGGTTTTCTGATGCCGGTTCCGGTACAGTTCTCCGGTTCGAACCGAACCGGCGTCATGTCTAATTAGAAGTCTTGGTGTGGAAAAGAAATCTTTTTTTGAAAAAGGATTCTTTGTCACCAAGTAAATCCACCTAGAGATAGGATTCTTGCCCACCAAGTAAATCCTCTTTAGGAAAGGATTTGGATACCTATATGTATTATTAATTTCGGAATTAATAGTGATAGGAAGAAAAAAAATGTTTTTTTTTTTAGAGAAAGAATTTTTTATTCTCTTGCTTTTGAATAAAAAAAAATTCCAACTCTAGAACATAGTGAAAATTCGGCCAAGAGGAAGAGAGAAAGATAGTTCTAAATTCGATAGTGCACTTGCAAGCCTTTACATAAAAAGGTTTTGTGCACACTTTCGATTTAGGTTCACACGAGTTTTCAATCATAACGATTGTGAATTCAAAAGTGACCGGAACGATCTTTCTAGGCTCTTGGAGTTTTTATGATTAACGATCAAGAAAGAAGATTTCATTTTTCCATTCTCAGGTACGCAATTCAAAGAATAGGGAGACCAAGCTCCTAGGTGATTCATGTTCGTGATCGGATTGGAAGATCTTGCTGATTACCATCGACGCTAAGTCAATCGGATCACGCGACAAGAGGTATGATATCTTTTTGAATATATGTATGTTTAATTAATTAAAGGATTAAGGTTCAAATATTGGAAAATTTTTAAACTATACTAAATTTTTTTTAGTCTCGCTTCCGCTGCGTTTTCGTATTTTCCCCTACAATTGGTATCAGAGCCTGATTATACCCTATAATTAATTAACGTATATATATGTGAATCTATTTCTATTTATTGTGATTATGCATGTTTTAGAAAGAGTTGGCACTCTAGGTATTCGCATATATAATTACATGTGGCATGTATGGATTTATATATGTTATTATAAAGTGAATTTTTATTGCTCGATTTTGGTCCTAGAATGTCAATGTATTTTTGTTTCGGAATTGTAACAAGAAGGGTGGCCTATTATCGTCATAAGTTCCTTCTTGGTAGTTGCTAGATTCTCTACTTTTTTATTGTATTAAAAAATACTGCTGTTTTTTTTTGTATAAAATAGTGCAGTTTTTCTTGTGTAAAAATTCCAGCAATGAATTAAAAAAAATTACTGCAGTAATTTATTGAGTAAAATCTGCGGTAATACATTCAAGTTTCGAAGATTTGAAGAGTTGAAGAAGTAGAAGCGGAAGAGGAAGCAATCGAAACAAGCTTGGTATCGTGAGCACCATGGCAACAAGCGTGCGTGCACGTTAGCGCGTAGCTACGCTTGTTAGGTGCATTGGCTGCACACGGCAGCCACTTATGTGTCATGGGCTGCGCATGACAGTCCTTTGGGCATAATGGGCTGCGCATGGTGGCCCTTTATGGACCCAAGGGGTGTGCACGCCCAAAGGTGGCAGCCGAGGGGTGAGGAAGTGGATGATGGCCGCTTGAAGACTTGTTCGCCAAGAAAGAATATTTTGTATTCCAAACAAATGTAATTTACTTGCTTTTCTAGGATGGACCAAAATTGTAGCTATTTATATTTCCGTAAATATTACAATATTTGTTGTTGTATGATAACATGTCAAATAGAATAGGAGTGCCACTCATATATCTCCTTTGGTATGAACATGCATTGAATGATTTAGGTATCTAATTGGCATCTAGATAACTTGGTAAAATCATTCTATGGAATTTAATCACATGCCTTAAATAATTGAGTGGGAGAAGGAGAAGGTATGTTAGAACACCTATGGCCTCCAAGGTTAGTTGAGCTTTATTATTTATTGGTAATCCCCCCCGAGGGGCATCCATAAATGGAATTTAGCAAAATACTTCCTTACAAGGATAGACTAGACAATTGACTTAAACGACATCTACTCCCAAAGGAGGGATTTTCGTGAGAGAAAATTGAGGGTCGATATCTTGGTAACAAACTCAATGTGATTTTATTAATATCCTCCCGAGAGTTCTTGTTAATAAAATTGCAAAGCTAAAATTGAAAACTGCTGGTTGTTATGTTAACAATTAGGTGGGACCTAGTCCAACTGGTAAATGGTACGTACTCCCGGAAGAGGAGTAGCATTTATGGGTAATGGATCACCGTTGAATTTTTATGATTGGATTATTTATTTAATTCAAGATAAATATTTAAAAAGTGATTTATCATTATTATTTGCTCATATATAATTTTGTTTTATTCAGAAATCATGACTCCATCACTTATGAACATCCTGAAAGATAACACTTTAACTGGAGATAATTATGTCACATGGAAAAAGAAAATTGGGTTGTTGCTGCAAAGTGAAAAGCATACGTTTGTTCTGAATACTCCTAAACCACCCCTTCCTAATAATGAATCTAATATTTTGCAAAGAGATGAGTATGAGCAATGGAAGACTTCAGATGATATGGCCAAATGTTACATTATGGCCACTATCTCCGACGTGTTACAACAGCAGCATGAAGGAATGGAGTCTGCTGCTGATATAATGATGTCTCTGAAAGAGATGTTTCCTATGAGGTCTAGGCCGACTAAGAGAGAGGCAGTGACTGCTTTTATGAATCTTAGGATGAAACCTGGACAGGCTGTGAAGGATCACATGATGAAAGTCATAGCACATCTCAATGTTGCAGAACTTAATGGTGCTGAGATAGATGGTGAGACTAAAATTGATATGATTTTCAACTCACTATCGGATTTCTTTGATCAGTTCAAGTTGGACTACACCTTGAACAATAAGGAATACACCTTGTAAGGCCTGATGCAAGATGTTCAAAGCGTTGAAAAGATCCTTATGAAAAACAAAGGTCAAGAGATTCATTCGGTTGGTAAAGTTGCTACTGTTAAGACCCGTCAAAAGGTTAAGAAACAACAGAAGAAAAAGCAACTTGGGCCTACCAAGAAGGAAACCAAGAAAGTAACCAAGATCAAAGGGAAATGCTTCCTTTGTGGTGAAAAGGGACATTGGAAAAGAAATTGCCCAAAGTCCTAGAATAAGAAGGAAGAAGGTAATATTAATTATCTTGAAACATGTTTTCTAGAAGATTCTACAGATTCTTGGATCATAGACTCTGGAGCCACTAATCATGTTTGTTATTCCTTACAGGGGTTCCAAGAAAGGAGAAGGCTGAATAAAGATGAAATCAACTTGCGCTTGGGCAACGGAACGTTAGTGTCTGCAAGTGCAGTGGGAGATATTAGAGTTATTTTAGATTCTAGTAGGCATTTAGATTTAATAGACGTTTATTATGTACCTCAATTCAAGAGGAATTTAATTTCAGTTTCTTGTTTAAAAAATTTTGGATATTCGGTTACTTTTAATAAAGCTTTTATTATTAGTAAGAATGACAAAATTATTTGCAAATGTACATTGGAAAATGGTCTATTCTTTTTTCATAGAAATATTTCTCACTCGTTAGACACAGAATTAACGGAATCTAATCATAAAAGAGTAAAATTATCAAAAGATGAAACCTACCTTTAGCATTTACGCCTAGGTCATATTAACCTTAATAGGATTAAAAGATTGGTATGTGACGGACCTTTAAGTGACTTAAAGGTTAATGATCTACCAACTTGTGAATCCTGTTTGGAAGTTAAAATGACCAAAAGGCCGTTCACAACCAAAGGTGCAAGAGCCACTGAATGTTTAGGATTAATACACACTGATGTATGTGGTCCTATAAGCATTCAGGCTAGAGGTGGATATGAGTACTTCATCACCTTCACAGATGATTACTCGAGATTTGGCTATCTGTATCTCATGAGACATAAGTCGGATGCTTTTGACATGTTCAAGGCATTCAAGGCTGAAGTAGAAAATCAACTTGAGAAACACATAAAAATCTTGAGATCTGATCGTGGTGGAGAATATTTATCTGGTGAGTTTCAGCAATATCTTATTGATAATAGGATAGTTTCTCATTTTTCTGCACCAGATACACCTCAACAAAATGGGGTGGCAGAAAGGAGAAATAGAACTCTTTTAGACATGGTTAGGTCAATGTTGAGTTATTCAACACTTCCTATTTCTTTTGGGGGATATGCTCTACAAACTGCAATAAACATTCTAAACGCGGTACCATCTAAGTCGGTTCCTGAAACACCATATGAGTTGTGGACTAGGCGAAAGCCTAGTTTACAACACTTGAGGATATTTGGTTGTCCTGCACATGTGTTAAAAGGAAAGACAGAAAAGATAGAGGAAATATGTAAGTTTATGGGGTATCCAAAAGAAACTAAAGGATATTATTTCTATACTCCTTTAGATCTAAAAGTATTTGTTTCAACAAATGCTTCATTTCTAGAAAAGGACTATATGAATAATTTTGTGCCCAAAAGTAGAATTGTCCTGAATGAGATGTCAGGAGATACAATTCCTCAAGAGGTTTTACAACCTAGCCCAATTGTAAGTTCCACTCTAACACAAAATCAACAACCTACCATTCCTCGTCGTAGTGGGAGGGTTAGTAAACAACCCGAAAGATACATCGATCTGGGAGAATCAGTGGAGAATCTCCCAAACTACGATGATCCCTACACTTATAAGGAAGCAATGGAGGATGTTGATTGCCGTTAGTGGCAAAAGGCAATGCAATATGAGATTGAATCCATGTTCGATAACAAAGTTTGGTCCCTTGTAGACTTGCCAAAAGGGATAAAACCGATTGGGTGCAAGTGGGTATACAAGAGGAAAAGATGTATGGATGAAAATGTGGAAACTTTTAAAGCTAGATTGGTAGCTAAAGGTTACACACGAAAAGAAGGGATCGATTACGAGGAAACCTTCTCTCCTGTGGCCATGCTTAAATCCATTAGGATACTCTTATCCATCGCAACATCTTTAGATCTAGAGATTTGGCAAATGGACGTCAAGACAGTTTTCCTTAATGGAAATCTTGACGAAAGCATCTATATGATGCAACCAGAAAGATTCATTGAAAAGGGCCAAATGGAAAAGGTATGCAAGTTGTAGAAATCCATATATGGATTAAAATAAGCATCCAGATCCTGGAACATAAGGTTCGATCAAGCTGTGAAAGGTTTTGGATTTATTCAAAATCCTGACGAACCTTATGTATATAAAAGGATAAAGGGCGACAAGTTGGTTTTCCTAATTCTTTATGTTGATGATATACTACTCATTGGAAACGATGTAGGTGTATTGACATCAATAAAAGAATGGTTAGCAAAACAATTTGATATGAAGGACTTAGGAGAAGCTAGTTTTATTCTAGGTATCCAAGTAATAAGGGATAGAAAGAATAAAACAATTGCATTAACCCAAGCTTCATACATAGACAAAATATTGTCTAGGTTTTCCATGCAGGATTCCAAGAAAGGTATGTTACCTTTCAAACATGGAATCAAACTTTCTAAGGAACAAGTTCCTAAGAATCAGGATGAAGAGCAATTCATGAGTAGAGTTCCATATGCCTCAGCAGTTGGAAGTCTCATGTATGCAATGCTCCGCACTAGACCAGACATTTGTTTTGTTGTTGGCATAGTTAGCAGGTTTCAATCGAAACCTGGTCCTGATCACTGGACGGCAGTCAAGCATATTTTCAAGTATCTCAAGAGAACAAGAGATTATATGCTTGTATACTCTGGAGGGGATTTAATTCCCATTGCGTATACAGATTCTGATTTCCAGTTGGATTCTTACTCCAGAAAATCCATATCAGGATATGTGTTTACTATAGGAGGAGGAGCAGTCATATGGAGGAGTATCAAGCAATCCTGTATTGCTGATTCCAGCATAGAAGCTGAGTATGTTGCTGCATGCGAAGCTGCCAAAGAGGCTGTTTGGCTTTGCCAATTCTTGATTGACTTGGAAATAGTTCCTAATGCGAATAAGCAGATCACTATTTACTGTGACAACAGTGGAGCAGTGGCTAATTCGAGAGAACCAAGAAGTCATAAGAGAGGTAAACATATTGAAAGGAAGTATCATCTTTTAAGGGAGATTGTGCATAGGGGTGACGTGACAATTACCAAAATCAAGTCAGTAGAAAATCTAGCGGATCATTTCACAAAGGCTCTACCTCAGAAGAGTTTTGATGGGCACCTAGAGAACATAGGAATGAGAGATATGACACACTTGCTCTAGCGCAAGTGGGAGATTGTTAGGATTATACTCAATAGTAAGAGTGTAATATTGTAATTGACAATCTTTTCATATTAATAAAGTGATTTCTTGTTTTACAAAATCTTATAGAATTTATAATGATAATTGTCAAAGTAAATAATCATAAGGTCAAAAGACTATGAGAAAGGAAGAATTGTTCGTACATCTGGATATGTATGAGGTAGACACAATTCTTTAGTTAGTCTTGAATAAACGTTCACAACTTAAATTAAAGGTTGGGCACCTTTATATTGATAAAGTTGTAGAATTCTTTTGCTAGCAATTGAGTGGGATCAAATGAGTTATAATGAGTCTAAAATCATCGAACGGGTCTTCGAGTAAAAGAATCTAGTGCACTGGGTGCATTGAACAGGATCACAATGAAATATTTTATCTAGAACTATCAGTAGATACAAGTATTTTCATTATGAGGACAATCAGAGAGTCTATCTTAATCCTGAGATAAATGATGGACTTATGATTGCAAATGTTATCATTTGAGCTATCAATGAGTACGATTATATAGCATAGTCTATCCTCGATAGTTTGGTGGTATTCATTTGTTAATCGATAGAGGACTTCATTTATAGATATGGACATCTTGGCTCAATTTATTGAATGAGAGTATAATATTATCATATGGATATTTTGAGGTATTGGATATTAAATCTCAACGTTGAGTTTTCGATAATGTCTATTGAAAACATGGCTTCTGGACAAGTCAAAATATCCAAGTTCAAAATGTGGTCATATGAGTAAATATGGTAACTAGGAGAGCTATAGGCGGTCTATGAGCTCTTGGCGATTACTGATATTATAGATGAGGATACACTATCTCCAATAAGATTGTCTAGGGTATGAATGAGAAACATCTTCTTATTCTATCTTTATTTAAGAGTTCAATTTTAGCTCTTTAGTGGAATGAGCTAAAATTAATAGATCGGACCTAAGTGAATTAGTTGTTGATTGTGATTAGGTTATGTCTATTGAAGCTTAAATTTAGATAGCCCGCTAAGATCCCCCATCCATACGGACTTGCATGGATCGCTTGATATATTCTACCGGACTAATTTATGGGTCCATCTAGAATTGTATTTAATATATTAATAATATAATTTGCACATTATTTATTTAATGGGCTGCTCAAATTATATTAATATATTAATGAGAGGCATGTGAGTTTGTTTCTTTTAGTAAGAATGGGTCTGTTTCACATGTGGGCTTTTATTTGAAGCATGAATGGATGAAATAAAATAAGAAAATAATATTTGGCCCATATTTTTTTGTGTGTGGGCGGTAAGGCTATAATAACAGCTTAAAATATTATTTTATTTTATTGTTTGATTAAATGGAAATTAATTAATTATTTAATTAAAAATCAAAATCTTTTTCTGAATAGGAATTATGTTTCCTAGTAGTATACTATTATAGTAGTATAATAAATATAAAAGACTTAATTTGATAAGTAGATAAATAAAGAATTTATTTATCTAATCAAATAAAGAAGTCTTTAATGTAATCACAAATACACTATTTGAGTTGGATTTGGAGTCTTGGTGTGGAAAAGAAATCTTTTTCTGAAAAAAGATTCTTTGTCACCAAATAAATTCACCTAGAGATAGGATTCTTGCTCACCAAGTAAATCCTCTTTAGGAAAGGATTTGTATACCTATATATATTATTAATTTCGGAATTAATAGTGCTAGGAAGAAAAAAAAAAGTTTTTTTTTTAGAGAAAGAATTTTTTATTCTCTTGCTTTTGAATAAAAAAAATTCCAACTCTAGAACATAGGGAAAATTCGGCCAAGAGGAAGAGAGAAAGATAGTTCTAAATTCGATAGTGCACTTGCAAGCCTTTACATAAAAAGGTTTTGTGCACACTTTTGATTTAGGTTCACGCGAGTTTTCAATCATAACGATTGTGAATTCAAAAGTTACCGGAACGATCTTTCTAGGCTCTTGGAGTTTTTGTGATTAACGATCAAGAAAGAAGATTTCATTTTTCCATTCTCAGGTACGCAATTCAAATAATAGGGAGACCACGCTCCTAGGTGATTCACGTTCGTGATCGGATTGGAAGATCTTGAGGATTACCATCGACGCTAAGTCAATCGGATCACGCGACAAGAGGTATGATATTTTTGAATATATGTATGTTTAATTAATTAAAGGGTTAAGGTTCAAATATTGGAAAAATTTTACACTATACTAAAATTTTTTTAGTCTCGCTTCCGCTGCGTTTTCGTATTTTTCCCTACAGTATAGCCTTCATCAACAACCATCCATGATCTTTCATCTATCAAGGGAATATAGGCATTCATCCTTAATTTCAAAAACCCATAGTTGTTACCCCGAAGTAATGGTAGCCATGTATTTGAAGCTCCTTCCGCCATTACATCTTCTTCAAGTCTCATTGCTTCAAAACTCTACAAATCACTGTGAATGTATCGTGGGATCTCACTAAGTGCAATCTAGTGACCTGTTCTGATACCAATTGAAAAATACAAACACGGTTAATTTACCTTCAGCTAACCTAGAGGAGGGGTGAATAGGTTACTACACCTTTTTCATTTCCTTGAAAAAAACATAAGTTAGTCCCTCTAAGTAGCTTTTATCACTCTTAAAAGACAAGAAAAAGTATTATCAATTACAAAGATATCAAACAAGATATATTTCAACACTAAGTAAAATATGTATCAACACATACACAAATATTAAGATATAAGGATAAAGAAAATCAACACATGATTTTTACATTGTAAAACCTCCGAAGAGGAAACATCCACGAGTTGATTCCACAACCACCGACAAACACCTTTCACTAGTAAGATGAAAAGATACAATCTCTCAAGTGACCACTTCACCTAGAAATCTACCCTTCAACCTTATAGAATGAAAGAGATGCCTCATTACTTAACTATCCGGATCACCTCGATTCTAGTCAAGACTTCCATGCACAAATTGAAGAATCACTCTCCAATATGAGACTTTCTTGCTTAGCTATCCGGATCACCTCAATCCAAGCCAAGACTTCCAATGCTTAGCTATACCTAACGTCTCTAGCCAATACTTTCAATGCTTAGCTATCCAAGACATCATGTCTCTAGCCAAGACTTCCAATGCTCAAATCAAAGAATCACTCTAAGAAATGAGACTTCCAACCTCTTCAAAAGACATGTGATCTAAGTGAATGCAAATGATGCAAACACACACAACATAGTATATATGATCAATATATCCTATGGAAACTAGAATTGAATCAATATGCACACGTCACATATACTCTAGTTTGCAATCCTAAAAATAATGCAATCACACTAATGATGCATGTACATATGAAATGTGTGGATTAAGAACAAATCATGAAGAACTAGATTTTTAGCAATAAATGCACAAATCAATTTTATTTAGAACTTATAACGTGAACAATTAATCTAGAGTATGTGAAACACTTAATAAACACAAAAACCTAGATTATGTTCAATCACATAAAATGCTAGAATCAACTTGATAAATTCAAAAATGAATTTCTAGCAAAATATTAGAGCTTAGAATCACAAGATAATCACTTAGGTTCAATCAAGCCTTAAATCATCAATCAAATATTCTAAATCTGTAAATATTCAATTAAAGTGACCTAGCATATGAGAGGACTATTAATCATAGAGAAGATGTCAATAAACACACAAAATAGTCCTAGATTTAAAGCTAGCACAATACTAATCCACAAACATGTGAAAACATAGATTTGAAAAAATCTAACTCAACATGTAAGTCAATTGAAGCTTAATCTAGCTTTATTAGAGTTCATTACTCTAATCCATGTTTACACATCAAACTTACATATATAGAAGAAGAAAACCCAAGGTGATTGAAGACTTGAAGATCAAAATCAAGAGAGAAATCAATACCTCAAGTGAAAAACATGTTGTCTCATTTGTGTGAGTGAAGCTACCA
Source organism: Dipteronia sinensis (assembly GCA_033220585.1). NCBI lineage: Eukaryota > Viridiplantae > Streptophyta > Magnoliopsida > Sapindales > Sapindaceae > Dipteronia > Dipteronia sinensis. Next base: position 36,541,233 of record CM065637.1, read on the forward strand.
GAACACTCAATCAAATGAATCCAAACTCTTATAGAAATGATAGAAGACTGATAGAAGAAGACTCCTCAATTTAAATCACTTGATTTGGACTCCGAATGAGAAATATATGGTGTTTGGAAAATAGGAAAATTGGAGAGAATTTCTGCATTTGTTTTTCAAGTTTTTCTTCTTTTTAATGAATTGTGGAGGGAAATTGGTATTTAAAGGAAAGGGAATAAAAGCAAAATTGAGGACCAATGAGGGGCTGCCATCTTAGCTTCCTGTGGAGGCACGTGGCCTCCATGGGGGCAGAAGGCATCCCTTCCCGTGGAGGCCACGCGCCTCCACGGGGAGGGGTGCAAGGCACCTCTCATCTCCCTCGTGTACTCCTCGCATCCTTTGACCCTATTTTGGCCTCCGAACTCCAATTTTGAATCTGTTTTGGGATTTACGAACCGGGTATCCTCCACACACAAGGTCGTCATAAAACATTTCACAAAAATTTCACAAAAAATATGGAATTCAACTTGAAACTCAATGATGAAAACCAAGTACGATTAAGACACGGAAAGTTTCGTAACTTCCTATTTTGAACTTGAAACTTAATGAATGAGTAACTAAAATGACCGAAACTCAATGAGGATTAATGCAAGCTGAAATTCAAGTTTAATATCACACAAACATAAACATATAAACCCAAGAACGCATAAGTATGCAATTTCCTAGAGATAGTCCTAGAACATGCAATTTACAAAAGTTGTCAACTTTAAATCTAATGCATGTGCATACATGTATAAGTGTGTGTATTGTGTTAAACCAAATTTTTCACAATGATGCAGGGACACATATGAATGCAATGTATCTGTGTGCCTAGGCCTTGTAAGAGGAAAGAGGTCTCGATATACCTTTTGCTAAGCAATTTAGCTTTGTTCCTCTTGTAGCCACCACTTTGGTTGAATGTTGTATAATCTTCCTTGAAGCTTGATCATCCACAAATCCTAGACAACTAATCAATACAAAGCAAATGTTGTTCTGATATAGCATTATGCCAATACTAATCTCAAAAACAAAACATTTTCTTGGTTAGAATATGTATTTGAGGGTAATACTCATTATGACCCCTGACTAGGTATACTTTTTTATTTTAACTAATTAACATTCTCCCGTGCCGTTGAGATTTGCCATCAAAATGAATTTTTTAATATATAGTATAATTTTTTATCTATATCAAATTGTCCACAACCCACCCAGAAAAAAAATTATGGTTTCGCCCTGCATGTGACATGTGTGCTTTTCCAACCGTGTAACTGAACCAAAACTGTGGTCTTGAAATTGGGACCGAAATCGGAACCAGGGACGTTCTGGTTCTGGTCCCAAAAATGCAGAACCTGTCCAGAACCGCCCATTCGGTTCCAGTACCTACTTTCTTTTTCTTTTCTTTTTAAATTTTTTTTTTAACTTTTGTCAGTAGGCCGTTGGGCTTCCAAAGACAACTTTTTTTTTCCTTTTCTTTTCTATAAAAGTTCTGGTCCCAAAAATGCAGAACCTGTCCAGAACCGCCCATTCGGTTCCAGTACCTACTTTCTTTTTCTTTTCTTTTTAAATTTTTTTTTTAACTTTTGTCAGTAGGCCGTTGGGCTTCCAAAGACAACTTTTTTTTTTCCTTTTCTTTTCTATAAATTCCACCCTCCCAACATCCCCCCCCCCCCCCCCCCCCCCCCCCCCCCCCCCCCAATTCAATTATCCCCACTCCAATTTTCTGCCAATTCTCTCTATTTCTCATTTCTCTCTCAAGTCTCAATTCTCCAAGTTTCTAATTCTCTCTCAATTACTAAGGTATTAAAATTTATTTTATTTGTAATTACATTTATTTTTAGTTTTTTTTACTCAATTAAAATTCATTTCCAACAAAATTTTCAAATTTATTTCCATCAATTTTTTCACATTTTTTTCTTCAAGGATATTTACAATTCAATTTTTTAAATGGCAAGTGGAAGTGGAGACGGTCCAAGGCTTTCCATTTTGATGAAAGGTAAGGGTCATATGTCGGACGATGTCGATTTATGAGGACACCGCATATCACGAGTTCCTGCAATCCCAAACCTATGTTGAAGCCCTATACTCTCCTCATCCCCCTCTAATAATTTATGAACCCGACCCCGATGCCACCCCCCATTTCACAACCCAATCAGAAAATATGTCTAACCCCTTCCAAATTTTGAATTTGAACTACCTACGCAAGAGAAGTTACTGAAGCAGCTCAAATATGATTTTTTCATACTCCATATGAAGAAAGTAACACAAGCAGATGGAAGCACTGTAGCAATTTGTGATTACTGCAAAAAGGTATCAAAGTGGAGCAAATCCTGAGTATATGGTTCATATCGGAAGCATATAACGAACAACCATCCAGACACACAAACCAGATCAAGTTCACAAGCCTAAATTCCTAGGTACGATACTCCTAACCAACAATTATTTAAATATAGTGAAGAAAAAAATAGAGAAGAATTAGCTCGAATGGCTGTAGTAGAACACTTACCATTTAGTTTTGGTGAAAATGTTGGTTTTATTGTCAACGAGCATTAAATCCTGCTGCATGTCATGTTCCTACAACCACTCTCGCACGTGCACTTCATAACATTTATTACAAAGATAAAAGGAAGTTGGAAAAATATTTTGAAAAATATAATGGTCTTGTTTCCGTATGTGCCGATGGTCCGACACATGGAGTGACCATCGGCAGATGCATTCATACTTGGGTGTCACTTGCCATTATATGGATAATGCATGGATATTCAAAAAAGAATTCTTGCATTTAGATATTTTGATGATGCACATACTGCTGCTAATAATTATAGACAACATCAAATTATTTTTGAATAGTATAAAATTGAAAAAAAAAATTGCAGTTGGTTTTGATATCGGTTCAGACAATACTGCAGCTATTCCTGCTTTAATTGATTTATACAAACCTTATCTTGGTGGTAAATTTTTGATCAAAGATGTGCATGCAATTTTTTAAATTTATTTGTTCAAAAATGACTATAAATTCTTCAAGATTTTATTAAACCTATTAAAGATGCCCTCTATCATTTGTGAAAACAGCCTTCTGCAACAAAAGCATGGGTAAAATTTTGTACAAAATGGTAGGCATGCCATTAGATTTCCTTGTGATGTTTCAATACGTTGGAATTCTACTTATAAATTGTTTGCTTCAAAGTTATGGTTATAGGGATTTATTAGTTACTTTTATTCAATATAATGTTAGTCACATTAATCATTATTCAAATATTTGGGATGTTTGTACAAAATTTTGTGGTTTGTTAAAAGTCTTTAATAATGCTACTAACAATTTATCTAGTGTTTATTATCCTACAACTAATTTATTTATTATTGAGAGTGTTAATATTGCTGGTACATTTTCTCATTGTGCATCTTACATAAAATTACCGGTGTCTGTTACTGCTACGAAATCAAAAAGGGTTAGACTATTATAAGAAGTTTCCAAATATTTATTTGATTGCAACGTGTTTTGATCCACGTTGTAGATTAGAAAATTTGTCTAAATAACTAATTGACAAGTGCATACAGACTGAGTCAAAGCAATTGAATCTAATGGTCCACGTGCAAGACACTGATATATATTTATCAGTGCGCACTGGGGAGAAACGTTTTCTATATATATATATATATCTATAGAGAGAGAGAGAGAGATGGCAGCATGAAATCTGTAATGCTCCACGCAACTCATTGTTTATATGTAAGCAAGTAAATTGCAAAACTAATTAAGCAACACCTTGTACATGGTTGACATTAATGCATTTGTGTTAATGAATTCCAAATTAAGCATGTTGTTGCAAAATTAAATTTGTGATCATGGAGGAACAAATAAAGTGGGTTCGCTTTTTTTTTTGGATATAAATGGGATCACTTTTCAATTATATGTTTCTCCTATTTATAACCAAAGAAAGGATAACAATATAAGGTTGGTTCAATGGTTTGCCTCTTACACCTACATCATGAGGTTGTAGGTTCGAGTCTATACCTACAACCTCATAGTGTAGGTGCGTATAAGAGAGATAATGGTCCACTCATCAACCAATAAACTAGGAATTAAGTGAATTGATAATGCTCGATTATTGTTTCTAGCTCGCTAGGCTGCAGGATTTGTCCAACAAAGAGAGATCTTTTAAACAAAAAAGCTTTGGCTACGTATAATTCTATCTCCAATCTTCATAGGACGGCATGTGTTTTTCATATCTCCGATCTACATGTAAATCATGCCCACATTAATTCTCTACAGATATACGCTTGTAAGTTGTACCATATAATTATATAAAAATTAAAGATTATATTATATTATAAAACTCTAGTGATATATCATATATCAGTAATACTACACATCCCATCTAAAATCTCATATTTTTCATCCCAATACATGTGGCACTTGAAATATTGAATGGTTAGTGGATACATGTGGTAGGTGAGATAAAGCATCATTAATATATATATATATATATATATATATATATATATATATTCACTCACAATTTGACACTTCACATACCACATGTGTTGGGATGAAAATAAATGGGATTTTAGGTGGGATGTTTAGCATTATTCATCATATATATGCTTTTACCATGTTAAAAATTAAAATTAAAGATTATATCATAAAAAATATATTTGATCAATCTGTTAAAAATATCTATCTATATAATCACCTATCTAAATCAGGTATTGTTTTGAAGCTTTTTGCTATTGGTAGGATTCGAGCCTCTGACTTGGGAGTCATTTGCCCAAGCCCCAAAATCGTCCATCTACCAGCAGAGCTACGCATGTGACAATGACAAAGATCATATATTACAAGATCATTGAAAGAAAAAATATTGTATTTTTATATATGTATTTCTTTTTAAACTAGTATACAACGATGACTCAATGAGACAGTAGGTTGGTCATGTTGAAGATTTCTTTTTGCATAATTAAACCCTAAGGAGATTGTTAGGGTTACAAAGAAAAAAGGAAGTTAGAAAACTATTTTGAAAAATATAATGGTCGTTTTTCCGTATGTGCCGATGATCCGACATATGGAGTGACCATCGGCTGATGCATTCATACTTGGGTGTCACTTGCCATTATATGGATAATGCATGGATTATCCAAAAAAGAATTCTTGCATTTAGACTTTTTGATGATGCACACACTGCTGCTAATAATTATAGACAACATCAAATTATTTTTCTGAAATCACCAAGAAAACACAAGAGAGCAATTGAGGTTGAGAGAAAACAAAGAGAGCAATTTCGAAATGATTCTGATGCATTATCTTTCCTCATCGTTTTGTATTTATATGCTTATCATCTGAGTCAGCTCCATAATCTGCTCCAACCAATCAAGCCTTGCCATTTTAGCACTGAAATCATGACATTATCACCTTATTGAGTTTATCAGATAATAGGCAAAATGGCACCGTGTTGATAAGTGAATATAAAGGGTAGGATCAGGCTGTGGATCAGAACCTTAGGTTTCACTTGAGCTTCTTCTAGGCTTCTGGTTTGGATCTCAAAAACACTTCATGATAGGCTAACATCAACAATAAATTCCACCTTATCCTATCATCACTCATATAGCATAAAGAACTCCTCTGAGGTACCTAGCTCTAGACACAACAAACAGTCAACCATAATCATTTATCTTAAGCAAGTTTAAGCAATGCTTTAACTTGCTATAAGATACAATTTTTGTGCTCATATCAGTTGGATTATCCTCTGTGGTTATCTTTTCCACCTGAAAAATACCATTAGAGACTTTGTCTCTTATGAAATGGTATTCGACCACTATATGTTTTGTTCTCTCATGGAACACAGGGTTCTTGCACAAGTGCAAAGCACTTTGACTGTCAGTATAAATGACAGCTTTCCTTTTAAAGACCTGGATCTCTCCTAAGAGGCCTTGAAGCCAAAGTGCTTCCTTAATTGCCCTTGTCACAACAATGTATTCAACTTCAATTGTGGACAAGGCTACAACTTATGGCAATTGACTCTTCCAGTTTACACAACAACCTGCTATAGTAAAGAAATATGAGGAAGTGGACCTCTTCTTATCTCTATCACCTGCATAGTCTGAATCTACATACCATATCAGATCTATGACACTATTTGCATAATCATAAACTAAACCTACTGATGCAGTTGAACTTATGTATCTTAACAGCCATTTCATGGCATTCCAATGGCCTTTACCAGGATTGGCCATATACCTAGATAGAACCTAATAGCTAGAGCTAAGTTTGGTCTTGTACTTTTCATGGAGTACATTACAGACCCAATAGCACTAGAATAAGGAATAGACTTTATATATCAACTCTCCTCAATTTATCTTGGAGACAAGGCAGTAGATAAAATGAAACTAGAGGATAGAGGAACATTGATAGATTTGCAATTTTTCATTGCAAATCTATCAACCAGTTTTAACAGGTAATTCTCCTATTTAAGGCATAGTCTAGACTCTTCACTAGTTCTAATCATCTCTGTTCCTAAAATCCTTTTTCCATTTCCTAAGTCTTTCATGTCAATTTATGTTTTCAACTTCTCCTATAACTCTCTAAACCTAGAAAAACTCTTACTAGTAATCAACATATCATCAACATAAAAGAGTAAATAGACAGTATTAAGTATGTTTTCACTAGTGAAATAAAAGCATGCATCATATTTACTCTTATTAAAACCTAAACTAGTAATATAGTTATCAAACCTTTTACACCATTGTCTAGGGGCTTGTTTCAGCCCATAAAAGGATTTCCTAAGGAGATAGATATGAGAGGGTTTATACTTTGACTCAAAACCTTGGGTTGAGACATATAGATGGTTTCATCTAAGTCTCCATGCAAGAAGGCAGTTTTGACATCTATTGCTCTAGTTTTAAGTCATATTAGCTAACTAAGGCAAGGATGATCCTAATGGTTTTATACTGAACTACGGGAGATAAACTTTCATTGTAATCTACTCTCTCTCTCTCTTTGTATAAAACCTTTTGCTACTAGCCTAGCCTTATATCTAGGTGCCTCATTCTGCCCTAATCCTTCTTTGATCTTAAAGATTCACTTACAAGTTACTTGTTATTGTTTTTTATTTTTTCTGGTTTTCAAACTAAGGACCAGGCTCTGTTCTTCTCAAGAGAGTCCATCTCTTCCTTCATGGCATTCAGCCATTTCAGCTTATCAATGGAATTGACAGCTTTAGTATAAGTCCTAGGTTCGTCAGTTTCTAACTATTGGACATTTCACAAAGCAATGGAAATCACATATGTATAGCATTTTTTTCGTTAGAAAAGATCCGTCAAAAATATTTATAAAAGCTCAAATGGCTCAAAATGTTTACAAAACAATTACAATGGCAAGTAAGGGTATCGTCCATAGGGAAATGGAAACTAAATGGTTAAAACTAGTTAACCTACTATTAAACCTAAACTAAGCATAAATAAAGTAAAGATCAATGATTGATTTGAAAAGTTAATAACTACAATGCAACTACAATTAGGCTAGTTAATCTTACATTTAATTAGTATTAAAGTATGATAGTGGGAACTAAAGTATTGATGGATCCAACAAGTGAATAGTGGGCAAATCATAAACTTGCAATAATGATCATTAACCGAATGTAACCAACCTAGGATGTATAGGATTGGTTATACACCACTTATGAGTGTCCAACCCATCATGTATAGTATTGGCCACTCACAATTGGTTGGGGAATGAAAAGAGCATCTATCAAATAGGGGACTAATCTCTTTGTTAAAATTCACCAACCTATCATGTATAGTGTTGATGCTTAGTCTCTCACAAACAACCAATCCTATCATGTATAGTTTTAGTTACTCATTTGAGATTAGAAAAGGTTGAGATTAATATGTCCAGATTTTACTCAAGTCATGTACTCTTGTTCAATCCTCCTATTCAAATGAGCTTAAGAGAGTTAAGCATCATGTAAACTCAATTCTCTACACATATAATTTCTAAAGCAATTTGTAAAGAGAGTCATGTACAATCAAATACAAAGTGCTCTTGAAATCAATTGAAACCAATGAATAGAACATATTTGATAGATTTAATATAAAAGAAAAAGTTCATTGCAAAGCCCAACATCCACAAGTGTTTCACATCAATCTCTAAGTGGGATATTTAACTACTCATGACAAATATAATAAAATAACAAGGAGAAGAGAGATAGAGAAGACTTATGTAGACATTCTCCTTCCTTCAAGCTTGAATCAAATCTCCTATGTGTCCTTGAGTAGAAATTGATGAGGATGATGGTTAGATTTGGTGTGGAATGATTCCTAAATCTAGGTTAGTGGTTAGGGTTTAGAAAAGAGGAGAAAATTCGTTCTTGGAAGATGATCGTGGTTTTGCAAGTACCAAAAATACCACACTTGGTATACACAAATCGTATTGAATTGTATAACGGCAAGCAGGATCGTTCCTCAGGAAAAGGGAGGATATTCGGCTATAATTAGGATATGTACTCTAAACTTAACTACGTACGAGAAAGTAAAATTCATTTTTGGTTTGGACATGTGATTTGAAACTAATTTAAACTAAATTAAACTAAGCAACTATGAAAGCAAATAGCTAAGGCTGAGTAGGTGGAAATGTATGGGAATGGGTATTGGGGAATTGATTTAACAACCAAAAGATTTCCTAATGTAATGAACTAGTCGAATTAAGTGATCTAATCCAACCCAAGGAGTGTTCTAAAATTGATGGAAATCATTTATAGTCCAAATTCAAACTTTAACTCAAGTAAGCCCTACTATGAGTCTTGGTAAGAATATCAAATAAAGTTTCTAATCAAATGAGCCCCACTATGAGTATTCACTAGATAAATTCTCAAGAACACATTCAAAGTCTCATACCATATAAAACATTCAAATCATACATTTCAATTCATAAATGCTCAAAGTTGGAGAATGAGTTGAAAGCCATTCAAACCCTAAACCACAACCTTCATATGTGAATCACATTAACAAGCAAAACTAAATTGAGCCCCAATATTAGCTTAGTCATGTAAAATGGCAACTTTAAAGCAATGAAAATGAAATAATCCCAGAGAGGATTCATGATAACATATTACTAGTTCAAATACAAAGAAATATCATTTAAGTTGTCTCATCAATTCCCCAATATGAGGGTTTAGTTACACATATTAGAAATACAAATAAAGAGAGCAAAGTTATAGAAAAGACCCATGAAAGCCTTCAAGAGATCTTCCTGTTCTTTTGATGCTTGAGATTCCCCTTTTCCTTGGTAGAACTCTTCTACTCCCTTCAACGAATCTCCTAAGATGTGGATGGGTTGGTGGTTTTGGAGGGAAAATTAGGTATTTGGTGATTTGAAGTGAATGAATGAGTGTGGGAAAGGGAAAGGTGAAGTCTTTTGTGATTGGTGGAGATTTTGTTAATGGTGGAGTTAAAAGAGTGTTTAGGGATTTGTAGAGTGGTGGGGATCTGGTTTGAGGAAAGTACATGGGGATATTTATAGGGGAAACACAAAATATTAGGGTTAAATCTCGATTGCTGATGTGGCATGAAACGGTGGTTGAAACGGCGGTCAAGTGATGACCGCCGAATTGGAGTGATCATTCTGTCCATATTGTGCGGTTGGAACGGCGGTTGACACCTTACCGCCGAATTGGAGTGATCATTCTGTCCTATTGTGCGGTTGGAAAGGAGGTTGACACCTGACCGCCGAACTGAGTGCTAAATCGTACCTGATCATTTTCTGATTCTATGTTGAACGACAGTTGAAATGGCGGTCAGGTTGACCGCCGAACTGACCGCCAAACTGACCCTGGCCTTGGCTTCACATTTTCGTCCCAAGAGTGCTCCATTTACCACTTTTAGCTCAAAATTGCTTGCTCTTCACTAATTACCCATTATTTCCAAAAGTACCTGCACAATACAAAATCGAGCCATAAAATACACAAGTTTACTCAAAAACCTGGACGTAAGCATTGGAAATGAGGGTGCATATATATATATATATATATATATAATGGCTCGATCAAATACCCCAAAACCCAGCCTTTGCTCGCCCTCGAGCAAATTCAAAATAAAATGTGGAAAACAAACAAACAAAATCGACTGAATAAAAATAAAATATTTATATATATATATATATATATATATATGCAACTGCCAATCTAGATAAGATACCATGAGAGATGCACTTATACTTGAAATATCCCAAAATCAATCCAATGGATGCAATGCAGATTACGAATCCCACATTCAAATGCCCTCACTATGGCGACCACTTACAAAAGCGCTTAGCCATATTTCGCTTCGACACTAGGTTCTCACTAGGTGCCACTCTTATTTTTCCTCTCAGAACCTAGGTGTTACATGGTTGCTCATATATGGTGCAGCTCACATTGAAGAATTTGGGCTAAATTGACAACATTATTTTCTTTTCTTTTCATTTTTTTTTCTTTTCCTTTTTTTTTTACATAGCCCCAAAATTTGCATAATTACAACTTGCCTAAATAAATACTATTAAATCAACAAGAGTTTACATTTGACATCCTTTAGGCATACATGACTTGATCATGGTCAACAACTTTGGGTAGGTCTTGTGTTTAGGTTCATTAGTGTGTGGAAAAGTGTTTGGCTTAAGTGCTTGGCCACCATTAGTAGACCTTTGAAGCACAAATTGGGTAGGAATTGGGTGAATGTGTTTAGGCATATTCTATAAAAGTCCTATCATCCCTTCAAGTAGGCCAACCACTAAAAAATGCAAACAAATGACATGATATCTATAATTGATGAATGCTCTATGATTAATGGTGTAAATGATGCACAAAAGAGTGAAGCATGTTTAGGAGTACAAAAATATAGCCCTTATGAAATCGCTTTTTAAGGCACGTGGACTCACGGTGGTCTCCACTAATAGACTTCCACACTCAAATAAATGGCCACCTCTACTTAGACATAAGAGTATGGGATTGACTCATGCCATGCATGCATTCATATATTGCCAATGAGTACATGACAAAGGTATCAAATCGATCAAAATATGCTCAAATATGGCCTTAATCGCAAAAATATATATATATATATATATATTTTACAAGTCTTGCGGACATCACACACCCCCAAACCTATATCCAACATTGTCCCCAATGTTGACAATGAGGACCCGGCTAAGACGTTGCCAAAATATTTAAAACACAAACAAAATAAATTCACGTGCAAGATATTTAATGAAAGCACAATAAAACTCCCAACTTATACTAAACAGGAGATATATATATATATATATATAACTGAAATCTATCTAAAAAGATAAATTGCGATCCCAACCAAAAGTAAAGTAACTAAAGTCCAAAATGCCAAAAGTTCAATATCGTATAATAGTAAATATGAAAATAAAGTTAGCGACTAGTATGGAAATTGCATGAAAATGTCTTAGCTTGTGGTAGTATCTCTGTCCTGATCTGTTGACGTCTCAACATCCTGCTGCTGCACCCGCAGTGCCTGTCTGCGCTTATAAAATAGTGAGGGCTGCTGCACCTGTTGCTGCTCAGAGCTAGGGCCAGCTCCTCAATATCTCTCAGTGGCTGTCAATGTGCTAGCCTCCAGTGCCATTCTCAACTGAGAAACCTCCTGTGTTAGCTGCCGATAGGATCCTTCGGCCCAAGCATCAAACCAGGCCGGCCTCTGCTGAGAGAAATCTCAAGCCCAAGCATCAAACCAGGTCGGCCTCTGCTCTGGGGCTGGTTATGTGGCTGGAGGTAGGACTGTTCCTGGATCCTCCTCATCTTCACTCTCCTCATCCTCGTGTCGGGCTAGCTGCATCATTCTTTGCCGCTTCCTAAACCCTAATGGGAGTAGGCACTCCACATCCGCATCCTCAGTTATATTAGTGAAAGTTTCAGAGTTGCAGGGATCACTTAAAGCCTTAATCTCATCGCCCTCTCGTGTAACAACTCCAGCCTGCGTGCATAAATGGGTAATCATACAAGGAAAAGGGAGAATATAGGTACTATTTTTTCCAGCCCGGTATATGGCATCAACAATCTGCTGCCCTACATCTATCTGCCACTGGTGTTTGATGCAATACAAGATCTATGCCACCTCTAACACGGTCTTTGTTCGCTGTAGGGAGGGCCTCAAAGAATAGGAGATGTAAACTGACCAAAACGCCCAGTCCCTCTCCAGTTCCGACTGTCGAAGACTGCGGTTCACATTCCATTGCCCCTGTTTGCCATGTTTCTCCTAAGTGCTGCAGCAAGATCTAGGTGATACATCCTGAAAATATGATTGGCTGGTATCCTCTTTTTGAGCAAACTATGTGCAGGTGTCTGATAGTAAGCGTTGACCTCCTACGGACGTATAAACACATCCACTCCCTTGACTTTGACAGACCTCTCTTTTACATACTCCTCAAAGATCATTGACGCATAAAATTCTCTGACCATACTCAGATTGGCTATATTTCGAGGAGTAGTGACAAAGCTCCACCAACCCATACCATCAGCCTGTCTAATCACATCTGATCCATCCACATCTGTTAAGTCTATACTTCTCTTGGGATGGATCGTCCTGGACATCATCTGTTGAAGGCAAACCGCGTACAGCACATTACGGGCGTTGTGTTGCTCCTCCCTTCGACTTGTTGACCCTTTTCTTTTGCCCTTACCTTTTCCTTTACATGTGATCGTCATTTCAAAATGGAAATCCTGCATAACACCGAAGGACAACACATGCAAACAATACCGACAAAAATATATCAATGTTAGTGTCAATCCAAATCAAGCTGAGTAAAAGGGAAACCTGAAAATTGTTAATCGCCAATCATGGAACATATGTTCACACCATACCAAGTCCACTATATTCTGAAAATTCCATATTTACAACCAAAATAGTACATAGTACTTGTTAAAGCATTCCAACAATAAGCATTCGACAATATAGACCACATTAGTACTAATGTATAATTCAACATGGGCAACCAATTTGTATGAATGAGATTTATAAATGGAATCACAAAACACATATGACATATATTATGTCAAGAAAAATGAGATTTCTACTCAAGTAAGAAAGAAAAGAAAAAAAAATTTCAATAATATCATGCCATGGAATTCCAAATTTAAGAGTTGGGATACATTCAAACAATAAAATACATCCTAGAGGGCATAGATATCTACCAACAAACAAAATCCAAGCATGCATCATAATCAATTTGGCTCCAAATCAATAAGCCCCAAATTCGAACCAAACCCTAACTCTCATTAATCCAATTCGAATTCAATGTATATATAAGAGAAGAGAAGAGGTTAGACATGCAAAATAAGATTTGGGGAAGAAAATCTTATACCTTTGAAGCCTTGAACAAAAAGAGAGAGGGAACTTGCACCTGGAGAGGGAAAACTGTCCAAACTTTTTTTGTTTTTGAATGAGGGGGAAATTTTGTGCAGTTCGTGAAAGTGACGCATACTTTATAATATCGTAGAATTCGGCGGTTGGAGTGACCGCCGAACTGACCGCCAAATGGAGGCAGTGTGTCATTTCATTTATGCGGTTTATTCGGCGGTCAGTTTAACCGCCGAATTAACTGCCAAATTGAGGCAGTGTGTTATTGTATTTCTACGGTCTATTCGGCGGTCAGTTTAACCGCCAAATTACAGCAGGAATTCGAATTTCTTCTTCTTTCTTCTTTTCCACCTGTATAACTCTACTAACAACTGCACATTGCACAAAACACATCAAAATATTCTCAACTCCCAACCCTATTTTCGACATGGTTTGTTACTATCTATTCATTAACCTTTCATAAACCAAAGACCAAAACAAATTAGGGAAATTTCTCATTGTTGGTATTGTTGACAATCACCAAAATTCGAAAGCATAAAATTAAATTTACCTATGTGGGTTGCCTCCCATGAAGCGCTTGATTTAACGTCTAGGCAAGACTTTGTGACGGGCGCTATGGTTCGCCGAGATTGATCTTTTTGATCACAGTTGTTGCACTGGTTCCTCCATGATATGGTTTCACTCACTGTCCGTTTACCTTGAACATGTCACCTATTTTGTAGTTCTCCAACTCTATTGCACCATGGCGAAATACTTCTGTCACACGAAATGGCCATGTCCAACAAGACTTTAATTTGCCAGGAAATAGTTTCAATCTTGAGTCAAAAACAAGAACAAGCATCCCGGATGAAAGTCTTTCCGTAGAAGCATTTGGTCATGGATGCGCTTCATGGATGCGCTTCGTTCTTTCCTTATACAACCTTACATTTTCATAAGCCTCATGCCGAAGCTCTTTCAATTCATTCAGTTGGAGTTTTCGTTCCTCACCAGCCAAAATCAAATTGAACTTCAATTTCTTGATTGCCCAAAATGCGTCATATTCAAGCTCAACGGGCAAATGACAAGCCTTCCCAAACACTAACCGGTAAGGCGTTGTACCAATTGGAGTTTCGTATGCCGTCCGATAGGCCCAGAGTGCATCATTAAGTTTCATTGACCAATCCTTCCGATTGAGCTTGACTGTCTTCTCAAGAATCATTTTGATCTCTCGGTTGCTCACTTCAACTTGGCTAGAGGTTTGTGGATGGTACGGTGTAGCAACCTTGTGTGTCACTCCATATTTCTTCATCAAGGCAGTAAAAATTCTATTACAGAAATATGTCCCACCATCGGTTATTATTGCACGAGGGGTTCCAAACCGGGGGAACACTACATCTTTCAAAATTTCACTACCACATGGCTAGCATTGGTTTTTATTGCTGCTGCCTCCACCCACTTGGAGACATAATCAACCGCCACCAAAATGTAATTGTTTCCATTTGAAGAGGGAAAGGGAGCCATGAAATCTATTCCCTATATGTCAAAATGTTCGACCACCATTTCCCCTTTTTGAGGCATCTCATTTCTCTTGCTGATGCTTCCCATTCACTGGCATCTATCACAGCATCTACAGAACTCATAGGTGTCCTTGCCAAGTGTGAGCCAATAGAATCCGGACTGTAGAATTTTTAGAACAGTTTTTATTTGGCTGAAATGTCCTCCACAATGCATTTCGTGACAGAATTGGATTACGCCCTTTTGCTCTTCTTCCGGAATGCATCTTCGAATTACTTGATCAGGCCCATGCTTAAAAAGGTAGGGCTTATCCCAGAAGTACTACCTTGCCATAAACTTGAATCTTTTCTTTGCTTGAAAGGATAGGTCTTTGGGCACTATATCTTTCCCAAGATAGTTTACAATATCTACATACCATGGTTCTCTTCCATTGATTACCCACAGCTGCTCGTTTGGGAAGCTTTCCTTTAAAGGGGGCATATCTTCTTCTTCATTGGAACCATGTATCAACCGACTTAGATGGTCGGCCACCACATTCTCTTTCCCTTTCTTGTCCTTGATCTCCAAGTCAAACTCTTGTAGAAGTAGAATCCAACAGATGAGTCTTGGCTTGGCATCCTTCTTTTGCATGAGGTACCGAATCACTGCATGATCGATGTAAACTATCACTTTAGCTCCCACCAAGTACTGTCGAAATTTTTCCAAAGCAAACACAACAGCCAACAATTCTTTTTCAGTTGTGGAGTAATTCAGATGTGCATCATTTAGTGTCCTTGAGGCATAATAAACTGCATGTGGAAGCTTGTCTACCCTCTGCCCAAGATTAGCCCCAACCGCATAGTTCGATGCATCGCACATGATTTCAAACGGTAAACTCCAATTTGGTGGCACTATGATCGGCGTTGAAGTGAAGGCTTCCTTAAGAGTGTTGAAAGCTTGCATGCATTGTTCATCAAATACAAATTCTACCTCTTTTTGGAAAAGACTGCACATGGGCCTCGAAATTTTGGAGAAGTCTTTTTATAAACCGCCGGTAAAATCCCGCATGACCCAAGAATGATCTTATGTCTTTGATGGTTCCTGGCGGAAGTAAGGTCTTCATAATCTCAATCTTCGTCTTGTCAACTTCTATGCCCCGGCTTGACATCACATGCCCAAGAACTATTCCTTGTGTCACCATAAAATGACATTTCTCCCAATTCAAGATCAAGTTCTTCTCTTCACATCTTCTCAATACTTGGGTTAAGTTGTTGAGACATAGATCAAAAGATCCTCCAAATACATAAAAGTCATCCATGAATACTTCAATGATTTTCCCTACCATATCCGAAAAAAATGGACATCATACATCGTTGGAAAGTGCTGGGTGCATTGCATAAGCCAAAAGGCATCTTCCGATATGCATAGGTACCAAAGGGACATGTGAATGTCGTCTTCTCTTGATCTTCCGGAGCAATTGTAATTTGATTATATCCTGAATAGCCATCCAAGAAACAATAATGGCTATGCCCCGCTAATCTTTCCAACATTTGATCAATGAATGGAAGGGGGAAGTGATCATTTTTTGTTGATGCATTCAATTTCCGGTAGTCAATACATACTCTCCACCCAGTTTGCAACCTTTGGGGAATAAGTTCATCTTTTTCATTCTTTACTACCACAATGCCCGACTTCTTGGTTACCACATGGATTGGGCTCACCCACCTATTATCCGCAATGGGGTAGATGATACCCACTTTCAATAGCTTCAAAACTTCACTCTTCACAACTTCTTGCATGATGAGATTAAGTCTTCGTTGAGCTTCTCTAGTAGGCTTGGAATCTTTTTCTAAATGTATCTTGTGCATACAAATAATGGGACTTATCCCCTTGATATCTTCTATGGACCACCCAATAGCCGCCTTGTGTCTTCTAAGAACTTCTAGAAGCTTCATTTCTTCCTCTTGGTTTAGCTCCGCAGAAACTATCACCGGCTTCCTTTTTTCTTCATCTAGGATGACGTACTTGAGTGTTGTTGGAAGTTCTTTCAGCTCCAACTTTGGTGGTACCACCAATGTTGACTCCAATTCTTCCTTGCCAACATCTTCAATCTCACAAATGCTCTCTTCATTAACTAACTCTTCTGTAAAATCAACCCTCTCTTCTTGATCTTCTTGCTCATCTAGGAACTTCATTGCACTTGCCATTAAAGTTTCCAATTTCTTCTTCAGAAACTCTTCACTTTCTTCATCAATGATTGTTTCCACCAAATTCACATGGAAGCAATCATGTGCCCCAATAGGATAAGCTACTGATTCAAAAAGTTTGAACTCAATTACCTCATCCAAAACCTTCATTGTAAGCTTCCCCTCATGTACATCCACAATTGCTCTAGTGGTTGCCATGAATGGTCTCCCCAAAAGCAACATTTGATCTTCATCTTTTTGGTCCTCCATATCCAACACAACAAAATCTGCTGGGATAATAAGCTTTTCCACTTGAATTAAAACATCTTCAATAATTCCCACTGGATGCCTTGAAGATTGATTCGCCAGCAAAAGTGATATGGAAGTTCTCTTGAGGTCATTTAGTCTCAATCTCTTGTAGATTGTGTAGGGCATCAAATTGATACTTGCCCCCAAATCTAACATGGCTTTCTCTTGCTTTCCTCCTCCGATAGAGATGTTGATGATGAAGCTTCCGAGATCTTTCATCTTTGGAGGCAACTTCTTTTGGATCACCGCACTAACATTCTCTCTAAGTCACTCTTGTTGTCTAGGCTTGAACTTGTTCTTGTCTTTGTTCAATTGCCTGAAAAACATTTCATAAGATGGCATCTTTTGGATTGCATCAAGGAGTGGGAGATTCACATTCACTTTGGAAAGGATGTCATAGATATCCTTGAAAGATTGCTCCAACTTTGTATTCTTCAATCTTCCAAGGTAACGAATTGGAGGGATGTACGGATTGGATGACTTGTGTAGCCGAGGAGCTTCCTTTGAGGGAGTCTTCATCACCTCCTTTTCTTCTTGCTTTCTATCTTCCATTACTGCTTCTTTCTCTTGTTCAATAGGATCGCTTGAATCTTCTACAATCTCTCCACTGTTTAAGATACGCCCCTTCTAAGAACCGTCATTGCCTTGGCTTATTCTGGTTGACTTGGAAATTTACCTTTCTCCTAATTTTGCAAAGCCTCTGCAATTTGGCCAATTTGAATTTCAAGGTTATTTATTGATGCACCCATATTGGTAACTAGGGCTTCGATAAAACTCAACCTTTGTCCATCTGGTAATATGGACTCCCCTTGAGGTTGCCTTGCTTGGTTGTTATAGAAGTTTCCCGGTTGGTTCCATCGGTTTGACTGATTACTCCCAGAGCCTTGTCCTTGGAAATACCCTCGGTTGTTGTGGAACCCCTGGTTATTGTGGTACCCTTGATTTGGTTGATTGTTCCCCAAGCCTTGGTCTTGATAATATCCCCGGTTGTTATTATACCCTTGGTTTGCTCCCTTGTTGAGCATGTCTGAGTTTAAAGCATTATTGTTGGTCCAGGAAAAGTTTGGATGGTTTCGCCAATTTGGATTGTAAGTTTGACAAAAGGCATCACCCTTATCCCTGGGCTGGTATTCCATTGCTTGTGCTTCTTCATAAAATCCTGCACCACCATCTCCATTAAATGACATATCCCTACTAAACTCTCTTCCTTGAACAAGACTAACATTTCCTTGATTTGTCATGAAGGTTTGCATGGACTGCATTGTGGCTTGCATGGATTGCATTTGCTTTGCCAACTTTGAAACTTCAATTGCCGTTTCAGATCCTGCCCCTACTTCGTACATTCCACCTGCTCTTGTTTTGGAGTTGCATTGTTGAGAATTCAGAGTGAGCTTCTCACACACATCCGTCACATAGGCAGCTGTTTTGTCAGCAATTGAGCCACCACATGGATTAGTAATCAATTGTTGTGTTTGGGGAGTGAGTCCTTCTTGAAATGCTGAAACTTTGTATTCATTAGGGAGCATGTGAGGAGGGAGTTGTGCCAGTAAGAGCTGAAATCTTTCCCATGTCTCATAGAATGGTTCCCCATGATTTTCTTGAAATCCTGTAATTTGGACTCGGATCTCTCTCTTCCTATGTGCTGGAAAGAACCGATTAAAAAATGCTTTGCACACATCACTCCATGACAAAAGAGATTCGAGACGCTGAGTGTTTAGCCATTGCTTTGCTTTGTCCTTCAGAAAAGTGGAGAAACACCTCAGTTGTAGTTGTTCAAATAAAAGTGTGCCCATTCTTGATGCATTTGGGAAGGTCTCCACCACCTCACAGTAGTTCTTCATAAACTGCAGACAATCTTCGGCTGCCAAGCCATAAAAAGATGGTAAAAGATTTATGTGCATCCCTCTTAGCTCGTATGATCTTGTAAGGTCATCAAGGACGATTGCTGGTGCTAGACTACCAACGACTGGTCTTGAATACTGCCCCATAGTGATCTCTGTAGGGGGTCATTGATAGGAACATTCATTTGTGGGTGTGGAACATTGGGTGGATTTTCCCCTTGGTCTTCCATATCTAGTGTATGATGTTGGTTTAACTGTGCTCTTCGTGCTCTTTCGGCTGCTCTAACAAATCTTCCAACTTGATTGATACGGTCGTTGTATGGACTCAGAATACCGCCCCTAGAACGACGACCGTGCATACACCTGTAGGTCTGAAAAACCAAAAACAAAAACTACCAAGA
Organism: Dipteronia sinensis; assembly: GCA_033220585.1. Classification (NCBI taxonomy): domain Eukaryota; kingdom Viridiplantae; phylum Streptophyta; class Magnoliopsida; order Sapindales; family Sapindaceae; genus Dipteronia; species Dipteronia sinensis. The sequence continues at coordinate 36,560,802 of CM065637.1, forward strand.
AGTAAAAAGATAAAAATAACGAAATAATTACTAACTATATCTTAAACTAAAAATAGCCAAATAAAACGTTGCCAATCCCCGGCAGCGACGCCAAATTTTGATCGTGGTTTTGTAAGTACCAAAAATACCACACTTGGTATACACAAATCGTATTGAATTGTATAGCAGCAAGCGGGATCGTTCCTCAAGGAAAGGGAGGATATTCGGCTATAATTAGGATATGTACTCTAAACTAAACTACGTACGAGAAAGTAAAATTCATTTTTGGTTTGGAAGTGTGATTTGAAACTAATTTAAACTAAATTAAACTAAGCAACTATGAAAGCAAATAGCTAAGGCTGAGTAGGTGGAAATGTATGGGAATGGGTATTGGGGAATTGATTTAACAACCAAAAGATTTCCTAATGTAATGAACTAGTCCAATTAAGTGATCTAATCCAACCCAAGGAGTGTTCTAAAATTGATGGAAATCATTTATAGTCCAAATTCAAACTTTAACTCAAGTAAGCCCTACTATGAGTCTTGGTAAGAATATCAAATAAAGTTCCTACTCAAATGAGCCCCACTATGAGTATTCACTAGATAAATTCTCAAGAACACATTCAAAGTCTCATACCATATAAAACATTCAAATCATACATTTCAATTCATAAATGCTCAAAGTTGGAGAATGAGTTGAAAGCCATTCAAACCCTAAACCACAACCTTCATATGTGAATCACATTTACAAGCAAAACTAAATTGAGCCCCAATATTAGCTTAGTCATGTAAAATGGCAACTTCAAAGCAATGAAAATGAAATAATCCCAGATAGGATTCATGATAACATATTGCTAGTTCAAATACAAAGAAATATCATTTAAGTTGTCTCATCAATTCCCCAATATGAGGGTTTAGTTACACATATTAGAAATACAAATAAAGGGAGCAAAGTTATAGAAAAGACCCATGAAAGCCTTCAAGAGATCTTCTTGTTCTTTTGATGCTTGAGATTCCCTTTTTCCTTGGTAGAACTCTTCTACTCCCTTCAATGAATCTCCTAAGATGTGGATGGGTTGGTGGTTTTGGAGGGAAAATTAGGTATTTGGTGATTTGAAGTGAATGAATGAGTGTGGGAAAGGGAAAGGTGAAGTCTTTTGTGATTGGTGGAGATTTTGTTAATGGTGGAGTTAAAAGAGTGTTTAGGGATTTGTAGAGTGGTTGGGATCTAGTTTGAGGAAAGTATATGGGTATATTTATAGGGGAAACACAAAATATTAGGGTTAAATCCCGATTGTTGATGTGTCATGAAACGGTGGTTGAAACGGCGGTCAGGTGATGACCGCCAAATTGGAGTGATCATTCTGTCCATATTGTGAGTTGGAAAGGCGGTTGACACCTGACCGCCGAACTGACAGCCGAATTGGAGTGATCATTCTGTCTATATTGTGCGGTTGGAAAGAAGGTTGACACCTGACCGCCGAACTGAGTGCCAAATTGCACCTGGTCATTTTATGATTCTGTGTTGAAAGGCGGTTGAAACGAAGGTCAGGTTGACCGCCGAACTGACCCTAGCCTTGGCTTCGCGTTTTCGTCCCAAGAGTGCTCCATTTACCACTTTTAGCTCAAAATTGCTTGCTCTTCACTAATTACCCATTATTTCCAAAAGTACTTGCACAATACAAAATCCAACCATAAAATACACAAGTTTACTCGAAAACCTGGATGTAAGCATTGGAAATGAGGGTGCATATATATATATATATATATAATGGCTCAATCAAAAGAGGGTGGATGTTTTGAAGTGATGAAGAGAAAGTTTTCAATAAGAAAATGGTGTATTTATAGGCTTGGGAGGTTAGGGCACGATCTGGGCATGAAAGGATATCATTGCCCCTCTAAATATTGCTTAAAACCCGTCATTTTTAGTACTGGAAGGTGCGGTGCACGGGTATAGCATGGGTAAAAAATCTGGTATTGCACGGGTAGTGCACGCGTGTGCTACCCGTGCACTGTGGCCTTCTTCACTACATTTTTGCACCATTTGTCCTTTTTGTCCATCTTCATGCCTTTTCATCTAATGCATGTAACATTAACCAAAAGAGCCATTAATGCACATAAAAAGACCCAAGAACGAGGCAAGGAGAAAGGATATGAGGGCCAAAATGTATGACATTTTTGGCTCGATCACTTACTTTTAGGTATTATGGTTCTTCTAGCTCTATCCCTAACAAGTTTACAATCAGCTAGAGTCTCTTGATTTTGGTAATTTGACTCTAACTGATTCAGAAATGTTTCCACCTGATCTGCAATATCAGAATGTGTAGCCTCATCATCCTTATTAGGTTTAGTTTGAACCGTAAATGGATCATGAGATGTGTTACTGATTTCAATCTGATTCTGATTACCACCATTCTTTGATAGATCTGGTTCAGAAACAATAATAGTGTCCTTGTCTTTTCAAGGCATCTTTGACTCATCAAAGACCACATCTCTACTTATAATGATCTTGAATCTCTAAGCCACAAAATATAACCCTTGACACCTAAAGGATAGCCTAGAAATACTCCTCTTAAGGATCTGGGTTCTAATATACCTTATAACTGGTGTGTATAAGCAGCACATCCAAAAATTCTTAAGTGCTTAAGGCTAGGTGGTCTACCAGTCCACAATTCCTCAGGAATTTTAAGGCCTATGACAGTAGAAGGGGATCGGTTAATAAGATAAGTTGCAGTAGCTACAACTTCTCCACAAAATTCTGGCTCAAACTAGAACTTATCAATAGACATCTAATCTCATCTAGGATAGTTCTATTCATTCTCTTTGCCACCCCATTCTGTTGAGGTGTATACCTCATAGTCCTATGTCTTTGGATACCCTGATCACTTCAGAACTTATTAAACTCTTCCTTACAGAATTCTATGCCATTGTCAGTTTTAAGAGTTTTGGCCTTCTTAGAGGTTTGGTTTTCAACCAACCTTTTCCAACCCTTGAAGCTACTAAAGGCTTGATCTTTGGATTTTAGCAAGTAAATCTAGACTTTCCTAGAATGATTATTTATACTTTCCAGAAAAAAAGTATGGATTTCCACCATATGTGGGAACCTTGGCAGGTCCATAAAGGTCAGAGTGCACATACTCAATGACTTCTTTAATGGTGTGTTGGGCAATGTTAAAACTCAGCCTATGTTGCTTTCCTAGGATACAATTCTCACAAAACTCTATTTTGTTTACTAAATCCCCACCCAATAGATTCTGCTTACTTAATTCGGTAAGCCCTTTCTGACTCATGTGGGCTAACCTTAAATGCCACAAGACTCCTCTGTCACTAACTTTTGATACTACATTTGCAGCATAGTTAGTGACTGTCTCTCCTCTCAACACATAGAGACCATTTCTTTTATCACATTGAGGATGACCAAAGATCCTTTAGTAGCCCTTAGGACACCCTTTTCAGCCTTATAGGAATACCTTTCTCATCTAGGACACCCAGTGAGATTAGATTTCTCTTTAGGCTTGGCACATACCTAACATTCCTAGAGACCCTCACTATGCCATCATACATTCTAATGGCAACTGATCTTATCCCTTCCACCTTGCACTACTGATTATTACCCATCAACACCCATCTGCCACTAAGTTCTTTGAACTCGGTGAACCAGTCCCTCATTGGACTCATATGGGAGGAATATCCTGAGTCTAGAATCCACTCGGTTTTGATGTCTTTTTTTACTCACAGTAAGTACCTCACTAGGTTCATAGGACTTGGATGCAACTGTTGCATCACCATCATTTTTAGTCTTATCTTGATTCTTCTTCTTAAACTCTAAATAATACTTCTTAATATGCCCTTCTTTCCCATGGAATTAGCATTTCCTAGAGTTATTTCTGTTCAAAGACTGAGACCTATTATGATTAGGAGTCATACTTCTACCTTTACTCTTATTATTGTGGGGATTATTATTACCATTTCTTGCTAGCAATCTACCCCTAGCGAACAGATTCTCACCCCCATTTTTCTTCTCTATTTTATACTCTAAGTCCTTAGGCTTTAGAGCCGAAACACACTCTTCAAGAGTTAGAGAAGATCTTCCATATTTAATGGCAGCCTTAACATCTTTAAAGGATTCCAGAAGTGAGTTGAAGAGAATAATTGCTTGATTCTCATCACTCAACTTTTCATTGTCACCAGCATTAGCTAACTCTATAGTCATTTTCTTGAATTCATTAAGATTCTAACTTAGGAGGAGTCCATCTTAAAACTAAACAATCTTTCTTTCAAGTAGATTTTATAAGTTAAAGATTTAGTGAGATACAAGCTTTCAAGCTTCTTCCAAACATTAGAGGAAGTGGTTTAATCATTTACTTCTCTAAGGATATTATCAGATAAATTCAATATGATAGTACCTAAAGCCATTCTAACATGTCAGCTTTTTGTTTAGTTGTTAGATTATCAAGCAATTTATCCAGACCTTTAATGGCCTTGAGGATTTTCTGTTGAGATAGAAGAGCTTTCACCTTTCTTCTCCAGATACCGAAATCCTTAGTGCCATCAAATTTATCAATTTCAAACTTCATTGACATAAAAGGATTATTGAAATTACCAAAGTTTTGTTGTGTTACCTCCTGCTGGTTACTCACAGTTTCGTTGCTTCCTTTTCCGTCTCCAGAGCAATCTTCAGAGCTTGAAGACCCTTACGTTGGAGGATCTTCATTCAACTTGTCTGCCGTTGGTACTGATTGGCTCTGATACCACTGTTTGGGAAACTTGGTAAACTCAAGAACCCAACTGACCTGTCATTCAAACTTGACAAGAAATAAAGAAATAGTTGTACACAGATCAAAAAGAAAAGAAACAAACAAGAAGAATATATAAAGCAGAAAATAAAAGAACACCCAGATTTATCGTGGTTCGCTTAGAAGAACCTACATCCACATTGAGCCTCTCAGAGAAGCCCTTCTACTATATGAGCATCTTTACAGACCAATTACAACACAAATCAAACCCAGAAATAACCCAGAAACCTCACTATGTTCTAGATCTGTTACCACTAAGGGATCACAAACCTTAACAACTATCACAGATGACAAATATACTTGATACAACACTCAAACTCTACTCAGAGAGTATTCAAACCCTCAAAACACTCTCAATGTGAATATACACACTCAAATTTACAAAAGATTCACTCAAGAACTCTGAAATCACCAAGAACACACAAGAGAGCGATCAAGGTTGGAAGAAAACAAAGAGAGCAATTTTGAGAAACCCTAGCAAATGATTCTGATGCATTCTCTTTCCGTATCGCTTTGTATTTATTTGCTTATCATCTGAGTCAACTCCACAATCTGCTCCAACCAATCAAGCCTTGCCATCTCAACACCGAAATCATGACATCATCACCTTATCTGAGTTTATTAGATAACAAGTAAAGCATCATCGTATTGATAAGTGAGTATAAAGGGCTGGATCAAGTTGTGGATCAGAAACTTGGGTTTCGCTTAGGCTTCTAGTTTGGTCACCAAAACACTTGATGATGGGCTAACATCAACAACAGAGATCATAGTTATAATTTATTAAGAGATTACTGACAAATTAACTTGGAACATGAACCATGAATAAAGGGTGAGAGAAATCTAAGATACAAGCAACGAAAGAAGAAAACATATCCTAAAGAACGTGCTCAAACAGATAACAAGATATTGTAATCAGAAATAGAAACACAAACTACGCTTTTATATTGGAATCGATGAGTTGTTACAACGTAAAAGATAAAAAAAGTTGGTGTTTCAAAGATTGAGTTCCACTTCAATGCAATTGAAGCACATCTCAGGTGGATCTTGTTATCTTGTCGGAAACAAAAGCCAAGTCAAAGAGCATATTCCCAACTTTCAAATCCAGTATTTAATACATGCGAATCAATACACTTGTCAATTAAAAAAAGTTACACTAGTATTAGTATAGAAGGACCATAACTATACTGGAGTAATTCAGAGCCATTAGATTGAAATCCAATGGTTCAAACAAACGAGGAGTTTAAAAAAATAAATACTAAAAATATTGAAAATAGATAATGTCTCCCTTGTAAATACCCGGCATAGTTACAGATCATGTATATTAAGTTTTTTTTTTTGGATAAATAAATAGTATCTTAGAAAAGGAAAGAAAGAATGTGCAAAATACAAGGGGTATACCCAGGAAAACAAATGCACCTAGTGCAAAATGCGCTAGTTGCATTTGCTGAAAGGGCTTTGCTGAAAGGGCATTCAAAGAAAAGATGGGCGTGCAATTCATTGGAAGAGTTGCAAAGGACACAAAGGGTACCAACTTGAGGAGCATATTGATGAACACGATCCAAAGTAGAAAGTCTATCCTTGATGGCTATCCAAAGAATGAAACTCATTCTCGGAATGTTTTGCAAAAACCATACAAGCTTATACCGAGAAACCTAAGGATGGGGGTTTCTGAGAGAAGCCAAAGTTGAAGCAATAGAATAAATTCCATTGGGAGAAGGGAGCCGTTTGATACAATCCTCCGAACTAGAATTTGAATCTTAGGAAGGCAAACGATTTCTATTCTCAAAATCTATTGACACAGCATGAGGCCAATTCCAAGCATCACCAAGAACAATGGCATTGACTGTAGCACTCCATTTCACAAGAAGATGGCCATCAAGGTATCAATTATCAAACAATAAGTATTGGAACCATTACCAATGGCATGCTGAATCAAAGGACGAATAATGGGCCGAAGCTTGAGAAGCTTTTTCCAATTCCAAACTTGCTAAATTGTCAATAGCCAGTTGTTCTACCTATCCGTTATAAGAAAGTTCGTACAAAGATAAGGGGACCAATATTGGAGATTTCAAAATCTAATATAAATCATGTTTTTCAATGACAAACCATTTTCAAGCAAATCAAAAGCAGAAAAAAATTGTAGCACCAAAAGCATGCCCAATTTACAGATTATGTTGAAAGATGGCTAGTCCAGCCAAAATTCTTTGCGCATTACAATTTGCATCTATTGAACAGGCCACCTCTTCCAGTTACATCTTCCATTCAGCAACCAAAAGAAATTTTTTTCCTTGCTTATAAAACATATAATTGTAGTTAATATATATACATAAGAAAATAATAATAATAATCTAAACCACTAGACACAGACCGTCTTGTGATGAAAAGCCCCGAGGAGACAGCATTTAATAAATTGAATGAAATTTACATGTGTGGTGCTATAGTTTTTAACAATTAGAGAAATAAATAAACATTCTTTACACAGAATAGCAAAGGATTTAGCAGAAAAGAAAGAAATAACCATGACTCTTACCGTGTGTAATTTCTCAAGGATGATCTCTTATCGGTATATTCTTACATTGCATTAATCAAGATAGCTTATTTTCCTTTTCTTTTTCGATTTGAACAGCAACAGATCTGACATGTCTTGGCTACTTCAACAATGGTCTATAATTTTCCTTTCTCGTCCCCTTTTCCTTTTCTTTTTCGATTTGAACAGAAACTGATCTCACATGTCTTGGCTACTTCAACAATGGTCTATAATTTTCCTTTCTCGTCATCCTGGCAAGTTCAAGCAAGTTTTAGAAGAAAGAAAAATTTCAGCTAGAGCAAACTAGTCCTGTCAAATCTAAAGTATTTGAACATATGGAGGAGACATGGAACTTAACAGGTTACAAGTCCTATTAAATGCTTCCTTCCCAACTTATCTTAACTCATCACAAGCCAACTGACTTGCACATCTTTGATTTTCAAAAGATAATTATGCAAGTGCATATTTTCTTGTGCAAATGCATTATCATAATACATTTGGTCGGAAAATATGTCAATCGATTCTTATCCTGGCCATGTTTGGTTGGGTGGAGTGGAATTGATGGAACGGAAAGAAAACCATTCCTAATGTTTGGTTTGCTAAAATGTAATAGAATGGAGATTCCATTGGAATGTTGATTCTACCATATTGGTGGAATGGGCTTTACATCCAAAAACCAATGGAATGCCCATTCCAATTACAAACTAAAATTGGTATTCCATAAATACCCTCCTATGCCCCAACTATATTCCAAAAATACCCTCCTTTCCAATATATTATTATATATATTATATATATATATATACACTTTTTATTATTATTATCCATCATACATCATGTTATTATAAATGTTTTGTAATTAGGGGTATTTTGGTCAAAATACAGTTAACTACATTCCATTCAGTTGTTAACCAAACAAAATAATATTGATTCAGAGACTAATTTTAAAGTTTTAACCAAACAAAAAAATCAGCTTTCCTTTCCCTTCCATTCCCATTCTCATTCCCATTCCACCATAGTAACCAAACATAACCTAAAATTTCTTTGTTTTTTTCAATTCAAAAATCAAAATGGCAAACCAATAACATTTCACTGGCACGACAATGATAAGATCTACAAGAATGTGATTTGTTGCAGTGTACTCTAACTTGAGTCATTAACAATCTAATAAGAGATTCTAAACACAAAATATTTAACAAGTACTTCACTATTATCAGATTGAATCTAATCAGCTGACCAGCCTAGTGAGAGTAAAAAATTATCAGGAAAAGAGACTACTCCAAAAATATCATGGCTTACTCAGCCGAGTTAAAGAAAAAGAAAATGAGTTGTGATTACCAAACTGTCCACCATCTTGTCTAAATCATCATCGAATCCCCATCATCACCATCAGCTGCAAAATCTGATGTATTGCAAGTACATTATATATCAAAAAAAAAAATAACAAAATTTGAAAAGCTTAAGTTACTCCTGCTGTTTTAATAGGGTATTATGCCAAATAATTTGTATCTTATTGAAGCATTACGTACCTAAAAGAACTGAGGAAAACAGAATACAGAACAATAGCAGAAAACAACTTGCAGCCCCAAAAGGGATTAAGGACTTATAACCAAAATTCCAAGATACAGATTTGATCATTTTAACATCCTATTGTATTCTCTCCGGAAAACCAAAAACATTCTAGAATCTTGTGGTCATGTTAAAAGAGAATGACTCATTTCAGAAATACACAGACAATGCTACTAAAACGTCTCATGCAAACTACAAATGCTTGGAGTAGACAATCCACTCAGGTTGTGCAGCTTGATGATTTGTCATTGTCGTTGTAGGTATGTCATAAGGATCCACAAATGAGCATTCTAGATTAGGGATGGGCATTTCCCCTATGGGGCCCCACCCCCATTTGGGGCAATTTTTTCCCCATATGGGGTTTGGGGGGCCCGGGTGGGAGTGGGGGGAACCTCCCCCATCCTTATTTCCCCATATATATATATATATATATATAAACAAATATTTTAATTCTATTTCATTTAAAAAAAAATTAACAGTAACTCACGGTCACCCGCTAACCCCCCTACAACCACTAAGTCACTAACCCCATAACCCAACTATATTACTATAAATAATTGTATTACTTTTGGATTAAATTAAACCAATTAAATATTTTAATTATTTATTCAATTAGATATTGAAATAGGGTGAATCAAAAGATTGGGATGACCGAGTTCTAGTTCCAAATTCTAAATTCCGGATTTCGGTTTGGAAAATATTAGGATTAGAAATGGGGAAAATGAGAGATAATGGAGGAGGCGAGGGAACCTCCCCCCAAACACCCCCATCCCCACTTCCTCCAAATGGGGTTTGGGGGCAGGGGTTAGGGGAGATTTTAGGAATGGGGGTGGAGGTGGGGGGACCCTCTCCCGCCCCAAAGGGCACCCACACCCATCTCTATTCTGGATTCAATTTGGGATGTTAAACCAAAAAACAAAATGGAAAAAACGAACGAAAAAAGAGATAGATGATTGATAGGGACTTATGAATAGGCTGCATAACACAACTTAAACAGTAGCAAATGCCAAGTGAAAAGAAGCAACAAACTGATTGCATGGGATGAACAACCTTTTATAAATTGAAAGAAGAAGATTCATTCCCAACCGTGTTGTATGAAAAGAGATGCATAGAGGCAGGGAAAAATGTGAATCTAACGAGAAAAGGGTTCTGTAAAATGGTCACGTCTTTTTTAAAATACCTTGGTCCACATTTTAGCCAATCATTTTATTCAATCACCATGGTCCACAAGTTAACATGTCAATGCAATAAGTATTGCTGTACCTGGATCTTCATCACTCTCTCCACCCAGGAGAAATACATCCAAGTCTTGTTCTATAGCTGATGAGGTTGAAGTTTTACTCTGCTGATTTGATTTGTTGCGCTTCTGATTTAGGAATTATTTCAACTTCTGAAGGTTCTTTTGCCACATCTTTTATTTGTTCTGAAGATTTGAGTTTAACCTCTTCCATGTATCGCTTCTCGTAGCTAAAGGAAAGCACCAGAAAGGACAAATTAAGACACATAAAAAAGAAAAAAGAAAGAAAGAAGAGAACTGAAAGCTAAGTAAACAACAATGTAGAGTAAGGGATATTTCTAAAAGTACCATAGCTGCCAAACACATGTATAAGTATGAAAGCAAGCATTTCCATCAATGTCATATGTCTCAGCAAAACCCAGTCTATTTGCATGCATGTTTGGAGGGATAAGATGTTAAATAAGCGGAATACTATTCCAGTTATGAGGGCAAACTTTACGGAAGTCTACCAGTAAAAGCAGGAACTGAGGCTTCTCATTAAGAAACAAGTTACTTACGGTGCCACATGGTTGTTAACCAAAATAAAGTATATCCTCCAAAATTTCCGTTCTTTAATTATACGATGGCACAATGCATATCTTAACTTCGAAATTTCCTGCAGTGAAGCATAAAGAATGTTATACTATCACATATTTAAACCCAAATTCAAAAAAAACGAACAACGCAACAGAATGTTCATAGATTTTAGCATAGGTAAACATAATCCCTTTTGATAATGTGACGAATGTTATCCGCAATATATTAAGCAACATTTTATATCCTAGACTTTTCAAAATTAGAAATGCATTTTCCCATCAATTTTCCTAGATATGTCCTTGTAACTATAGATCTCTTTCTAAAACCACGTAAATGGTATCCATTAAAATTTGTGGGTGCACTTCATCAACATAGTATGATCATATCAGGAATCCGGATAAACAAATTGACATTATGTTTGAAGACAAATTGAAGGAAAATGATTTTTTTCCCCTAGCAGACTCAGGCATAAAGCAAGGGAATTCATGTAACCAGATGAGAAGGAAAAATCATGAAAACAATTGATTCAAAAGTCAAGGATGTTAACTGAAAATTTGCTCGGGGTGAGAAATTTCAATTAACACCCTCGAGACCACTACCACAGAGGTGATGGTCAGGGTCAGACGTACTTTATGCCAAGCTAGTTCAGATGACAATTTAAGATGCTAATGTTGATACAACCAAAAAAGAATAAAGTTGATTTTATTATTAACGGTACATCATGTACAAATATCTCTCAAATGCTCTCAATCTCTCTGGGGTGTAGTAAGGTGGTTCTCGTATGCTTGTCGAAAAGTCGTCCTCTCTTTCTTTCTCTTTTTCTCCTATTTATACATAGTTTTGGTAGGTTAAACCAACTGATTCTCCCCTTGATTTTCTCAATCTCTTCCCTCCTTATCGGACGGGATTTCTCATTTAAACGTCATTGACTTTGTGTTAATAGCTGAGTTGAGAATATCTTGGTGGAGATCAGTTTGTTTCCTCTTTGGACTCTATTACTTGTTCTACGCTTACGTAATGTTTCCAGATATGATCCAGTGTATCTTAGTCTCTTCATAGGGTGATTCCTCATAGAGGTCGTTGAATATGGTATGTATTGTCTCGTATAGCGAGGTAGATTAGTGTCTCGGCTTTGATATTCAGGAGCTTAGTCTAACCAGGAGCTTGGTCTGACCTCCCTTGATCTCTTAGAGCTTGATGCGACCCCCCTGCGGACACTCTTCTGTGGCAGCGGGGTTTTGGCGAGCTTCCGGAGAGGTTGCGAGGTAGTCTCGACCTCGGCGAGCTTCCCAATTCCTGGTTTGGTGGCGCGTGCTCGATCTGATTGCGCCGGGCTCTATTCCTGGTGATTCTGGAGCTCGCCTTTTATTTCTTTGGGGTGGTACCGTAGCTCGACTTCGGGAACCGTGGTCCCTTGGTGGATAAACTCGCGCCTGGAGTCAGGCTAGGAAGGTGAAAAATTTCCCTTTGGTCCCAAGCCAAATTTGGCTATTAACAGAAGTCCCCTCTGACTTGAAAGCCGGCGATTGAGTTTTGGGGTAGGAGTCAGATTTCCTATTTTATTTTGGAAATTTACCTTCCATTACCGTTACCAGAATCTCGATAGAAACCTTTTCATTAATTGCCCCAAATGACGTGGCGCATGTAGACTGGGGTATTCAAAATAATCTGGCTATGTTACGGCCACTCCTTGATTCGAGGCAACCCACCACTGAAGATTTTGTTCTTGGGATGTCGACGTCACTGCTCAGTCCGCTCCTATTTAAACTCAACAACTCCACCGCCTTCCTCACACTTTCGTCTCTTTCAAGTTTCAAACTTTCTTTTGGAAAGAATTTCATCTTCTCTTTATCGACTTCGCTAGATTCTCTTCTACCATGTCGAAAAACAGCCGCGATTCTGTCGACTCTATTATCGATGGTGAGGAGGTCGCTAGTCACGCCCTCGGCAAGCGAGCACGTAAAGGTTTTGACAGCGACGACTCTCCGCCAAGTCCCCAACGCCGGCGGTCTACTAGAAACGTAGCCATTGGGACCGGGTTCTCTAATCGACCTGAAAATCCTCTGGATTCGGTTGATAAAGGCTCAGATAATAAGGACAGTGAGGATGCTGCCAAGAAGTGTCAGGTCTCGGGTGCTGGTCCTTCTCTAGAGAGGCTTACCCCTTACGACTTCAGGGTTGTCCCTGACTTTATCGTTGATCCGAACTCGATTGACCGTTTGAGGTCCAAGTACGGCATTCCTGACAGTGTTTCTATCTCAGTTCCTCCTAAAGGTTATAAATTCTTCAATCCCTCAGATAGTGTACTTCCGATTCATGTGGCGGCTCTCGAGAATGGGGTCAGGCTCCCCCTTCACCCTACCCTTCGGCGAGCTCTCAACGCCATCCAGCTTGTTTCTTTCCAGTTGACGCCTGGCTTTTGGAGGCATTTGATTGGCTTCCTCGTGCTATGGCGGGAACAATGCCAGCTGAGCAAGGTGACGAGAGAGCCCGGAGCAGAGGAGCTGGCCTACCTTTTTCAAATCGGGAGTCTCTCCGGCGCTCCCCTAGGCCAGTTCTATGCAAAAGCCAAGAACAAGCTCAACTTTGTCATTCCTGGTGCTTCGAAAAAGGATCCTGCCAGGAAGAAAGAGTGGATCCTGGCAGGGGGTGACTGGGGAAGCTCGATTTTTATCGGAGGGCATGAGGACGAGGTCCCCACAGCTTTCACTGACAAACCATCGTGGGATCGGGATTCCCTGCCACCTAAGTCTGAAGCCATTTTGAAGGCTATTCTGGTCAGGAACTACTTGAACATGAGGTTTCCAACTGCTGAAGCCTTCGATCCTCGTAGGGGGAATCAATACATGTGGATCTCTGATGCTATTCCTCGTAAGTATCACTGAATCATCTTGCTTTGTCTCATTGACCAGCTCAGTTCTGAAGTTGCCCTTTTTGTTTCATTTACTTATAGTTTTTGTTGTTGAGCCAGCTTCTCACGAAGCTCAGCAGCTCCGGCAAGCTCGCACTCCTCCCCCATCTATCAGATTGATACGGGGGGCTTCCCCTACCATCTCGGAGAAGGAATGGCTGATTGTCTCGACCGAGATCACCCATGCTCCTACTCTATCGCCTTTCCAAGTAAGATCCAAGATGGCTACCTTTGCGTCGTGGGCTTCCAAAGCGGTAAACAGAGGAGCCTCCGTTCCCCGGGTAGCTGACATTACTACCCATGCCTCTTCTACACCTTCTGCTGCTACTACTGTTCCTACGACTCACCTTCCTGATGCCACTGCGCTTTCAACCCCCCGAGCCTCGGAGGACTTTGAAGCGGGTGTCGCGGGGATTCCTACTAGCCGCTCTCGCCCTCAGTCGAGCTCGACGGGGCAGAACTAAGTCTTGGAACAATTCATCACATCCTGCCCGGGGGGTGGGCTCTCTAGGATGGCTTCGATGCCCGTCGATGTTTTGCTCACCAAGGGGTCTGCTGTCTTAGCTGAGGTAATTTTTTTTTTTCTGTACTGCTTCTGGTACTGCAAACTTGCTCAATTTCTAACCCTGGCTTTGTATTTTGTAGGCCTTCAAGTTTAACGTGGCTATGGGCCACCAGGTAGCCCTCCTTCGTGATCAGGCTGGTAAGACTGAAGCCGAAGCTGAGAGAGCCATGGGATTGCTCAAGCGGGCTCAAACATTAGTAGAAGAGATGACCTCCAACCAAGGGAAAATGGAGACCGAGATGGCCGAGCTTCGCTGTGATTATGAGAGGACGAAGCTATCCTTTGATCAAGAAATCCTCCACTCTACCCGGCGAGCCAAGCAGAGGGATTCTTGGAAAACCGAAGCTAAGAAGTTGGACCTCGAGAATCAGGATCTGATTGCTCAGGTGGCCAAGCTGCAAGCTTAGGCGGAGACCTCCTTCAGTGACTGATATTTCAATTCTTCCTTTCAGGTTACAGAAGCTCTCCCCCTTCCTTTTGATCTATCATCCATCGCCGATTGGGATAGAGAGGAAATAATGACCAAGGCTGCTGAACTGTCTCGCCCTGACGATGACGAAGCAGTTTCTTCTAACCAGGCAGGAACTGGAAAGCAGCCAGTCTAGGCAGATCCTCCTCTTCCTCCTCCTATCTTCACTGCTTCAGGTCCTGGGGAATCTTCATGTAAGTTTCTGTCCACGCAGTCCGAAGGAGGTCAACCAGAATCTGGGGAAGGAACAAGGAGCCTACCTGAGGGATCTTCTAGAGTGGAAATGGAAGTCGACAGGAGCCAGACGGGGTCCATGACTGCCCTTCTTGATACGGTTATCCCTCCTGAGGTCATGGTAGTGATCAATGAAGTCTTGGAGGAGGATCCAGCTGATCAGCAGGAGGAACCTCTGGAGGGAGTGATGGTTGGCGAGGGTAACCAAGACGGGCAGCCACCTGAAAAAGGAGCTGATGGCGGGGATCAAGAGGGCTCCAAAGCTTGATGTTATTGGGTTCATGACTGGCTTTGATTGCCCAGAAAAGGGGGTGGGCACCCCGCTTTACTCATGATTAGTTTAGTCGATCTCTTTTTTTTGGTAGCCCGGATTCAGGGGTGGGGCTCCCTGCTTGATGGATGTAGCCTTACTAGGGGATAGGCTCCTTCGTTATTAATGAGAAACTAATATAACTTCCTTCATATTTGTTTTGATGGACCTTGATTATGAGCTTCCATCTTGATTGAGAACTTCTTGCTTTATTCCTGATCCTGACCATGAATCGATCATGTATCTTTGATGATAATTTGTTCATACTTTAATCTGGCTTCGTAGGAAACGCGCTAGTAGCCACTGCCAGGAAGCTCCGCCCTTATTTCCTAGCTCATACAATCGCGGTGGTCACAAATCAACCTCTGCGCCAATTTCTCCAAAGACCAAACGTGTCAGGAAGACTTGTACTATTGACCCTTGGACTCACCCAATTCGACATCAAGTATAAGGCCAGAACTACCATTAAGGCCCAAGCTTTGGCAGATTTCGTGGTAGAATTTAGCACGATTCCTAGCCATGGCACCTCTCCGACCTCGGATTCCACCCCTCAGAAGGAATAGGAACCCACGGATTGGCCCACCAATCAAGGGATTTGGATTTTATATACGCATGGGGCATCTAATCAAGCAAGAAGTGGGGGAGGAATCAGTTTTGACCGACCCAGACAAGGTCAAATGCTGTCATTGTTTCAGGTTTTAGTTTAACACCACTAACAACGAAGCTGAGTATGAAGCTTTGTCAGCGGGAATAAGGACAGAAGCAGAGCTGGGATCAGATTACCTCCATGCTAAATGTGACTCGCAGCTGATAGTCAACCAAGTAGCAGGCCTATATCAGGCCAAAGGAGATAACATGGCAGCTTACCTAGGGAAGGTCCAAGAGCTTGTGTCCCGATTTAAAGGATTCAAGCTCGAGCAAATACCCAGGCAGCAGAATCATCGAGCCGACGTCCTAGCAAAAATATCTGCAAGTGGAGGACAGGCACTGCCAAAATGAGTACCACTCCAGATAATCACTACATCAAGCATAGCTAAAAGGAAGAAAGTCAACCCCGTGGAACAACTTCCATGCTGGATGGATCCCATCGTGGGTTATCTCCAAGAAGAAAGGCTCCCTGAAGAAAGGCTCCCTAAAGATCCTAATCAAGCCCGTAAGATCAAGAGAACCTCAGTTTGATACTATCTGGTAGAGAGATAGCTTTACCATAGAGGGAGATCGCTCCCCTTACTCAGGTGTCTACACCCTGAAGATGCAGGTTAGGCACTCAGGGAAGTACATTCAGGGGACTGTGGAAATCATACCGGGGGAGAAGCGCTAGCTTACCAGGTATTGGGCATGGGATACTACTGGCCAACCTTATACCACGATGCAAAGCGATTCATGTAGTCTTGCGAACCGTGTCAGAAAACGGCCAACCTGTACCACCTACCTCCAGAACGACTATCTATCATCAGCTCGCCATATCCGTTTACCTTCTAGGGAGTAGATCTGACTGGACCTCCCTCAACCGCACCGGGTCAGTAGAAGCATGTGATCGTGGCTATTGATTATTTCATCATGTGAGTGGCAGCAGAACCCCTCTCCAGAATTACCGAAGCAAATACAACAGAATTAGTTAAGAAAATATAGTTTGCCGGTTTGGGACCCCGATGGTCATCATCACATATATGGGTAAGCAATTTGATAATGCCAGATTCTGGGAATTCTACGAGAATCTAGGAATCGAGCTTCGCCTTGCATCAGTAGCACACCCTCAGACTAATGGCCTGGTAGAAGCCACAAACAAAACTATCAAGAGGCTTCTAAAAATGAAGCTCCAGCAAAAGAAGGGTAGATGGGCAGATGAGCTCTCAAGTGTGCTATGGCTTTACCGCACCACCAAAAGGACCGCTACAGGAGAGACCCCCTACTCACTAGCTTTCGGGGTAGAAGCTGTCCTTCCTATCGAGCATAAGCTCACTTCCTTCTGGGTTCAACACTTTGACCCAGTAGGAAACAAGGATAAATTAAGAGCCAACCTAGACCTCCTGGAAGAGAAACATGATAGGGTTGCAGAAAGGGTAGCAGTCTACCAAGGTCGAATTGCCCGCTATTTCAACAGGAGAGTCAGAAACTGGAGCTTTAAGGAAGGGGACTTGGTTCTCAGGAAGGTTACTCAGAATACCTGGAAGAGGTCAGACGGGATACTGTCACCTAATTGGGAAGGTCCCTACCTAATTAGGATGGTGATCCAGGGTGAGGCCTACAATTGGATGATATGGATGGACATCATGTAGACCACACTTGGAATGCTGATCACCTCAAGAGGTTCTACCTATAGGCCATGTAGTAGAAATCAGTCAGAATCGCCCCGAAACGAATATTAGAAGATGTTAGTAATCATGAGTGCTTGTATTCTCTTTTTTGATCATCAATAAAGAAGGTTTCTTTCTCCATCTACCTTTGTCTACATTTATCTACATCTATCTATTCTATGTCGCCAATTGAATCCGTCATGGTCGCCTTAAAGACCAGGAAAGCTAGATGGCTCTCCCGATGCTCTGGACTAAGTTAATCCCTCCAGAAGGATCTCGTGAAATACCAGGAAAGTCACATAACATTCTTGATGCCCTAGACTGGGTTAATCTCTCTAGGAGGATCTCTTCGAGACCAGGAAAGGCCACATGGCTTTCCTGCTGCCTTGGCCAAGGCACCACCCCCAAAAGAAGAGCCTGGATCGTAAAAGCATAGTTGCCAGACAGGTTGGACCTTGGCCAGGCACCACCCCCCGTTGAGAAGGGTCTAGATAGTAAGAGCATAGTTGCCTGCCAGATCAAGGCTTTGGCCGGGTACCACCCCCCACTAAGAAAGACTTGGTGCTAAAGTGGCATTAGTCGCCTACCAGGATCTTGCTGCCAATATGTTCGCCATCATATTCGCTAAGGTACCAAGATTCCTACAAATAGAAATGCGAGGTACCCAAATTATTCACCTAGGTACCAGGATTCCTACAAACATGAATGCGAGGTACCCAAGTTTGCTAGGTTATTTACCGATGGACCTAGGTTCCTTGAAACAAGAAAACTAGGTACCAGATTATTCGCCACTATATTCACCATGGTACCAAGATTTCTAAAACAGAAATGCGAGGTACCCAGATTCATCAGTATATTCGCCATGGTACCAAGATTCCTAGAGCAGGAATGTAAGGTACCTAGATCATGAGATCATTCACCAGTATGTTTGCCACCGCCAAGGAACCAAGATTCCTAGTACAGGAATGCGAGGTACCTGAATTTACCAAGTTTATCCGCCAGCACCGTCGACCATGTACCTAGATTCCCCGAAACTGGAAGGCTAGGCACCATGAGCCACCCGCATTACCAATAACGTACCAGGATTAATCAAGGTACCCAGGCTTTACCCATACAGCCGGTGCCCAGGCTTTTCCCAGACAGGGTCAATCAAGAGACCATTGTATTGGTTATGAGCCACGATACATTGTCGGATTTTTCTGTTACAAGATATTGGTTAAGTCACTTTTATGCTGGGGACTTTTACTCAAGTCTGCGTTACAGTTAGAAGCGTGCAACGAAATTCAATCAACAAGAATAAAAAGAAAGGAAGGTTGCTTCATTGATCAAATCAGGGAGCCCAACCCTTACTTAAAGCTACATACAAGAAACAAGAAAGAAAAATAACATAAAGTAAATTGGAGGCTCAAGCACGCCGGCTTCCTTTTCGGTTTCCTGCTTACTTTCTTGACCTGCTCTTTCAGCTACATTGATCTCAACCAAGACCGATGTCGATGATACTACAGCGACCCCCGAAGGTAGGAACAGAGGCCGTGTTGGAGTCATCGAGCATAGGAGGGTAACCTTGGAACCCTCCATAGTGCCATTCGGAAATGGATTCAAGCCCATCACTTAGGGACCTTCGTCCTGGTGCTATATCCAAGATGCGACTGGATACGAAGCTGCGACTTGCCTAGGTAAGATCTACACCATTGGCGAGGGTGCAACATCATGATCCACCATTCCTTTTGATCCAAGGTGTTAGGATTATGCTCAATAGCAAGAGTGTAATATTGTAATTGACAATATTTTCATATTAATAAAGTGATTTCTGGTTTTACAAAATCTTATAGCATTTATAATGATAATTGTCAAAGTAAATAATCATAAGGTCAAAAGACTATGAGAAAGGAAGAATTGTTCGTACATCTGGATATATATGAGGTAGACACAATTCTTTAGTTAGTCTTGAATAAACATTCACAACTTAAGTTAAAGGTTGGGCACCTTTATCTTGATAAAGTTGTAGAATTCTTTTGCTGGCATTTGAGTAGGATCAAATGAGTTATTATGAGTCTAAAATCATCGAAAGGGTCTTCGAGTAAAAGAATCTAGTGCACTGGGTGCATTGAACAGGATCACAATGAAATACTTTATCTAGAACCGTCAGTAGATACAAGTCTTTTCATTATGAGGACAATCAGAGAGTCTATTTTAATCCTGAGATAAATGATGGACTTATGATTGCAAGTGTTATCATTTGAGCTATCAATGCATACGATTATATAGCCTAGTCTATCCTCGATAGTTTGGTGGTATTCATTTGTTAATCGATAGAGGACTTCATTTATAGATATGGACATCGTGGCTCAATTTATTGAGTGAGAGTATAATATTATCATATGGATATTTTGAGGTATTGGATATTAAATATCCACGTTGAGTTTTCGATAACGTCTATTGAAAACATGGCTTCTGGATAAGTCAAAATATCCAAGTTCAAAACGTGGTCTTATGAGTAAATATGGTAACTAGGAGAGCTATAGGCGGTCTATGAGCTCTTGGCGATTACTGATATTATTCACGAGGATACACTATCTCCAATAAGATTGTCTAGGGTATGAATGAGAAATATCTTCTTATTCTATCTTTATTTAAGAGTTCAATTTTAGCTCTTTTGTGGAATGAGCTAAAATTAATAGGTCGGACCTAAGTGAATCATTTGTTGATTGTGATTAGGTTATGTCTATTGAAGCTTAAATTTAGATAGCTCGCCAAGATCCCCAATCCACACGGACTTGTATGGATCATTTGATATATTCTACCGGACTAATTTATGGGTCCATCTAGAATTGTATTTAATATATTTAGAATATAATTTGCACATTATTTATTTAATGGGCTGCTCAATTATATTAATATATTAATGAGAGGCATGTGAGCTTGTTTCTTTTAATAAGAATGGGTCCGGTTCACATGTGGGCTTTTATTTAAAGCCTGAATGGATTAAATAAAATAAGAAAATAATATTTGGCCCATATTTTTGTGTGTGGGCGGCAAGGCTATAATAATAGCCTAAAATATTATTTTATTTTATTGTTTGACTAAATGGAAATTAATTAATTGATTAATTAATTATTTAATTAAAAAATCAAAATCGTATTGAATTGTATAACGGCAAGCGGGATCGTTCCTCAGGGAAAGGGAGGATATTTGGCTATATTTAGGATATGTACACTAAACTAAACTACGTGCAAGAAAGTAATTCATTGTTGGTTTTTGAAGATGTTTTGGAAGCTAAATTAAATTAAACTAAGCAAATACAAAAGCAAGTGGCTAAGGTTGAGTAAGTGGAAATGTATGAGAATGGATATTGGGGGATTGACAAACAACTAAATGAAGGGACCCAATGTAATTTAGTTCAATTAAGCACAACAATCCAACTCAAGGTTTATTCTAAAGTTGATTAAACTCATTAATGTGCAAATTCAAACCTTGACTCAAGTAAGCCCTACTATGAGTCTTGGCAAGAATAAAAATTCAAGCTCCTACTCAAGTGAACCCCACTATAAGTATTTGCCCAAACAATATTCTTAAGAACAAATTAAAGGTCTTGTACCATATAACACATGCATGCATAAATATTCAATTTCATATATGCTAAAGATTGGAGAATGAGTTGAAAGCCCTTCAAAACCCTAAACCACAACCTTTATATGTGAACCATTTTTACCACAAGCTAAATTGAAACCCCCAATATTAACAAGTGTAAGGACCTCGATTTTATGATTGGCTTATTTCATGACAAACCACACCACATTAGGGATGATTGTGTAATGGGTAGCTTAGGTCCCTGTCGGCAAGCTTCCGAGCATCTCCATGACTTCAAGAGCAAAATGTATACTCACTTGACTTTGTCTCTTGAAGAGTTTAGGTGCACACAAACACTTCATGCATGCTTTGTTCATCTTGCATTTGTGTCCTTTATTGTTTATATGTGTGCATCCATTATACAACTCACACGAGCACATCTTTGTTTGTCTTTACGTGTGGTTGTTTCATTTTACGTTTTCCGTGTGTGTTCGGAAACAACAAAAGCACACCATCGGAAACGTCCTCACTCACACGATGGTGTGCTTTTGTTGTTTCCACGCTTGCACATTGGTGTGCTTGAGTCTTAGCGCGATTTGTGACCATAGAGAGGTTCCATTTGTCCTCTCTTGGATTGTTATTTGGTTACATGGTTTTATACCATGGTTGTGGGAATTTTTGTTATTGACCAATTCTGACCTTTGGTCACTCTTTTGATCATAAATCTTTCTATGTTTATCCAAATCTTGTTTTGTTAATTGGAGTAGAAAGTAGACGTCCATACCTTTCTAACGGTATATTATTCGTAATATTTTATAACCGTTTGGTTTGGTTTTGAAGTCTCCAAAGAGACCACTGAAACAGAGCATCTCTGTTGTTATCCAGTTTTGACCTTTGGTCACTTAAATGACCATAACCCTTTCTACAGACATCAAAACCTCATTCTGTAAATTGGAGTAGAAAGTATACTTCCATACCTTTCGAATGGTATATCATACGAAAGGTTTCGATATCGTTTTGTCATGTTTTGGGTCGCTTGTTTCTGGAGCTGGAGTGCTGTCCAGTGTGTTAGGCGACATGCAAGGCCACTTGTGCATGTCGCCTCCAATGTCGCCTCAGACATGTTTTTCTTCTCCAGATCGTTAGGCGACATCTTAGGAAACTTCCATGTAGCATCTTAGGCGACTTCTATGTAGCCTCTTAGACGACTTCCATGTAGCCTCTCATGTTGCTTGACACCAAAAACAGGGCATTTTGGTCTTTTCACGTCAGCTCGTGTTTTTCCACTATAAATACATATTTATCTCTTCTTCTTCATCAAGCTCTCTGAAATTGCAGAAACCCTAGAGAGAGATAGAGAGATTCTAGAGAGAGAAAGCTTCCTTTAAGCTTCATTAACTCTCCAAACCCAAAACCCATGCATCCAAAGCATCAATCATACATGGGTCTTCATTGTTTCATGACTAGGTAAGCAAGAACTTCCTTGAGTATCATTTATTGTTCTTCTTACACTAGATTAGGTATTTATTGCATGATTAAATACCTAGACTCTATTTATTGCATATTTATGAGTCTTGATAACATGATTGGGTTTGTATTTTGATAGCTTAATTGATTAGGTTATTTTTGCCTAAAAGCTAGGTCATAAATATTCATGTGTGATTTATTGATAACTAGGTTGAGAATTTGTGTTTTAGTCAACTAGTTAATGTTCATGAATATTTGATTTGTTTTGTTTGTGATAGCTTGTATCATTAGGTCATATTTGCCTAAATAGCTAATCCATAAATGTTCATGTGTGTTTAATTGATGATTAGGTTGGCTTTGTGCATCTAGTCAAGTTCATGAATGTTTATGTGAATATATTTGACAATTAGGTTATTAGAATTTCTCTACAACTAATTGAGACCTCATGTGTGTACATGTAGGCATTGTTTGATAACTAGAGTGTTCAATTGCATTATAACATCTAGTTAAGCATTTTGTGTTTAGTCTTGCACATTATTGCATTGAGTATATTGTCATATACACACTTAGACTTTTATACTCTTCATTGAGTCAAAGTCTTGTGGCTTCGGGGTGAAGTTGCACAAGCATTAAAGTATTGCAACCAAGTTGTGGTTGGCAAGCATCGGTCAAGTGCCACTGTAAAAGGCCTGCGGGTAGAGTAGGAGGTGCTCACGCCAAGAGTAGTGTATCAGTGGATATCACTAGGGATTGAACCAAGAGTGGCGAGTGGTAGTGTCCATAGCCTGAGGTTATCTAGAGTGAGAGTCTGAGTATCACTTGAGGGTGTAACTTTTTACTCATATAGTGGATTTCTGTGATCGTGTGTGGCTAGAAGGATAGCCCGTGGTTTTTCCCTTGTTGAAGGGTTTCCACGTAAAAATCAAGTGTTATTTATTATTCCGCACTTTACACTTGATTTTGTATGTTTGTTTATGTTGAGTCATATTATTAATATTGACTAATCGAAAAGTTAGTAATAATCGATTAACAACCCATTCACCCCCCCCCCCCCCCCCCCCCCCCCCTCTAGGTTGTTAGACACACGTTTGAGGAGTATTTTCAACAAGTAAGTAAAATGGAAACTTCAAGGCAATGAAATGAAAATATACCAAGAGAGGATTATATAATTTATGACTAGTTCAAATACATAGGATTATCACATAAGTTGTCTCATCAATTCCCCAATAAAAGGGTTTAGTTACATATAATGGAAATGAAATTAAAGAGAGTAAAGTTGTAGAGAAAACCCATGAAAGCCTTCACAAAGTCTTCTTGTTCCTTGATGAGCATGAGATTCCCTTGGCCTTGGTGAATCCCCTCTCTTCTCTTCAATATGTATCCGAAATGTGCTGGGTGTTAGAGAAGAAGATGGGAAAGGTTGCTGGTTCATTGGGGAAGAGAGAAATGGGAAAGATTTGGTTGATTGTGAGTGAAGGTGATTTGGATATAGGGAGAGGTGTGTATGGTAGTGAGAAGTGTTGGGAGGTCTGAAAATTATGGTTACAGAAGATAAAGGAGGTGTATTTATAGTTAGGGCAAGTTTGGGGATGATTTGGAAGTGAAGGGACGAAATTGCCCCTCAATTTCAGGCAAAAATCCGACCTCCATGTACTGTTCGGCGGTCTCAAACGGCGGCCAGGCCACCGAATTGGATTTCTGCTCTGCGCACCAGTTACTCAAATGGGCATAACTTCCTTCAGAAAAGTCAAAATCATAATCCATAAAACATTCTAAAAACTACACTTCCGTACCTTTCCAAATATATAAAGATCTCATCATGGTTCGATTGGAAGAGGGAGTTATGGCACCCACAAGTTGATCAATCTGCATAGGCCATTACAGTTTTTACTCTTTTTGCTCCATTTTGCTTCCAAATCTCCCCTTTAAGCATAAACACCTCTAATTCTTCAATAATGCCTAAGAACACTTAAACACACAGGTAAATAACTAAAAATGCTCAGAAAATGTAAACCAAAGTTAAGTAAAGGGTGCGCAAAATGTGAACATTTAAAGCTCGATCAGTACCCATGCAATTACCCGTGCAATCTTCACTTTCTTCCTGAATTGTGCAATGTGCACGGGTTGTGCATGGGAAAGTGACATGTGCAGTACCTGTGTAGTTGGGTCTGGTCCGAGGCTCTGCTCCCTAGTTTGGTGGGTTGCACAGGTAGTTGCATGGGTAATACCCGTGCAAATACCCGTGCACTGAGGTCTTCTCCAATTCCTTCTTCCGGTGCATGGGTTGATGCACAGGTAGTGCATGAGTGTCCTACCCGTGCATTATGGCCTTCTTCACCTCATTTCTGCACCATTTATCCTTTTTGCCCCTCTTCATGCCTTTTCACCAAATACCTGCAATATCAAGCAAAAGAGTCATAAATACACATAAAAACACCCAAGAACGAGACATAGGGAAAGGATATGAGGGCCAACATGTATAACATTTTTGGCTCGATCAACTATGTGTAATAGTTATATCAATGGATACCGAGTTGTATCGGTCTGTGTAAAAGCGTCTGCAGTTGAGAGAGTGCAGCTTCGGGTTTTTAGTAGAATAACAACAAAGTTAATAATCAAGGAATATTGATTAAAGAGATTATTGTAGCTCAAAATACTGTGGGTCCATTAGGTCCCCTTGCTAGCTCGATCGATTTAGGTAACAAGGGTCACAGTTAATTAATTGGATTGTCCATTTAATTGTGTTACGAAAGTGACACATATTTATTCGGAAATTAAATGAATAATGAGATTATTTGATTAATGAATAATGGTGATTAAATAAATTAAATAATAAGATTATTTAATTATGTTATTAATCAGTAAATGGAGGATGTTTCTTGATATTTATTTTTGAATAAAATAAAATAATATGATTATTTTATTTTATTAAAATTTTAATTTTAATTTTGGAATTCAAATAGTTTGAATTCAAATCAAATCAAATAAACTAAATATTAATCAATATCTTTGTTAACAGTGTTTTTTGGCAGGGGTCCAAAGAAGAATTTTCCACTAAGTAACCACCTGGTAGGGACCATTCCCAGCTCCCAGGTATTTAGCGGGATCGGTACCTCGACCTTGAAGGAATCAATACATGGTAGGGCCAGAACCTCGACTACCTATCTACCTAGATGAAGCGCCAGAGATACGAACCAAAAAGAGTAGGTATCACACTATGTATCTACTCTAAAGCTGGTACCACGATACCCCGCACTTGGTACCTCACGGTACCTGGTACCTCTCTTATGGAATCCAGGTACCTCAACACACTCCTAGTACCTGAGTATCTCGATAGCGGCCTAGCACCTAGGTACCTCGACATTTACCTGGTACCTGGGTACCTCGCTATCTACCCAGAACCCGTCCGAGATAGGTATCCTATCCACCCCAAACAAGTATCCTACTCGTCGAGCAGGAAGAATGGTACCATGAAGATACTAGCATGCTAGAACAAGTGCCACGCCAGCGAGAAGGGACTGGTACACCAGAATACCTCGCCTGAAGGGAAGAAGCATGCAACACCATCTGACCTCATTAATGGCCATTCATAACTCCATTAATGAGGGAATCAGTCAACTCCATTAATGGCCATTCACAATGCCATTAATGAAGGAATCAGTCAACTACATTAATGGCCATTCACAACGCCATTAAAGAAGGAATCAATCAAATCCATTAATAGCCATTCACAATGCCATTAATGAGAGAATATTCAACTCCATTAATGCCGTATCAACATTCATTTGATTACGTATTAATTAATGGAGTGGGTAACAAGAATGAGACATATAAATATGACCGAGTTCTCTCCAAGGAAGGGGTAGAGTCCAAAAGATAGTAACCACAGCCTATAGCTGGGTTCGAACGATAAAGAGAGTTCACCAGCTCAGGGTCTGACTTCGTCACCATGCTCGGGCTTCAATTGCAGAACTCATGTCTGATATCTCCACTCTCTGATGGTCAACAATATACCTCTAAGCTCTCTCATATCTCTAAGGTGTCTCCGATCCTAGATTTTGCCCACTTCTTCACCAGAAATACAGTTCGACATCTCCTACCATTGTATCGACTATTGTACATGTCAATTTTCTCCATGAATGTATCGGTACCTAGTGGTATCCCTCCAACGGTGACCTACCAGGTCCCGGATTGTATTTATGTAAGCTCTCCAGAGCACCTCTCGAGATATATAAATATAAAGAAAGATCTTCCTCCTTTCTATGGATACTGCCTGGGGGTTTTTCAGCATGTGATCAATTGTGATGCTTTTTCCCCCTAGGTCAGTCCACCTCTACCAAATGAGTTGTCATTCTCCCTTTTATCTCAGTCATTATGCAAGTATATGAGCTAGGTACCGACCTCGCTGGTCCTAGCCCTTATGTACCTCTATTTACACTTTATCTAGGTCGAGGAATTATGGAGGGCACCTAGAGAGGTAACCAGGTACCTGGATCAGATACCTAGATCAGGTACCAGCCTACTACACTAGATGGGCGGGATGAAGGTTCTCCTACCTACCTCGCCCTCACCTTGCCTCTCTCAGCTATACAAGAGCCACGGTACCTCGAGGTACCTACCACACCTTGTTGTATCACCTTGTTAGAACCACGGTACGAAGTACCTACCCCCCGCTGTGACCTCCAGGGTAGCGGGTTGAGGGTGTTAATTGAGATTTTCACCCCGAGTGAATTTTTCCGTTAACAATCTTTAAAGATATTTGATATTTTAAAAGATTACATTGATTGGTTTAATTTATTGATTTTAATTAAATATTGATTTTGTATTTTAAAAAAAGTCAACACATCATCAAATTTTAAAAGAGAAAAAGCGCATTAGTACTTGGAGGTGAGCAATTGCGTGCCTGATATCAAAAGAGTTGTTCTAGGTATTTTTCTCTTGGAAGAAAAGTTTCTTCTTCTTTTCTCTACATCCTCCTAAGTTCTTGAGTACGTGACATACCCACATATAGTTACCAGTTTCGAGAATAGCTAGGAAGATCAGTGGTATAGATCAGGAGTATATCGTAAAATGAAGGAGCCTTCTACATAGGTATGAAGAATTGATTTCTTCTCTTCTTCTGATTATTGATTTCAATTTCTTGCGTATACATATATTTTATTATTGTAATAATGTTATATGTATAAGTTCCGAAAAAATTACGATCCTAAGTTCACTGGTCCCAGATCGTTTACGATCTGTATAAAAATTTTAAAACATATTTCCGTTGCGTTACCAGTGATCGGGGTTCCAACAATTGGTATCAGAGCCAATTTTTTTTTGGAACAAGAAATTGTTTTCGATGTTCCCGTATGTATGATTGTGTAGGCACTGTTTAAATTGACTGCATGTTGTTTTTGTATGTATATTAAATTTTTTAATTTACAAAAACATAATTGATCGTTAATTATATGGTACTGTGGATTTAGGGTTCATAGGTTGTATTATATTTTTTTATTTTTTATTTTTACTGTTATTGTATTGAAAAAAAATATAACCTATATTGAAGACCTGGAAAATCGCGAAGAAGGATTCATGAGATAAATGGGAGTGACTTGAAGAGACTAGAAGATTTCTGAAGTTACAAGTAGACCAAGGAATGCCTTGGGGGTATTTTTGTAATTTTAAATTCCAAATTTTTTTAGGTTAAATAATCCACAGTACTCAGGTCAATTCATGTATGCTTTATATTATGTGATGATAAAAGAATTGCCATGCATATGTATGTCATTTAGATAAGATGTGTTCACACAAATATATTTGATATGTCATACATGCATCCTAGCCTAATATTTTATGTATTTTTTTAATATGATTAAAATCAGTAACTACATTATCGGCTATGAAAATGAGACTAGTTTTTCTTATAAAAAAACTTGGTAATTCTCATTTATATTACTCTAGTTATTAAGGAGTTTAATAAGTTGGATTAATATGGTCTTTTATTGTAATTAGGATTAATATGATTAATAACCTAAAAATAAATGAACCGAATAAAGTGTAAGAGTTTTAATAGTTAAAACTTTGTAAACACTATCATAATAATCTTAGCTTAGTAAACAGTTTACAAAAGCTTAGATTATTCACTAATATGTTAGATTTTTAATAGTTAAAAATCATTAATAATTTATTAGTTAATTATAATTTGTTTCTAATAATGAATTTGTTAATGCGCTAGATAACTTGATTAAAGTTATCCATTTGATCCTGTAGAGTCTAGGTGCATTAACGGATAATAGAAAACCCTAGTTTTACAATAGTGAGTGGGAGAGAGATATATGACATATATATCCCGCAGTCTCCATCATTAGTTCTACACCGTGAGATCCGAGTGGGGCCTTGTGACGGCTTTGCGTTCGTCCTCCCTAAGGAGGGTTTCCACAAAGATCAATATCAAGGTTGACTACCTAACATATAGGATTTCTAAGGGTATTTCGGGATTGACCGACCCTAAGGTGGCAATTCTCGAGTTAATCTCGTGAGATCTAAAATGGTGGATTACACTCACGAAGGTTTTGATTAAGTTTTGTTAGTTAAAAACCTAATTGAATAAACGATGGTTGAATGATATGGAATAAGAGTTATTCTAGAATATCATTTGATTGAGAATGTCTCAATCCAACATGCAAAGACTTGACTGACCCTAAGGCGGCACTGCTTTATGGTATGTTGGATTGTCGTGGTACAGTAACTGGTTTTAGGGTAGTTCTAGTTCGTTAAACATGTTCATGCATCACGTTTATATTTATGCCAAGACGTGCTTTTATGACAGACGTGCTTGTCATAAAGCACGAAACAATGACTTCAGCTGTAACACCCCAAAACTCAAAGAGTAATTAAACTCTTTGATATGAGATGTTATGTCATAAATCGTTAATTACTTAACAAAAACAAAATAATAAGTATTGAATAACTCCAAATAAACCATTCTCTACTGAAATATATATCTCCAAATACATCCAACAATAAGGTGCAAAACACTCTAAAGGGAAATAAAACAATACTAGGCATCTAAACTCAAATTCTAAGTAACAAAAAAAGAGAGGAAAACATTACATAAAATCTCAATCACTTCCACTTCTGAAAGTCTAATGCCCTAGCGATCAGCTTCTAAAAACTCAGTCTGTAAAAATGTTAATGACAAGGGATGAGCTGTCAACTCAATAAGTATTGCATAATACGTAATCGAAAACATTTATGAAATTTATAATGACATTTAAAGAGTACATAAATTTTCAAATATTCAAATACAATTAAACTTGCAAAGGTAATATTCTCAAATACAAGTAAAAGTTGTAAAAGTAACATATTAATATACAAATAAGGTTGTAAAAGTAACATTTTCAAATACAAGTAAAACTTGTAAAATTAGCATTTTCATTGTACGATAACGATTAATAACATTTCATAAAAATAAGCTCAAGTCAAGTAGTGTCACCAATACCCCCGGTGACCCGGCCATTTACATTTCAGAAATTGGTATGAGACCAAAATCATAACATTTCAGATATTGGTACAAGACCAAAATCATAACATTTCATTTGTGGCCCGCGTTGCATTTATATTATCACCGGTAATCAACATTTCATTTCACATTTCATTTACTACTAAAGTTGAGCTAAAACATTACTTTCAAATATATATATATATATATATATATATATATATATATAACAATACATTTGCATTACTAAATCATAAAAGGACCAAACATTTAAGCATTTAAGCAAAAAGGTCTAGTAAAGGTAAAACTTATTTAAAAAGAATTAAGTAACAAATATGTAAGTAAAGACTAAGTAGTAAAATGAGTTTATAAACATATATAAACATATATAATAAAATATTTCAGAACATTACAATATGATAAATAAATTTGGTTTCTAAGAAAACAGTTGTGCAATTACATACTATGCAAAAAAAGAAATCTACTTACCTCCGATGATAGCAAGTTTAAGGTTTCACTAACGATATTGGGAAATCACGAGAGGAACCTAAACATATAGAATATAATCTCTCAATTAAACCAACCAAATAAAAGAAATCTAACTCAACTTTGTAAGTACATTTTTTTATTCATTTTCATGAAGAGATTTCAGAAAAACAGTTTTTAGTGCTCAAACGTTAGTGATTCGAAAATCTTAAGGGTCTCAAAAAATTGCAAAACTTAGTCAATAAATCCAAAAATCAAATTACTAATTCCCCTCAAAATATCATAATTTTATCAAACACCGATAATTTCCTATCATATTCTAAACACACAAGGGTCAATCCTGACAGCATATATTTTGATCCTTCAATCAGACTTAGTATAACATTTTAACAATCCTACAGACCACAAAAAATCCCAAAACTTTATTTATAGACTAATGTATCAGTAATCTATCTCTATATCGAAAATCAGAATTTTACCTATCTCCCTTTGACAATTAAAATTCCTACAACACCAAGAGCTCATGACTGTCAGCCTAAATATCATGGCTTAAACATCAAATATACTCAAAGAATTAAAATACGTATATGACACCAAAATTCATGATAATTTATATCCTGATTCAATTATACCTAGACATGACGCCGGTTCGGTTTAAACCGAAGAACCGAACCGGAACCGGCGTCAGAAAACAGGAACCGGAACCGGAAAAACCGGTTCCGGTTCCGGTTCGCTTCAGCGAAGAACCGGGTGGTTCGAATCGGACTAGAACCGGCGGTTCGGTTCCGGTTCGAACCGCCCGGTTCTTTTTAAAAAATTTTTTTTTAAACGAACCGTAGGCCTCCAACGGTTCACTTGTTTTATTTATTTATTTATTTATTTTTAATTTTCTTTTCATTTTCTTTTCTATAAATACCCCTACCCCTCCATTCATTTTTCGTCACCCCAATTTCCTCAATTCTCTCTAATTCTCAATTCTCAATTCTCTCTAAACTTTCAATTCTCCAAGTCTCAATTCTCAAACTCTAAGTCTCCAAGTTTCCAATTTATATTATTTGCAATTACTAAGTTAGTTAGTTTCCAATTTATTTTATTTACAATTACTTAGTTTCTAATTTTATTTTATTTGCAATATTTCTTATTTCCAATTTATTTAATTTGCAATTACTCAATTACTAAGTTTCCAATTTCATTTATTTACAATTTATTTTATTTGCTATATATTCCAATTTATTTTATTTGCAATTTATTTTATATCCAATTTATTTTATTTACAATATATTTTATTTGCAAATTGCAATTACTAACTACTAAGTTTCTAATTTTCTTCCAAATTTATTTCCAACCATTTAATCATTTTTTAAAACAATTTTTTAACATTTTTTGTTCAAGGTATTTTACAATTCAATTTTTAAAATGGCAAGTGGAAGTGGTGACGCTCCTAGACGCTCTATTTCGATGAAAGGTAAGGGTCGTATGACGGATAATCTCGGTCATGACGACCGTGCCTATCACGAGTATCTACAACAACAAGTCTATGCTGAAGACTTAGGCCTAAACTTTCCTCAATCTCATTCTCATCCCTCTCTTAGAATTTCTGAACCCGATCTCAATGTCACCCCCATTTTGACAAGCCAATCAGAAAATATGCCTTATCTTGGCCATGATGGTGATGAGCCTGATGAGCCTGATCCCAACCCACATCAAGATTTTGATTTTTATCCACAGATGGAAGAAAAGTTACCGAAGCAGGTCAAATCTAATCTATTCGTACTCCATATGAAGAAAGTTATGCATGAAGATGGAAGCACAGTAGTGATTTGCAATTACTGCAAAAAAGCATTTAAATGGCACAAATCTGGAGGATATGGGTCATATCGGAAGCATATAACGAATTCACATCCAGATGCTTAGGCCAAATCGAGTTCACAATCTCAAATTCCCAGGTACGCTACCCCTAACCAACAATTATTTAAATAAAGTGATGCAAAAAATAGAGAAGAATTAGCTAGAATGGTTGCAGTAGAACACTTACCATTTAGTTTTGGTGAAATGTTGGTTTTAATAATTATTGTCAACGAGCATTAAATCCTGCTGCATGTCGTGTTCCTAGAACCACGCTAACAGAAGCACTTGAAAACATTTATGAAAAAGAAAAGAAAATGTTGGAAAATTTTTTAGAAAAATATAATGGTCGTGTTTCCCTATGTGCCGACATATGGAGTGATCATTGGAAAATGCATTCATACATAGGTGTCACTTGCCATTATATGGATAATGCATGGATTATCCAAAAAAGAATTCTTGCATTTAGAGTTTTTGATAAAAAACACACTGCTGCTAATATTTTTAGACATCTTAGAATTATTTTCACAGAGTATAAAATTGAGAACAAAATTTTTGCAATTGGTTTTGATAATGCTTCTAACAATACCGCTGCTATTCCTGCTTTAATTGAATTATGCAAACCTTATCTTGGTGGTAAATTTTTTTCATCAAAGATGTGCATGCCATGTTTTCAATTTATGTGTTCAAAAAGGATTAAAAACTCTTGAACAGTTTATTCAACCTATTAAAGATGCCCATCTATTTTTTGTGGAAACATCCTTCTGTAATGAAATTATGGGCAGCATATTGTAAACAAAATGGTAAGCATGCCATTAGATTTCCTCGTGATGTTCCAACACGTTGGAATTCTACTTATAAATTGCTTGCTAGAAGTTATGAATATAGAGATTTATTAGTTACTTTTATTCAATATCATGTTAGTCACATTAATATTTATCAAAGTCATTGGGATGCTTGTAGCAATGTTTGTGGTTTGTTAAAAGTTTTTTATATTGCTACTAACATTTTATCTGGTGTTTATTATCCTACAACTAATTTATTTATTATTGAGAGTCTTAATATTGCTGGTGCATTTGCTCATTGTGAATCCGCTCAGAATTACATGAGTCTGTTACTGCTATGAAGGATAAATGGTTAGAATATTATAAGGAGTTTCCAAATATTTATTTGATTGCCTTGTGTTTTGATCCATGTTGTAGATTAGAAAGTTTGCCTGATTATCTTTTTGCTTATTATGAACAAGGTTTAAAAATAGATTATGATGTTGATATGTGTTGTGCTAGGGTTAAGACATTATTGTATGAATTATATGATGATTATATTAAAGTTTACGGTCCATCACTGAACATAGATGTTCCACAAACTCAAAATGTATCTCGTTCATCATCATCATCCTCTGGATTTGTTAATTTAGGGTATAATCTTTTATCAAAAAAAAAACCAAAAAATTACGAGGTTTTTCTTCATCAAGCTCCACCACATATTCTGAGCTTGAATCTTATCTAAGTACCTCTTTTGGGTTCATAGAAGACACCGAAGATAAAAAATTTGATATCCTATACTGGTGGAAAGAGCATGAAAGGTACTTTCCAATCTTGGCTATGATAGCCAAACAAATCCTTTCAACACCAGTTTCTACGGTGGCGGTAGAACAACAGTTCAGTGCCGGTGGGAATATTTTAGACCCAAAACGTTCCCTTATGAGTCCAAAATCACTTCAGATACAAACTTGTGTTGAAGATTGGACGAAGGCTAAATATAGACAACAAGAAATCGATCAAGAGGAACCATACGATTTCTTTAAAGATGATCAACTGGCTGAAAGTCGAACGGATGATCATGGCAACGATTAGTCCACGACTCCACGCCGAATCCCCATCTCCAAACTCCAAAGTCCAAATCTACAATAAAAGGTAAGAGAACTACGTGGCCTTTGATTCTTCTAAACCCTTAAGAGGATACGTAGGCAACTTAATTATGGTAAAAATTAAGTGCAAGGCCAATTTTATTTTATTTTGTTTTGTTTTATTTTATTTTATTTTTTAATTTGTCATTTATTTATTTAACTTTATTTTGCGGGTGACCCAATAAAATACATTTACCAATTACATTTTTACATGACTAATTTTTTTTATGAAATATGATTTAAAAAAAAGGGGGTCGGTTCCGGTTCGAAACCGGTGGAACCGGACCGGAACCGGAGGAACCGAAACCGGAACCGCTAGTTCTGAACCTGAACCGGAACCGGCGTCATGTCTAATTATACCTCTACAACCACAATACCGAAAATCAAACTTAAATACATCCCCAATTGTAATTTAAAATTACTCCAATACAATAAGGTCAGTTTGATGATTCAGAAATTCAGCATATGTAATCGATTTAGAATTAAAGTCTCCCTAATATGAACACCACCAAAAATTCCGAAAATTATAACACAAGTAGATATATATATCTACTATTCTCATACCAAAATTCAGCATCAATCGCAACCTACAAATATAACTAAAATAAACAACATGGTAAGTTGCTTCACCAATATTAAAACAGATCACAATTTCAACCTACACTAACACTCAAACTTGAACTCTTTAATGAACTCCAAACATTCCACCAATTAATTATAGAGCTTCATGTATAATTCTATTTTATTCACTCCAAAATTCATTCATTAAAACATCTCCATAAAATAAAGTTGAGCAATTGTTAGAGGCCTAAATTTTGTTGATAAGATGTTTTGTGTTAAAAGAAAACAAAGAGTATAAAAAGGAATACATCTTTAATCAAAATTAAAAATGAAACAAAGTTCAAGAACTTGTACCTTCAAAGAGTTTCAGAGTAAAGGTGTAATGAAATTGATACTTTTTATTGATATTATTTTGCTATGATCTTTTGGTAGGGAAACAAGTATAGAAAAGTGAGAGTTTTGTAAGAAAGCATTTAGTTGATATTACTGTGTAAATATATACACACACATATGAATAATTATAAAAATAATGAAGATATACAATTCCACTGATTTTTCTAAATTATTCAAATGTCTTTAAATGTAGAATTGATTTATTTCAAATCACTCTAAATATGGAAATTAACTTATTTCAAATCACTATAAATATAGTAATTGATTTATTTCAAATCACTCTAAATGTGGAAATTAACTTATTTGAAATTATTTTAAATGTGGAAATTAACTTATTTCAAATCACTTTAAATGTGGAAATTGACTTGTAATAATATTGGAGAATCAATCACTGATCTGATTTATTGCCAAAAATACGTTTCTATTTCTATTATTATTATTATTACTACTAATAAAGAAGGAAACAAAAATTAGGGTCTTACATCAGCATTCGATATCATGGAGTCATTGCAAGCTATGTTCGGGCAGCCCTCCAAGCAAAAGTGACACGAAGCTGTTTGTTCCGCTATGCTCGCTTGCATGAAGGAATGTACATCAGTTCAGGAACATGTCCTGAGCATGATGTCCTACTTCAACAAGGTAGAAGTCAATGGCGGGGCCATTGACGAACCCAGTCAAGTGAGGATCACATTGATGACTCTTCCAAAGAGTTTCGATCAGTTTAAGAGCAACTACGGGATGAACAAGTTAAGGTTCAGTCTCACACAGTTGCTCAATGAGCTCGCTACTTTTGAGTCCATGACTAAGGACAACAAAGGTAAGACCGGTGAGGAAAATGTTGCCGAGCCATCTTCCTCCTCTAATAATAATAAAAAAAAAGGGAAGAGGTCTGTTGGGAAGGCCAAAGGTAAGCCCAAGCCCAAGAAATCCCAAGCACAAGAAAGCCCAAAGAAAAAAGAAGGGCACCTCCACCGACCAAGAAAAAGGAGAATGTTTCCATTGTAACAAGGTCGGGCACTGGAAGAGGAACTGTCCTCAGTACCTAGAGGAGGTAGCCAAGAAGAAGAAGACGAAATGTAAATATGATTTACTTGTTCTTGAATCTTGTGTTAGTAGAAGATGATTCTTCAACCTAGATAGTTGATTCCGGGGCCACTAACCATGTTTTTTCTTCTTTGTAGTGGACTGATTCTTGGACACAGCTAAATGAGTGAGCCTTCTCAATGCATGTGGGGTCGGGGGATGTCGTGGCCAAAGCAGAGGGAGCAATAAGATTGTAATTTTGTAATAATAATAGTTTTTATTATTGAACAATATTTTTTATATTCCTGGATTTACACGGAATTTGATTTCCGTTTCTAAGTTGTTAGAACAATCATATTCTGTTTATTTTAATAATAAATCTGTTATTATTGGAAAGAATGGGCTGAATATTTGTTTAGGAATTAATGAAAACAATTTGTATGTGTTAAGACCGTTAATACATACTACATTGCTCAACACCAAAATGTTTAAGGTTGAAAAACCAAAAACTAAATGACATAAGATTTCTCCAAATAATGACACGTATCTCTAGCATCTAAGGCTTGGTCATATCAACCTTACCGGATAGACAGAATAGTAAAAAGTGGACCTTTAAGTGAGTTAAAGGTCGGCACCTTACCTATCTACAAATCATGTTTAAAAGGTAAGATGACTAAGAGACCTTTTACTGGAAAGGGGCTTAGAGCTATAGAGCCACTAGAGCTCGTACATACAGACGTTTGTGGATCGATGAATGTTAGAGCTAAGGGCAACTATGAATATTATGTCACATTTATAGATGACTAATAAAGATATGGATATGTCTACCTGATGCAACAAAAGTCTAAAACATTAGAAAAGTTCAAAGAATTCCGAGCTGAAGTTGAGAATCAATTAGGTAGGACTATCAAGTCACTACGATCGGATCGTGGAGATGAGTACCTTGACCAAGAGTTTGAAGACTTCATGGTCAAGCATGGGATAATGTCCCAACTCACAGCTCCAGGTACACCTCAGCGAAATGGAGTAGCGGAGAGGAGAAATAAAACCCTGAAAGAAATGGTGAGATCTTTGATTAGTTTCTCATAATTACCAAATTCCTTCTAGGGATATGTGTTACAAACAGCGGCATACATTTTGAATGTAGTGCCATCCAAATCTGGTATTAAGACTCCCATAGAGTTGTGGAATGGTCGTAAAGCTAGTTTGCAACATTTTCGCGTATGGGGATGTCCAGCACACGTGCTGAAGAACAGAAGTGGAAAGCTAGACTTCAAGTCTGTGGTCTGTCTGTTCGTAGGATACTCTAAGGAGACTAAATGTGGACACTTCTATAATCCCGAAGATAACAAAGTATTTGTGTCGACAAATGCAACGTTTCTTGAGGACAATTATATTAGTGATCATAAACCTCGTTCTAAGATTGTATTGAATGAGTTGGAGCCTAGTGAGACTAGTGCTTCATCAACAAGAGTTGTTGATCCAAAAACATATGAGAGTTAGATGATTCCTGATCAGGATACACTATCACTTAGACGTAGTGGGAGGGTTGTAAGACAACCTGAACACTATTTAGGTATAGGTGAGAGACAATGTGTTGTCTCTGCTGATAGTGTGGATGATCCATTGACATTTAAGAATGAAATAGAAGATCCTGATAAAAAGAAATGGCTTAAAACCATGAATCTCAAAATGGAGTCTATGCACTCCAACTCAGTCTAGGATCTTGTAAATTTTACCGGATGGGGTAAAACCCATAGGGTCTAAGTGGATCAATAAGAGAAAGAGAGGAGTGGACGGCAAGGTAGAAACCTTTAAAGCAAGGCTAGTGGCTAAGAGTTATACCCAGAAAGAGGGGTTCGATTATGAAGAGACCTTCTCGCCAGTAGCCATGTTTAAGTCTATTTGGATTCTCTTATCCATTGCTGCCTATTTCAATTATGAAATTTGGTAAATGGACATCAATATTGCATTCTTGAATGGCAATCTTGACGAGAGCATCTATATGATGCAACCAGAGGGATTTGTGATCCTAGATTAAGAGCAAAAAGTTTACAAGCTGCAAAGGTCCATTTATGGACTTAATCAAGCATCTAGATCTTGGAACATCAGGTTTGATGATGTGATCAAAACCTATGGCTTTGAGCAGAATGTCGATGAGCCTTGTGCCTACAAGTGCATCATTGACAAAAAGGTAGTTTTCTTGGTCATATACGTGGACGACATCCTACTCATTGGGAATGATATGGGAGTGTTATATGATGTAAAGGGCTGGCTGGCTAGCCAATTCCAAATGAAAGATTTGGGAGAGATGAGTTACGTTCTAGGAATCCAACTTATAAGGGATCGTAAGAGCAAACTCATAGCACTGTCTCAGGTATCGTATATCGACAAGATTCTTATGCAATTTTTGATACCAGACTCCAAGAAAGGTAATTTATTCTAGGAATGGAGTTCACTTGTCTAAGGAACAGTGTCCTAAGACACCTTAAGAAGTTGAGGATATAAGATGTGTACCCTATGCATCGGCAGTAGGTAGTCTCATGTATGCTATGTTATGCATGAGACCGGACATCTGCTATGTAGTGGGAATAGTCAGCAGATACCAGTCTAACCCAGGATTGGATCATTAGGTTGCTGTCAAGACAATTCTCAAGTATCTTCGGAGAACGAGAAACTATATGCTAGTGTATTCTGGACAGAATTTGATCATATGCGGATTCTGATTTTCAGTCAGACAAGGATTCTAGGAAATCCACATCTGGATTAGTTTTCACCCTGGAGGTGAAGCTATTGTGTGGAGAAGTATCAAGCAATCTTGCATTGCTAACTCCACCATGAAAGCCGAATATGTAGCAGCTTGTGAAACTGCTAAAGAGGTTGTTTGGTTCCGCAAGTTCTTGAGTGATCTGGAAGTTGTTCCAGATCTGGATAAGCCCATCACACTTTATTGTGATAACAGTGGTGCTGTGGCTAATTCCAAAGAACCAAGAAGCAGCAAGAGAGGGAAGCATATAGAGAGAAAGTATCATCTCATTAGAGAGATAGTGCAGAGAGGAGACGTGATCGTCACAAAGATAGCCTCACGAGACAATCATGTTGATCCATTTACGAAGACCTTACCGGCTAAAGTGTTTTCGGGTCACCTAGATGGTCTAGGGTTACAAAACATGCCTCACATGCTTTAGTGCAAGTGGGAGATTGTTGGGGATTTATGCCCTAAAGATGTAATTTGTAAATGGATTTATGAAATAAATAAAAAGAAAAGTTCAATTCATTCTTGTTGTATTGTTTATTTTATAACTAGTGCATATTAACATCCTAGATTGCCAGATATAATCTCGAACTGTTTATATGAGTGTCATATACAGATAGATACAGTAAGAGACGTGCAAACTAAAGAGTCCATAGATAGCAAATAAAGCTGGGTACTTTATTTGTGGTTAATCTATAGCTGCGATCCATTCTGTAATGTGCCGTGATTCTATCCTGAATCATTCATATGAAGATATGGGAATGGAGGCATCTTGTATGATGTGATCATATAAAACTGAGCCATGATCTATATGAATCTCCCACCAAGATCCATTAACCGATGAGATTCATATATATCAACTAATGATGGCTATATGTGGGTGATCTTAATCCTGAGTGTCATATTGACTCCTTCAGGTTAGATCGTGGTCTTTAAAATACCATGAGTGAGATCGAATGCAGTTCCTGATCAATATGCTCCGAATGTTGGGATTGCGGTTTGGCTTGTGGCTGGGA
This sequence comes from Dipteronia sinensis, assembly GCA_033220585.1. Classification (NCBI taxonomy): domain Eukaryota; kingdom Viridiplantae; phylum Streptophyta; class Magnoliopsida; order Sapindales; family Sapindaceae; genus Dipteronia; species Dipteronia sinensis. Next base: position 36,600,780 of record CM065637.1, read on the forward strand.
AGGTTTGTACACAATAGTGGAATCTATTCATTCTTGTGAGAATTAGATGGTAGTTCCCTTAAGGGTTGATTCGGGGCTTGGACAATATGAGCGCTCTCATAATTTCGTAAGGGAATAAGATTTATTGTCCATTAGAGAATCAACGGTACTTAAAGGATATATGTAATTAGAGGGGTATAACGGACATTATGACCAAGCTCTAATTATGAACTACTGTGGAGGATCACACCATGTGTAATAGCTATATCGATGGACACCGAGTTGTATCGGTCTGTGTAAAAGAGTTTGCAGTTGAGAGAGTGCAGCTTCGAGTTTTTAGTGGAATAACATTGGAGTTAATAATCAAGGAATATTAATTAAAGAGTTTGATTAATGATTCCAAGGATTATTGTAGCTCAAAATACTGTTGGTCCATTAGGTCTCCTTGCTAGCCCGATTGATTTAGGTAACAAGGGTCACGGTTAATTAATTGGATTGCCAATTAATTGTGTTACGAAAGTGCCACGTATTTATTCAAGAATTAATTGAATAATGAGATTATTTGATTAATGAATAATGGTGATTAAATAAATTAAATAATAAGATTATTTAATTATGTTATTAATCAGTAAATAGAGGGTGTTTCTTGATATTTGTTTTTGAATAAAATAAGATAATATGATTATTTTATTTTATTAAAATTAAATTTTTAATTTTTGAATTTAAATAGTTTGAATTCAAATCAAATCAATATAAACTTAATAATAATCAATATCTTTAAAGATATTTGATATTTTAAAAGATTAGATTGATTGGTTTAATTGATTGATTTTAATTAAATATTGATTTTGAATTTTTTTTTAAAAGTCAACACAGCAACAAATTTTAAAAGAGAAAAAATGCATCAGTACTCGGAGGTGAGCAATTGAGTGCGTGATATCAAAAGAGTTGCTCTAGGTATTTTTCTCTTGGAAGAAAAAGTTTATTCTTCTTTTCTCTACATCCTCTTAAGTTCCTGAGCACTTGACGCGCCTACACGCAGTTACCAGTTTCGGGAAAAGCTAGGAAGATCGGTGGTACAAATTAGGAGCATATCGTAAAGTGAAGAAGCCTCTTACGTAGGTATGAAGAATTGATTTCTTCTCTTCTTCTGATTATTGATTTCAATTTCTTATGTATACATATATTTTATAATTGTAATAATGTTTATGTATAAGTTTCGAAAAATTACGATCCTAAGTTCACTAGTCCCAGATCGTTTACGATATGTATAAAAATTTTAAAACCTATTTCTGCTGGATTACCAGTGATCGGGGTTCCAATATGATAGTCTGGAGAAAATATTTGGTGATGATGTTGCTACCAATGGGAGCCTCGTCCCTAGGAAGAGGTCTCACAAAGACGACAAAGGCGAAGGGAACGTTCCTGCTTCTTAACGTCGCCGCTCAAACAGGAATGCTGCTATCAAGACTGGTTTCTCGAACAATCCCCGATAACATGGTTGATGTCGATAAGGAATCGAGCGGGGAATCAGGTGCTGCCAAGGTAGGTGGAGACCTGGCTGGTGAAGTTACGGATTCAGTGGGGAGGGTGCTCTCCGTTCCTTACGAGGATCGATGCATCCTTGATTTTACCAGTACCGATGTCACGATTAAGCGCTTGAGGAGGAATTTAATGATTTCTGATGATATTACTATCACCGTACCCCATCAGGGGTATGACGTGAACACCCCTTCTTCTAGCGAGCTTCCGATTCATATGGTGTCTTTTGATTGTGGAGTCAGACTACCCCTCAACCCTACTCTACGCAGGGCACTAAATGCTTTATAGCTCGCCCCCCCCCCCCCCCCCCCTCCAGCTGACACTTGGGTTCTAGAAGCACCTGGTTGAGTTCCTGGTGCTGTGGAAGGAGCAATGCGTGAAGGACAAAATCGATCTGGAGCCGCGGTCGAACGAGCTGGGATTTGTCTTTCAAGTAGCTGTCAACTCCCCAGGACCTAGGGGGCAGTTCTATGCTCATACAAAAAATAATCTGAAATTTATAGTGTCGGTGGCCACGAAGAAAGACTCTTCTTGGAAGAAGGAATGAGTCATTGTTGAAAAAGGCTAGGGTAGTTCGGTTCACATTGGAGGGTCCGAGTTCAAGGTTCCCACCAGTTTCAGTGATAAGCCAACATGGGAGAAAAGAACTCACCCCGCCGAATCGGAAAAGGTTTTGAAGGCTATCATGGCTCGATCTTACCTAAACACGAGGTTTCCTACCTCAGATGCCTTCGAGGTAGGGAAGGTAGACCACTACCTCCTCATTTCAAATTCTTTACCAAGTAGCTCGACTTCTTGTTTTCGTTCTTTTAGAATTTACAGTAGATTGCAGGTACTAATTCCTCTCTTTTGACAGTTTCTGTAGTGCCCCTATCAGATTCATAGGAAGAGCTTACCAAGACTGATGGTCGATATGATTCCCCACTGAATTCCCCTACCAGGCCTTCCTCTCATGTTGGATCTGTCGTGGGAGTTGGTATCTCGGCTGGGTCTAGCAGGCGAATATCAATCCCGGCCGAGGTACCCAGGGCAGTTCTTCCACATCCTCCCGCTTCGGCTAGATCATCTATGGCAAGCCTCGCAGCTAGAATGGCTAGCTTAAGGGGTACTTCTGGCCAGGTGGAAGGTCAGACGCCTACTGTCCCTGTTACTACTGCTGGTGTTGTCTCTGCTGTTCAACCAGTCTCCTCTTCTTGCCTGCCATGGGGGCTGAGCGATCTACCTGGGTTGAGAGGGGTTCTGATTCTGCCCTTGCTGCTCCGCCTACTTCTCATGATCTGTCCCGATCTCGGTCAGGGGATAGCAGCTAAGACGAGGTCCTGGTCAGGTTCGCTGCTTCCTGCCCAGGTGGAAGTTTGAAGACCATGACCTTCATGCCCGTTGATATTTTAATCTCCAAGGGATCTGCTCTCGTAGCTGAGGTAAGTCGCTTCAATCTGTAACTTTTTTGTTTATTTTATGAACTCCGGATATCCTGGTGATGGCTAACATGTATTGTGCATTTGGCAGGCATTCAAATTTAATGTGGCGATGAGCCACAATGCCATGTCTTTCTGGAAACAGGTTAAAGATGCTACCACCAAGCTGGAAAAATCCAATGAGAAGCTGGCCAATGCGGCTAGGGGCGTGGTAGTTCTGCACCAGTCCTTGGAGAAAGCTGAGAAGGTAGCGGATGAGGCATAAGTAGATAAGGAGCGAAAGCAGCTCGCTTTGGACATGGAGCAGCTTAGGTCTGTGCGCCGTAAAACTGAAAAGGATACCATGAAGGAAAAGGCAGCGGAGCTGGAAAATGAGGTTCAGGCTCTGCGCGCTAGCATGGTTGGCGTGGAGGCTTAGGTGGATACCTCATTTGGGGATGGCTACTTTTTCGCAGTCTACCAGGTAGCCCAGGCTCTACCTCCTCCGTTTGACATGAGCATCATCGACGGATAGAATACAGAGAAGATCTTAGCTAGAGCTAAGACTGCTCCGTCTGATGAGGATGGTCCTTCTCGGGCTGCGGGGGCTAATGAAGAGGTAGATTAAGAAGACCAGCAACCTATCTCCTCCTTTTACCAGGCTATGTTAGGGTAGATCCTAGTTTGAAGATTCTTGATGTTGTATCGGCCCAGGTTGAAGGTGGAGCTCTCAATCCGCCTACTTCTCCATCTGAATCTGTTCGGGGGGTAGAGGTCTAGCTTGTGTCTAAGGATAGAGAGTCTGACATGCCTTCTGGTCCTGCCAATGAGGTGGGGGACCAGGTTGATCTCAAGAAGGGGGTAGAGGAGCAAGCTGTTTTGGTGGCATCAAATGAGTTTCAGACCGATCCATCTCCTTTGGAGGCCCCTGCCGAGGTAGGTGTCTAGGTAGTAAACGAGGTCCCAGCTGGTCTAGAAGATGACTGCTTCAACTGTAGAGGAGGTGACCAACGATGGTCGAGTGGACGCATGACCCAACTTGACCATTTATCAGTTGCCTTTCATTTTATTTTTTTTGTAGCCCGTAACTGGGGGATGGGCTCCCAGGTTTTAAGCAATGAAACAATCCATTTCCTTTCTCAAGTTGTGTATGTCTTGTTTATTGATTTTCCTGGTTGAATCCTGCCTTGATCTAAGGAGCAGTCGCCAGTGCAAAACCTGACCTAATAATTTCCTAGTAGCAGAAGAAACTTTGAAATTTGTCAAGATCAGAATGCGTAGCACAACTTGTAGCCGGTACGAGGATCTTTCGGCACTTAGCCTAGGAATTTCAATAGTATTCCCGAGGAGCATTGCTAGAAACCGATCTTATTTGGGAGAATCAAAGTACCAGGCATTCCTGCTTTGAGAATCCTGGCACTTAGGCAACAATTTAGTCGAAAGAATCCAGGTACCAAGGATATTCGTTCCTTGGGAATCCTGGTACCTAGGTGCAGACTTGGTGGAGGATTCTTCTCAAAACTGCTATCAAGAACAGCTGTTAACAGGATTGTTTTAAGGCAGATGTTGCGGTACTAGGGTACAAGGTAAACAAGATCCAAGGTACCAGCCTTCTTTTGATACCAGGGCCAAGGCTTGACGTGGCATCGAGTCTCTATCAGATTATAGTGTCGATGTTTCCTGGTATCGGAGTATTGAGAGATGGTCGCCGTCCAAACCCTATCTCGAGTCATCCTGGTGAAAAAAATCTCTTCTTGGCATTCTGATAAGGGAATCTTCTGTCTGGATGTCGTATGTAATTGCCATTTCAGGTGTCAAGTCAAAAGAGGTTCGTTTAAGTCGAAATGAGACAATACTGGCGGTGCACGTTTCTCGAAACTGCCATTTCCCGTGCTCCGAGTATCACGCCTCATTAATGGTTCTACCCACTTATTACCGGTAACCATTTCTCCCTTCTATAAATACCTTGACCTGCTTAACTGTTCTTCACATTGCTTGTTATTCTTCAGCGGAATAGAAAATTTTAGTAAGTCAATTGATGATCGTCGGGGTAAGCTTCGAAGATGGTTTCCTTGCGTTGGTTAGCAATGTGAGAGGAAGAGAAGATGTGATTTCTCTGACTGACAGGATGCTTGGTATTGTGGAGGAAGCAGTGCGAGATGGACTGAGCCATCAGGCAACTATGGCTGGACAATTTTATGGTTCCTGAAACCAGGAAAAGAGGTGGCTCTTATCTCTATACCTTTACTGATGGTGTACGCATTGCTTAGATGAGCTGCAACCTTATGTCTGGTTGCATCTTGAATGTGGATGGTTTCAAAGCTAGCTTTTTGTTCCCCTTCATTTTTTATGGTTCTAGAACAATCTCTGTTCCTTCCTCTGGTGATCATGATGACATTGTCTACATCCAGCTTGATGCTAGAAAGGTGGTCAGGAAGTTGGAGAGGAAAACATAATGCTTAGACTTTTCATTTTTTTATGTAGCCTGATAGAAGGGTGGGGCTCCCTGATTTGATCAATGAAGCATTCCTTCTCTTTTCTCTTTGGTGTATATGTCTGGCTAACCTTCATCACGACCCTTGGGTCAAATTCCTTTGCATGCTTCTAATTCCAATGTATCATAAATCTAAGAAACAGTCCCCAGCTGAAACCTGACTTAACCAATACCTGGTAACATGAGGAAGATTGAAAACCTAATAAAAACAAGAATACGGCGCGATAGGTGACTGGTACCAGGTTACTAGGGTACTTAGTCAATAAGTCTCAAAACGTCTTTCTAAGATACATCATCAGCACCGATTATTCCATCTACAAGGATCGAGGTACCAAACGTTTCTTTTCTGGGAACCCTGGCACTTAGGCGAAAATCCATGGCGAGCACCAGTACCTAGCTTTCCTATTCAAGGAATATCAGTACATAGTCAATAATACTAGCAAATCGTGGTACCTAGCCTTCCATTTTTCAGGAACCTAGGTACAGAGGTGATAATTCTGGGGAATCGTGGTATCTAGTCTTCCATTTTTCAGGAATCAAGGTAAATAGGCGAAAATGATCCTGGTAGGCAACTATGCCATCCAGATCTTTCTTGTCGGGGGGTGATACCCGGCCAAGGCAGTAGAAGGGTCATTCGGCTTGTCCTGGTCTTGAGGAAACGACAGGCAACCAAGGCTGCAACTACGTAACCTTGGCCTGGCAAGCAACTATGCTCTTACGAACCGGACCCTTGTTGGCGGGGGTGGTACCCGGGTAAGGTCTTGATCCGACGGGTAACTATGCTTTTACGAACCGGATCCTTCTTGGCTGGGGGTGGTGCCCAGCCAAGGTCTTGATCTGGCAGGCAACTACCCTCTTACGAACTATATCCTTCCTAGTGGGGGGTGGTGCCCGGCCAGGGCAGCAGGAATGCCATATGGCTTTCCTGGTCTTGATCTTAGGCGAATTCACATGGCAAACTATGGCGACAGAAGGTAGACAAATAGAGATTGAAGAAAAAATGAGATCCTTCTTTATTGATAGATCAAATGGCAGTACAAATATTTATAAGGTACAAGCATCTGCTAGTACCTATCTGGTGTAGCACCAATAAATTTTCACTCAAACACTCATGTTCTTTAGTGGGAATGATTTCTTTCGATTATTTCTACAGAGTGGTCACTAGCCCACCATCTGCCTTTCATTTCTCTATCCTCAAGCTCCTCATCTACTCCTCCATCTCTTCTTCGGCATCCATGTTCTCATGATTCCCTCCTCTTAATTTCTGAGCCTGCACGACAGTTATCTAGGCATATTGCTTGGCAAGTATAGCTAGGTTGGTAGATACTGCATAACATTTGCACATTGTATGTTGGTCCCCCCGAACCTCGCCTACCCTATCTCCTATCGGGAACTTTCAGAAGTTGTGGTAGATTGACAGACCACCCTTGATGGCAGACAGAAAAGGTCTCCCAAGGATGGCGTTGTAGGCATATGGGGTGTCAACCACAACAAAATCCATCATGAGGTTCTGCTGGAGCGGCACTATTCCTACTATCACAGGTAGAATCATGGATCATATGGGTATCAGTGAGTCCCCAGTGAACCCATAGAGCGAGGTGGTGCATCTGTTGTAGCAAGGATGTTTCAGGTTGAACTATTCCAGTGCGCCTTTGAAAAGGATGTCAACGCTGCTACCAGTATCAATGAGGACACGATGGACCAGGCAATTGGCTATCTGCACGGTGACAACCAGGGGGTCATCATGAAGCTGAATCGTGTTGTACACGTCATCCTCATTGAAAATAATTTGTGCTGAAGGAAGAGACCTCGGCGATCCTCTGGTGACCCCGATGATATCTTGGCCCACCTCTAGCCTGGGCAAATTCCTGGCGTGGTTCTTCCTGGAATTGTAGGAGGTTCCTGCCAAGGTGGGACCTCCGCTGATGGTATGGACTATGTGGATTTGCTCCATCAGATCCTTTCCTTTTGCTTTCCTCTTCTCATCTGCTGCTCTGATATCTGCTTGTACCTCTTTCCCAGTATGGATGTTGTCTCGCACCTGTTGTAGAAATTCTACCAGGCAACCTCCTCTTACCAGCACCTCAATTTGGTTACGCAGGTTGTAGCATTCTAAGGTGTTCTGTCCCACATCCTCGTGGAAGTCCCAGTACTTGTAGCGATTCCATAAATCAGCTAGTGCCTTCATTGAACTAGGCTTCCTAAGTAGCCCCTTGTCATGGATGGCGAGGTAGAGAGGCATGCGTGGGATCCTAGAAGTCCCCAGCAACTGAAATGTGGCTCTGGACCATCCTGGAATGAATAGGGACACAGTGGCTAACATGGGCGTTAACTAGTCTTGTAGAAGAAGTGAGGAGCCACTAGGCCATGCAGCTAGGTTGCTGCTCCACAGGCATGCTTAGGCATGTAAGAGGCCTCAGCAATGTGGCAAGCCTCTGAGCTCTACCTGAACGGATCGGCACATAGGTGGCTCATTAGGGCGTTGAAGGGCGCGGTACAAGAGGTATGGAGCCACCTGCATAATACTGGTCCGGAGGCATGCTTAGGATCCTAGAAGTCCCCAGCAACTGAAAGGTGGCTCTAGACCATCCTAAATGAATCGGGACATAGTGGCTCACTTGGGCGTTGTCCAGCCCGATAGAAGAAGTGAGGAGCCATTGGTGTGGTACTCGTCCAGAGGCATGCTTGGGATCCTAGAAGTCCATAACAACTGATATGTGGCTCTGGACCATCCTGGAATGAATCGGGACACAGTGGCTCACTTGGGCGTTGACTAGCCCGGTAGAAGAAGTGAGGAGCCACTGGGCCATGCAGCGGGGCTGCTGCTCCAGAGACTTGCTTAGGCATGTAGGAGGTCATAGCAATGTGGGAAGCCTCTAAGCTCTCCCTGAATGAATCGGGACATCGGTGGCTCACTAGGGCGTTGAAGGGCCCAGTACAAGAGGTAGGGAGCCACCAGAATGGTACTGGTCTAGAGGCATGCTTAGGATCCTAAAAGTCCCCAGCAATTGAAATGTAGCTCTGGACCATGCTGGAATGAATCGAGACATAGTGGCTCATTTGGGCGCTGAACGACCTGGTACAATAAATGAAGAGCCACTGGGCCATGCAGCAGGGTTGCTGCTCTAGAGGCTTGCTTAGGCATGTAGGATACCATAGCAATATGGGAAGCCTCTGAGCTCTCTCCGAACGGATCGGGACATCAATGGCTCACTAAGGTGTAGAGGGGCCCAGTACAGGAGGTAGGGAGCCACCAGAATGGTATTGGTTTAAAGGCATGCTTGGGATCCTAGAAGTCCCCAGCAACTGAAATGTGGCTCTAGACTGTCCCGGAATGAATCGGGACACAGTGGCTCACTTGGGCGTTGATCGGCCCCATGCAAGGAGTGAGAAGCCACTGGGCCTTTACCGGTCGCGCTGCGCCTATGATCACACAGTTGAGTTGGCTTCTCGGGGACATGCGTTGACCTGCTACTTTGGAGCTTTTGAAGAGTCGATCCGGTGACATGAGGGGATTTGCATGAACAGGTGCAAATCCGATAGATCGCAGTGGATCTGCTGAGAGCGGAGCAAATCCTCTGTAAGAAAGCAGGAAAGGTGCAGCTCTACTACATAGAAGCTCTAAATGTACCGGAACAGATCTACTATAGAGGAGATCGTAGCGGATCTGCTCCATAAGAGATCTGCTGATACCTGAGTAAACCCTATGTAAAGAAGCAAGAGAGGTGCAACTCTGATGTATATAAAAGCTCTAGATGTACCGGAGCAGATCTACTGTAGAGGAGATCGAGGCGGATCTGCAGCATAGGAGATCATAGTGAATCTACTGCATAGGAGATCTGCTGGCAATGGAACAAATCCTCTGTATGGTAGCAGCAGAGGTGCAACTCTACTACATAGGAGCTCTAGAAGTATCAGATCGGATATGCGGTAGAGGAGCTTCGCAAGTATATGAGAATGTTTGTTACATAGGAGCAGCATGGTAGACCGGTTCAGCCAGGAATCCCACGTACCATATTTTTCAATAGTAGAAAGTCGAGCATGCATGTAGAGATAAGGATGCTCATGTAGAGACATGGAAGCCACGTTGGTGAGCTTCCCACAGATGGCGCCAAAAAGTGTTAATGGAAACATCCACCCGGGGTGAAAATCTCAATCAACACCCTCGACCCGCTACCCCGGAGGTCGTAGCGGGTGTGGTAGGTTACCGTGGTTCTGGTAAGGTGAAAGTGAGATAGATGTCGTGGTAGGAGATGAATCATCCCTCCCATCTGGTGCAGTAGGCTGGTACCCGGTCTTGGTATCTGATCCTGGTACTTGATTACCTCTCTAGGTGCCCTACATAATTCCCAGACCTAGATATCGTGCAAGGAGGGGTACAAGAGAGCTAGGACCAGTAGGGGCTGGTGCCTAGTTCACATACATGCTTAATATAGTAGATAGAAGGGAGAATGACAATTCTTCTGGTAGAGGTGGACTGACCTAGGGGGAAAAAGCATCACGATTGATCACATGCTGAAAAACCCCCAGGCAGTATCCATAGGAAGGGAGAAAGATCCTTATTTATATTTATATATCTCGAGAGGTGCTTCAGAGAGCTTACATTAGTACAAACTGAGTCCTGGTAGGTCACAGTTAGAGGGGTACCATTAGGTAGGGAGAAAGACCCTTCTTATATATATATATATCTCGAGAGGTGCTCCAGAGATCTTACATTAGTACAAACTGAGTCCTGGTATGTCACAGTTAGAGGGGTACCATTAGGTACCGATACATTCATGGAGAAAATTGACATGTATAGTAGTCGATACAATGGTCGAAAATGTGTCGATACAATGGTAGAAAATGTCGAACTGTATTTCTGGTGGAGAAATGGATGAAATCTGGGATCAAAGACATCTTGTAGATATGGAGATACTGGAGGGCTGTTGGCTTGTGTCTATCGTTCGAACCCACTTCTTGGAGAGAACTTGGTCATATTTATATGTTCTGATTCTTATTGCCCACTCTACTAATTAATTCGCAATCAGAGGAACGTTGACCTGGCATTAATGGAGTTGAATATTCTCTCATTAATGGCGTTGAGAATGACCATTAAAGAGTTGACTGATCTTCTCATGAATGGCGTTATGAATGGTCATTAATGGAGTTGACTGTTTCCTTCATTTATGGTGTTGTGAATGGCCATTAATGGAGTTGACTGATTCCCTCATTAATGGAGTTGTGAATGGCCATTAATGAGGTCAGATTGTGTTGCATGCTTCTTCCCTTCAGGCGAGGTACTTTGGTGTATCAGTCCATTCTCGCCGGCGTGGCGCTTGTTCTAGCATGCTAGTGGCTTTGTGGCGACATTCTTCCTACTCGGCAAGTAGGATACCTGTCTATGGTGGATTCCGGGTTGATGCCAAAGTACTAGGTACCATGCAGATATCGAGGTATTCGGGCACCAGGTAGATGTTGAGGTACCCTGGGGTACTGGATACATGTCGCGGTACCTAGGTGCCAGGTATGAGGCACCGGGTATATACGATGTACTAGGTGCATGGTATCGCGGTACCAGCTTCACCAGGTGTTGAGGTAGATGTACCTGCTCTTCTTGGTTCTTATTTCTAGTGCCTCATAGGCAGTCGAGGTTCTGGCCCTACCAGGTATCGATTCTTCCAAGGTCGCGGTATCGATCCTGCTGGGTACTTGGTAGCTGGGAATGATCCCTACCAGGTGGTTACTTGGTGGAAAATTCTTCTTTGGACCCTTGCCAAAAAACCTTGTTAATAGAAGGTATCGATGTCGAGGAAACCTTCTTTCCTGTGGCCATGCTTAAATCAATTAGGATACTCTTATCCATTGCAACATCTTTAGATCTAGAGATTTGGCAAATGGACGTCAAGACAGCTTTCCTTAATGGAAGTCTTGACGAAAGCATTTATATGACGCAACCAGAAGGATTCATTGAAAAGGGCCAAATGGAAAAGGTATGCAAGTTGCAAAAATCCATATGTGGATTAAAACAGACATCCATATCTTGGAATATAAGGTTCGATCAAGCTGTGATAGGTTTTGATTTATACAGAATCCTGACGAACCTTGTGTATATAAAAGGATAAAGGGTGACAAATTGGTTTTCCTAATTCTTTATGTTGATGATATACTACTCATTTGAAACGATGTATGCGTATTGACATTAGTAAAAGAATGGTTAGCAAAACAATTTGATATGAAGGACTTAGGAGAAGCTAGTTTTATTCTAGGTATCCAAGTAATAAGGGATAGAAAGAATATAACAATTGCATTATCCCAAGATTCATACATAGACAAAATATTGTCTAGGTTTTCCATGTAGGATTCTAAGAAAGGTATGTTACCTTTCAGACATGGAATCAAACTTTCTAAGGAATAAGTTCCTAAGAATCAGCACGAAGGGCAATTCATGTGTAGAGTTCCATATGCCTTGGCAGTTGGAAGTCTCATATATACAATGCTCTGCACTAGACCAGACATTTGCTTTGCTGTTGGCATAGTTAGTAGGTTTCAATCGAAACCTGGTCCTGATCATTGGACGGCAGTCAAACATATTTTCAAGTATCTCAAGAGAACAAGAGATTATACGCTTGTATACTTTGGAGGGGATTTAATTCCCATTGGGTATACAGATTCTGATTTCCAGTCAGATTCTGACTCTAGAAAATCCACATCAGGATCTGTGTTTACTATAGGAGGAGAAGCAGTCATATGGATGAGTATCAAGCAATCTTGTATTGCTGATTCCACCATAGAAGCTGATTATGTTGCTGTATGCGAAGCTGCCAAAGAGGCTGTTTGGCTCCGCCAATTCTTGATTGACTTGGAAATAGTTCCTAATGCGAATAAGCAGATCACTATTTACAGTGACAACAGTGGAGCAGTGGCTAATTCGAGAGAACCAAGAAGTCATAAGAGAGGTAAACACATTGAAAGGAAGTATCATCTTTTAAGGGAGATTGTGCATAGAGGTGACGTGACAATTACCAAAATTGTGTCAGCAGGAAATCTAGCGGATCCTTTCACAAAGGCTCTACGTCGGAGTTTTGATGGGCACCTAGAGAACATGAGAATGAGAGATATGACACACTTGCTATAGCGCAAGTGGAAGATTGTTAGGATTATGCTCAATAGTAAGAGTGTAATATTGTAATTGACAATCTTTTCATATTAATAAAGTGATTTCTGGTTTTACAAAATCTTATAGCATTTATAATGATAATTGTCAAAGTAAATAATCATAAGGTCAAAAGACTATGAGAAAGGAAGAATTGTTCATACATCTGAATATGTATGAGGTAGACACAATTCTCTAGTTAGTCTTGAATAAACGTTCACAACTTAAATTAAAGGTTGTGCACCTTTATCTTGATAAAGTTGTAGAATTCTTTTGCTGGCATTTGAGTGGGATCAAATGAGTTATGATGAGTCTAAAATCATCGAAAGGGTCTTCGAGTAAAAGAATCTAGTGCACTAGGTGCATTGAACATGAACACAATGAAATATTTTATCTAGAACTGTCAGTAGATACAAGTCTTTTGTTATGAGGACAATCAGATAGTCTATCTTAATCCTGAGATAAATGATGGACTTATGATTGCAAGTGTTATCATTTGATCTATCAATGAGTACGATTATATAGCATAGTCTATCCTTGATAGTTTGGTGGTATTCATTTGTTAATCGATAGAGGACTTCATTTATTGAATGAGAGTATAATATTATCATATGGATATTTTGAGGCATTGAATATTAAATCTCAATGTTGAGTTTTCGATAATGACTATTGAAAACATGGCTTCTGGACAAGTCAAAATATCCAAGTTCAAAACGTGGTCATATGAGTAAATATGGTAACAAGGAGATCTATAGGCGGTCTATGAGCTCTTGGCGATTACTGATATTATACACGAGGATACACTATCTCCAATAAGATTGTCTAGGGTATGAATGAGAAACATCTTCTTATTCTATCTTTATTTAAGAGTTCAATTTTAGCTCTTTAGTGGAATGAGCTAAAATTAATAGATCGGACCTAAGTGAATCATTTGTTGATTGTGATTAAGTTGTGTCTATTGAAGCTTAAATTTAGATAGCCCGCCAAGATCCCCAATCCATACGGACTTGCATGGATCATTTGATATATTCTACCGGACTAATTTATGGGTCCATCTAGAATTGTATTTAATATATTAAGAATATAATTTGCACATTATTTATTTAATGCGCTACTCAAATTATATTAATATATTAATGAGAGGCATGTGGGCTTGTTTCTTTTAGTAAGAATGGGTCTGGTTCACATGTGGGCTTTTATTTAAAGCCTGAATGGATTAAATAAAATAAGAAATATTTGGCCCATATTTTTTGTGTGGGCGGCAAGGCTATAATGATAGCCTAAAATATTATTTTATTTTATTGTTAATAAAATTGCAAGGCTAAAATTGAAAACGCTGGTTGTTATGTTAACAATTAGGTGGGACCTAGTCCAACTGATAAATGGTACGTACTCCCAGAGGAGGCGTAACGTTTATGGGTGTTGGATCACCGTTGAATTTTTATGATTGAATTATTTATTTAATTCAAGATAAATATTTAAAAAGTGCTTTATCATGATTATTTACTCATATATAATTTTGTTTTATTCAGAAATCATGACTCCATCACTTATGAACATCCTGAAAGATAACACTTTAACTGGAGATAATTATGTCACATGGAAAAGGAAAATTGGATTATTGCTGCAAAGTGAAAGGCATAAATTTGTTCTGACTACTCCTAAACCACCCCTTCCTAATAATGAATCTAATATTTTGCAAAGAGATGAGTATGAGCAATGGAAGACTTCAGATGATATGGCCAAATGTTACATTATGGTCATTATCTCCGATGTGTTGCAACAACAGCATGAAGGAATGGAGTCTGCTACTGATATAATGCTGTCTCTTGAAGAGATGTTTGATATAAGGTCTAGGTCGACTAAGAGAGAGGCAGTGACTGCTTTTATGAATCTTAGGATGAAACCTGGACAGGCTGTGAAAGATCACATGATGAAAGTCATATCACATCTCAATGTTTCAGAACTTAATGGTGCTGAGATAGATGGTGAGACGAAAATTAACATGACTGTCAACTCACTATCGGATTCCTTTGATCAGTTCAAGTTGGACTACACCTTGAACAATAAGGAATACACCTTGCAAGGCCTGATGCAAGATGTTCAAAGTGCTGAAAAGATCCTTGTGAAAAACAAAGGTCAAGAGATTCATTCGGTTGGTAAAGTTGCTACTGTTAAGACCCGTCAAAAGGTCAAGAAACAACAGAAGAAAAAGCAACTTGGGCCTACCAAGAAGGAAACCAAGAAAGTAACCAAGATCAAAGGGAAATGCTTCCTTTGTGGTGAAAAGGGACATTGGAAAAGAAATTGCCCAAAGTCCCAGAATAAGAAGGAAGAAGGTAATATTAATTATCTTGAAACATATTTTTTGGCAGATTCTACAGATTCTTGGATCATAGACTATGGAGCCACTAATCATGTTTGTTATTCCTTACAGGGGTTCCAAGAAAGGAGAAGGCTGAATAAGAACGAAATCAATTTGCGCTTGGGCAACGGATCGTTAGTGTCTGCAAGTGCAGTGGGAGATATTAGAGTTATTATAGATTCTAGTAGGCATTTAGATTTAATAGACGTTTATTATGTACCTCAATTCAAGAGGAATTTAATTTCAGTTTCTTGTTTAAATAAATTTGGATATTCGGTTACTTTTAATAAAGCTTTTATTATTAGTAAGAATGACAAAATTGTTTGCAAAGGTACATTGGAAAACAATCTATTCTTTTTGCATAGAAATATCTCTCACTCGTTAGACACAGAAATAACGGAACCTAATCATAAAAGAGTAAAATTATCAAAAGATGAAACCTACCTTTGGCATTTACGCCTAGGTCACATTAACCTTAATAGGATTAAAAGATTGGTATGTGATGGACTTTTAAGTGACTTAAAGGTTGATGATCTACCAACTTGTGAATCTTGTTGGAAGGTAAAATGACCAAAAGGCCGTTAACAACCAAAGGTGCAAGAGCCATTGAATGTTTAGGATTAATACACACTGATGTATGTGGTCCTATGAGCATTTAGGCTAGAGGTGGATATGAGTACTTCATCACCTTCACAGATGATTACTCGAGATTTGGCTATGTGTATCTCATGAGACATAAGTCGGATGCTTTTGACATGTTCAAAGCATTCAAGGCTGAAGTAGAAAATCAACTTGAGAAACACATAAAAATCTTGATATCTGATCGTTGTGGAGAGTATCTATCTAGTGAGTTTCAGCAATATCTTATTGATAATGGGATAGTTTCTCAGTTTTCTGCACCAGGTACACCTCAACAAAATGGGGTGGCAGAAAGGAGAAATAGAACTCTTTTAGACATGGTTAGGTCAATGTTGAGTTATTCAACGCTTCCTATTTCTTTTTGGGGATATGCTCTACAAACTGCAATATACATTCTAAATGATGTACCATCTAAGTCGGTTCCTGAAACACCGTATAAATTGTGGACTGGGCGAGAGCCTAGTTTACAACACTTGAGGATATTTGGTTGTTCTGCACATGTGTTAAAAGGAAAGACAGAAAAGATGGAGTCCCATTCGGAAACATGTATATTTGTGGGGTATCCAAAAGGAACTAAAGGATATTATTTCTATAGTCCTTCAGATCTAAAAGTATTTGTTTCAACAAATGCTTCATTTCTAGAAAAGGACTATATGAATAATTTTGTGCCCAAAAGTAGAATTTTCCTGAATGAGATGTCAGGAGATACAATTCCACAAGAGGTTTTACAACCTAGCCCAATTGTAAGTTCCACTCCAACACAAAATCAACAACCTACCATTCCTAGTCGTAGTGAGAGGGTTAGTAAACAACCCGAGAGATACATCGGTCTGGGAGAACTAGTGGAGAATCTCCCAAACTACGATGATCCCCACACTTATAAGGAAGCAATGGAGGATGTTTATTGTCGTTAGTGGCAAAAGGCAATGCAATCTGAGATTGAATCCATGTTCGATAACAAAGTCTGGTCCCTTGTAGACTTGCCTAAAGGGATAAAACCCAATGGGTGCAAGTGGGTATACAAGAGGAAAAGAGGTATGGATGGAAATGTGGAAACTTTTAAAGCTAGATTGGTAGCTAAAGGTTACACAAAGAAAGAAGGTATCGATTACGAGGAAACCTTCTCTCCTGTGGCCATGCTTAAATCCATTAGGATACTCTTATCCATTGTAGCATCTTTAGATCTAGAGATTTGGCAAATGGACGTCAAGACAGCTTTCCTTAATGGAAATCTTGACGAAAGAATCTATATGATGCAACCAGAAGGATTCATTGAAAATGGCCAAATGGAAAAGGTATGCAAGTTGCAGAAATCCATATATGGATTAAAACAGGTATCCAGATCCTAGAACATAAGGTTCGATCAAGCTGTGAAAGGTTTTGGATTTATTCAGAATCCTGACGAACCATGTGTATATAAAAGGATAAAGGGCGACTAGTTGGTTTTCCTAATTCTTTATGTTGATGATATACTATTCATTGGAAACGATGTAGGTGTATTGACATCAGTAAAAGAATGGTTAGCAAAACAATTTGATATGAAGGACTTAGGAGAAGCTAGTTTTATTCTAGGTATCCAAGTAATAAGCGATAGAAAGAATAAAACAATTGCATTATCCCAAGCTTCATACATAGACAAAATATTGTCTAGGTTTTCCATGCAGGATTCCAAGAAAGGTATGTTACCTTTCAGACATGGAATCAAACTTTCTAAGGAACAAGTTCCTAGGAATCAGCATGAATAGCAATTCATGAGTAGAGTTCCATATGCCTCGGCAGTTGGAAGTCTCATGTATGCAATGCTCTGCACTAGACCAGACATTTGTTTTGCTGTTGGCATAGTTAGCAGGTTTCAATCGAAACCTGGTCCTGATCACTGGACGGCAGTCAAGCATATTTTCAAGTATCTCAAGAGAACAAGAGATTATATGCTTGTATACTCTGGAGGGGATTTAATTCCCATTGGGTATACAGATTCTGATTTCCAGTCGGATTCTGACTCCAGAAAATTTACATCAGGATCTGTGTTTACTATAGGAGGAGGAGCAATCATATGGAGGAGTATCAAGCAATCATGTATTGCTAATTCCACCATGGAAGCTGAGTATGTTGCTGCATGTGAAGCTGCCAAAGAGGCTGTTTGGCTCCGCCAATTCTTGATTGACTTGGAAATAGTTCCTAATGCGAATAAGCAGATCACTATTTACTATGACAACAGTGGAGCAGTGGCTAATTCGAGAGAACCAAGAAGTTATAAGAGAGGTAAACACATTGAAAGGAAGTATCATCTTTTAAGGGAGATTGTGCATAGGGGTGACGTGACAATTACCAAAATCACGTCAGCAGAAAATCTAGCGGATCCTTTCACAAAGGCTCTACCTCAGAAGAGTTTTGATGGGAACCTAGAGAACATGGGAACAAGAGATATGACACACTTGCTATAGCGCAAGTGGGAGATTGTTAGGATTATGCTCAATAGCAAGAGTGTAATATTGTAATTGACAATCTTTTCATATTAATAAAGTGATTTCTGGTTTTACAAAATCTTATAGCATTTATAATGATAATTGTCAAAGTAAACAATCATAAGGTCAAAAGACTATGAGAAAGGAAGAATTGTTCGTACATCTGGATATGTATGAGGTAAACACAATTCTTTAGTTAGTCTTGAATAAACGTTCACAACTTAAATTAAAGGTTGAGCACCTTTATCTTGATAAAGTTGTAGAATTCTTTTGCTGGCATTTAAGTGGGATCAAATGAGTTATGATGAGTCTAAAATCATCGAAAGGGTCTTCGAGTAAAAGAATCTAGTGCACTGGGTGCATTGAACAGGATCACAATGAAATATTTGATCTAGAACTGTCAGTAGATACCAGTCTTTTCATTATGAGGACAATCAGAGAGTCTATCTTAATCCTGAGATAAATGATGGACTTATGATTGAAAATGTTATCATTTGAGCTATCAATGAGTACGATTATATAGCATAGTCTATCCTCGATAGTTTTGTGGTATTCATTTGTTAATCGATATAGGACTTCATATATAGATATGGACATCGTGGCTCAATTTATTGAATGAGAGTATAATATTATCATATGGATATTTTGAGGTATTGGATATTAAATCTCAACGTTGAGTTTTCGATAATGTCTATTGAAAACATGGCTTCTGGACAAGTCAAAATATCCAAGTTCAAAACGTGGTCATATGAGTAAATATGGTAACTAGGAGAGCTATAGGCGGTCTATGAGCTCTTGGCGATTACTGATATTATACACGAGGATACACTATCTCCAATAAGATTGTCTAGGGTATGAATGAGAAACATCTTCTTATTCTATCTTTATTTAAGAGTTCAATTTTAGCTCTTTAGTGGAATGAGCTGAAATTAATAGATCAGACCAAAGTGAATCATTTATTGATTGTGATTAGGTTATGTCTATTGAAGCTTAAATTTAGATAGCCTGCCAAGATCCCCAATCCACACAGACTTGCAAGGATCACTTGATATATTCTACCGGACTAATTTATGGGTCCATCTAGAATTGTATTTAATATATTAAGAATATAATTTGCACATTATTTATTTAATGGGCTGCTAAAATTATTTTAATATATTAATGAGAGGCATGTGGGCTTGTTTCTTTTAGTAAGAATGTGTCTGGTTCACATGTGGGCTTTTATTTAAAGCCTGAATTAATTAAATAAAATAAGAAAATAATATTTGGCCCGTATTGTTTGTGTGTGGGCGGCAAGACTATAATAATAGCCTAAAATATTATTTTATTTTATTGTTTGATTAAATGGAAATTAATTAATTGATTAATTAATTATGTAATTAAAAATCTAAATTTTTTTCTGACTAGAAATTATGTTTCCTAGTAGTATACTATTATAGTAGTATAATAAATATAAAAGACTTAATTTGGTAGACATGGAAGGCAGTCTAGTGGAAAGAAAGAAATATTTAATCATGCACATTCTTCTTTGAAAAGCACTATTGAAAGAACATTGGTGTTTGAAAAAATAGATGTAAAATATTACATCACATGCCCAGATTCCCATTCACTAAATAAGTGAAAATTGTGATTGCTTCAATGATTCTTCATAATTTTATAAGAGTTAATGTTGATATAGATCAAGAGTTTAAGCCATATGATGATGATGAGGATGAACTACCAAGTGATGATGAAGAAGATAATGCTACTCAAGGTATTTACAAGGAGCGACATCCTAATCGTGAAATGGACAAAGAACGTGATATTATTGCGACTCTTCTCATGCTTCAATGATAACCTTTTGTTTAATCTTTGAAATTGAAAATTTAAAATTTTCTGATTATTATTTTAATCTTTTAAATATATATGGTGAAAGTTTTGAATTTTATTATTATTGCGCAATAGAAATAATTTATTTATCTAATTAAATAAGGAAGTCTTTAATATAAATACATATACACTATTTGAGTTGGATTAGGAGTTTTGGTGTGGAAAATAAATCTTTTTTTGAAAAAGGATTCTTTGTCACCAAGTAAATCCACCTAGAGATAGGATTCTTGTCCATCAAGTAAATCCTCTTTAGGAAAGGATTTGTATACCTATATATATTATTAATTTCGGAATTAATAGTGATAGAAAAAAAAGTTTTTTTTAGAGAAAGAATTTTTTATTCTCTTGCTTTTGAATAAAAAAAAATTGCAACTCTAGAACATAGTGAAAATTCGGCCAAGAGGAGAGAGAAAGATAGTTCTAAATTCGATAGTGCACTTGCAAGCCTTTACATAAAAAGGTTTTGTGCACACTTTCGATTTAGGTTCACGAGAGTGTCAATCATAACGATTGTGAATTCAAAAGTGACCGAAACGATCTTTCTAGGCTCTTGGAGTTTTTGTGATTAACGATCAGGAAAGAAGATTTCATTTTTCCATTCTCAGGTACGCAATTCAAAGAATAGGGAGACCACGCTCTTAGGTGATTCACGTTCGTGATCGGATTAGAAGATCTTGCGGATTACCATCGACGCTAAGTCAATCGAATCATGTGACAAGAGATATGATATCTTTTGAATATATGTATGTTTAATTAATTAAAGGGTTAAGGTTCAAATATTGGAAACATTTTAAACTATACTAAATTTTTTTTAGTCTCGCTTCCGCTGCGTTTTTCATATTTTTCCCTACAGGTCATGTGCTCACTCCATTCCTCTTTCTTCACTAGTGATGGCAATTTGACCCGCACCTATGGACCCCTGCCCGAACTAGACCCTTTAGGGTCTGGTTAAAGGGTCTAGTTCGGGTGGTGAACTTATGACCTACGAATCCACAAACCCGTATAAATAAAAACCCAGTGGGTTTGGGTGCAAGTGTGGTTTAGGAAAACGAACCCGCGAGTGAACCCGCGAATCCGTATAAATAAAAATTATATAATATTTATTATTTAAAATGCTATAGGGATTTTTTGACAGCATGACAAGTCAACATGATCATCTGAAAGTACGGTGATTAGATATGCCACGTCACCAAAGTCAGCCATAAAAGATCAACCCAAGGCGACCAATAGATGATCTCAAGGCTTGATCAAGTTACCCAAGATGGTCGGGGAAACTAACCGATTGGGTACAAATAACTTGGTCGGGGAAACCAGCCGATCAGGTAGAGATGACCTGGTCAGGTAAAGATAATCCGATCAGGGTAAAAGAGATCTGGTAGGGTTAGAGAGCTGGTCAATTAGATAACGCGTGAGAGATATTAAAGGCAACTACGACTCAAATACGAAGAAGAGTGATCTTACTCAAACAAGGAATCTAGAACTACATTCCAATAAGGATATTTCCTTCAACATATCAAAGAGTCAAAATCAAGCAATAACTCAGCTCTTTTAGAAGGTCGCACACAAATCAGGAAACAAATCCTAAATGAACTAGTCAACTGGAATCCTATGAAGATACTAATTCAATGCACAAGATCTCTGAAACAGGAAAAAAAGACGACTTCAACAAGTAACAAGTCCTAACTAGACACCACCACCTTTACTTGTACAAAAAGATTTATGGTTCGATGCACATATAAATAGACCCTAAAAACGTCATTGTAATAGTGAATGAGCGAATATGAGAATACGTGAGAGCAAGAGAGCCTGAGTGTGTAACAATTTCTTCATAATGAATTCTCCTTCTCGCCGTCACCGGCAACTGTGGATGTTTCCCCGATTTGGGGTTTTACC
Organism: Dipteronia sinensis; assembly: GCA_033220585.1. NCBI lineage: Eukaryota > Viridiplantae > Streptophyta > Magnoliopsida > Sapindales > Sapindaceae > Dipteronia > Dipteronia sinensis. Next base: position 36,622,558 of record CM065637.1, read on the forward strand.
ACGTAAAACTTGTGTTTGCATGCTTTGCTTTTTTCTATCTCCTCATAACATCTTTAGCAATTGGCAACGATTTGTTAGATGCGTGACCAATCCTACGTGATCCAATAATCACCGTCAACATAAAATATTATAAATTTAAACTCCAATTGAACCTTTTTAATCATATAGAGGTTAAAATATAAAAACTTCAATCATTCTCAATTTGAGAATTACAATTCTCAACTCTCATTTATATATAGCTAATGATAGGTTACACTTGTTGGTTTACTCTTATGAAACATCGTGCTTGCTTATTTGTTTTTCCTTTGGAGACCCATTTGAAGTTTTACATGATAGTGTTTTATATTATTATATTTGTAATTTTCCATGATATATTATAAATAAAAAGGAGTTTTGTATTGTATGTATAAAAAATATATAAAAATTTAATCAAATATTAAATATTTATAAATTAATATATTTTACGGGTTGGTAGGTGTGACCCGCAAACCTGTTTAACCCGTTAAAACCCACGGGTGAAACCCGAACTCAAACCTTTTTATTTTCATGAGTAGGCATGGGCGAGGAAAATTTTCACAAATACGGGTTTGGATTATATAAGTGATTTTACAAAACTTATATGAACCCAACCCATTGCATCCCTATTTTTCACATGAACCCTTGTATGTCACAGTTCCACGTAATCACACACGGCGCGGTTGACGTGGACGAAACTTCACCTTGTCATTCTCTCGACTTCACACTGTTTCTCTCTGCTCACTCACAGTCACAGTTGAGTCTTGAGTTTTCGGAGAAGAAATGTCGAAGCTGTTGTTCCTTCACACTCATCATCACTTGACTCCCAAAATCCACATCAAATCCTTCTCTTCAATCCTAACTCACACCGTCTCTCTCTCTCCTCTCCAATCCACACACTCAACTTTTCAATCTCTTCGCAGAACTTTATCCTCCGTTCGTGCTTTTGACGATTCGTCGTCCGATGCCAACAGTCAACAACAAAAACAACAAGAAGATTTTCACCAAGATGATAATAAAGGAGGGAAATCGACGGATTCGCATTATCCGAGCGGAGAATTCGAGTTTCAGAAATTCGATGCGTGGAAGAGTTTTTCGGTGAAGCTGAGGATGCTTATCGCCTATCCTTGGGAACGCGTTCGGAAGGGCAGCGTCCTAAAAATGACATTGCGTGGCCAGGTTTACTTGTTTTCAATTCTCATTTGTTTAGTTTCTTTTGCAATGTTAGCTTTTTCTATAAATTGAATTGGCTTCAAGAGCTTTTCGCGTTATCTGTACATGGAAAATAGAGAAATGTCGTAATAATCACGAATTGTTGGATATCAACTGTCAAGTTACTGGGAAACTGCATAGGATTGGTTTTTAATTGCACCGTGAGTTTTGCAGCTAAGAGAAGCATTTGTTTTAGTTTCATAACTATATAAAATCCTTAGGTAGGATTTCTCAGGTGTACGTGTTAAATTGTTACTTAAAAGTTAATTTTTTTTTCTAACAAACTATTCTGGAGCTTTAGATATGATTATTATTATTTTTTTTGTGGGGTTGAGACTTGTCTGCTTTCTTGTTAATGTTCAGATATCTGATCAGCTAAAGAGCCGTTTCTCTTCAGGATTATGTCTACCTAAAATTTGTGAAAATTTCATAAAAGCTGCATATGATCCTCGTGTTTCGGGTATATACCTCCACATTGAATCCTTGAACTGTGGATGGGGTAAAGTTGAAGAAATTCGGAGGCACATTATGGATTTCAAAAAATCAGGTAGCTTTGTAATCTACTCTTAGTTGAATAGTTCTTAGATTTTTCAATATACCATATACTGCTTTTCTGGCAATTTTATGGGGCTTTGAATAAATCAAGATTTAGTTAATGTATTCTTAGTGAGGAGAAACTTCAGGTGAATTCCAGTAAGTTCAGCATGTGATTGAAAATTACACAGTGAATGTTATGATCCTGTAGGTTGTATGGGAAAAAAGTGTTAGGCTTGTGGCTTGGAGGGTGGGTGCTGCTTAGCGCAGCTCTGCATTGGAGAAAAAAGAAAGTGGGGCATGGAAGTATATGCACCATGCTAATTACTTTAAGTAAACAATGTATCTGTTTATGGTGTGTCCTATGGTTTAGATTCTCATGAATCGCTTGATTATCAAGTGGCACTATGTTTTAATATAAGTGTTGTTTGTAGTATAAATTTTGAATTAAGAAGCTTGCTAGCACTTTTCAAGTTGTTTTTTTTTCCTCATTATCATAATTTTACTGGTTTTGTTACTTCAATCCACATAGTTTGCTGTTTTTATTAAACAGTTAAAGTTATTTTTACAACTAGAATTTACAAGCATGATTGAGGAACATTAACATCTGTGTTTTATGGAACTTGTAGGTAAATTCATTATTGGCTATGTCCCAGCATGTGGAGAAAAAGAGTATTACCTTGCTTGTGCATGTGAAGAGCTATATGCCCCTCCAAGTGCCTATTTTTCATTGTATGGTTTGACTGTTCAAGCATCGTTTCTCGGAGGTTAGTTAATTTTTCCAATTTTGGATGTTTTCATGTAAAGCAGACAAATGAAAGACCTTGAGTTCCCTGTGATGGATTTTTCTCCTTTTGAATACTGCTTGTGTTACAAGGGAATATCAACATTCCTTAGTCCTACAACAAAGTCTTCACATAGCATTTGAGATACCCGATTATTTCTTTTGGTAAGTTTAGTTGCTAACATTTAATTAAACCTTGAAAAATGGTTACCATGGCATTAAAATTCCTGTATGGTCTTAATGGATTTCCAACCAAGGAAAAGAAAAATCCTATGTATGCCTTTGTTATCATGCTATGCGAAGTACGGAGGAGAGCAAACTTCGTGGTATTATTGGCATGTCATGTCCATCTCATAGATGCTTATAAGAGAATTTCTTGTGGCCTTGTGCCTATTTACATATATGTCATCACACATGAAGTAAATCAACCCTTAAAAATTATTTTTTGAAGAATGAGTATAATATTCTCTACTTTATTTCTTAATGCTCAAGAAATACAATAAAAAATATATATAGGAAAAGAATGACATAAGCTGTCAATCAATCCCCTTGATACTAGGAAACATAAAACAGGAAATAACAATCCTAACATACTAGGGAACAATAGAATCAAAACATTACTAAACTAAATATTCCTAAATAATGAACTAACAAAAATAAAAGATCCTAAGAATTCCACACTCCCCCTCAAGCTAGGGTATAGATGTCAATCATTCCTAGCTTGCTGATCAAAGTATCAAAACTGGTTCTTGGTAGAGCTTTAGTGAGAATATCTGCTGTCTGAATACACGAAGGTGTGTAGATCATCTTGATTACACCTTCTTCAATCTTTTCTTTGATGAAATGGCGATCGATTTCCACATGCTTGGTTCTGTCGTGATAGACTGGGTTCTTTGCTATACTGATTGCTGCCTAGTTATCACAAAACATCTTCATTGACTCATTAATTGGAATTTTTAACTCCCTTAGCAGCCTTTTCAGCCACATTCCTTCATATATACTTAGAGCTATTGCCCGAAATTCAGCGTCGGCACTACTTCTTGCAACTACGGACCGTTTCTTACTTCGCCATATAACAATGTTTCCCCACACATATGTGCAGTAACCAGAGGTGGATCTTCGGTCTGTTATAGACCCAGCCCAATCAGCATCTGAAAAAATTTCAATGTTCTTGTTGTTTCCCTTTCGGAAAAACAAACCCCTACCAGGCGTCATTTTTAGATACTTGAGAATCTGATACACAGCATTAAGATGTTCTTCGGTTGGATTGTTCATGAATTGATTTACCACATTCACTAAAAACCAATATCTGGTCTTATATGGGAAAGATAAATGAGTTTCCCTACAAGTCTTTGATATCTCCCTTTGTCAACCGGAGGACTTCCTTCTTTCATTCCCACTTTATAGGTTGAATCCATGGGAGAGTCTGCTGGTTTGCATCCCAACATTCCTGTCTCTTTTAAAAGGTCAAGAGTGTACTTACGTTGAGAAACTGAGATACCCTTCTTTGACCGAGCAACTTCCATGCCTAGAAAATATTTGAGAGCTCCTAGGTCCTTAATTTCAAACTCTTTAGAGAGAATAGCCTTTATCTTATTCATCTCCTCCTCATAGCCCCCTGTTAGGATAATATCATCAACATACACAAAAAGGATAGCAATTTTCCCTACAGGTGAGTGCTTGATAAATAGAGTATGATCTGACTGCCCTTGAGTGTACCCTTGCCTCATGACGGCTTTAGTGAACCTGTCAAATCATGCTCTTGGGGACAGCTTAAAACCATACAATGACTTTCACAGTGTACAAACTTTGTTGACATTGTTGGTTGTTTTAAGTCCTGGGGGAATCTCCATGTAAACCTCATCTTCTAAGTCACCATTTAGGAAGGCTTTTTTGACATCTAATTGGTGAAGATTCCAGTCTAAGTTTGCTGCCAATGACAAGAGAACCCGAACTGTATTTAGTTTGGCCACCGGAGCAAATGTCTCTAAGTAGTCAATCCTATATGTCTGAGTAAACCCTTTAGCAACCAGCCGTGCTTTGTATCGTTCTACAATTCCAACAGCCCTGTATTTAACATGGAAAATCCATTTACACCCCACAGGTTATTTCCCTTCTGGTAAATTTGAGAGTTCCCAAGTGCCATTCTTCTCAAGAGTATGGATTTCCTCTCCAATAGCTATCCTCCATTCGGGTATTTTTAGGGCTTCATGAATGCTATTTGGAATCTCTATATTGGAAACATTAGTAACAAAAGCATGGTAACCAGGAGATAATCTAGCATAGGAAACAAATCTAGTGATCGGATGTTGAGTACATGATCCAACACCCATTCTCACAACAATAGGTATGTCATAATCATTACAAGAAGGAATAGGGTGTTGAGTATCAAGAACAGTGCTACTTGGGACTGGATCTATTTTTTCTAAACTCGGTCTGAACTCGGTTCGTCTCCAGGCTATGCTAGGGAAGATTGAGAAGTTCTACCTCCTTTTGAATTTTCTGTCTCCTTGAATAAACACGTAACTCTTTGTTACTTGCAGTTTGTGTGAGGTTTTAAACAGTTTGAGTAGGTTCGGGTTGAGTGTGAGTGGTATTTGGTTCAGGAATGGTTATGGCAGAATTTTCATCTAGCCAAAACTGATATTCTCGTGTATTTAAGTTCTTCCCCTGAATATGAGTTTTGGCGTAAAAAGGTTGGTGTTCAAAGAAGGTTACATCCATTGATTTGTAGAATTTCCTAGTGGTAGGAGAAAAGCATTTGTAACCTTTTTGAGTGGGAGAGTAACCAAGGAAAATACACTTGATGACTTTAGGGTCAAGTTTACTTCTGTTCTGTTGATGGACATGAACAAAAATCGAGCAGCCAAACACGTTTAAAGGCAAATTGGAAATGAGCCGAGTTTGAGGATAGACACCTAAGAGGGTTTGGTTGGGAGTTTTGAATTTAAGGAACCGAGATGGCATTCTATTGATAAGGTGGGCAGCTGTGAGAATTGCTTCCTCTCAGAAGTGTTTCGGGACATGAGTTGTAAACATGAGAGACCAAGCAATTTCTAGGAGATGTCTGTTTTTCCTTTCGGCAACTCCATTTTGTTGTGGAGTGTCGACACATGAAGTCTGGTGAACTATACCATAAGTCACTAGCTAATTCCCGAGAACAAAATTAAAATAGTCTTTAGCATTATCGGTTTAAAGACTTGAATTTTGGTTTGGAATTGAGTTTGAACCATAGAATTGAAGTTTTTGAAAATTTGACTCACTTCTGATTTTTCCTTCATGACTCATGAGGAATACCCAGGTAGTTCTAGTATGATCATTAACAAATGCCACAAACCATCGAGTTCCTGTAACATTATTGACTTTAGATGGCCCCCAAATGTCACTATGAATGACAAAGAAAGGGTGAGATGCTTTGTATGGTTGGTTTGGATAAGTATTTCGAACATGCTTGGATAATTGGCAAATTTCACATTGGAAATTTATTTTATTTTTATTGTTGAAAAATGAGGGAAATAATTTTTCCAAGTACATGAAACTAGGATGCCTTAATCTATAGCGCCACAACATGATTGCACTGTCAGTATTAGAGCTAACAATAGGGGAAAAGGAAACACAACTTACATTTTGAGTTTGCTTTCCAAACGAGGCACTAACTTTGAGAAGGTAGACCCCCTCACACTCCTCAGCATTGCCAATCGTCCTTTCCAAGTCAAAATCCTGAAATTCACAATAGTTTGGGAAGAATTTAGTAATACAGTTAAGGTCTCTTGTGAGTTTACTGATGGATAGTAAATTGCAGGTCGGATTTGGAACTAAAAGAACTGATTTTAATGTTAAGTTTTTAGAGAGAACAATGGAACCTGTACCAGCTACTGTGGATAGAGATCCATTAGCAATTCTAACCTTAAAATTTTCAGAACAAGGGCTGTAAGTATGGAATGGTGAGGGATTACCAGTCATATGATCAGATGCACCTGAATCAATTACCCACGGGCTAGATTTTTCTGTTTGGACACCTAGAGCACTTAAGAAATTACCTTTTTGTGCTATAGAACCGGTACCGATAACAGAATTTGAAGGGGCTGATTGGGACTGAATGAGCAGTTTTTGAAGGAGATCGATCTGCTATTTACTGAAGGGATTTGTTCCGGATGCTGGATTTTCATCGCTGGTGGTCATATGTCCATGGATTTCACGAGGCCTGGAAGGGTTTCCAATCTGCAGGTTTACCGTGGATTCTCCAACCTGTCTCTTTGAGGTGTCCACGCTTGCGGCAGTGATCACACCATGGCCTGCCTTTACGAGCTCGATTGTCATTGCCTTAAAAACTTCCTCCACGAGAGATAAGGGCTGACCTGTCTAGTGCAGCCAAGGTGTTTGGTTTGCTCATCATAATCTTTTTCATGCTTTCTTCCCTCCGGACCTCAGAAAATGCTTCTCAAATGGACAGTTAAGGTTTGATTCCAATGATTCTTCCCCTCACTTCATCTAGGTTTTTGTTGAGACCTACCAAGAACTTGAAGATTCGCTCTTTCTCGACAATCTTTTTGTATTTATTGTTTTCTCCTGGGCAGTCCCATTCAACCTTTTCAAACATGTCTTGCTGTTGCCAATGGCATGTAAGGGAGTTGTAATATTGGGTGACAGACAGTTCCCCTTGCCTCAGATCATGTAGGATACTCTTTATTGCAAAGAGTTCAGCAGTATTCTCATTGTCTGAATAGGTCTCTTTTGCTGCATCCCATATCTCCTTTGCAGTCTCATAGAACATGAAATCATCACCGATCTCATTGTTCATGGAATTTATTAACCACGAGATCACCATACTGTTCTCTGCCTCCAATGTCTTGAAGTTTGGGTCTTTCTTTCCTGGAGCGATCACTACACCTGTGAGATAGTCATCCTTCCCTTTCCCTTGGACAAACAGCATCACGGATTGAGACCATTGAAGATAATTTTGTCCGTTTTGTTTATGTCCTGTAATGGGAAAGACATGATTCACGGGCAAGCCATTGTTGTTGGAGATGGTAGATTCTGAATTTAAAAACTCAGGGATCACTGATGTACGATTGTTGTCAGAGATGATGTCCTCTTGATTTGAGGTATCATCGTCGGAGGCGATCCCTTTGTTGTCTTTACTGCTTGTCATACCAGACTTGGTACCGTATCTGGTCATTCTCTTAGGTTCAGAGGAGGCTATGATACCATGAAGAATGAGAATAATATTCTCTACTTTATTTCTTAATGCTCAAGAAATACAATGAACAAATATATATAGGAAAAGAATGACATAAGCTGTCAATCAATCCTAAATAATGAATTAACAAAAATAAAAGATCCTAAGAATTCCACATGTTTTGTAGGTGTTCTGGAGAAAGTGGGAGTCGAACCGCAAGTTCAAAGGATTGGTAAATACAAAAGTGCTGGGGATCAATTTACACGCAAAACTATGTCCGAAGAAAATTGTGAAATGCTGACGGCATTGCTGGATAACATCTATGAGAATTGGCTGGATAAAGTTTCTTCCACAAAAGGTGCTATGTTGTGTTTTGGTTTTAGCCCTATCTATGTGTTCAATATAGTTTATTGGCTTAAGCGAATATCATACAGGGAAGAAAAGAGAAGATGTCGAGAAATTCATTAATGAAGGAGTCTACAAAGTAGAAAGGCTGAAAGAAGAGGGCTTGTTAACAAATATACTATACGATGATGAGGTACATAAATCATTTCCTAGTTTGCAATAAGTCAGGAAAGCATATGAGGAATAACTGAAACTGCTGATCCTTTTCACATTTAATAAATTCTAGACAGTCTCTAGGATGGGGCGGCACTTCCATTTAGTGGTAAATCTACAAATTTTAAAATTTTTATTGGTAGTGCAACTGTGCAAGAGGGATCTGCTACATGATAACTGCTGCCATACACCTTCAAGAATAAATTTATAATAGAAACCCTTTTTGACATGGTATCAAAAGAAAGCGAGCAAAAATAAAATAGATAAATAAATAAGACATCTATTTGGGCTTGGTAAATTTAAAGACTAAATTATTAATTCTATTTATTTGCTGGAATACTTTGCTTGTTGTCTGTTAACTAATTAATCACTATACATTAATATTTTCTACTGAAGATGTTGTGAGGATGACAATCAGTGTGGACAGTTCTCGTGCTCTTGAAATGGTATCTTTTGAGCATTTTTTTATTTGATGATAATATCCATTTAGTTATATGTCACCCTTTCAGGTTATCTCATTGTTGAAAGAGAGACTAGGAGTAAAAAAGGATGAAAATCTACATATTGTCGATTACAGGTAGTTGTCTTTGTATTGATGCTCTCAAGTAACAAAAACTTTCCATCTACTGAGTACTCAAAATCTCTAAACCTGTTATTATCTTTAATTTAACATGATTGACCTTATTAAAGTTGTTACTGTATTTTATTATTCAATTAATATGTATTAGGTAGAGAATAAAATTTGTTTAATTTAGTTGCCAAGTAACTGTGGTTAAATTTCTTTATTAAGTTAAAGGGATGAAATGATTAATTTCCTCAAGTGTTTCCAATTAAAGCCTATTCTAATATTGGGTACAGATATTTGAAACAAATTCTTACCATAGAGTCATGGACTGCAGTTTCCTATTACATGAAGTGTTTGCAGTATGTTAAGTCAATTGTTAATCTAGTTGTCAATCAGCTACAATCAAGGTGTCATCAATCAGCCATAGGTTGATGTAATTGGCTAGGTGATTGATTGAGTAATTATTGTGATTGATTCTATTTACTCTTCTCTTCTAGTCCTAGCACTATAAATTGATATATCTTTGGCTGAATAATACATAACACTATTCTCTCTTTCCCCTATATTTTATGTGTTAACACAGTATTGTGAATTTACCTGTACTGAAATTTTCAGAGTGAATGACTTTTATGTTATGTTTTTAGTATGTTAATGAACTATGTTTTACGCTGGAACTTTCTTTGCTGTGTATACAAAGTCTTTCTTGCAGAATATTTGTCTTCCTTAAACTATGTAGGGGTTTCATAAATTTATGCAGTAGTGAGCTGATGCATTGATGATCTGATATTGGCTTTTTATCGAGACAATTTCTTGTTTATTACTAGATGCAGGTGTTTGGATGTGTTATTTTCTCCCTATTTGTCACTGCAGGAAATATTCAGGAGTCAGGAATTGGACTCTTGGATTAACAGGTGGTAAAGAGCAAATAGCTGTTATCAGGGCCTCTGGAAGCATTAGTCGTGTACGCAGTCCATTAAGTTTGCCTGGTTCGGGTATCATTGGGGAGCAATTAATAGAGAAAATACGTAGTGTAAGAGGTATACTTGATCTTGTGAGTCGATTTCCGTTTTTTCTTTCTTTTTTATAATTATTATTATATTTTTATTAATCCTGTTTCATTTATTGATTATATTGTAATACTCCTATCACTAAATTTTTACTTAGGAATTAGGATGAGACATGTAACAAGACTATATGCTATTAGTTGAATGCTTGTGCATTTTGTTTGAATGACATTAAGTATACAAGGCTCAATTATATGTCTATGTATTTGATAATTGCTAAGTCTGAAAGCTTCTACTTTATTTTACTTTCAATCTTCAATTACTGGCTCTTTGCGTCTTGATTAGATATAATTTCCTTTCCCCAATGATTGCTGAGTTCCTTTCCTTTTCCCCTTTCCCTGCAGAGTCAAAAAAATATAAGGCTGTTATAATCCGAATTGACAGCCCTGGAGGTGATGCTCTTGCTTCTGATTTGTAAGTGATTATATTATCTCTTTAAGTTGTAATAAATTCATCACCAATACTTCAACAAACTGAGTAATGCATTGGTAATGTATCAACCTGGATTGTCTTTCAGTGTGATGAATACATTCTATAATGCATAGATTGGTTGCTATCTTTTCTATTTTTCCCCAAGTCAGTTTTCAAATATCTTGTGCAAAGTAAAAGTCCTTGGAGATGATTTTGGTCTTTAAAGATTAATTTCCATTTCAAAGGCATTGATGTTTGGGCCAGCCTCTGTTTTTCTTTTTAGTTCTTCTCGAAAGAAGAAAAACAGGTTGCTCAGCATTATAGAAAGTTAGCTGCTCAAAATAGTTGTTGACATATTTATAATTTTACTTAAAGATGTTCATGGTGTCTCTTGTATGATTTCCTAATTGTTGGCCAAGAAATTTTAAAAGAATAAATCATCCTGCAGTCAATCTTCCACATCAAATATTTTTTTTGTTCCTGCAAACTAACCATCTCAGCTGCTAAAAATTGTGAACTGAAATTATTTGTTCCCTTCTGATTTCTCTGAATTTAATATTTCATTACATCCTTGTTTGGAGAAGAAAATAATTCTGCTACATTCAGAAGCTAATTACCTCTTTATTTTTATTGTATACAGAATGTGGAGGGAAATCAGACTCTTGGCTCAATCAAAACCTGTTGTTGCATCAATGTCTGATGTGGCAGCAAGTGGAGGATACTATATGGCAATGGCAGCACAAACCATCATTGCTGAAAATTTAACCTTGACTGGTTCAATTGGAGTCGTCACAGGTGAACCTATCAACTTATAATTGGAGCAAATCAAACTTTAATCTAAATATATGCGTGGTTGATTCTGTATGAAGCCCGTCTAACCATTGAAGATCCTTTGATTATATTTACAATGTTCTAGAAGAATTGAGAAAGGAGGGGCAAAATAGCTTGTCCCGCATCTATGGAAAAATGGTACCATACGTGCACACTGCAGAAACTATATGATGATTATTAACCATTCTTTCAGAATGAAGCTCATATAATACCTTTTAAAGCTGGAAAGTTTCAAGATACTTTAGCAATAGATGCCACATCCCTAATTTCAAGAAAATGCTTGCATATTCACCTTATAATCAACAAATATGCTTCCAGAAATCCAGATTTCTCCTGTTTTTTTTGTTGACTAACTTGGTGTCTGGTGCTCACTTGACTATTACCTGAGCTTTGTAGATTTTATATACCCAGTGGTATTGATATTCTATATCAGTGTTTGATGCAAAAATGTCTTCATTACGAGTGTTATCTTCTCTCTACCATAACACTTGATTTCTTTTTCAAAGTATATATAATGCTCATGCAAAGCTCATGTTGGTTATTGAAGTAGCTAATGATGTATGAAAATGTTTCATTATGAGTGTTATCTACTCTCTAACATAAAAACTTGATTTCTTTTTTAAAGTATATATAGTGCTCATGCAAAGCTTATGTTGGTTATGGAAGTTGCTAACGATGTATGCATTGGTTTTTTATTTTATTTTATTTTTTTTCTTTCAGTACTTTGGATTCCTTTATAGTGTGTTTTATAGTTTCTGTACGGTGTAGGTTATTAATGCCTTTAATGAATTGAGTGCAGGGAAGTTTAATCTGGGCAAACTGTATGAAAAGATTGGCTTTAATAAAGAGATCATATCAAGGGGAAGATATGCCGAGCTCCTTGCAGCTGAACAGCGACCTTTTAGGTGAGAGATCTCATTGCATCTTAAATATATCAATTTGTATTGGTGAAATAAACCAAAAATGTTAGTTTACAATACATATAGTTCTACATTTCTATGTCAAGACACGGGCGGCCTTATCACCAGTCATAGCCACTGAAATAAAATTAAATGGTAAGTTTTTCTGCTCTTGTTCCTGGAGACAATTTCTGGTATTGACATTCTCTGCTCGACTTGTCTTTTCATATGCTCCTATAACTGACAAAAAAAAGACCGAATTTGACTTTACAGATCAGATGAAGCAGAACTCTTTGCCAAGTCTGCACAGAATGCATATAAGCAGTTTCGGGATAAGGCAGCATTTTCAAGATCAATGACTGTATGTTACTTATTTTAACAGTGTGTTTGGAATCAAAGTCTTCTTTCTGTTTTATTTTTTATTTACTTTTTTTTTTTCTTTGTGATTTGGAAAAGAAACACTTTGATTTTGTGATTACTCTGCCTCTAGGTTGATAATATGGAAAAGGTTGCACAAGGCAGAGTTTGGGCTGGTAAAGACGCAGCTTCACAAGGTTTAGTTGATGCGATTGGTGGGTTTTCTCGTGCTATTGCCATAGCAAAGCAACAGGCCAGTATACCTCGAGACAGACAGGTAGGTTCTCAGGTTCTTTTTTGTATTCTTCTTTTTTTAAGAATTTTTTGTTGAGAACATTGATTTACTGTGGACATGAAAATCATTAATTTTAATTGTATTTGAATTTTTGAGTTACTTCTTCTTCAGACTTCATATGTTTTGCCCAAGCATTGATTATTGGTGTTTATGAGATTTTGGTTGTGGTCTCAATAGATACAGGGTTACTGGTCTCTGTATGTCCTTTTGCACAAATGAGAAGAAGGTTGGTTTTTATGAATTTTGGATTGTGCTGTTAAGAGGATCCAGGTGTTTGCCATCTTATCCTCAAATGGCAAGTTTTAGCCAGGATGATAATAAAACTATAGCAAACATGGCCTACAATTTTACCATGTCCTTAGAATTCAAGAGGTAGTGTCAGTACCCTGATGTCTACAAAGCTGGTATAAGAATTTTTGCATTCAAGATGGCTTGGCTACCTTACGTCAAAAGTGTAACCCTTTTCTTTATGCGAAGCAGTTTTAATTTAGAGCATGATTGACCAGTCTCCTAGAGCAGCTTAAATATCAGGTGACCTAGAAATATAGGTTACATATGAGAACTAGACTGATTTTTTTATGTTATCTTTCTTATTATACTGCTAGAAGTAATAAGTAATGTGCTTATTCTGTTTCTATAGAACTCATTCTGTTTATACACGTGCACCGCACTAGGTTACTCTGGTAGAAGTGTCAAAACAATCTCCTTCACTACCAGAGATCTTAAGTGGCGTTGGAAAGTCAATAGCTGGAGTAGACAGAACACTGAAAGAATTGCTACAGGAATTGACATTTTCCAATGGAGTTCAAGCCCGGATGGATGGAATCTTGTTCCAGAGACTGGAGGGAGTTTCGTATGCTAACCCCATCCTTGGTCTGATCAAAGACTACCTCAGTTCCTTCTAACTGTATTTCGCTAATAATTGCCTTGATGTTTGTCTCTATCCGATTTCGCGGGAGGATCCATTGAAGAAAAGGAGTTGAAGCATTGGGAGAATGTAAATTTGCAGTTTGAGCTTTTTGTATAGTGTATGCAAATTTTTGTGCTTATTTGGTGGTTACTCTTTAATCTTTTCATTTTTTCATTTTTTCATTTATATATACAGTACTGTCTAGGGTTTATTTAGCATATGATCGCTTGTGATGTTTTTTCCTTTAAGTTAGTCCAATTATATATAAAAAAAAATATTGTATGCAAACCTTGAAGTTACCATCATCGAGCCAGTTGATGAGATACATACATTCAGGCTAAGGCTATAGAAAAATATACGCGGTTAGTTACTGTTGAAACAAAGAAATTGTCATTCATGTTACTTAGAATTACAATTACCCACGATTAATGATCAAGCCAAATTTACATATGATTTTGGCCTCTAATTTTGACTCATTTTGTGTGTTCTGGGGTAAAAGCTGGTCATTTAACATCTTGAATTGAGCTTTGTAGGTAATATTACATCATAAGGGTATCTGGGCTTATCTTGAAGAATTGTGGGTCAAAAGTGCAAAAAGAGGGAAGTTTCTGAAGAAGAGTACTCGATTGTTGGTATGGTCGTTAGATGAAGGACCATGAATCCTAAACCAGATGATGTTACTGGCAAGGCATCGTTGGATGACAACCGTGCCAATTCTTGCTAGAAGATAACCAGAGGATTCCAAAGGATGTCATTGGCTTTGCGTCGTGGGGTAGAGAAACCGCGACATTTGAAGAGTAAATCAGTGAAACTACGTCTAGTGATTGTCGTCCCCTTTGCGTCGATATTAGAGAACCGCGACTAAGGGTAATGTAAACAGTGAAGCCAACTCCAGTGATTGTTGCCCTATTTGTGTCGATGGGTAACCATTGCGACACCTCAAGCGATATCTCAAATCTAGATGTCGCCTAATTGGTTGATAGCTCCGTAGTCGTAAAAACCAGATCAGAAGGCCGTATAACCGTCTGTCGTGACCAGTGTCACTGGGTCCAAACCGCGAACATCGAACTGCGACACATGCCACATCAGCGAATCTGGTGGTCACAATCTTGCTTCTTGGACCAGTATTTAAAGGCCTTTTAGATGCATCTTTGCAAAAAAATCCATGGACACTAGATTCGAATACATCACCCATTTTCTGATCTTGAACTCATATTTTCCATTGTTATTGGTCAAATCTAGAAGGGTGAAAAGTCAACATGTTTACCGGGATACACGGTAATCAGAGATGCCATGTCACCAAAAGGCAATTACACTAAACCAACCCGAGATAATCAAAACGACCCCATAACATCCGGTCGTGGTTACCCAGATGGTCGGGTAGAAATAACTCGATTATGGTAGTCAGATCAATCGGGTGAAAGTAATCCGGTCGGATCACTGAGTTGGTCGGGTCAAGGCACCAGGTCGAGATCAAGTAATTGGTCGGGAACAATGAGGTTTAGTCGGGTCGGTAGATGGTCGGATGAGCGACATGTGGACAACGCTGGATTTAATGCAGCTACGACTCAGATACGCAGAGAAAGAGTCTTGTTCGAACAAGATGTCTAGAAGCACACTCTGATAAAGAAACAAACTTCCTTAAAGATATTAAAGTCCAGATTAGGCAAGAGATCTAATACGTTTAGAACATAAGCGATGCAGAATAAGAAAGAAGATTAAAATGACTCTAACAAGTCAGAGTCTCATTAAACCACAACAACTTTCCTTACTTGAATACCACGAATTAGGGTTCTATGTATATATAAATAGATCCCAAAATAGTGTTGTAAGGGTTGCGAACTCAATAGTACGTAAGAGTGAGAGAGCTTGAGTGTGTAATTATTTCATAATAGTGGATCTTTCTTCTCGCGGTCACGGGCAACCGTGGACGTTTCCCTAACTGGGAGTTTTACCACGTAAAATCTGTGTTTGTATGCTCTTTTTCTTTTTTCTATTCTCATAATTATTAACAACTTATAATAATTCGTTAGACGCGTGATCAAATTTACATAATCCTAAAAATCACTGTCAACAATTGGCGCTAGAAGGAGAGATGCAGATAACTAACTCTCAAAGAGCTTGTGAAACAATAACATGGCGAACAACATAGACGGAAGTCAGTCCCCGCATGACGTTGGCACCCCACGTGGTGTCAATAACTTTGGTCTGGCAAACGCCAGCGTTGCTAGATGAGATTTACCCTCCGCGACTCGAACTTCCACCGGTCAAGCCGCGATAACCTCCACGGACATTCCCCCGGGAATTTCCCCAGATGCATTCTGATAGGTCTAAGAGTCCCTACAGAGAGTCATTGAAGACCCCGCTAGATAGGAATCAATGTAATAGCCACTGCCAATTTGACCTCACCATATCAATTATCTAAACCTGTGGTGGCCCATGACCCGAAGGTGTGTTCGGAGATAGTAGGCGTGACCCCAAGCTCACCTAGCAAAATTGGTAGAGATAAGGCGGATCATCGTGGAAGAAATGAGCACTCTCTGAGGAGAGATGATCTCTGAACACGCATTTTTTGTCGTGAATGCAATCCAAACAAATTTAAAGATCCCAAGATGCACTAATACAAATTTAGAGGTATCGTTCCACATAAATCGTGAAATAGTTGTGATTAAACTACTACTCTAGTGTTGAAAGTACTGAAACTTTGTGAATGGTGATTTGAAATGATTATAGAATCTGAATGAACATGCAGTTACTACTAAATTAATGAAACTAAAAGAACTACGATACTAGAAATGTGTGTGAAAGGTATGATGATATATATGGGAGTTGATGCAATGTAGACACAAATTGTGGGAGTTCACATATGAAGACCGATTCGATTAAACATATGGCTTATCTTCCTAACTCAAGTTTCTGGAGTGGCTTGGATTGGAATGTTCACAATCCATCCCCTTCACTTTTGCTTTGGATTAATATAGGAAGTTGGGATGGCTTGGATTGAAATACTCACAATCCACCCCTTTTTCCTAGCCAAGATATGTTGGATTAGAATGCTCACAACATACCCTTTCCAAATCAATTGAGCTTAATTATACACCTTAAGTGAAGATGGTAAAAAATTAAGTTTGGTATCTAATGTAAACCAAGAGTTGGAATGCCTACTTGGCTCACAAAGAAACCACAATTCAATATCAACAAAGGGTTATGAGTTGGAAGGCCTGCCCAACCCAAAGTGAGTATTAAATGCATTTAGTAGCAAATTCAACCACTAAGTTAAATGAGAGTTGGAATGCCTACCCATATTCACAAAGATTTCAATTAATGCTTAATGACTATAATAAGTTTAATTAATCCATAAAAATCAAGAGTTGGAATGCCTATTTAATTCAAGGGACAATCAAACACAATTAAGTAAATTGAATGGAAATATATAAATCAAGTCAATATGGTGGAAATCCCACAATCTATGAATTAATTACATCAACCCCCAAATTGGGTTTAGCTGCTCTTGACAAATGTATTAAAATGAAAGAGAAGAGGGAGATAGAGAAGACCAATATGAGACCTTTTATCTTCAAACTTGATTCCACCTCCAATGTCCTCTTGAGTAGCAATTTGAAGAAGATAGTGATGGGTTTTTGGATGATTTGGGAGATAATAGATTTTGAGATTTAGAGAGAGAAAATGATGTAAAGATGGGTGTGTGGTAGTGGGTTGGTCTCCTTTGAAAAATCAGATATGAAGCTTTATATAGTTCCTTCAAAAATAGGTCAAAATACTGATGTAGCGAGATGAGAATCATGTATAGCACGGGTAAGGTACCCGTGCAATTAACCTTACAGTCTTCACTTCCTTCCTGATTTGTGCAATGTGCACGGGTTATGAACGGGTAAGTGACCCGTGCAGTTGACTCTTGTCTGAGGCTCTGCTTCCTAGTTTGGTGGGTTGCACGGGTAGTTGCGTAGGTAATACCCGTGCAGTTACCTGTGCACTGAGATCTTCTCCAATTCCTTCTTCCAGTGCACGGGTAGTGTACGAGTGTGCTACCCGTGCACTATGGCCTTCATGCCTTTACACAATTAAGCTTTTTTTGCCCCTATTCATGCCTTTACACAATTAAGCTTTTAAGGTCTTACCTGAACACAATTAAGCTTTTTTTTGCCCCTATTCATGCATTTACACCAAATACCTGTTGGAACCTAGGGTTACAGATTGCGCAGCGGAAGGTTTTAAAAATTTTTATGCAATCATTAAACTAACCCATTTGTACAGTAATAATCAAATGCAATAATAAAGTAAAGTGATGAAACATTTTCATATCTACGTAGGAGGCTCCTTCACTTTGATACGAACTGCTCCTGATTTGAACCACGTGATCTTCCTCGCTATCTCCCGGAACTGGTAACAGCGTGTGGGCGCGTCACGATATTCAGGACCTGTATGGAGGAAGAAGAGAAGAACACACATAAAAACAAACTCTAGAAGTGCAGCATTTGTGGTCTCACCACACACTAATATTTTCTATTTGTTTTGCTTTTGCATTTTGCTGTCACGATGACTTTCTCATCTTGTTTTTGCTTTGTTAGTTTTCTTTGATAATTCGGTTCACTCTCCTTTTGTTAATTAAAAAAAAATATATCTCATATATATAAACCGACATTCGGTTATTATTATTTTTAATTAAAAATATATATCTCATATATATTCAAAAACAAACCAAAATCTTATTTGATTTTTAAAACTTTTCAAAAGATATCTCGTATCCTTTTAAAATTAATTAAATATTTATTTTTGAATTCAAACATTTTAAATTCAAATTCAAATATTTAATTTAATAAAATAAAATAATCATATTATCTTATTTTATTCAAAATCAAATATCAACTAACACCCTCCATTTAGTGATTAACAACATAATTAAATAATCTTATTATTTAATTTATTTAATCATCATTATTCATTAATTATATACTCTCATTATTCAATTAATTCCCGAATAAATACGTGTCACTTTCGTAACACAATTAATTGGACAATCCAATTAATTAACTGTGACCCTTGTTACCTAAATCGATCGGGCTAGCAAGGGGACCTAATGGACCCACAGTATTTTGAGCTCCAATAATCCTTAGAAATTATTAATTAAACTCTTTAATTAATATTTCATGATTATTAACTTCAGTGTTATTCCACTAAAAACCCGAAGCTGCACTCTCTCAACTGTAGACGTTTTTACACAAACCAATAACTCTCGGTGTCCATCGATATAGCTATTACATATGGTATAATCCTCCACAAGTAGTTCATAATTAGAGCTGGGTCATAATGTCCGTTATACCCCTCTAATCATATCTATCCATTAAGTACCATTGATTCTCTAATGAACAATAAATCCTACATTCCTTACGGAATTAGGAGAGCGCTCATATTGTTCAAGCCCCGAATCAACCCTTAAGGGAACTACCATCTACTTCTCAAAAGAAGGAGTGGATTCCACTATTGTGTACAAACCTTCCCAGCCACAAGCCAAACCGCGATCCCAACATACGGAGTATATTGATCGGGAATGCAACTCCGACCTCACCCAAGGTATATCAAAGACCACGATCTAACCTGAAAGAGTCGATAAGACACTCAGGATTAAGATCACCCACATATAGCCATCATTAGTTGATATATATGAATCTCATCGTTAAACGGATCTTAGTGAGAGATTCATATAAATTATGGCCCAGTCCTATATGATCACATCATACAAGGTGCCTCCATTCTCATATCTACATATGAATGATCCAGGATAGGATCACCGTACACTACGAAATGGACCGTAGCTGTAGATTAACCACAAATAAAGTACCCAGCTTTATTTGCTATCTACGGACTCTTTAGATTGCTCGTTTCAAACTGAATCCATCTATATATGACACTCATATACTCAGTTCGAAATTACATCCGGCAATCTTGGATGTTAAGTGCACATGTTATATAAAGTATGACACAAAATGAATGAATATACTACTTCTTTTATTTATGTTCAAATTACATTTACATATTACAAGCTTTAGGGCAAAAACCCCAACAATCTCCCACTTGCACTAAAGCATGTGAGTCATGTCTCGTAACCCTAGACCTTCTAGGTGACCTTCAAACACTTTAGCCGGTAAGGTCTTCGTAAATGGATCAGCATGACTGTCTTGTGAGGCTATCTTGGTGACGATCACATCTCCTCTATGCACTATCTCTCTAATGAGATGATACTTTCTCTCTATATGCTTCCCTCTCTTGTGGCTTCTTGGTTCTTTGGAATTAGCCACAGCACCACTGTTATCACAATAAAGTGTGATAGGCTTATCCAGATCTGGAACAACTTCCAGATCACTAAAGAACTTACGGAGCCAAACAGCCTCTTTAGCAGCTTCACAAGCGGCTACATATTCGGCTTCCATGGTGGAGTCAGTAATGCAAGATTTCTTTATACTTCTCCGCACAATGGCTCCACCACCTAGGGTGAATACTGATCCAGATGTGGATTTTCTAGAATCCCTGTCTGACTAAAAATCAGAATCTGTGTATTCTAACGGGATCAAATCCTGTCCGGAATACACTAGCATATAGTTTCTCGTTCTCCGAAGATACTTGAGAATAGTCTTGACAGCAACCCAATGATCTAATCCTGGGTTAGACTGGTACCTGCTGACTACTCACACTGCATAGCAGATGTCCGATCTCGTGCATAACAAAGCATACATGAGACTACCTACTGCTGATGCATATGGCACACGTCTCATATCCTCAACTTCTTGAGGTGTCTTAGGACACTGTTCCTTAGACAAGTGAACCCCGTGTCTAGAAGGTAAATTACCTTTCTTGGAGTTCTGCATCGAAAATCGCATAAGAATCTTATCGATATATGATGCCTGAGACAATGCTATGAGTTTGTTCTTACGATCTCTTATAAGTTGGATCCCTAGAACATAACTAGCCTCTCCCAAATCTTTCATTTGGAATTGGCTAGCCAGCCAGCCCTTTACATCAGATAACACTCTTACATCATTCCCAATGAGTAGGATGTCATCTACGTATAGGACCAAGAAAACTACTTTCTTGTCAATGATGCGCTTGTAGACACAAGGCTCATCAACGTTTTGCTCGAAGCCATAGGTTTTGATCATATCATCAAACCTTATGTTCCAAGATCTAGATGCTTGCTTAAGTCCATAAATGGACCTTTGCAACTTGCAAACCTTTTGCTTTTGATCTGGAGACACAAATCCCTCTGGTTGCATCATGTATATGCTTTCATCAAGATTGCCATTCAAGAATGCAGTCTTGGCGTCCATTTGCCAAATTTCATAATCTAAATAGGCAGCAATGGATAAGAGAATCCGAATAGACTTAAACATGGCTACTGGCGAGAAGGTCTCTTCATAATCGACCCCCTATTTCTGGCTATAACCCTTGGCCACTAGTCTTGCCTTGTAGGTTTCTACCTTCCCGTCTACTCCTCTCTTCCTCTTGTAGATCCACTTACATCCTATGGGTTTTACCCCATTCGGTAAGTCTACAAGTTCCCAGACTGAGTTAGAGTACATAGACTCCATCTCGAGATTCATGGCTTTAAGCCATTCCTCTTTATCAGGATCTTCCATTGCATTCTTAAATGTCAATGGATCATCCACACTATCAGCAGAGACAAGATCTTATCCCTCACTTACACCCAAATAGCGTTCAGGCTGTCTCACAACCCTTTCACTACGTCTAGGTGGTAGTGTATCCTAACTAGGAATTATCTGACTTTCAGATGTTAATGAATTAACAACTCTAGTTCACCGAGTACTGGTCTCACCAGGCTCCAACTCATTTAATACAATTTTAGAACGAGGTTTATGATCACTTATATAGTTATCCTCAAGAAACGTTGCATTTGTCGATACAAATACTTTGTTATCTTCAGGACTATAGAAGTATCCACCTCTGGTATCCTTGGAGTATCCTACAAACAAGCAGACCACAGACTTGGGATCTAACTTTCCAGTTCTGTTCTTCAGCACGTGTGCTGGACACCCCCATACGTGAAAATGTCGTAAACTAGCTTTACGACCATTCCACAACTCTAGGGGAGTTTTAGGAATAGATTTGGATGGCACTACATTCAAAATGTATGCCGCTGTTTGTAACGCATATCCCCAAAAAGAATTTGGTAATGATGAGAAACTAATCATAGATCTCACCATTTCCATTAGGGTTCTATTTCTCCTCTCCGCGACACCATTCTGCTGAAGTGTACCAGGAGCTGTGAGTTTGGACACTATCCCATAGTCGACCATAAAGTCTTCAAACTCTTGGTCAAGGTACTCACCTCCACGATCTGATCGTAGAGACTTGATAGTCTTTCCTAACTGGTTCTCAACTTCAGCTCGGAATTCATTAAACTTTTCAAATGTTTCCGACTTCCGTTGCATTAGGTAGACCTATCCATATCTCGAGTAGTCATCTATAAAGGTGACATAATACTCATAACCACCCCTTGAATGTATAAGCTCTAGTGGTTGTTTAGCTCTAAGCCCTTTACCAGTAAAAGGTCTCTTAGTCATCTTACCTTCCAGACAAGATTCACAGACAGGTAAGGTGCCAACCTTTAACTCATTTAAAGATCCGCTTTTTACTAGTCTGTTTATCCGGTCAAGGTTAATATGTCCAAGCCTTAGATGCCAGAGATACGTTTCGTTTTCTGGAGAAATCTTATGTCGTTTAGTTTTTGGTTTTTCAACCTTAAACATTTCGGTGTTAAGCAGTGTAGTATGTATTAACGGTCTTAACACATACAAATTGTTTTCATTAATTCCTGAACAAATATTCAGACCATTCTTTCCAATAATAACTGATTTATTATTAAAAGAAACAGAATATAATTGTTCTAACAACTTAGAAAAGGAAATCAAATTCCGTGTAAATCCAGGAATATAAAAAACATTGTTCAATAATAAAAAACTATTATTATTACAAAATTGCAATCTTATTGCTCCCACTACTTTGGCCGACACGACATCCCCCAACCCCACACACATAGAGAAGGCTCCCTCCTCTAGCTGTGTCCAAGAATCAGTCCACTGCAAAGAAGAACAAACATGGTTAGTGGCCCCCGAATCAACAATCCAAGGTGAAGAATCATCTTCCACTAAACAAGATTCAAGAACAAGTAAATCATATTTACCTTTCTTCTTCTTCTTGGCTACCTCCTCCAGGTACTGAGGACAATTCCTCTTCCAGTGCCCGACCTTGTTACAATGGAAACATTTTCCTTTGTCTTGGTCGGTGGAGGTGCCCTTCTTTTTGCTTTGGGCCTTCTTGGGTTTGGGCTTACCCTTCGCCTTTCCAGCAGACCTCTTCCTCTTCTTATTATTGGAGGAAGATGGTTCGGTGACATTTGCCTCACCGGTCTTACTTTTGCTGTCCTTGGTCATGGACTCAAAAGTAGTGAGCTCATTGAGCAACTGTGTGAGACTAAACCTTAACTTGTTCATCCCGTAGTTGTTCTTAAACTGATCGAAACTCTTCGGAAGAGTCGTCAGTATGATGCTCACTTGACTGGGTTCATCAATGGCCCCGCCATTGACTTCTGCCGTGTTGAAGTAGGACATCATGCTCAGGACATGTTCCCGAATTGATGTACCTTCCTTCATGCGAGCGAGCATAGCGGAACGAACAGCTTCGTGTCGCTTTTGCTCGGAGGGCTGCCAGAACATAGCTTGCAATGACTCCTTAATTTAGAATGCTGTAGTCATTGCTTCGTGCTTTGTGACAAGCACGTCTGTCATAGTAGCTAACAGATATGTTCGGGCCTTCTCATCAGATGAGACCCATCGCTGGTATGCCTCACGAACAGTTCGTGTGGCATTGGCAGTAGGCACCGGAGGACATTCCTCCGAAGCACAAACTTGAGGTCTTTGGTGACCAGTATTGCATTAATGTTAAGTTTCCATTTTGTGTAGTTATAACCAGTTAATTTATCGTTTGCAAGTATTTGTAATAGTGCAGATGACATGGCGGAAAAAACATAAATTAAAGATTCATTCAGTCATACATTCTAAACATGTGCTAATGTTCGGCATAAAATTAAACATGATGCATGAAAATGTTTAATGAACAAGAACAACCCTAAAAACAATGTTACTATGCCATGACAATCCAACATACCACAAGCAAGTGCCGCCTTAGGGTCGGTCAAATTCTTGCATGTTGGATCGAGACCTTCTCAGTCAAAGGATATACCAGAATAACTCTTATGCCAATATCATTCAACCATCGTTTATTAGGTCAGGTTTTTAATTAACCAATTTAATTAAAACCTTGTGAGTGTAACCCATCATTTCAGATCTCAAGAGCTTAACTCGAGAATTGCCGCCTTAGGGTCGGTCAATCCCGAAATCCCCTCCGAAATCCTATCTGTTAGGAAGTCAACCTTGGTATTGATTCTTATAGAAACCCTCCTTAAGGAGGACGAAAACAAAGACGTCACGAGGCCCCACTCGAATCTCACGGTGTTGAACTAATGATGGAGACCGCGGGATATAATGTCATATATCCCTCTCCCACTCACTATTTTATATTAAGGGTTTCTATTAATATTAATGCACCTAGATTAAACTAGATTAAACGGCTAATTTTAATCTAAGCGTCAAGTGCATTAATCACAAATTATTAGAATCCTATTCCAATAACTAATAAACTAAATTGATTTTTAACACTTAAAAAAAAATAGTTCATTAGTGATAATTCAAATCTATGTAAACTGTTTACTAAGACTAGAATTATTATTAAATGTGTATTTACCAAGTTTTAACTATTAAAACTAATACACATTATTAGGTCCAATTATTATTAGGAGCTTAATCAAATTAATCCTAATAAATATTTTAAGGACCCTACTAATCTAAGTATTTAAACTCTTTAATAAAAAGATTAGTAATTAATGAGATTTACCAAGTTTTTACTCCTAAAAACTAATCCCATTAAAAATAGCCAATTATGTGAATAACCCATTTTAATCAAATTAAAAAAAAATTAGACACATAATATAGATGGCTATAATGCATGTATGATATATCAACATATATATATATATATATATATATATATGTGTAGGCACAACTAATTTAAATGACATGTATATGCATGGCAATGCTTAATCATCAAATAATTAAAACATACATGAGTTGACCGAGTGTTGTGGATTATTTAACCTAAAAATTGGAATCTAATTACAAAAAATATTCCCAAGGCATCCCTTGGTCTTCTTGTAATTTTCAAGACTTCCAATCTCTTCAGGTCATGTGCGCTGGTAGCATGCGTGGCTATGTATCACTGGTCTGGATGCGCGCATGTAGGTTGCGCGCTGGAGTCACGCTGGACAGGTTGCGCGCGCTGGTCTGCATGTGCGCAGGTGGAGGAGCGATCGTCTGCATGCACGCTGGTATGCTGCGCTGGAAGGCATGCTCTTGTCTGCGATGGGCGCAGGTGGAAGGGCGCTGATGGGAGGCGCGCTGTTGCTCGCTGGTAGGCGCTGCGCTGGGTGGGAAGGTAGGCAGCGCTGGAAGGCACCACTGGTCAACGCGCGCGCGCAGTCTTCGTTGAGCGACCAGGTAGTAGGGTGCTGGTGGCATGCGCAGGATGCATGCTCACTGGTACCAGGTGAGATTACACATAATTTTTTTTTTTTTTAATAATACAACAGTAAAATAAAATAAAAAAAATTATACAACCCAGAAACACTCTAAATCCACCACACCATAAAAAATTACGATCAACCATGTTTTTTAAATTAAACAATTTAATTATAAAAAAAAAACATCATACACTCATCAAAAAAAAAAAATGCCTACACATTCATACATATCAGGAGTAATCGAATTCGATTATACTGTACAAAAATTGGATCTGATGCCAATTGTTGGAACTTAGGGTTACAGATTGCGCAGCGGAAGGTTTTAAAATTTTTTATGCAATCATTAAACTAACCCATTTGTACAGTAATAATCAAATGCAATAATAAAGTAAAGTGATGAAACATTTTCATACCTACGTAGGAGGCTCCTTCACTTTGATACGAACTGCTCCTGATTTGAACCACATGATCTTCCTCGCTATCTCCCGGAACTGGTAACAGCGTGTGGGCGCGTCACGATATTCAGGACCTGTATGGAGGAAGAAGAGAAGAACACACATAAAAACAAACTCTAGAAGTTCAGCATTTGTGGTCTCACTACACACTAATATTTTCTATTTGTTTTGCTTTTGCTTTTTGCTGTTCACGATGACTTTCTCATCTTGTTTTTGCTTTGTTAGTTTTCTTTGATAATTCGGTTCACTCTCCTTTTGTTAATTAAAAAAAATATATATCTCATATATATAAACCGACATTCGGTTATTATTATTTTTTAATTAAAAATATATATCTCATATATATTCAAAAACAAACCAAAATCTTATTTGATTTTTAAAACTTTTCAAAAGATATCTCATATCCTTTTAAAATTAATTAAATATTTATTTTTGAATTCAAACATTTTAAATTCAAATTCAAATATTTAATTTAATAAAATAAAATAATCATATTGTCTTATTTTATTCAAAATCAAATATCAACTAACACCTTCCATTTAGTGATTAACAACATAATTAAATAATCTTATTATTTAATTTATTTAATCATCATTATTCATTAATTAAATAATCTCATTATTCAATTAATTCCCAAATAAATACGTGTCACTTTCGTAACACAATTAATTGGACAATCCAATTAATTAACTGTGACCCTTGTTACCTAAATCGATCGGGCTAGCAAGGGGACCTATTGGACCCACAGTATTTTGAGCTCCAATAATCCTTAGAAATTATTAATTAAACTCTTTAATTAATATTTCATGATTATTAACTTCAGTGTTATTCCACTAAAAGCCCGAAGCTGCACTCTCTCAACTGTAGACGTTTTTACACAAACCAATAACTCTCGGTGTCTATCGATATAGCTATTACATATGGTATAATCCTCCACAAGTAGTTCATAATTAGAGCTGGGTCATAATATCCGTTATACCCCTCTAATCATATCTATCCATTAAGTACCATTGATTCTCTAATGAACAATAAATCCTACATTCCTTACTGAATTAGGAGAGCCCTCATATTGTTCAAGCCCCGAATCAACCCTTAAGGGAACTACCATCTACTTCTCACAAGAAGGAGTGGATTCCACTATTGTGTACAAACCTTCCCAGCCACAAGCCAAACCGCGATCCCAACATACGGAGTATATTGATCGGGAATGCAACTCCGACCTCACCCATGGTATATCAAAGACCACGATCTAACCTGAAGGAGTCGATAAGACACTCAGGATTAAGATCACCCACATATAGCCATCATTAGTTGATATATATGAATCTCATCGTTAAACGGATCTTAGTGAGAGAGTCATATAAATCATGGCCCAGTCCTATATGATCACATCATACAAGGTGCCTCCATTCTCATATCTACATATGAATGATCCAGGATAGGATCACCGTACACTACGAAATGGACCGCAGCTGTAGATTAACCACAAATAAAGTACCCAGCTTTATTTGCTATCTACGGACTCTTTAGATTGCTCGTTTCAAACTGAATCCATCTATATATGACACTCATATACTCAGTTCGAAATTACATCCGGCAATCTTGGATGTTAAGTGCACATGTTATATAAAGTATGACACAAAATGAATGAATATACTACTTCTTTTATTTATGTTCAAATTATATTTACATATTACAAGCTTTAGGGCAAAAACCCCAACAATACCTACAATATCAACCAAAAGAGCCATAAATACTCACAAAAACACTCAAGAACGAGACAAAGGGAAATGATATGATGGCCAACATGTATGACATTTTTGGCTCGATCAATCTCTAAGATGATAGGGACCATATGGGGCACATGGGGCGATATAACCGAGATACGAGGGAGCACAGAGAGTCCAGCCTATAAGAAGATGCAGAAAGATATGATGGAGAAATGTTGGAATACACTCGGGAAGACATATATGACGACCATAGGAGAAGGTCGCGATAAGTCTCGACTGACGAGGAAGCTCCACCCATAAGGCATAGGGAAACCAACCATGGAGTTAAATATAACCTTCACGATGCTCAGGTCACGGGACGAGTACTAAGGGATCTTTATGGACTCACCATCCGTCAGAAGTTTGATGATCATGGAGTACCGGAGGGTGAGCGAGAAGTTCTATTAAGAAGGATAGAGGCTCTAGAGCGAAGGCAAGGCCGTAGGAACCTACTGATTTGCAACACTGGTAGCCCATTCGCTGACCTAATCCGTCGGGCCCGGTTCTCGAAAAAGCTCAGGATGCTACATGTGAAGCAGTTCAAGGCCAATACCGACCGTCAGGAACATGTCAAAAGGTACCAGAGTGCGATGGCTCAATATGACTATGATGACTCACTTATGTGCAGGATGTTCCCGCAAACTTTGGGGGATCAAGGTCTAGATGGTTTGAAGGCCTTACTAGTGACTCAATCAAGAACTTCGATGAATTGATACAAGCTTTCACCAGGCAGTTTATGGGTAATATCCAGAGGAGAAAGTCAATCTCGGTCCTTTCAACCTTGAAACAAAACAAGGACAAAAAATTAAAGGGTTACCTGACCAGATTCTCTCAGGAGGTGTCAGAGGTACATGATCCAAACGATGACGGGGTGGTCATAGCATTTGTTAACAGTCAGTAACATAGCCAACTATCACTCAACCTAAGGCAAAAAGAGCCGACCACTTACGCACATCTAGTGGATTACGTAGGAGGATATGCCATGGCGGATGAAGAGAAAGATGCCCATGGCGGGGAGTTCATACATAGTGGCCAACCAGAAGAAGGCCAAAAGCCTAAAGATAGTGGTTCGAAGGGAAACCAGAAAGAGGATCGGAATAACAACAATTCGGATAAGGGCAAAGAAGGTCGTAAGGATGATGACCAGAAGGGTAATAAATCCTTTTGAAGGCAATACACCAATTACACTCCCCTAGCTATGAAGTGACGAGAACGTTTTTGTTTTTAGAAAATGTCCATCAAAAATATTTATAAAATCCTTAGCAATGTCCTTAAAATGTGTAAACAAGTATAGTGACAAGCTAGGGTATCGTCCACAGGGAAAGAGAAATTAAATGGTTAAAGCTAGTTAGCTAATACTACTAAACTAAACTAAAACAAAGCATGGAAAAGTAAATATCAATGTTTGGGTTTTGAAAACTAACATCTAAAATGCAAAATATAATTATATTAATTAATCTAAAGTTACACTATTAATTAGCAAGAAAGCGGAGAGATAAGATAATGGGATGAGTGGGAGTCAATACAATCAACTTGAGTTTCTGGGATGGCTTGGATTGAAGTGCTCACAATCCACCCCTTTCACTCTTGTTTTGGATAGATGTGAGGTAGCCGGGATGGTTTGGATTGGAATGCTCACAATCCACCCCTTTTACCTAGCCGGGATATGTTGGATTGGAATGCTCACAACATATCCCTTCCAATTCAAATGAGCTTGGTTAAACACCTAGGGTGTGGATGGTTAAAAATATAAATTGATATCCAATGTAAACCAAGAGTTGGAATGCCTACTTGGCTCATAACGACACCACAATTCAACATCTAGAAAGAGTTGGGAGTTGGAATGCCTACCCAACCCAAAGTGAGTATTAAATGCATTAAAGGCCAAAATCAACCACTAAGTGATATGGGAGTTGGAATGCCTACCCACTTCACAAAGATTTCAATTAAATTTTGATTACTCAAATAAATTCAATTAATCAACAAGAATCAAGAGTTGGAGTGCCTACTTAATTCAAGAGATAATTAAACACTATTAAGCAAATTGAATGGAAGTATATTCATCAAATCAAAGTATGGTGGAAAAACCACAATCCATGAATTTATTACATAACTCCCACTATGGGTTTAACTACTCATGACAAATATATAAAAATAACAAGGAGAAGAGAGATAGAGAAGACCCATGTAGAGATTCTCCTTCCTTCAAGCTTCAATCCAATCTCTAAGTGTCTTTTGTTGAGTAGATGATGAAGATGATGGTTAGATATGGTGAGGAATGATTCTTAGATCTAGGGTTAGTAATTAGAGATATATAATGGATAAAATTCGTGCTTGGAAGAGGGTGGAAGTTTTGAAATGTGGAAGAGAGGGTTTTCAATAAGAAAATGGTGTATTTATAGGCTTGGGAGGTTAAGGCATGATTTAGGCATGAAAGGACAACATTACCCCTCTAAAATGGCCCAAAAACTCGTCATTCGCTGAGCTGGAAAGTGCAATTCACGGGTAGTGCATTGGTAGTGCACGATTAAGTTACCCGTGGAGTACCCGTGCATAGCCACGCAACAATCACTACAATGGCCATAACTTCCTCTAGAAGACTTGAAATCGTAATCTATAAAAACCGTTGGAAACTAGACTTTCGCGGCTTTCTGAATGTATGTAATCCGAAACATAGCTCAATTTGAGAAGGGAAATATGACCCTTTGTAGTTGGATGATTTGCACACGTTTTTTTTACAATTTCAGCCTTTTGGTCACAAAATCTCACTTTTTGCCTGGTCTACTCCCTGGTTGGACAAGTGCACTGGTAAGGTACCCGTGCAATTCCCGTGCACTGAGGTCTTCTCTGAATTCCATCTTTCGGTGCACGGGTTGTGCACGGGTAAAGTACCCGTGCACGGGTTGTGCACGGGTAAAGTACCCGTGCACTAAGGCCTTCAAAAGTTCCCTTTTTGCACCAATTTGTCCCTCTTCGATTCCAATTCCTGATTTTTACCTAATGCTTGCAATTGTAACAAAAGAGCCATCTGACACATATAAAACACCCGAAAATGAGTCAAAGGATAAGGATAAGAGGGCCAAAATATATAGCAATTTTTGTTTTATCAAATACCCCCAAACCAAACCTTTGCTCGTCCTCAAGCAAACTTTAAAATGACACAAATAAAACATTGACAAAAACAAATAACTCAATCTAAAAATTTTCCTAGACTCAAAACAAATAATTCAACAAGCCGCATGTCCAACCGGTGATGAGATGCAAGGATGTGTGATGGAAAGAAGTAGACGTATGCACCATGTTCTAAAACAACTCGAAGGCACTAGAGGGAAACTAGCACTATCACGAATCCCACACCTAAGAGTGCTCTCATATCGGGAACTAATAACTCCCACACCTTAAGCATAATTCGCTTCAACTCTAATCCTCACATGGATTCACTCTTATTTTTCCGCTTTGAGTCCTATCTTCACGCTCATGCAAGGTATGCAAAGATAGAATTTATGCATAGGAATCTAATGCATTGCATACATTTATCAATAAAAGAGTGCTAATTTGTTAGTGAACTATCATAAGAAAGATTTACTATGCCATTAATGTGGAAGATCGAGCATCAACAAACATTCCAAATCAAGACATATCATAGATCAAATAGGTCTTTCCCTTTGGTTGTAATGGGGCTATGGGGTTAGATGTGGTGAAACAAACAAAAATTGGAAGAATTTGGAATTCAAAGATCACTAATCATGCATAAACATACTCACACACCCCATACAAAGCTCTTTCTAACATCAATTACATTCTAGTGACTAGGCATTTACTTACATACACCATTGTGCTACAAATTTTTGTACTCCACATTTTGAGTACTTTACAATTACTTTCAAGGCTCTTTCTCTTTTCTCTTTTCTTTTGCATTGATTTTATTTTATTTCTTTTCGCTTTTACCTTTTTCTTTCTATTCTTTTTACACAATAACATTTGACAATTTGACACTTCGGCTCAGAACAAGGCATGCCCGAAGGATAGTTTTCCCTTAACCAGAATAGATTAGTTGGTCGATGCAACTGCAGGGCACGAGTTGCTCAGTTTCATGGATGCTTACTTTGGGCATAATCAGATCAGGATGTTCGAGCCAGATGAAGAAAAGACTGCCTTCATAACCGAACAAGGGCTTTATTGTTATAAGGTGATGCCCTTCGGTCTCAAGAATGCCGGAGCAACTTACCAGAGGTTGGTAAACAAGATGTATAGGATGAAATGTTAACAATGAGCGTTATTGCCGAGAAGCAAGCGGTAAACCTGAGGGAAACATTTGAAGTACTAAGGAAGTATGGGATGAAGCTCAACCCGAAAAAGTGTGTTTTCGGGGTGCCTTGAAGTGATATTAGGCAATGTGTATTTTAGCCACTCAAAAAGAAAGCCTAAATACTTTCCATTCCCGTAATATGTGTGCTCCCAAGCTAATTTTGAAGCCAAACACATATAGACTTTTCCGTTCTACACCCACGTTATCCATAACCCAAGCAACCTAAACACTTAGCCAACCCTCTCTTAATTGATATTGTTGAGGCTTAGGAATGTAAAGTTGTGTTTAATTTGATAAATGGCGTGTACCTAGGCAAGAGTAATGAGTTGTGAAAATGTGCATAGCAAAAAGGCATGAAAAGAAAAGAAAAGAAAAGAAGCAAAAATGTAACAAAAGAAAAATATGCTTCAAATGCCTTGTGTAAATTGTAAATGCTACTCAAATGGGCAACATGAGTAGTTAAAGATTGCACGTAGAGTCTAATTGTATGCCTGGACGCCATATTGTATTTGGAAGTGGAGTTGCACGAGAAATTAAATGCTTAAGTGTAGAATGTATTGCCTTAACTTGGTTGATTGGTGCTTGTGCCTAAATTTCTCATTCTTCTAATCACCATTCAACGTGGCCACGTTACAACCAAATGGAAAAGACCTAGTTGATCTTAGGGGACGTCTAGATTGGGAATATTAGTTAATGAATGCTCTTTCTACGTTCATGACACGTGATTCTTTCATGAGACTCACTCATTGAAAACAGCGTTTATTCTACACTAAATGTATGCAACTAAGTAGATTCAGTTACATAAATTCATTGGCATACATGTTGCATGAGTGTGAACCTAGGTTTTGAGAGGAAAGATAAGAGAAAATCCATGTGAGAACCTAGCGTCGAAGCGAATTATGCTCGAGGTGTGAGAGTGAGTAGTTTCTGAGGCGAGGGCATTTAAGTGTGGGATTCGTGTTGTGCCAGTTTCCCTTGGGTTGCCTTCGAGTTGTTTAGAACATTTTGCATATGCTCATTCCTCACTCCCATTTGCTTTTGTGTATCTTTCTGCCAGTTGGTTCTGCAACAAGTTTTTCTTTGTGTCTAGGAAAGTTCTTAGTTCGAGTCATTTTTAGTTTGTGTCTTATTTGTTTTATATTATGTTTGCTCGAGGACGAGCAAAGGTTTAGTTTGGGGGTGTTTGATCGTGCCTAAATTGTTGTATATTTCGGCCCTCATTCCTATTCCTTTGTCTCGTTCTTGTGTGTATTTTCTATATATTTTATGTCTAATAGGCTCATTAGTGCTAATTGTAGGCAATAGATGTAATTCTGGGTTTGGAAGCATGTTGCGGTGATTCTGGCAGAAAAGGGGCAAAAGGAAAGACAAAGGATCATAAGCAGCTCTACAGTGCGGGTCAAGTGCGGGTCGCAACCGCACTCCAACCGTACTCCAACCACACTCATGATCATAGCCGGTACTTGATACAGGAGAAGAGTTACAGTGCGGGTCCAGTGCGGGTCATACCAACCAAACTCCACCCGTACTGTTGCCAAAGCCAGAGAAGCTGAGTTGCATCTGACGTTAAAGTGCGGGTACAATGCGGGTCATCCAACCACACTCCACCCGTACTGTTGCCAAACTAGAGAAGCTGAAGTTGCACCTGACATTAGAGCGCGGGTACAGTGCGGGTCATCCACCAGCACTCCACCCGCACTATTGCTCAAAACAGAGGAGGGATTTTGCACCTGACAGTAAAGTGCCACTCAAGTGCGACTCCGGTGCGGGTCAAGTGTGAGTCAAGTGCGGGTAATCCAACCGCACTCCACCCGCACTATTGCCCTGATCAGAGAACTGAAGATGAAGAAAACCTTTACAGTGCGGGTAATTCACCCGCACTCCACCCGCACTCTGCGCACGACAGCTTCTGGTTTCAAGCTTAAGTGACCTATTTTTCCATCCTCTATAAATAGAAAAGGATGGGAACGAACCAAAATAGCTCCCATACCTCCCAACACTTGTATTCTAAGCTAGTAACACATCTCCCTATCATCCAAACCATCTCTACTCAATCAAAGGCAACTAGGAGACTTGGATTCAAGCTTCAAGGAATGAGATCAATCTTCTAGGGTTCTCTATACACTCTCTCTTAGTTTATTTGTTTGTAATAGAACATGAGTAGCTAAAATACCCCACTATGGGGTTGATGTTATTTGTTTGATGGATATTTGGGCTTTGTAAATAAACTCTATGTGTTATATTTATTCTATCTCTATGTTTTATTCCATTGCTTTAATTGATTTCCATTATTGATTTGCTTGGATACACCCTCTTTGCATGATTGATTTGGATTACTTGAGTAGGCAATTAGGTTGTCTAATGCTCAATTGAATGGAAGGATTTCTGGAAATCCGTCTTCACAACCATGCCCTTAATCTAATCTTGAATTAGTGGCTTTCACTATACACTCTAGGTTAGCCACTTGTGAGAGAATTAGAAGCCTCTACTATACACCCTAGGTTGGCTACTTTAGTGATTCTACGAGAACTAACCTTCGAGTTGAATTCGGTTGATAACCTAAAGCCTCATCCAATCTCAAACTGGGTGGCCTTCATTATACATCCTAGGTCGGCCACTTGTGAGGGAATTGGAAGCCATCACTATACACCCTAGGATGGCTACATTAGTAATAGGTTGAGCCATAGCTAGATAGATGAGCATTCATGGAAAAAGTCCTGATTGAGTAACTAGCCATTGTTGGTTGCTTAGGAGGGATTAATCGCTAGTAAGAGGTCTTCACTATACAGCCTATGTTAACCTCTTGCTAGAGATATATACCAACGCTATACACCCTAGGTTGGTTACATTTGTCAATACATGCTTAATTGAGAGTTTGTTGCAATTGCCCTAATATTCACTTACGAGTCCATCAACTCCGTAGTTCCATCATCATTCATTCATCACTCCATTGTTATCTCATTTTATTTGCTTTCATAGTTTAGTTTATATTGTATCTTCATTCGCCATTACTTTACTTTTATGCATGCTAGTTATATTAATCCTAATCTTATCACCGCTACCCCGATCTTAGTGGACGACACCCGTGCTTACTGCTTTACTTGTATTCTACTTGTGAACGCATCGCATAGGTTTTATAAATTGTTTTGACGGACGGTTTTCTGACGGTAAAAACCTTCTCATCAACAAGGCAGCTTGCTTTCGATCGCCTGGGAGCTTCTTTTCTAGAACCAGCTCATAACAGGACTGAACCCCAACCTTCGATCAGGGATAGGCTAGGACCCATGCTCCTAGATCCGAAAAGACCACCATAATATCAGCCCAGGCGAGTTAAGTCTGCCGCAGATGATCTAACCCGGGAGCAACGAGAGGCACCTAGCCCGACGGCATCAAGAAGGGAAGCTTGGGCCCAAGAGGAAGGTTGTTAATGAACCTCTCGAGTGGATCCCGCCCACGAAGAGGATCGGGTAGAGGTCGCCAGTTCATCGGAGGGATCCGACAGTGAAGAATCTGAGGTCAATTTAATGAAACCTGGAAATAAGCTACTGAGGGATCAGCTGGTAAAGGTACAGAAAGAGGTCCAACAGATAAGAAAGTGAAAGAACAAGAAGGATAAGAATGATCCATGAAGCAAGATGAACGCTCCCTTCACCAGGAGGATGCGGGAAGCGGAGTTCCCCCCAAAATTTAAAATGCCAACAGATAAGTTCTCCGGAATAGAAGACCCTTTAAGTCATCTAGAGAGCTTCATCAAACAGATGAAGGTCCAGAATACCACCAGAGCAGCTATGTGTAGGATGTTCCTAATGACCCTAACCGACTACGTGAAAACTTGGTTCAGGATGCTGCCTGCTGGTAACGTGGATTCTTTCACAAAGTTATCAACAGATTTTTGCTCGCAGTTCCAGGGGGTCAAACCTCATCCAAAAGATCCCATACACCTCCAATATGTGATTCAGGAGAGAGGTGAAACACTTCGATCATGCGTGGAACGTTTTCATAAAGAAGTCCTACAAATGGGAGTCCTGGCCGAGAAATAGACTCTCGCCAATTTCAAGCGAAACTTGTGGGCGGGAAAGCTATTTCGTTCCTTCGCCAAGAGACCTCCAGAGACTTACCAGGAAGCCTACCATCGGGTTCTTTAGAAGGTCGAGATCGATGAACAGCTCAAAGTCAAGATGGAACACAACGATATGAGAACGGCAAAGCGTTAGAAAAAAGAAGCTCCCAATCTGAGCCAGCTCAGAAGAATCAAAATTGAAAGTGCCTCACTTTATGATTGGCTTATTTCGTTGACATGGTTAATCATTGTAAAAGGGTAGATTAGGAATTGAAGATCTTACAATTGACTCCAAGTGCTTCAAGAAAGGTAGATTACTTGACTCTACTTTTACTTGAAGGGATATAGCTGCACACACTCACTTGCATGCATTGTATTCTTGTTTACATACAATTGGATGATGTATTGTATGTCACTTATCATACTCCACACTTGCACATATTGCATATCACTTTGTGTGTTGAGTCTGCCTAGAAAATAGGGTTTCTTCTAGTACCGCGGCCTAGACCGCTTGGCAAGCACTGCTTGCACCGCGACATACAGAGCTGTAATCATCAGTAGGCTCATGTTGCCTGGACCGCGTCATGTACACATGTACGCCCAGCGGTCTGTGACACTGTAAACTTCAGTAGGCCCCTGGTGCCTTGACCGCGACCTGTGCACTGCACGCACAGCGGTCCAAACTGCGATTTTGTCCAGTAGGCACATTGCTGCGTGTATCGAGGTCTGGACAACTTGCCCGAGCCGCGATACGCACAGCGGTAATGACGGGTTTTTGTTACTGTTTTCAAAATGGTGTCATTTCGTCTAGGGCTTGATATATATATGCCCTTTCCTCTTCCTTGCCTCTTGAGAGCTTCAGAATTCATTCTCTTTCATTCCTTTTAGAGCTCAAGAGTGTCTTGCAAGAAAAGGTTGCAAGAAACCATTTTTATTGTCCAAAACCCAATCACCCATCATTCATTCATGGTTCTATCATCATCTAGCTTCATCTAGGATGTTTCTAAGCTGGGTCTTCATCAACATAGCTTACTTGGTAAGTAGAACACAACTCTCATCCATCTTTGCGTTCTTGCTTAACAAGAAATCTCTTTTATGTCTCTTATGCATCTAGATTATAATTTTTCATTATAAATAGAGATTTTTGTTGATGTTTGGGTTATTGTATTGTGATAGCTATTGCATCTAGGAATGCTTTGATTTCATATAGCTAGGTTATATGTGTGTCATATAGCAACATGATATCTAGGATTGTTTGAAGCATTCATACATGACTAGATAAGCATTAAATGTGTTGACCTTGCATTTTGTGCATTTAGAATATCATCATATTCACTTTAGGTTTCATATCTCTTCATTTAAGAGTTAAGTCTTGTATTTTCCTTGAGTAGTATACAAGCGAGAGCCTAAAATCACTATTTAAGGCCTGCGGGTAGCAAGGATGGATTAGTAACCGATTAGGTGTGATGTGGTCAACCTAGGTTGTAATCGTTTCTGCATATAGTGGATTTGAGGGTTCGATTAGCGATTAGGCCCGTGAGTTTTTACCCAGTTGGAGGGTTTCTCACGTAAATCATATCACTGTGTCTTTTTGTTTCTTCCGCACTTTTATTATGGCAATGATTGATTGTGATAGATATTAAGGGCTGTGTTGTTTAATTTTGATTTATCAAAAAGATGGCATTTAATTTAACTAAAACCTATTCACCCCCCCCTCTAGGTTAGTTTTATCACTCTTAGTGTTTTTTCAATTGGTATCAGAGCGGGTTCCTTAACATAATTAGGAGATCCTCTGCTCTCTAGGAGTGTTTTGCATTAGATTGTTTTCTGGTTATTGTCTATTGCTTGTTTTCCCTTTCTTTTACTTGATTGATTGCATTCATCTCATTCACCCTTAAACACCATGAGTGGAAACGCATATGAGCGTGAGGGAGCATCGAGTTCAAGACCCCCACTTCTGACGGGGGTTAATTACTCATCATTGAAAGGAAAAATGGAATCCTACCTATGCCAAATTGACGATCGAGTTTGGATGGTGATTGAGGATGGTTACACATCACATACCAAGACTCTCGAAGATGAAAGCGTCGTGCCCAATCCTAAATCGGAATGGGATACTAAAGACTTTGAAGCCTCCAAATGGAACAACAAGGCCATGCATGCAATCTTGTGTGCAGTGGATGAAAATCAACACAAGCTAATCCAAACCACAAGGAATGCACATGAAGCATGGACAATATTGGAAATGGCACATGAAGGAACCGATGTAGTGAAAGACTCCAAACTACAAGTCCTTCAAACACAATTTGAGTCCTTGAAGATGGAAGATCACGAGTGCTTCAATGACTTCCAAGTAAAGCTAATAGATATCGTTAACCAAAGTCATCAATTAGGCGATCCATATACAGATAAAAGGATAAACCAAAAAATTATGAGGTCTCTCCCGGAGAGATTTGATGCAAAAGTGACCGCTATTGAGGAGAATAGCGAATATAAGAAGATGAAGCCAAGTAAGATAATTGGCAAGTTGATGGCTTTTGAGTCAAGAAGAGCCCCTACTTCAACAACACCTCAAAAGAAGCAAAAGAGCATTGCATTGAAGACCTCCAAGGAAGAAAGAGAGGAAGAAGATTCGGATGAAGAAATGGCTCTTATGGTGAAGAAGTTCAAGTAATTCATGAAGTTTGAGAAGAAGGGGATGGGCTCCAAGGGAAAATTTGTGAAGAAGAAGACTCCTTTTAGAAAGGTGGAGAAAAGTGAAGAGAAGGACTCCAAGAAGAGTATTCAATGCTATGAGTGTAGCGGGTATAGTCACATTGCCCCCGAATTCGCCAACTCAAAGAAGAAGAAGAAAGGAAAGGCGATGGCGGCTACTTGGAGTGATAGTGAAGACTTAGAGGAGGAAGAAAAGTCTTCGGATGATGAAGACCAAGTTGCAAACTTCATTGCCTTCTCATCATCTCACAATAGCAAGGAAGTTATGAGTGACCAAGAAGAGGAGAATGACAAGCTAGAAGAAGAAGAAGATGACTCAAGTAATGGGAGTACTTCATCCGAGTCCAAGCATGGATTTGATAAGGAGATGGACTATGAAGACTTCATGGAATACTTCAAAAGTTCTAGAGCTAAGAAGAAAAAAGAGATTCAAGAGTTGAAAAGGAAGAACCTTGAATTGACCTCCAAGATGATTCACTTGAGTGAAGAAGTGAAAAGAACAAGAGAAAGGGAAGAAAGCTTGAAGTTGGAACTTGTTGTGGTCAAGAAAAGTGAAGAATGCTTAAGGAAGGAGCTTGAAGAGGCAAAAGGAGTAATTGCCAAGATGACCTCCGGAACCGAGAAGCTTGACAAGATGCTATCAATTGGAAAGAGCCCTAGTGATGAGAGGGGTTTGGGATATGAGGAAGATGTGAGTACTACATCTTTGAAAAAGACTACTTTTGTCAAGAGTCAAGAAGTTGAAGAAGTCAAAGTCCCATAACAAGTCACAAGAAGGATTGAAATTGGAGAATCCTCAAAACATACTCAAGCCAAGATTCCAATAAGGGCTCAACCACAACAATTTAGAGCATTTCAATCAAGACCTCCACATGAAAGGATACCTCCTCCACAATCAAGGATCATATATGGTCAACAAGGAAAACATGCTACTTTGGCTCAATCACAAAGGAGAGAGTTTTTTCAACATCAAAGGACTACTCAAAGGAGAAGGAAACCTCAAATGGTTGCACAAGGCTATGGTATGAATTTCTACTTTACTCATACTTGTCATTATTGTGGTATTGAAGGCCATATAAGGCCTAATTGCTTTAAGTATATCAAATTGTGTAGATTCGAGAACATGATTGAGAAAAATATGCTTAGAAGAGCCAAAAAGCATGCACCTAGGGATCTTAGAGCAAATGAACCAAAGGCTCCTAGGATTGATAATGTTGCTCCTAGGTGGACTAGAAAAAATGAATATTTTTGCTATGTGGCTCAAGTGGCTTTGAAAGCCAAGGCCTCCAACACTTGGTACCTTGATAGTGGGTGTTCTAGACACATGACCGGAAACAAGAGTTTCTTTGAGACTCTTGTGATAGAGGATGGTGGATTTGTCACCTTTGGTGATGGTTCACGGAAAAAGGTCATAGGGAAAGGTAATATATCTATTCCCGGTTTGCCCTCCTTGCTCGTTGCTCTATATGTAGATGGCTTGCAAGCCAATCTCATTAGTATATCACATTTAAGTGATGAAGGGCTTTCGGTTATGTTTGGCAAAGTTGATTGCTCTATTCTTAAGGAAAATGGGCAAGTGCTTCTAAAAGGCAAGAGATCAAGTGACAATTGTTATTGCCTTGAGTCTAGTAACATCTCTTGTAACTTGTCTAGTTGTGAGCAAGTTGAGTTGTGGCATCAAAGATTTGGCCACATGAATTATGGTGACTTGAAAGTCCTTGAGAGGTTGAATGTTGTGAGAGGCCTTCCTAAGCTTGGGAAGAGGTTTGAGGGAGTTTGTGGACCTTGTCAACAAGGGAAGCAAACTAAAAGTGTACACAAGAAAGGAAAATTCCTGTGTACCAAGGAGCCATTGGAACTCCTTCATATGGACCTCATGGATCCCATGCAAACCGAGAGTCTAGGTGGTAAAAGGTATATCTCTGTAGTGGTTGATGACTTCTCTAGGTTCACATGGACTTACTTCCTTAGAGAGAAGTCTGAGGCTTTTGAGAAATTCAAAATGCTATGTGTCAAAATTCAAAATGAGAAAAATTCTCACATTAGGAGCATTAAGAGAATTAGAAGTGATCATGGGAAAGAATTTGAGAATAGTAGCTTTGAGAGTTTCTATAATGGTCTAGGTATTTCCCATGAATTCTCGGCTCCTAGAACTCCCCAACAAAATGGAGTTGTGGAAAGGAAGAATAGGGTTTTACAAGAGATGGCTCGGGTGATGTTGCATAGCAACAAAGTTCCTAGGAAT
This sequence comes from Dipteronia sinensis, assembly GCA_033220585.1. Lineage (NCBI taxonomy): Eukaryota > Viridiplantae > Streptophyta > Magnoliopsida > Sapindales > Sapindaceae > Dipteronia > Dipteronia sinensis. Next base: position 36,663,393 of record CM065637.1, read on the forward strand.
TTATGGGCCGAAGCCGTTAATACGGCTTCTTATATAGGGAATAGAGTTTTCCTTAGACCCGCGACCAAACAAACATCCTATGCGTTATGGAAGGGAAGAAAACCCAATGTTAGCTATTTCCATATCTTTAGAAGTAAGTGCTATATTCTTAATGATCGTGATCAACTTGGCAAGTTTGATGCCAAGAGTGATGAGGGTATTTTCATTGGATATGCACTCAATAGCAAGGCCTATAGAGTTTTCAATCTAAAAACTTGAAATGTCATGGAATCATCAAATGTTGTCATTGATGATTGTAGGCACAAAAATTTTGACCATGGGGAGGATGTTTGTGAGAATGGTGACCTTCCTTTGAAGGAGTGTGGTGAGACACCAAGTGATGTGAAGTCTAATCATAGTGAAGAGGATGATCAACCTCTTGATAGAGATCCTTTTTTGGACTCTAAAGAGCCCACTCCATGGGTTAGACATCTCCACAACAAGAATGACATTCTTGGAGATCTGAAAGAGGGTGTTAGGACTAGGCGTCAAATAGCTAATAAAATTAGCTATACTTGTTACACCTCTCAAGTTGAACCCAAAAAGGTTGATGAAGCCTTGAATGATGAGTTTTGGGTTCTTGCCATGCAAGAAGTGCTAAACCAATTTGAAAGAAATGAGGTTTGGACTCTAGTTCCTAGACCCAAGGACACTAATGTCATAGGCACCAAATGGGTGTATAGGAACAAGTCGGATGAGGATGGCAACATTGTTCGCAACAAGGCTAGGCTTGTGGCACAAGGATACTCTTAAATTGAGGGTATTGACTTTGAGGAGACTTTTGCTCCCGTTGCCCGTCTTGAGTCTATAAGGCTTCTCTTGTCCATTTCTTGTGTGTATAAGTTCAAACTACATCAAATGGATGTTAATAGTGCCTTCCTCAATGGCTTCTTGCATGAGGAAGTGTTTGTTGAACAACCCAAGAGGTTTGTGGATCCACACCACCCCAATCATGTCTATCGCCTCAAAAAGGCACTTTATGGGTTGAAACAATCACCGAGGGCTTGGTATGAGCGCCTCACTCTTTATCTTGTTGACAATGGCTACTCAAGAGGTAGTGTTGACAAGACTTTGTTCATCAAGTGCAACAAAGATGAGCTATTCATAGCTCAAATTTGTGTTAATGATATTGTATTTGGTTCAACCAATGAGTCAAAAGTGAGACAATTTGTTGATGTCATGTCTCTTGAATTTGAAATGAGCATGGTTGGTGAACTAAATTACTTCCTAGGCTTGAAAATTAAGCAAATGCATGATGGGATTTTCATATCCCAAGCTAAGTATGCCAAAAGCCTAGTGAATAAGTTTGGTCTTGACAATGCCAAACATTGTGACACACCCATGAGTACCACTTTGAAGCTAAGCAAGGATGCTAGTGGTAAAAGTGTTGATCAAAGATTGTATCGTGGCATGATAGGTAGTTTGCTATACTTGACCGCAAGTAGGCCCGATGTCTCCTTTAGTGTGGGTGTTTGTGCTAGGTACCAAGCCAATCCCATAGAATCTCACCTTGTTGCGGTGAAGAGGATCATTCCTTTTATGAATGGTACCTCCAATCATGAGATATGGTACTCCTTTGACACTAATCCAAATCTTGTTGGATTTAGTGATGCCGATTGGGCTGGGAATTGTGATGATAGGAAGAGTACATCGGGTGGTTGTTTCTTTCTAGGCAACAACTTGGTGTCTTGGTTTTGCAAGAAGCAAAACTCAATTTCCCTATCCACGGCCTAGGCGGAATACATAGCCGCCGGTAGTGCTTGTACCCAATTGTTGTGGATGAAGCAAATGCTAGTCGACTATGGCTTAGAGCAAGGCACTCTCACCTTGTTTTGTGACAACATGAGTGCCATAAACATTTCTAAGAATCCCGTCCAACATTCTAGGACAAAGTACATTGACATTAGACATCATTTCATTAGAGAGCTAGTTGAGAGCAAAACTATTGCATTGGAGCATGTGGGAACTAATGACCAACTAGCGGACTTATTTACAAAGCCCTTAGATACCATTAGGTTTGGCAACCTTAGTAAGTCTATTGGGATTTGTCATTTGGCTTGAAATGGTATGTCTTGACCCCTTATGGGAAGCTCAAGCAAAGAGAGCAAATTGGCATGAAAGTGCATTGTGATACATTGATATATTTTATGCTCCTTCATTAATTGCTTGAGATGATCGGTTATGCATATAAGTACGTTATTTTCTTCATAAGTGTGAAAATTGCTTTTCTTGCAATCCATGTTATATTTATGTTCAAACATGCATTTTTGGACTAGGAGATTTACTTTGGAAGTACAATTTGAATGACCTATAATTGATCTCCATGACATGATATTTTTATTAATGACATGCTTTAAGTTGATATGCATGAAGACACATTTTTTTTTATCGCTTAAACATGAATGCAAAACTGTCTGCATAAGCAAATGAGAAGACTAAACTAAATAAGGACCATGAGTCTATTCAACAAATAAGGATGTCTCATCCAAATTTAGTCTTCTCTCTCTCTTTATTAGTTGAACAATGCTACTATCATACTGGTATCTTACCCGGAAAAATCAAATAGGGTGCAAAAAGTCGCTCATGTCTTGTTTCGCTTATAAAGTTTGATATAGTTGCTCTTTAAATTGAATTTCTTATAAACAATCTATATCATTGCTTTAAATCATGACAAAGGATGAAAATTGGTTTGAATTCTTTTGGAAACCCTTGTTGTTTGCTTTGCTAAATACCATTGTTTTGAACTTGAATGCAACATGTCTTGCCTGCAAAACATCGTATCACACCTTTTCATAAAATAAAGCTCCTTGATTCTCTCCTACTTAATTGAGTTGCATAAAGTTGCTTATATGAACTTGCATATGTTTAATGCTATCAGCTCTCCTTGCCAAAAGCTTACCCATTTAGGGGGACTCCCTTTGCCTATCTCATGACAAAAATGGGGAGAAGAGTTGTGTGCTTTAGTGGACTAGTAGTGTCTTGTTTAGGGGGAGTTGAGAGCTATCATGTAGGGGGAGTAATGCATTGCATAGCATGATTACATTATTTGATTGTATTTTGTTAAGGCTATTGCAAATGATGTTGTTTGTTGTTGTTTATGGTTATTGAAAGCACCTCACACACACTTGATCTTGGAAGGTATCCTTATTTGTTTTGTTTATTGTGTGTAGGTTGGATTGTTCCACAAACTTTGGATTGACTTGAAGATGTTCAAGACTTAGACTATAGTCTTTATTGTAATGTAGAAACTTTTGTTGACCAACTTTTTTTTATTTTTGTGAGGTTGCTTTGTGAGTGGTGGTTTTGTCACGAAATAGCAAAAGTGGGAGATTGTAAGTGCCTCACTTTATGATTGGCTTATTTCATTGACAAAATCACAATTGGGGTTAATCATTGTAAAAGGGTAGATTAGGAATTGAAGATCTACCAATTGACTCCAAGTGCTTTAAGAAAGGTAGATTACTTGACTCTACTTTTACTTGAAGGGATATAGCTGCACACACTCACTTGCATGCATTATATTCTTGTTTACATACAATTGGATGATGTATTGTATGTCACTCATCATACTCCACACTTGCACATATTTCACATCACTTTGTGTGTTGAGTCTGCCTAGAAAATAGGGTTTCTTCTAGTACCGCGGCCTAGACCGCTTGGCAAGCACTGCTTGCACCGCGGCATACAGAGCGGTAATCATCAGTCGGCTCATGCTGCCTGGACCGCGTTCTGTACACATGTATGCCCAGCGGTCTGTGACACGGTAAACTTCAGTAGGCCCCTGATGCCGTGATCGCGGCCTGTGCAATGCACGCACAGAAGTCGAAACTGCGTTGTTGTCCAGTAGGCACACTGCTGCGTGTACCGAGGTCTGGACAACTTGCCCGAGCCGCGGTACGCACAGCGGTAATGACGGGTTTTTGTAACTGTTTTCAAAACGGTGTCATTTTGTCTAGGGCTTGATATATATATGCCCTTTCCTCTTCCTTGCCTCTTGAGAGCTTCAGAATTCATTCTCTTTCATTCCTTTTAGAGCTCAAGAGTGTCTTGCAAGAAAAGGTTGCAAGAAACCATTTTTATTGTCCAAAACCCAATCACCCATCATTCATTCATGGTTCTATCATCATCTAGCTTCATATAGGATGTTTCTAAGCATGGGTCTTCATCAACATAGCTTACTTGGTAAGTAGAACACCACTCTCATCCATCTTTGTGTTCTTGCTTAACAAGAAATCTCTTTTATGTCTCTTATGCATCTAGATTATAATTTTTCATTATAAATAGAGATTCTTGTTGATGTTTGGGTTGTTGTATTGTGATAGCTATTGCATCTAGGAATGCTTTGATTTCATATAGCTAGGTTATATGTGTGTCATATAGCAACATGATATCTAGGATTGTTTGAAGCATTCATACATGACTAGATAAGCATTAAATGTGTTGACCTTGCATTTTGTGCATTTAGAATATCATCATATTCACTTTAGGTTTCATATCTCTTCATTTAAGAATTAAGTCTTGTATTTGCCTTGAGTAGTATACAAGCGAGAGCCTAAAATCACTATTTAAGGCCTGCGGGTAGCAATGGACGGATTAGTAACCGATTAGGTGTGATGTGGTCAACCTAGGTTGTAATCGTTTCTGCATATAGTGGATTTGAGGGTTCGATTGGCGATTAGGCCCGTGAGTTTTTACCCAGTTGGAGGGTTTCTCACGTAAATCATATCATTGTGTCTTTTTGTTTCTTCCGCACTTTTATTATGGCAATGATTGATTGTGATAGAGATTAGGGGCTGTGTTGTTTAATTTTGATTAATCAAAAAGATGGCATTTAATTTAACTAAAACCTATTCACCCCCCCCCTCTAGGTTAGTTTTATCACTCTTAGTGTATTTTCAAAAATAAACCTCCCAATAGGTCGACCTATCATTTCTCCGTTTATGAGCTCAGGCAAGAAAGGTATCCTGCAAGATGAACCCCTCCTCGGGCTTCGCCTCCTCCTAGGACCGTAGCCCCCATAATACGAGGTGAGAAAGGATATGATTATTACACTCCCCTGAACACCTCCCGAGAAACAGTCTACCTTGCTATACAGTGTAGGGAAAAATTGATATAAAACGCAGCAGAAGAAAGGAAAAATAGATTTCGTATGGTTTTAAAATTTTTCTCGAAGTTGAACCTTAACCTTTTAATTAATTAAACTCAAATATATACGGTTAGAGTTAAATACCTCTTGACGCGTGATCCGATTGACTTACGTCGATTGGTAATCCGCAAAAACCTTTCCGATGCCCATGAATAGTACCCCCCCCCCCCCCGTGAACAGTGATCGTGAACAGTACCGCGAGATCTTCCAATCCGAACACGTACGTGAATCACCTAGGAGCGTGGTCTCCCTTTTTCTTTGAATTGCAAACCTGAGAATGGATGACCAAAGTTTTCTTTTTCTTTTGTTAGTCACAAAACAATTAAAAGAAGACAAAAATTATTCTGGTCACTTTTGAGTTCTAAATCTAATGATCGAAACTCGCGTGAACCTAATTCGATGTTTTACACACAAGCTTATTGATGAACAAGCAATCAGTGTACTATCAAAGAATAATCTCTTCTCTCTTTTATGTTTAGTAGAATAAAAATTATCTTTTTCTATGAATTGAGAAGAAGAAGAAAAATTGAATCATTCAATCAACTATCGTGGCCGAATTCTATATGTGGAATTATATAGGTGGCCGAAATTTTGCTTCCTCTTCTATTTAGGATTGCCGAAATCTTCCTCTAAATAGACTAGGGTTGCCGCAAATCACATACCAAAAGGAGTTTGTGTTGCACCCTATTTTCCATCAACCTTTAGACTTCAAAACCTAATCCAACTCATAGATATTTTTATTCTTTTATTGACTAAATAAAAAGACTTCTTATTTGATTAAATAAATAAAATTAACTATTTATTTTCTTATCAAACAAGTCTTTTACTTTTAATATACTACTACCAATAGTATAACTTTAGGAAATATATTTCCTGATCAGAAAAAAAATTTGTTTCTTAATTAAACAATTAATTAATAAATTAACTAATTCTTATTTAATTAAAACAATGAAACAAAATAATATATTAGGTTAATATATACACCTTGCCGCCCCACTAATATATAAATTGGCCATATATTATTTTCTTATTTCATTTAATCCATTGGACTTTAAATAAAAGCCCACATGTGAACCAGACCCATTCTTACTAAAAGAAACAAACCCACATGTCTCCTTTTAATATATTAATATAATAGTGTAGCCCATTAATTAAATAATAGACATATTATATTCTTGATATATTAAAAACAATTCTAGATGGACCCTTAAATCGGCCCGGTAGAATATATCAAGTGATCCATGCAAATACGTGTGGATTGGGGATCTTGGCGGGCTATCTAAATTTAAGCTTCAATAGACACAACCTAATCACAATCAACAAATGATTCACTTAGGTCCAATCTATTAATTTTAACTTATTCCACTAAAGAGCTAAAATTGAACTCTTAAATAAAGATAGAATAAGGAGATATTTCTCATTCATACCCTAGACAATCTTATAGGAGATGGTGTATCCTCGTGAATAATATCAGTAATCGCCAAGAGCTCATAGACCGCCTATAGCTCTCCAAGTTAACATATTTCCTCATATGACCACATTTCGAACTTGGATACTTTGACTTGTCCAGAAACCATGTTTTCAATAATCATCATTGAAAACTCAACGTTGAGATTTAATATCCAATACCTCAAAACATCCATATGATGATATTATACTCTCATTTAATAAATGGAACCACGATGTCCATATCTATAAATGTAGTCCTCTATCGATTAACAAATGTATACCACCAAACTATCGAGGATAGACTATGCTATATAATCGTACTCATTGATAGCTCTAATGATAACACTTGCAACCATAAGTCCATCATTTATCTCAGGATTAAGATAGACTCTCCGATTGTCCTCTTTAATGAAAAGACTTATATCTAGTGACGGTTCTAGATAAAGTATTTCATTGTGATCCAGTTCAATGCACCTAGTGCACTAGATTCTTTTACTCGAAAACCTTTCGATGATTTTAGACTCATCATATTCATTTAATCCCACTCAAATGCTAGTAAAAGAATTCTACAACTTTAACAAGATAGAGGTGCCCAACCTTTGACTTAAGTTGTGAACGTTATTCAAGACTAACTAAAGAATTGTGTCTACCTCATACATATCCGGATGTATGAACAATTCTTCATGTCTCATAGTCTTTTGACCTTATGATTATTTACCTTGACAATTATAATAATAAATGCTATAAGTAATTGTAAGAATCAAAATTCACTTTATTAATATGAGAATATTGTCAGTTACAATATTACCCTCTTGCCATTGAGCATAATCCTAACATACGGGACACGGGGCTACTCCAAAAGCCCGCACCCATGAAAGCCCCTGTCGATAGGAGGAACCGGTACAAGTACTGTGACTTCCATGAAGTTGTGGGCAACAACACGTCGGAGTGTTATAATTTACGCAACCAGATTGAAGCCCTGATAAGGGGAGGATGTTTGATTGAGTTCTTGCAGCTGGTCAGAGACAATATTTTGACTGGAAGAGAGGTACAAGCGAAATCCGTGAACATGTGGAGAAGAGAAAGGGGGAACAAACTGACTTAATGCAACAAATACATGTGATACACACCATCAGCGGAGGTCCCACATTGACCAGTACCTCAAATAACTCCAATAAAAACCATGCAAGGAAGATTCCCCGTGTAGAAGAAGGTCGGAGTATCTTCAATGTCAGCCAAAGCCCGGCGGAGCCCTCCCAATAAGCACATATAATTTTCACTGAAGCAGATGTCTTCAACACCGTGCAACCTCATGATAATCCCATGGTGATCATGATACAAATTGCAAACTGCCTGGTCCATCGCTTGCTTGTAGATACGGGCAGCAGTGTAGATATCCTCTTCAAGGATACCTTGGAAAAATTAAATCTGAAGCAATGGTGTTACAACAGCTGTACAACTCCACTTTCTGGGTTCACCGAAATTTTGATCATACCGGTGGGATCGAAGATCCTCCCAGTGACCGTCAGAAGCACACCTCTCCAACAGAATGTTATGACGGACTTTGTTGTGGTAGACACCCCATCGGCCTACAACGCCATCTTAGGGAGACCATTCCTGTCCTCCTTGAAGGGAGTCTTGTCTATATACCACAATGTCCTGAAGTTCCCAGTGGGAACCAAAATGGGGGAGGTACGCGGAGACCAGTAAGTAGCTAAGAAGTGCTACACAGTGTCCGCCAATCCTACAGCTTTAGCGAAACAGTTTGTACAGGTTACAACAACCCAGGACATGGAGGCATCCCGGATAATCCAGGAAGATATGGCGCCCGCGGAACATCCAGAGAGTGAACCCATTATGCTTTATGGGGAAGAACATAGCAAGGAATGGGCCAGCGGGCAACCCGTAGATAGACTAGAGGAGATACCTATCAGAAATGACGATCCCTCAAAGGTCGTCAAGGTCGGGGCTACCCTCAAACCAAAAGTGAAAGAAGGCATGATTGGGCTTCTCAGAGAATTCAACGAAATCTTCGCTTGGAACCACGATGAGATGCTCGGGATCTTGGTATCATTGGCAGCCCATCGATTAGCGGTAGATCCAACAATCAAGCCCATCAAACAGAAGAGGCGTCACTTTAACGCTGAAAGGAATGCTGCGGTGTAGGAAGAAGTAGACAAATTGATCAAGGCAGGGTGCATCAGAGAAGTGAACTACCCCGAATGGATTGCCAACGTGGTCATGGTTACAAAGGCGAATGGGAAATGGTGTATGTGTGTCGATTACACCGACCTCAACCGGGCATGTCCAAAAGACAGCTTTTCTTTACAAAAGATCGATCGGCTGGTTGACTCCACGTCCGGAAATAAACTTCTTAGTTTCATGGACGCGTTCTCAGGGTATAACCAGATTAAGATGCACCCAGATGACCAAGATAAGACTAGCTTTATTACTGGGCAGGGCTTATACTGCTACAAGGTAATTCCATTTGGCTTGAAGAATGCGGGGGCTACATACCAGTGGTTGGTCAACAAGCTGTTCAAGCCCAAGATCGAAAGGACGATGGAGGTATACATCGACGACATGATCACAAAATCACCAAGCGCAGAAGGACATCAGGAAGACCTTCGTAAGACCTTTCTTATCCTAAGAGAAAACCAGATGCAGTCGAACCCCTCCAAGTGCGCTTTCGGGGTAACAGCGGGGAAGTTTCTAGGTTTCATGGTTCATGAGAGAGGCATAGAGGCCAACCAAGAAAAAATCAAAGCTATCTTGGACTTGGAATCCCCCACATCACTCAAACAGGTACAAGTTCTGACTGGGCGTGTAGCAGCGCTCAACATTTTTATCTCTCGCTCCACAGATAAATGCCTCCTTTTATTCAAAGCCATCAAGCAAGGGAATAACATGAATTGGAGCCCGGAGAGTGAGCAAGCTTTCCAAGCCTTGAAGAAATACCTAACAAGCCCACCGTTGTTAGTCAAGCCGGTTCCCGGAGAGGAGCTGCAGATCTACCTAGCCGTCTCAAAAACTGCAGTAAGCGGAGCTTTGGCCAAGGAGTGTGGCGACGGGATTCAAAAGCCCATATACTATGTGAGTCATGCTTTAACCAAGTCAGAAAAAAATTATATTCTCTTGGAGAAGCTCGCTTATGCTCTGGTGACCTCGGCGAGGAAGCTCCGTCCCTATTTTCAAGCTCATTCAATAGCAGTAGTGACGGACCAACCTCTCCCCCAATTCTTACAAAGACCGGACGTGTCCGGGAGGCTAGTCTTATGGGCCCTAGAGCTCACCCAGTTCGACTTAAAATACAAGCCTAGGACCACGATCAAAGCGCAGGCTTTGGCAGACTTTGTTGCATAATTTTTAGCGCTCCTAGGCCAAGCGAATCCTGCAGCATCGAGCATGGTCCCTGAGAAGATTTCTGAGATCGATAATTGGCTGGAAGGTTGCAAATCCTGGACTCTCTATACAGCTGGTGCATTCGGGAAAGCTTGGGGAGGACCTGGAGTAGTTTTAATAGACCCAGAGGGGACTGAATTCTGTCACTGCTTCAGATTCGAATTCAAAGCCACCAATAATGAAGCGGAATACGAAGCCCTCCTAGCCGGGATAAAGGCAGCCATCGAACTGGAGGTCGACTACCTACAAATCAAGAGCGACTCATTACTTGTGGTCAATCAGGTGTCTGGGGTGTACCAGGCAAAGGGAGACAACATGGCCGCCTACCTAAGGCTAGCTCAGTCGCTTAAAAATAAGTTTAAGGGTTCAAGATCGATCAGGTGTCATGACACCAAAACCACCGTACGAATGTTCTAGCTAAGATAGCCGCAAATGGAGGCCAATCCTTACCACGGGGAGTTCCTCTCTAAGTGATCTCCCAACCAAGCATAGCCGCAAGTAAGGAAATCTGCTCCCTGGATTGTTAGCCTTCCTGGATGGACCCGATCGTTGCCCACCTCCAAGAGGGAAAGCTTCCCGAGGAGCCCGAAGAATTTAAAGGCTCTCGGTCCGATATTGCCCGGTAGACGGATACCTCTACAGAAGAGGTAGATCCCTCCCATTACTTCTATGTTTATATCCTGATGATGCTAAATGGGCATTAAGAGATGTTCATTCCAAGGACTACGGGAACCACATTAGTGGAGAGGCTTTAGCATATCAAGTGCTACGTATGGGGTACTACTGGCTGACCATCCACCAAGACGTAAGAAGCTTTGTACGATCTTGCGAGCCATGTCAAAGGACTTCAAACTTGAACCACCAGCCACCAGAGCGACTGTCATCTCTCAGTTCACCCTGCCCCTTTACCATGTGGGGGATCGACCTAATTGAACCGCTCCCCATCGCTCATGGACAGGTTAAATATGCTATCGTGGCTATCGATTATTTCACAGGATTGGTCGAGGCAGAGCCTCTTTCTCGAATATCAGAAAAGAATATGACCAAGTTCATCAAAAACAACGTGGTATGTAGATTCAGAACCCCTCTAATCATTATCGCCGACCTAGGCAAGCAGTTCGACAATGCCCGATTCAAAGACTTCTGCAAAGGTTTGGGAATCGACCTTAGTCTCGCTTCAGTAGCCCATCCTCAGACTAACGGGCTGGTGGAGTCCAACAACAAGACTATCAAGAAGCCTCTGAAGAAGAAACTAAAGTAGAAGAAAGGCAAATGGGCCGACGAACTGCCCGAGGTCCTCTGGGCATACCGGACTACAAAGAGGACAGCTACCGGGGAGACACCTTACTCTCTGGCTTTCGGAGTTGAAGCGGTCCTCTCTATCGAGCATAAATTGACCTCATTCAGGGTGCAACATTTTGAACCCGAAAGTAACGAGGTCAAGCTCAGAGCTAATCTAGACCCCTTAGAAGAGAAACAAGACCGTGTAGCTGAGAAAGTGGCAATCTACCAGAGCAAGATCGCTAGATATTTCAACCAAAAGATCAGAGCCTGGAATTTCAAAGAAGAGGATCTACTGCTTAGGAAAGTGACCTCGAATACTCGGAAAAGGTCAGATGGAGTCCTAGGCCACAATTTGGAAGGGCCATACTTGATAAAGGTAGTTGCTCGCAATGGAGCCTACAAACTCGAAGACATGGATGGACGACCTATCGACCACACCTGGAACGCAGATCACTTGAGGAAATTCTACCCATGAGCAGAGAGCTTTCAAGCAGATTACCCCCATTTAGGTTTCAATTAAATCCCTAATAACGATGTACTACATCTCAATCATCAATAAAGTCTGCATTTTTTCTTTATCTCCGATTATGTTCAACATTAGTATCTACATATTCGACTGGGAAGTTCGACATAGTCACCTCAAGACCAAGGACAAGCCAGGGAAACCCCCTCGCTGCCTCTGATGCCTTGGCAGGGCACCACCCCAGCACGGAAGGGTCTGAGTGTAAGAGCATAGTTGCCATCCAGATCTCGAGACCAGGGACTGGCCTGGAAAACCCCCTCGTTACTCCTGATGCCTTGGTCAAGCTACCACCTCTAAGAAGGGTCTGAGTGTAAGAGCATAGTTGCCATCCAAATCTCGAGACCAGGAAATAGCTAGACAACCCTCCTGATGCCTTGGTAGGGCTACCACCCCCAAGAAGGGTCTGAGTGTAAAAGCATAGTTGCCATGTTAGAACCTAGGGTTACAGATTGCGCAGCGGAAGGTTCTAAAAATTTTTATGCAATCATTAAACTAACCCATTTGTACAGTAATAATCAAATACAATAATAAAGTGACGGAATTTATTTTTCATACCAACGTAGGAGGCTCCTTCACTTTGATACGAACTGCTCCTGATTTGAACCACATAATCTTCCTCGCTATCTCCCGGAACTGGTAACAGCGTGTGGGCGTGTCACGATATTCAGGACCTGTGTGGAGGAAGAAGAGAAGAACATACACAAAAAACAAAACTAGAAGTGCAGCACTTGTGGTCTCACCACACCCTAACTTTTTTTTTCTCTTTGTTTTGCTTTTTCTCTTTGCTGTGTGTCACGAACCAATTCTTTTCTCTCCTTTTCAATTCAAGTAATCTTATTTCTTATTTTCTGTGTTAGTCACAAACACATTCGGTTCAATTAAGTAATCTAATTACTTTTTAATTAAATATATATCACATATATATAAAATAAAATCAAACCAAAATCTTATTTGATTTTTTAAAACTTTTCAAAAAGAATATCTCATATCCTTTTAAAATTAATTAAATATTTATTTTTGAATTCAAACATTTTAAATTCAAATTCAAATATTTAATTTAATAAAATAAAATAATCATATTATCTTATTTTATTCAAAATCAAATATCAACTAACACCCTCCATTTAGTGATTAACAACATAATTAAATAATCTTATTATTTAATTTATTTAATCACCATTATTCATTAATTAAATAATCTCATTATTCAATTAACTCCCGAATAAATACGTGTCACTTTCGTAACACAATTAATTGGACAATCCAATTAATTAATCGTAACCCTTGTCACCTAAATCGATCGGGCTAGCAAGGGGACCTAATGGACCCACAGTATTTTGAGCTCCAATAATCCTTAGAAATTATTAATTAAACTCTTTAATTAATATTTCATGATTATTAACTTCGGTGTTATTCCACTAAAAACCCGAAGCTGCACTCTCTCAACTGTAGACGTTTTTACACAAACCAATAACTCTCGGTGTCCATCGATATAGATATTACATATGGTATAATCCTCCACAAGTAGTTCATAATTAGAGCTGGGTCATAATGTCCGTTATACCCCTCTAATCATATCTTTCCATTAAGTACCATTGATTCTCTAATGGTCTTAACATATCCCCTCTAATCATATCCTCCACATATGGTGTTGAGCAGTGTTGTATGCATTAACGGTCTTAACACATACAAATTGTTTTCATTAATTCCTGAACAAATATTCAGACCATTCTTTGCAATAATAACTGATTTATTATTAAAAGAAACAGAATATAATTGTTCTAACAACTTAGAAACGGAAATCAAATTCCGTGTAAATCCAGGAATATAAAAAACATTGTTCAATAATAAAAACTATTATTATTACAAAATTGCAATCTCATTGCTCCCACTGCTTTGGCCGACACGACTTCTTCCGACCCCACACGCATGGAGAAGGCTCCCTCCTCTAACTGTGTCCAAGAATCAGTCCACTGCAAAGAAGAACAAACATGGTTAGTGGCCCCCGAATCAACAATCCAAGGTGAAGAATCATCTTCCACTAAAAAAGATTCAAGAACAAGTAAATCATATTTACCTTTCTTCTTCTTCTTGGCTACCTCCTCCAGGTACTGAGGACAGTTCCTCTTCCAGTGCCCGACCTTGTTGCAATGGAAACATTTTCCTTTGTCTTAGTCGGTGGAGGTGCCCTTCTTTTTGCTTTGGGCCTTCTTGGGTTTGGGCTTACTCTTTGCCTTTCCAGTAGACCTCTTCCTCTTCTTATTATTGGAGGAAGATGGTTCGGCAACATTTGCCTCACCGGTCTTACTTCTGCTGTCCTTGGTCATGGACTCAAAAGTAGCCATTGAGCAAATGTGTGAGACTAAACCTTAACTTGTTCATCCCGTAGTTGTTCTTAAACTGATCGAAACTCTTCGGAAGAGTCGTTAGTATGATTCTCACTTGACTGGGTTCGTCAATGGCCCCGCCATTGACTTCTGCCGTGTTGAAGTAGGACATCATGCTCAGGACATGTTCCCGAACTGATGTTCCTTCCTTCATGCGAGCGAGCATAGCGGAACAAACAGCTTCGTGTCGCTTTTGCTCGGAGGGCTGCCCGAACATAGCTTGCAATGACTCCATAATTTCGAATGCTGAAGTCATTGCTTCGTGCTTTGTGACAAGCACGTCTGTCATAGAAGCTAACAGATATGTTCGGGCCTTCTCATCAGATGAGACCCATCGCTGGTATGCCTCACGAACAGTTCGTGTGGCATTGGCAGTAGGCACCGGAGGACATTCCTTCGTAAGCACAAACTTGAGGCCTTTGGTGACCAGTATTGCATTAATGTTAAGTTTCCATTTTGTGTAGTTATCACCAGTTAATTTATCGTTTGCAAGTATTTGTAATAGTGCAGAGACATGGCTGAAAAAACATAAATTAAAGATTCATTCAGTCATACATTTTAAACATGTGCTGATGTTCGGCATAAAATTAAACATGATGCATGAAAATTTTTAATGAACAAGAACAACCCTAAAAACAATGTTTCTATGCCACGACAATCCAACATACCACAAGCAAGTGCCGCCTTAGGGTCGGTCAAATTCTTGCATGTTGGATCGAGACCTTCTCAGTCAAAGGACATACCAGAATAACTCTTATGCCAATATCATTCAACCATTGTTTATTAGGTCAGGTTTTTAATTAACCAATTTAATTAAAACCTTGTGAGTGTAACCCATCATTTCAGATCTCAAGAGCTTAACTCGAGAATTGCCGCCTTAGGGTCGGTCAATCCCGAAATCCCCTCCGAAATCCTATCTGTTAGGAAGTCAACCTTGTTATTGATTCTTATGGAAACCCTCCTTAGGGAGGACGAAAACAAAGCCGTCACGAGGCCCCACTCGAATCTCACGGTGTTGAACTAATGATGGAGACCGCGGGATATAATGTCATATATCCCTCTCCCACTCACTATTTTATATTAAGGGTTTTCTATTAATATTAATGCACCTAGATTAAACTAGATTAAACGGCTAATTTTAATCTAAGCGTCAAGTGCATTAGTCACAAATTATTAGAATCCTATTCCAATAACTAATAAACTAAATTGATTTATAACACTTAAAAAATCTAGTTCATTAGTGATAATTCAAATCTATGTAAACTGTTTACTAAGACTAGAATTATTATTAAATGTGTATTTACCAAGTTATAACTATTAAAACTAAACACATTATTTAGGTCCAATTATTATTAAGAGCTTAATCAAATTAATCCTAATATATATATTAAGGACCCTACTAATCTAAGTATTTAAACTCTTTAATAAAAAGATTAGTAATTAATGAGATTTACCAAGTTTTTACTCCTAAAAACTAATCCCATTAAAAATAGCCAATTATGTGAATAACCCATTTTAATCAAATTAAAAAAAAAATTAAACACATAATATAGATGGCTATAATGCATGTATGATATATCAACATATATATATATATATATATATATATATGTGTGTAGGCACAACTAATTTAAATGACATGTATATGCATGGCAATGCTTAATCATCAAATAATTAAAACATACATAAGTTGACCGAGTATTGTGGATTATTTAACCTAAAAATTGGAATCTAATTACAAAAAATATTCCCAAGGCATCCCTTGGTCTTCTTGTAATTTCCAAGACTTCCAATCTCTTCAGATCATGCGTGGGATGTGCTGTGCGCGCTGGTTGGCATGCGTTCTGGTAGATCGCGCGATGGTAAGCTTGCGCGCTCTGCATGCTCACTGTCACGTTGCACTACCAGGTCTTCTTTTACATTTTTTTAATACAACAGTAAAAAAATAAAAAAATAAATATAACAACATTATACAACCCAGAAACACTCTAAATCCACAACACCATAAAAAATTACGATCAACCATATATTTTTTAAATTAAACAATTTAATTAAAATAAAAAACATCATACACTGATCAAAAAAAATATGTGCCTACACATTCATACATATCAGGAGTAATCGAATTCGATTATACTGTACAAAAATTGGCTTTGATACCAATTGTTGGAACCTAGGGTTACAGATTGCGCAGCGGAAGGTTTTAAAATTTTTTATGCAATCATTAAACTAACCCATTTGTACAGTAATAATCAAATACAATAATAAAGTGAAGGAATTTATTTTTCATACCTACGTAGGAGGCTCCTTCAGTTTGATACGAACTGCTCCTGATTTGAACCACGTGATCTTCCTCGCTATCTCCCGGAACTGGTAACAGCGTGTGGGCGTGTCACGATATTCAGGACCTGTGTGGAGGAAGAAGAGAAGAACACACACAAAAAACAAAACTAGAAGTGCAGCACTTGTGGTCTCACCACACCCTAACTTTTTTTTCTCTTTGTTTTGCTTTTTCTCTTTGCTGTGTGTCACGAACCAATTCTCTTCTCTCCTTTTCAATTCAAGTAATCTTATTACTTATTTTCTGTGTTAGACACGAACACATTCGGTTCAATTAAGTAATCTAATTACTTTTTAATTAAATATATATCACATATATATCAAATAAAATCAAACCAAAATCTTATTTGATTTTTTAAAACTTTTCAAAAAGAATATCTCATATCCTTTTAAAATTAATTAAATATTTATTTTTGAATTCAAACATTTGAAATTCAAATTTAAATATTTAATTTAATAAAATAAAATAATCATATTATCTTATTTTATTCAAAATCAAATATCAACTAACACCCTCCATTTAGTGATTAACAACATAATTAAATAATCTTATTATTTAATTTATTTAATCACCATTATTCATTAATTAAATAATCTCATTATTCAATTAACTCCCGAATGAATACGTGTCACTTTCGTAACACAATTAATTGGACAATCCAATTAATTAATCGTGACCCTTGTTACCTAAATCGATCGGGCTAGCAAGGGGACCTAATGGACCCACAGTATTTTGAGCTCCAATAATCCTTAGAAATTATTAATTAAACTCTTTAATTAATATTTCATGATTATTAACTTCGGTGTTATTCCACTAAAAACCCGAAGCTGCACTCTCTCAACTGTAGACGTTTTTACACAAACCAATAACTCTCGGTGTCCATCGATATAGCTATTACATATGGTATAATCCTCCACAAGTAGTTCATAATTAGAGCTGGGTCATAATGTCCGTTATACCCCTCTAATAATATCTTTCCATTAAGTACCATTGATTCTCTAATGAACAATAAATCCTACATTCCTTACGGAATTAGGAGAGCGCTCATATTGTTCAAGCCCCGAATCAACCCTTAAGGGAACTACCATCTACTTCTCACAAGAAGGAGTGGATTCCACTATTGTGTACAAACCTTCCCAGCCACAAGCCAAACCGCGATCCCAACTACGGAGTATATTGATCGGGAATGCAACTCTGACCTCACCCATGGTATATCAAAGACCACGATCTAACCTGAAGGAGTCGATAAGACACTCAGGATTAAGATCACCCACATATAGCCATCATTAGTTGATATATATGAATCTCATCGTTAAAAGGATCTTAGTGAGAGATTCATATAGATCATGGCCCAGTCCTATATGATCACATCATACAAGGTGCCTCCATTCTCATATCTACATATGAATGATCCAGGATAGGATCACTGTACACTACGAAATGGACCGCAGTTGTAGATTAACCATAAATAAAGTACCCAGCTTTATTTTCTATCTACGAACTCTTTAAATTGCTCGTTTCAAACTGAATCCATCTATATATGACACTCATATACTCAGTTCGAAATTACATCCGGCAATTTTGGATGTTAAGTGCACATGTTATATAAAGTATGACACAAAATGAATGAATATACTACTTCTTTTATTTATGTTCAAATTATATTTACAAATTACAAGCTTTAGGGCAAAAACCCCAACATGCCATCCAGATCTCGAGACCAGGAAATTGCTAGACAGCCCTTCTGATGCCTTGGTCGGGCTACCACCCCTAAGAAGGGTCTGAGTGTAAGAGCATAGTTGCCGTCTAGATCTCAAGACCAGGAAATGGCTAGACAGCCCCCCTGATGCCTCGATCGGGCTACCTCTCCTGAAACGAATTTAAATATAAATATGTGTTTCATTTGCAGGATTAAGATCACCTCAATAAGAGTTCCCTACGAAGCCAAATTGAAGTATGAACGAATCATCATCAAAGATGCAGGTTTGACTCATGGTCAGGATTAAGAATAAAGCAAGAAGTTCTCAAACGAGGTGGAAGCTCGTAAATAAAGGTCCATCAAAACAAATATGAAGGAAGTTATATCAGTTTCTCTTTAATAACAAAGGAGCCTATCCCCTAGTAAGGCTACATCCATCAAATGGGGAGCCCAACCCCCGAATCCGGGCTAAAAAAAAGAGAGAAGAAAGACCGACTAAACTAATCATGAGTAAAGCGGGGTGCCCACCCCCTTTTTCGGGCAATCAAAGCTAGTCATGAACAGGTAGCGTCAAGATTCGAAGCCCTCTTGATTTCCCCCTGCTGCTCCCCCTCCCTCATGCTGATCCTCGCCATCAACTCCTTCTCTATGTAGTTGCCCGTCTTGGCTAGCCTCGCCAACCATCTCTCATTTCAGAGGTTCCTCCTGCTGATCAGCTGGATCTTCCTCCTGAGACTTCGTTGATCACTAACATGACCTTAGGAGGGATAACAGCATCAAGAAAGGCAGCTAAGGATCCCGTCTGGCTCCTGTCGACCTCTATTTCCACTTTAGAAGGTCCCTCAGACATGCTCTTTGCTCCTCCCCCAACTCCTAGTTGATCTCCTTCGGACCGCACAAGTAGAACCTTACTTCAAGATTACCCAGGACTTGAAGTAGTAAAGATGGGAGAAGGAAGGGGAGGATCTGCCTGAACGGGTTACTTTCCGGCTCTTACCTGGTTGGAGAGAACCGCTCTGTCATCGTTAGGGCGAGACAACTCAGCAGCCATAATCATTATCTCCTTTCTATCCCAACCGGCGATGGATGACAGATCAAAGGGAAAAGGGATAGCCTATGCATAGAAATATCCATCACTAAAGGAGGTCTCCGCATCAGCCTGCAGCTTGGCCACCTGAGCAATCAAACCCCGATTCTTGAGGTCCAACTTCTTAGTCTCGATTTTCCAAGAATCCCTCTACCTGGCCCTTTGGGTAGATTGGAGAGTTTCTTGATCAAAGGACAGCTCCGTCCTCTCATAGTCACAACGAAGCTCTGCCAGCTCGGTCTCCATTTTTTCTCGGTTGGAGGTCATCTCTTCTACTAATGTCTGAGCCAGCTTGCAATCCCATGGCTCTCTCAGCTTCGGCTTCAGCCTTAGCGGCCCAATCACGAAGAAGGGTTACCAGGTGGCCCATAGCTACATTTAACTTGAAGGCCTACGAGATATAAAGCCAGGGTTATGAACCGAACAAGTTAGCAGTTTCAAGAGCAGCATAGGAAAAACAACAATTACCTCAGCTAAGACAGCAGACCCCTTAGTGAGCAAGACATCGACGGGCATCGAGACCATCCTAGAGATCCCACCACCTAGGCAGGATGTAATGAATTGTTCCAAGACCTAGTCCTGCCGCATCAAGCTTGACTGAGAGCGAGAGCGGCTAGGAGGAATCCCTACGACACCCGCTTCAAAGCCCTCCGAAGCTCGGGGGGTTGGAATCGTAGCGACATATGGTAAATGAGCAGGCGGGGCAACAGTAGCGGCCGAGGGAGCAGAAGAAGCATGAGTAGTAATGCCAGCTACCCGGGAAACGGAAGCCCCTTTGTTTATCTCTTTGGAAGCCCACGACGCCAAAGTATCCATCTTGGATTTCACCTGGGAAGGCGATGGAGTCGGAGCAGGCGTAATCCCGGTCGAAACAATCAGCCCTTCCTTATCCGAGGTAGCAGGGGAAGCCCCTCGCACCGGTCTGATGGATGGGGGAGGAGTGTAAGTTTTCCGGAGCTGCTGAGCTTCGTGAGAAGTTGGCTTAACAACAAAAACTATAAGTAAACGAAACAAAAGGGGAACGTCAGAATTAAGCTGGTCAACGAGACAAAGCAAGACGATTCCGTGTTACTTACAAGGAATAGCATCGAAGATCCACATGTATTGATTCACCCAGCAGGGATCGAATGCTTCTACGATTGGGTACTTTTGGTTCAAGTAGTTCCTAGCCAGAATAGCCTTCAAAACAGCTTCAGACTCAGGTGGCAGGGAATCCCGGTCGCACCATGGTTTGTCACTGAAAAATGTGGGGACCTCGAACTCATGTCCCCCAATAAAAATTGAGCTCCCCCAGTCACCCCTACCAAGATCCACTCTTCCTTCCAGGCGGGATCTTTCTTTGAAGCCCCAGGAATGATAAAATTGAGCTTGTTCTTGGCTTTTGCATAGAACTGACCCCGGGGAACACCGGAGAGACTCCCGATTTGAAAAAAGGTAGGCCAGCTCCTCTGTTCCTGGCTCTCTCATCACATTGCTCAACTGGCGTTGTTCCCTCCATAGCATGAGGAAACTAATCAAATGCCTCCAGAAGCCAGGCGTTAACTGGAGAGGGGCAAGCAGGATAGCATTGAGAGTTCATCAAAGGGTAGGATGAAGGGGAAGCCTTACCCCATTCTTTAGAGCCGCCACATGAATCGGAAGCACGCCGTTGGAGGGATTGAAGAACTTGTAACCTTTGGGAGGAACCGAGATTGAGACACTGTCAGAGATGCCGTATTTGGACCTCAAACTGTCAATCGAGTTCGGATCAATGATAGAGTCGGGGACAACCCTAAAATCATAAGGGGCAAGCCTTTCCAGTGAAGGACCAGCAACCGTGACTTGACATTTCCCGGCAGCATCCTCTCTGCCTTCTTTTTCACAATCTTCATCAACCAAATCCAAAGGATTGTCAGGTCGATTAGAGAACCCGGTCCCAATGGCTACGTTTCTAGTAGATCACCGGCGCTGAGGACTTGGTGGAGAGTCGTCACTGTCGAAACCTTTACGCACTCGCTTGCTGAGGGCGAGACTAGCGACCTCCTCACCATCGACAATAGAGTCGAAAGAATCATGACTATTTTTTGACATGGTAGAAGAAAATTTAGCGAAGTTGGGAAAGAGGAGATGAAATTCTTTCCAAAAGAGAATCTGAAACTTGAAAGAGGTGAATGTATGAGGAAGGCAATGGAGGTGTCAAGTTTAAATAGGAGTGGACATAGCAGTGACATCGACAACCCAATAACAAAATTTTCTGTGGTGGGTTACCTCGAATCACGGAGTGGCCATAATGTAGCCAGATTAATTTGAATACCCCAATCTACGTTCTCCACATCACTTGGGGCATTTAATGAAAAGATTTCTACCAAGATTCTGGTAATGGTAATGGAGGAAAAATTTCCCAAATAAAATAGAAAATCTGACTCCAACCCAAACTCAATCACCAGCGTTCAAGTCAGAGGGGACTTCTGTTAATAGCCAAATTTGGCTAGGAACCAAAGGGAAATTTTTCACCCTCCTAGTCTGACTCCAAGCCTGAGGTCATCCACCAGGAGACCATGCTTCCCAAAGCCGACCTACGATACCACCCCATAGAAATAAAGGCGAGCTCCAGAAACACCAGAGTAGAGCCCGACACGATTAGACGGAGCCCGCATCACCAAACCTGAAATTAGGAAGCTCCCCCGGGGTCAAGATTACCTCGTAACCTCTCCAGAAGCTCACCTAAACCCCACTGTCATATAGGGGTGTCTGCAGGGGGCCACATCAAGCTCCAAGAAATCACAGGAGGTCGGACCGAGCTCCTGGCTAGGTTAAGCACCTGAATACCAGAGCCAAGACACTGATCTACCTCGCTATCTGATCTACCTCGCCATACATACCGTATTCAATGACCTCTATGAGGGATCATGCTGTGAAGATACGAAGATACACTAGATCATATCTGATACGTGCAAAACAAGTAATAGAGTCCAAAGAGGAAACAAACTGATCTCCACCAAGATATTCTCAATTCGGCTATTAACACAAAGTCAATGACATTTAAATGAGAAATCCCGCCTGATAAGGAGAGGAGAGACTGAGAAAATCAAGGGGAGAATCAATTGATTTAACCTACAAAAACTATGTATAAATAGAAAGAAAGAGGAAGAGAAAAAGGGACTACTTTTTGATAGACATACGACAACAACCCTACTTCTCCTTAGAGAGATTGAGAGAAATTGAGAGATATTTGTACACGTTACACCATTAATAAAGAATGCATTCTTCTTCTCTTTTGATTGTAAAAACATTAGTATTTTTTGTCATTTGAAGAAGCACTGTTTAGAGTACATTCGACCTTGGCCACCACCTTCATGGTAGTGGTCTTGAGGGTGTTAATTGAGATTTCTCACCCCGAGAAAATTTTCCGTTAACAACAACTATAACAGCTGAGAAGGGATCTTTAGCTCGATCGATGAAGAATTGAAAATAACTACAAGGTTATACTAAACAACCTAGAGGGAGCTGAATAGGTTGACACTCTATTTTTTAAAACTCTTTCGAGACTTTTGTCAAAACCTTACTGAGCATACAAATTAGCGTTTAACTTGATTGTTATAAGAAAACAATTAACACTCGTATGCTCAATTCACCACCCTTAATGTACAAAACATATAACAAGAGACAATGTACCTTATAAACAATATGTTCAATGCAAAGCAAATTCCACAAGTTGTACTTTGTATATTACAATGTAAATTCACTTACAACTTGCTATAGATTATCACAAGATACAAGAAACAAATGTTGATTCAACAGATAATGTGTGCATTTCTTTCTCTACAAATATATTGTTTACAAAAATGTGAAGAATTGAAGATCGTAAACAAGATATATTGATCATACGTACAAATATAAAGAGAAAGAGATAGAAACATTTGACACAATATTTTTTACGTGGTAAAACCTTCGAAGAGGAAACATCCACAGGTTGCAATACAACCATCGGGTACTTTTAATACTGGAAAGTAGATAAGAAATTCCTCAAGAGTGTCCAACAAATGACACATTCCCTATTGGACGCTATGTCTACCCAATCCCTATTGGTAGATTGGAAATTCCTCAAGAGTGGTCAACCCATTGAAACACTCTCTACTGGACTCCACTTCTACACAACACTATTGAAAGATTGGAAATTCCTCAAAAGTGATCAACCCATTGAAACACTCTCTATTTGACTCCATGTCTTCTCAATATCCTGGGTCTACCAATAATATAGTCTACTTTCTATCCAAGACACTCTTGCCTCTAGAATGTCTTCCTTGCATAACTATCTTGATCTCCCCGATCCTAGCCATGACTTCTTGCTTAACTATTCGGATCTCCCCGATCCTAGTCAAGATTTCCTTGCTTGACTATCCAGAACCTCACACTCCTAACCAAGACTTCCACCTTTTCCAAGGCAAATGATCTAAGTGTAATGCAAATGATGCAAACACATGCAATATAGAATATATGATCAATACATCATATGGAAGCTAGAAATAATCAATGAGCAGACAAAGTATATTTTTCTAGTTTATAATCCAAAACATGACACCACACAAAATGATGCATGAGCATATGAAATGTATAGATTATGTACACTCCATGAAAATCTAGACATACGCAACAAAGTTCATAAAACAAGATTGTCTAGATCTTATACATGAACAAAAAGCTAGAGCATGCCAAATCTCCAAGAACACACTTTAATCCTAGATTTTATTCATGTCACTAAAGCTTGAAATAAACATGTTCTTGAAGCACATATCCAAGACTTTAGAACTAAAACAAAAATGCTAGAAACACAAGATATGATTAATCAAATCTCTAGCAATCATTTAGAGCATATATTCATAAAATAATCAATTAAATCCTAATAGACTCTTGATATAAAATCAAATGTGCTAATCCTAGATATATTTAAGTAAATAGTCCTAGCACTTGAAAAAGGCTATTGATCATGAAAATGAAGTCAATCAAAGTACAAATAGCCCTAGATAATAAGCTAGTCACAATACAACTCACAAACATGTGAAAAACTAGATTTAAGAAAACCTAGATCACAATCAAGTCTCTAATTAGACAAATATAGCTTATAATTGAAGTTCTATCACTCATCAACATTTGTTCAAGTCACATACACGAAAATAGGAAGAAGACCCATGGTAATTGAACATTTAAAAGTGCAAATCACAAAAGATAATCAACTCTCTTTGTGTTGGCTTGATTCCATTAAAAAACTCTCTTTCTTGTTAATGTCTAGTTGCTTAGGTGGTTCGTGATCGATTCAGACTTCAAAAAAAAAGAAGCAACTTCGCATGCAAAGCTCGTCTTTAAGAGGAAAAGTGCTTACTTGAATACTAAGGTATTGAGACTTTTTTTCCTCTTGCAAGTCATATGGGCACACACACACACATTGCATTCATTTGTGTCCCTGCTTCATTGTGAAAAAATTTGTATAACACATTCATACACATATTACTGTATGCACATGCATTAGACTTAATTTGACAACTTTTATATAATTGCATGTTCTAGGACTATTTCTAGGAAATGGCATAATTGTATGTTTTTATTTGGATGAACTTTAATTTGAGCTTATATTATGTCTCATTCAGTTCCGGTTGTTTCGGTTACTCATTCATTAAGTTTCGAGTTCAAAATAGGATGTTAAGAAACTTTCCATATTTTTATCGCACATAGTTTTCGTCCTTGTTTTTCAAGTTGAATTCCATATTTTTTGAGAAAGTTGTCTTAAAGTATTTTGTACGTGAGGGAGTCTTGGTTTGTAATTCAAAAATGGATTCAAAATAAAAGTTTGGAGGCCGGAGAACAGTGGAAGAACATTTCAGTGCGCGAGGAGAGTTATAAGGCAAAAAAGGGCAGCCTTGCAACTCTCTCCGTTGAGGCGCGTGGCCTTCAAGGGAAGGGCTGCCTTCTGCCCTTGTGGAGGCCACGTGCCTCCATGGCAAGCAGAGGTGGCTGCCTCCTATTGCTTGATCAAATTTCCTCTATTCTCTCTCCTTTAAATATCACTGTCCCTCTCATTTTCAAACATAGGTGTTGTGTGACAAACTTGTGCAGATTTTTTCTCTCAAAATTTTCTCACCTTCCAAACACCATAACTCTCTCAAATCAACTTCGATTTTAGATTTCCTATATCCGAAGAGAGGAACAAATCCCATGCATTTTCAGAGTCAAACAATGCTCATATTTTTCTTGATTATCTGATTTCAGTTCGTGAGTCATTGTTTGTAAGTGAATCAATTATCTTTCATTTTTCTTTCATGAAGTTCTTATTGATTCATCTTATATGAGTTGAAAGAAATGATTAGAGTGATTTTGATTCCAATATTAAGACTTGTTTGATTAAGTTTCAAGATTAGTTTCATCCATTTCATTGAAAGTCATTTTTGCTAATCTTGAAGAACATGAGTTTGAATCTAGAATATCTTTGTTTATTTGATCTTGATTGTTGATTTCTAGATTTGATTACATGTTTTTTAGAACTAGAACTTCATAATTGAGATTTTGATTTTCCATGACCTAGTTCTTGATTTTTGTTTTTGTTTGTTGAATATGTTGATAACTTCAAGTGTTAACTTGTTTACTTGATTTCAAAGATAGTTGTGTGTTTTTCATTGAAAACTTGTTGAACTAACTTTGATTGACATGTTTAGGCTTCTATATATTTTTATAAATGAGTTTGAATGCTTAATCAAGATTTCCTTTCACATGTTTATAAGAATTAGTTAAATTTGGTTGTGAGCTTGATTTGTGTATAAACTAATTCTTCATAGAGTGTGTTTGATCAACTTGCTCTATTTGCTTGTGCTTGCATCATTTGCATTCACTTAGATCATTTGCCTTGTAAAGAGGTTGGCAGTCTCATTCCTTAGAGTGATTCTTTGGATTGAGCATTGGAAGTCACATTTGGAGAGTGATTCTTCAAGTTGTGCATTGGAAGTAACATTTCTCAGAGTGATTCTTTGATTTGTTCATTGGAAGTCTTGGCTAGGATCGAGGTGATCCAGATAGCTAAACATTCGAAGTCTTGGCTAGGATCGGGGTGATCTGGATAGCTAAACAAGAAAGTCATGTCTAGAGTCAGGGTAACTTGGATAGACAAGCAATGTGTCTTCCTAGAGACATGAGGTCTTGGATAGGTAGTTGGCATAGTAAGTTCACTAGGCCCAAGGGTAAAATAGGTGTTGATAGCTAAGAGAGTGAATCTTGTGTTGATTGCCTCTTGAGTGTTTAACTCCTATTTGTCATGGTGAATTGCTTTAGCAGGTGGTTGTGGTATCAACACGTGGATGTTTCCTAATTTTGAGGATTTACCACGTAAAAACACCTTGTGTTGATTTTTGTTCTTATTATCTTTTCTTGCTTTGAATTTGTACACTTACTCATCCAAAGCATGGGCAAGTCGAAATCCGAGGAAAAACCGCCTCACCAGGGCACGCTTGGCTTGCCTTGCCAAGGCACCAGTGGGCACGGTTGTAGTGTGCCAAGGCACGATCTTGCTTGGCGGTAATTAAAAGAGATTTTCTCCAGAAACGCTTAGGATAGCATATTTGATTACCATGCCAAATTTGAGGAAATTTCGAGTGAATTTTTTTTTCCGAGGCACCAGTGCCCTTCGCTAGCAAGGCCAAGGAACCAGCGCGCGCGACTGCAGGGTGCCAAGGCACGAACATGCTTGGCGGTGTGGCCATACCAAGGCAACTTTCTTTTTTGAGAATTTAAAGGAGATTTGCAACCAAAGTTGGTTTTCAGAAATTGTCCCTCGGATTGCGTGTTTCTTAGGAAAATTTGCCCTAGAAGGTTGTTTCCCCTCGGTTGGATGGTACCTTGGGTTGGCCACACCGTGTACGCGTTCGGGCCTTGGCGGATGGTGCCTTGGCTCCGCCATGCCGCGCGTGCATTGGTGCCGCCATGCCGCGCGTGCATTGGTGCCTGTGGAAAAAAAATTCGGTCGGAATTTTCTCAAAATTTGCATTGTAGTCTAATACGCTATCTTAAGCGTCTATGGAAAAAATCTCCTTCAAATTTGGCATGGTAATCTAATACGCTATCCTAAGCATTTTTGGAGAAAATTAACTTTAAATTCTCAAAAATAAAGGATTTACATGGGGGGTGACAACTCAAGCAAAAGTGTGTTCCCTTAAGGCACTCTTGCAAGTGCTTTAAAACCTCTTTAGGGGGGGAGGTGCTACTGCGAGATGGGTTGGCTTGTGCTTATGCCTTGGCTATGCCATGACTGCCCCCCTGCCCATCTATGATGGGTGCTAAGGCATAGGCACTTAGTCAGCGGGTTTGGCAGTCGGTCCGGCGGTCCCTCTAACCATCACACCGGCACACGGTCCGGCGACCAAGGTTAGTTTTCAGAAATTGTCTCTCGGATTGCGTGTTTCTTAGGAAAATTTGTCCCTCGAAGGTTGTCACCCCTCAGTTTGATGGTGCCTTGGGTTAGCCACGCCGCGCGTGCGTTAGTGGCTACGGAAAAAACATTTAGCTCGAAATTTTCTCAAAATTTACTAGGTAATATAATACGCTATCCTAAGCGTTTCTGGAGAAAATGTCCTTCAAATTCTCAAAAACAAAGGATTTACATGGGGGTTGACAACTCAAACAAAAGTGTGTTCCCTCATGGCACTCCTGCAAGTGCTTTAAAACCTCTTTAGGGGGGAGGTGGTACTTCCAACCATGCCTGTTCCATGCTCCCCCCTCCTCCACCCCACTCCCCTTACAAAAATGAATGATTTTAAAGGGGTGATTGCTCAAACAATATTGTGTTCCCTCATGGCACTCCTGCACATGCTTTAAAACCTCTTTAGGGAGGGAGGTGCTACTGCGAGATGGGTTCGCTTATGCATATGCCTTGGCTATGCATTGACCCCCCCTGCCCATCTATGATGGGTGTCAAGGCATAGGCACACGGTTAGCGGTCCCTTAGACCGCTGGTCCCGCGATAGACGTTGGTTTTCAAAAATGGTGTGTTGGTTCGGTAATTTTTCCCCTTTACGGGGGGGAGGGGGTCATATTGATCATAATGAGGCATTGTCCTTGTCCGGCGGTCTGGTGAACAAGTTTGGATGGATGGTGCCTTGGCTTGACCATGCCGAGCATGCGATGGTGCCTACAGAAGAAGAAAAAAGTCGCTTGGAATTTCCTTAAATTTGGCATGGTAATCTAATACGCTATCCTAAGCTTTTCTAGAGAAAATCTCCTTCAAATTCTCAAAAACGAAAGTTGCCTTGGTCTGGCCACACTGCCAAGCATGTTCATACCTTGGCATGCTACAGTCATACGCGCTGGTGCCTTGGTGTGGCAGGCCAAGCACGCTGGTGCCTTGGCCTGGCAAGCCAAGGGCATTGGTGCCTCGGAAAAAAAAAAGTCGCTCAGAATTTCCTCAAATTTGGCATGGTAATCTAATATGCTATCCTTAGCGCTTCTGGAGAAAATCTCCTTCAAATACTCAAAAACAAAAGTTGTCTTGGTGTGGCCACACCGTCAAACACGTTCATGCCTTGGCATGGGCTGCCGCGCGCGCTGGTGCCTTGGTGAGGCAGGCCAAGCGCGCTGGTGCCTTGGCCTGGCAAGCCAAGGGCGCTAGTGCCTCGGAAAAAACAAAGTCGCTCGGAATTTCCTCAAATTTGGCATGGTAATCAAATACGCTATCCTAAGCATTTCTGGAGAAAATATTCTTCAAATTCTCAAAAACGAAATTTGCCTTGGTGTGGCCATACCGCCAAGCACGTTCGTGCCTTGGCACGCTGCTGCCGCGCGTGCTAGTGCCTTGGTGTGGCAAACCAAGCGTGCGGGTGCCTTGGCCTGGCAAGTCAAGGGCACTATTGCCTCAAAAAAAAAATGAAGTCGCTCGGAATTTCCACAAATTTGGCAAGGTAATCTAATACGCTATCCTATGCATTTTTGGAGAAAATCTCCTTCAAATTCTCAAAAACGAAAGTTTCCTTGGTGTGGCCACACCGCCAAGCACGTTCGTGCCTTGACATGTTGCAGCCTCACGCACTAGTTCCTTAGTGTGGCAGGCCAAGCGCTCTGCTGCCTTGGCCTGGCAAGCCAAGGGCATTGGTGCCTCAGAAAAAAAAAAGTCGCTCAGAATTTCCTCAAATTTGGCATGGAAATCAAATACGCTATCCTTAGCGCTTCTGGAGAAAATCTCCTTCAAATTCTCAAAAACAAAAGTTGCCTTGGTGTGGCCATACTGCCAAGCACGTTCGTCCCTTAGCACGTGGTAACCGCATGTGCTGGTGCCTTGGTGTGGCAGGCCAAGCGTGCTGGTGCCTTCGCCTGGCGAGCCAAGGGCACTGGTGCCTCGAAAAAAAAAGTCGCTCGAAATTTCACCAAAGTTTTCATGGAAATCTAATAAGCTATCCTTAGCGCTTATGGAGAAAATCTTCTTCAAATTCTCAAAAACGAAAGTTGCCTTGGTATGGCCACACCGCCAAGGACGTTCGTGCCTTGGCACGCTGCAGCCCCGTGCGCTGGTTGACGTGTCTATTTTTATGTGTCGTTGAAAACATCGTCAAGAATTTATAAAATCAACCTCGCTAATAAGGCACGGGTCAAAAGACATATATAGAAATTAAACTAGTACAGCGTGCTAGCAAGGGCATCGTTCCTCAGGGATGTGTTTATTAATCGTTTCAAGTTTCAGAGTTTAGGGAAAGCATGTAAATAGAATGTAGAGAGGTCAGAATGGTGTGTGAAGTGGTGTTGTGTGTGTAGAAAATGAAGATGGAAATATATAATAATAAACAAGAGAATATGGGCGGGGTGAGAATGGTGATTAAATGAGAAATAATAAGAGGGTGGATAGGAGAGAAGCATGAGAGTGGTCACACAAGGGTTTACAAGTTCACCATACATAAGTGCACACAAGTGGGTTATTAGACATTCAGTTCATCCAATTTGAGTTAAGGGTTCATTTTTGCGTCAATTCGATTTATACCCATTCGTAGAGCTAATGGTTGAAGAGTGTCGAGAGCCTCTCAAACACAAAACCGCAACCAACATATATGAACTAATCCTACAAACCAATGCTAGATTGAGCCTCAATACTTACAAAGTAATGTAAAATGGCAATGTTAAGTCTAATGAATGTGGAAAGAGTAATTGTTCCTCCAACCATAACTTGCCTAGAGCCCCTAGCGCAAGAAATAGCCGGATTCCCAATTATTGTATCTCTAATCATAACTCACCTAGAGCTCCTAGTGTGAGGAATAACTAAAGACCAATGTATAACAAAAACAATGAACCAAACCTCTTTAAATATGGCAATTAACAAGTTAATTCATTCTTCCTAGCTAATTAGCCAAGACTATGCCTAGATGGCCCTCCTAAAGCACAATCCTAACTCTAATTCACTCAAACCCATCCATACACATGCAATTCGACCTTCCATCAACATACACGCACAAATGGGACATTTGATTACAACTGCTCCTACAATTACATTAATCTACTCCTAATCCCATTCATGAACACATATTAATTTCCAATCTCCATACACAAGCATTTCAAGATAAGAGATATAATCAATGATAACAAGAATGAATCAAAACACAAATTAGATATAAAAACAACTACACATTATATTCAGCACAAATTAGGTTTACAAATACTCCCAAGTGGGGATTACACAATTAAGAAAACAAGAAATACAAAGAGATGAGTTAATAGAAATACAACCCTTGAACAAACCCCTCTAAGAGCTTCATCCATTGCTTAGCACGAATTGGTCATAGACCATTCCTATCTCTATGTAATCTACTCTCAAATGTGGTGGGTGATGGGTAGAAATGGTGTGGGAGAGACATCCATGGAGGTTTTCCTCCATGGATGTCTTGGAAGCTCCTCTCTCTCTTAGGAAATGATGAAAATGAAAAAGAAGAAGTTTGGGGAAGAAGAAGTCTCTTGGGAGAGAACAGAAATGGTTGTTTATATAGTGTTGGAAGTTAAGGCACGAAATTGGTTGTGAAATGATGAAATTGCCCCTAAAATTCACCAGATTTTGGCCACTCACTGGTCGATCGGCGGTTTCAAACGGCGGTCAGGTCGCTGAATGTAACCACCGAATTGAAAATGGACATACTGGAATTTATCGGCAGTTGGAATTATGGCCACTGAATTGCACCTGATACTTCTGGGATTAAAACAGCGGTTTCAATCTTCGGCCAGGCCGTTGAATTGAATTGCCGAATGTCTTCTTTTCTGCACTCGTCCTGTAAGCTGCTGGAAGTCAAAGGGGATACTACCACGGGCTCGGTGTCGCGTTCTGGTTCGACGACGGACCAACTGTGGGACACGGCTAGGGTTAGATCACCCCGCGGTCTGTGTAAACGATAAGGCGCGACATTCTGAATACTTCCAATTATTCTAGTTTTTGGCTCTTTTTGCCTCCCAAACTGTTCTTTAAGCTCAAAACCAAAATTTATGGAGTATGTACATATACAAGTCTCAAACAAAACATTATATACAAAATAGGTCTAAAACGAAAACAAACGATAGGAAAAATAGGGACTAGTGCCTTGGTCTGGCAAGCCAAGCGCGCTGGTGCCTTGGCCTGGCCAGCCAAGGGCACTAGTGCTTCGAGAGAAAAAAAAGTCGTTCGAAATTTCCTTAAATATGGCATGGTAATCAAATAGGCTATCCTAAGGGTTTCTAGAGAAAATCTCCTTCAAATTCTCAAAAACAAAAGTTGCCTTGGTGTGGCCACACAGCCAAGCACGCTTGTGCCTTGGTGTGGCAGGCCAAGCGCGCTGGTGCCTTGGCTTGGCAAGCCAAGGGCACTAGTGCCTTGGAAAAAAAAATCGCTCGATATTTCCTCAAATTTGGCATGGTAATCAAATAGGCTATCCTAAGCGTTTCTAAAGAAAATCTCTTTCAAATTCTCAAAAACAAAAGTTGCCTTGGTGTGGCCACACGGCCAAGCACGTTAGTGCCCTGGCACGCTGTAGCCGCGCGCACTGGTGCCTTGGTGTGGCAGACCAAACGCGCTGGTGCCTTGGCTTGGCAATCCAAGGGCACTGGATCCTCAGAAAAAAAAAGTCTCTCGGAATTTCCTCAAATTTGGCATGGTAATCTAATATGCTATCCTAAGCATTTCTGGAGAAAATCTCCTTCAAATTCAGAAAAACGAAAGTTGCCTGGTGGGGCCACACAGCCAAGCACGTTTGTGCGTTGGCATGCTGTAGCCGCGTGAGCTGGTGCTTTAGTGTGGCAGGCCAAGCGCACTGGTGCCTTGGCCTGGGAAGCCAAGAGCACTAGTGCCTAGAAAAAAAAAGTCGCTCGAAATTTACTTAAATTTGGCATGGTAATCTAATACGCTATCCTAAATGTTATTAGAGAAAATTTCCTTCAAATTCTCAAAAACAAAAGTTGCCTTGGTGTGGCCACACCGCCAAGCACGTTCGTGCCTTGGTGTGGCAGGCTAAGCTCGCAGGTGCCTTGGCCCGACAAGCCAAGGGCACTGGTGCCTCGAAAAAAAAAATCACTCGGAATTTCTTCAAATTTGGCATGATAAACTAATACGCTATCCTAAGCGTTTATGGAGAAAATCTCCTTCAAATTCTCAAAAACAAAAGTTGCCTTGGTGTGGCCACACCGCCAAGCAAGTTCGTGCCTTGGCTTGCTGCAGCCGCGCGCGCTGGTGCCTTGGCATAGCAAGCCAAGGGCAATGGTGCCTCGGAAAATAAACGTCGCTCTGAATTTCCTCAAATTTGGCATGGTAATCAAATACGCTATCCTAAGCGTTTCTGGAGAAAATCTCCTTCAAATTCTCAAAAATGAAAGTTGCCTTGGTGTGGCCACATCGCCAAGCACGTTCGTACCTTGGCACGCTGCAGCCGCGCGCGCCGGTGCCTTTAGTATGGCAGGCCAAGCGCGCGGGTGCCTTGGCCTGGTAAGCCAAGGGCATTTGTGCCTCGGAAAAAAAAAGGTCTCTCGGAATTTCTTCAAATTTGGCATGGTAATGTAATACGCTATCCTAAGCATTTTTGGAGAAAATCTTCTTCAAATTATCAAAAATGAAAGTTGCCTTAGTGTGGCTACACCGCCAAGCAAGTTCGTTGCTTAGCATGCTACAGCCGCGCACGCTGGTGCCTTGGTGTGGTAGGCCAAGCGCGTTGGTGCCTTAGCCAGGCAAGCCCAGGGCACTGGTGCCTCGGAAAAAAAAAAGTCACTAGGAATTTCCTCAAATTTGGAAAGGTAATCTAATATGCTATCCTAAGCGTTTCTGGAGAAAATCTCCTTCAAATTCTCAAAAACCAAAGTTGCCTTGGTGTGGCTACACCGCAAAGCATGTTCATGCCTTGGCACGTTGTAGCCGCGCATGCTGGTGCCTTGGTATGGTAGGCTAAGCGCACGGGTGCCTTGGCTTGGCAAGCCAAGGGCATTGGTGCCTCGGAAAAAAAAAAGTCGCTAGGAATTTCCTCAAATTTGGCATGGTAATCTAATACGCTATCCTAAGCATTTCTAAAGTAAATCTCCTTCAAATTGCCTATGTGTGGCTACACCGCCAAGCACGTTCGTTGGTTGGCATGCTGCAGCCGCACGCAATGGCGCCTTAGTGTGGCACTTGGCCTGGCAAGCCAAGGGCACTGGTGCCTCGGAAAAAAAAAAACTAGCTCTGAATTTCCTCAAATTTGGCATGGTAATCTAATACGCCATCCTAAGCGTTTGTGGAGAAAGTCTCCTTGAAATTCTCAAAAATGAAAGTTGCCTTGGTGTGGCCACATCGCCAAGGACGTTCGTGCCTTGACTTGCTGCAGCCGCAGGTGCTGGTGCCTTGGCCTAGCAAGCCAACGGCATTAGTTCCTCGGAAGAAAAATAAGTCGCTCAGAATTTCCTCAAATTTGGCACTGTAATCTAATACGCTATCCTTAGCGCTTCTGGAGAAAATCTTCTTCAAATTCTTTAAAATGAAAGTTGCCTTGGTGTGGCCACACCGCTAAGCACGTTAGTGCCCTGGCAAGCTGCAGCCGCACACGATGGTGCCTTGGTGCGGTAGGCCAAACACATGGGTGCCTTCGCCTGGCAAGCCAAGCTTATTGGTGCCTCAGAAAAAAAAAATGTCGCTCGGAATTTCCTTAAATTTGGCAAGGTAATCTAATACGCTATTCTAAGCGTTTTTGGATAAAATCTCCTTCAAACTCTCAAAAACGAAAGTTGCCTTGGTGTGGCCACACCGCCAAGCACGTTCGTGGCTTGGCATACTACAGCCACACACGCTGGTGCCTTGTTATGGATGACCAAGCGTGCTGGTGCCTTGGCCTAGCAAGCCAAGGGCAATGGTGCCTCGGAAAAAAAAATTCGCTAGGAATTTCCTCAAATATGGTATGGTAATCAAATACGCTATCCTTAGCATTTCTGTAGAAAATCTCCTTCAAATTCTCAAAAATGAAAGTTGCCTTGGTATGGCCACACCGCCAAGCACGTTCGTGGCTTGGCACACTACAGCCACGCGCGCTGGTGTCTTGGTGTGGCAGGCCAAGCGTGTTGGTGCCTAGGCCTGGCAAGCCAAGGGCACTGGTGCCTCGGAAAAAAAAAAGTCACTCGAAAATTCCTCAAATTTGGCATGGTAACCAAATACGCTATCCTATGCGTTTCTGGAGAAAATATCATTCAAATTCTTAAAAATGAAAGTTTCTTTGGTATGGCCACACCGCCAAGCACATTCTTGCCTTGGCACGCTGCAGGCGTGCGCGCTGGTGCCTTGGTATTGCAGGACAAGCACGCAGGTGCCTTGGTCTGGCAAGCCAAGGGCATTGGTGCCTCGGAAAAAAATAAGTCTCCCGAAATTTCCTCAAATTTGGTATGGTAATCTAATACGCTATCCTAAGCGTTTCTGGAGAAAATCTTCTTCAAATTCTCAAAAACGAGAGTTGCCCTGGTGTGGCCACACCGCCAAGCACGTTCGTGACATGGCATACAACAGCCGCGCTCGCTGATGCCTTGATGTGGGAGGCCAAGCGTGCTGGTGCCTTGGCCTGGCAAGCCAAGTGCAATGGTGCCTCGAAAAAAAACATTCGCTCGGAATTTCCTCAAATTTGGTATGGTAATGAAATTCACTATCCTTAGCGTTTTAAGAGAAAATCTCCTTCAAATTCTCAAAAATGAAAGTGGCTTTGGTATGGCCACACCGCCAAGTACGTTCGTGGCTTGGCACACTATGGCTGTGCACGCTGGTGCCTTGGTGTGGCAGGCCAAGCGTGCTGGTGCCTTGGCCTGGCAAGCCAAGGGTACTGGTGCCTCGGAAAAAAAAAGAGTCGCTCGGAATTTCCTCAAATTTGGCATGATAATCTAATACGTTATCCTAACTGTTTCCGGAGAAAATCTTCTTCAAATTCTCAAAAATGATAGTTGCCTTGGTGTGGCCACAACGGCAAGCATGTTCGTGCCTTGGCATGCTGCAGCCGCACGCGCTGGTGCCTTGGCCTGGCAAGCCAAGGGCAATGGTGCCTCGGTAAAAAAAAGTCACTCGGAATTTTCTCAAAATTGGCATGGTATTCAAATACGCTATCCCATGCATTTCTGGAGAAAATCTCATTCAAATTCTCAAAAATGAAAGTTGCCTTAGTGTGGCAACACCGCCAAGCACGTTCGTGCCTTGGCTTGCTTCAGCCACGCGCACTGGTGCCTTGGCGTAGCAAGCCAAGGGCAATGGTGCCTCGGAAAAAAAAAGTCGCTCAAAATTTCCTTAAATTTGGCATGTAATCAAATACGCTATCATAAGATTTTCTGGAGAAAATCTCCTTTAAATTCTCAAAAACTGAAAGTTGCCTTGGTGTGGCCACATAGCCAATAATGTTCGTGCCTTGGCACACTATAGCCGCGCGGGCAGTTGCCTTGGTTGGGCGGGCCAATCGTGCTAATGCCTTGGTGTGGCAGGCCAAGAGCGTTGGTGTCTTGGCCTGGCAAGCTAAGGGCACTAGTGCCTGGGAAAAAAAAGACACTCAGAATTTCCTCAAATTTGGCATGGTAATCTAATACGCTATCCTAAGCGTTTCTGGAGAAAATCTCCTTCAAATTCTCAAAAACGAAAGTTACCTTGGTGTGGCCACACCGCCAAGCACGTTCATGCCTTAGCATGTTGTAGCTGCACGCGCTGGTGTCGTGGTCTGGCAGGCCAAGCGTGCTGGTTCCTTGGCCTGGCAAGCCAAGGGCACTGGTGCCTCAGATAAAAAAAAGTCTCTCAGAATTTCCTCAAATTTGGCATGGTAATCTAATACGTTATCCTAAGCGTTTCAGGAGAAAATCTCATTCAAATTCTCAAAAATGAAAGTTGCCTTGGTGTGGCCACACCGTCAAGCACTTTCGTGCCTTGGCTTGCTGCAGTCGCGCGCGTTGGTGCCTTGGCCTAGCAAGCCATGTGCAATGGTGCCTCGGAAAAAAAAACATCGCTCGGAATTTCCTCATATTTGGTATGGTAACCAAATACGCTATCCTAAGCGTTTCTAGAGAAAATCTCCTTCAAATTCTCAAAAATGAAAGTTGTCTTGATGTGGTGATCGGGTAAAATATGTAGTATATTTAGGCCCTCAAATCCTTACCTTGTGTTCTGTTTTCTTGTGTTTTTGTATCTCTAGTGGGTTGTTTTGTGCGTAATTATAGGAAATGGTGCAATGAGGGGTTTGGAAGCATGTTACAGTGGTTTCTGTAAAAAAGGGAAAAATGAAAGACAAAGGACCACAAACAGCTCAGAGTACGGGTCAAGTGCGGGTCGCAACCGCACTCCTGCCGCACTCATGCTCACACCCGGGACCTAATGCAAAGTGAAGAGTTAAAGTGTGGGTATAGTGCGGGTCATCCAACTGCACTCCACCCGCACTAATGCCAAACCAGAAAAGTTGAAGTTGCACCTGACGTTAAAGTGCGGGTACTGTGTGGGTCATCCAACTGCACTATCCTAATACGCTATCCTAAGCGTTTCTGGAGAAAATCTCCTTCCAATTCTCAAACACGAAAGTTGCCTTGGTGTCGCCACACCGCCAAGCACGTTCGTGACCTGGCTTGCTGCAGCCGCGCGCGCTGGTGCCTTGGCCTAGCAAGCCAGGGGCAATGGTGCCTCGGTAAAAACACGTCGATCGAAATTTCCACAAATTTGGCATGGTAATCAAATACGCTATCCTAAGCGTTTCTACAGAAAATCTCCTTCAAATTCTCAAAAATGAAAGTTGCCTTGGTGTGGCCACACCGCCAAGCATGTTCGTGCCTTGGCACAATGCAGCCGTGCGAGCTGGTGCCTTGGTGTGGCAAGCCAAGCGCGCGGGTGCCTTGGCCTGGCAAGCCAAGGGCATTGGTGCCTCGGAAAAAAAAAGTCTCTCAGAATTTCCTCAAATTTAACATGGTAATCTAATACGCTATCCTAAGCATTTCAGGAGAAAATATTCTTCAAATTCTCAAAAATGAAAGTTGCCTTGGTGTGGCCACACCGCCAAGCACGTTGGTGCCCTGGCACGATGCAGCCGCATGGGCTGGTGCCTTGGCCGGGCAAGCCAAGGGCACTACTGCTTCGATATAAAAAAAGTCGCTCGAAATTTCCTCAAATTTGGCATGGTAATCAAACATGCTATCCTAAGCGTTTCTTGGAAAAATCTCCTTCAAATTCTCAAAAATAAAAGTTGCCTTGGTGTGGCCACACGGCCAAGCACGTTGGTGAATTGGCACGCTGCATCTGCGCGCGCTGGTGCCTTGCTGTTGTAGGCCAAGCGTGCTGGTGCCTTGGCCCGGCAAGCCAAGGGCACTGGTTCATGAGGAAAAAAAAAGTCACTCGGAATTTCCTCAAATTTGGCATGGTAATCTAATATGCTATCCTAAGCGTTTCTGAAGAAAATCTCCTTCAAATGCTCAAAAATAAAAGTCGCGTTGGTGTGGCCACACGGCCAAGCACGTTGGTGCCTTGGCACGCTACATCCGCGTGCGCTGGTGCCTTGGTATGGCTGGCCAAGCACGCTGGTGCCTTGGCCTGGCAAGCCAATGGCACTGGTTCCTCAGGAAAAAAAAAGTCACTCGGAATTTCCTTAAATTTGGCATGGTAATCTAATACGTTATCCTAAACGTTTATGGAGAAAATCTTCTTTAAATTCTCAAAAACAAAAGTTGCCTTGGTGTGGCCACACCGCCAAGCACATTCGTGCCCTGGCTTGCTGCAGCCGCGCGAGCTGGTGCCTTGGCTTAGCAAGCCAAGGGCAACGGTGCCTCGGTAAAAACACGTCGATCAAAATTTCCACAAATTTGGCATGGTAATCAAATACACTATCCTAAGGGTTTCTAGAGAAAATCTCCTTCCAATTCTCAAAAATGAAAGTTGCCTTAGTGTGGCCACACCGCCAAGCACGTTGGTGCCTTAGCACGATGCAGCCGCATGCGCTGGTGCCTTGTTGTGGCAGGTAGAGCGCGTTGGTGCCTTGGCCGGGCAAGCCAAGGACACTAGTGCTTCGATATAAAAAAGGTCGCTCAAAATTTCCTCAAATGTTGCAAGGTAATCAAATAGGCTATCCTAAGCGTTTCTTGGAAAATTCTGCTTCAAATTCTCAAAAGTAAAAGTTGCCTTGGTGTGGCCACACAGCCAAGCATGTTGGTGCGTTGGTACGCTACATCCGCCCGCGCTGGTGCCTTGGTGTGGCAGGCCAAGCGCTCTGGTGCCTTGGCCTGGCAAGCCAAGGGCACTGGTTCCTCGGGAAAAAGAAAAGTCACTCCGAATTTCCTCAAATTTGGCATGGTAATCTTATACGCTATCCTAAGCGTTTCTGGAGAAAATCTCCTTCAAAATCTCAAAAACGAAAGTTGCCTTGGTGGGGCCACACAGCCAATCACGTTTGTGCCTTGGCACGCTGCAGCCGCATGAGCTGGTGCTTTGGTGTGGCAGGCCAAGTTTGCTGGTGCCTTAGTTTGGCAAGCCAAGAGCACTAGTGCCTCGGAAAAAAAAAAGTTGCCCGAAATTTCCTCAAATTTGTCATGGTAATTTAATACGCTAACCTAAGCACTTTTAGAGAAAATCTCCTTCAAATTCTCAAAACGAAAGTTGCCTTGGTGTGGTCACACCCCTAAGCACGTACGTGCCTTGGTGTGGCAGGCCAAGCGCGCTGGTGCCTTGGCTTGGCAAGCCAAGGGCACTGGTTCCTCGGGGAAAAAAAGTCACTCGGAATTTCCTCAAATTTGGCAAGGTAATCTAATACGCTATCTTAAGCATTTATGGAGAAAATCTTCTTTAAATTCTCAAAAAACGAAAGTTGCCTTTGTGTGGCTACACCGCCAAGCACGTTCATTGATTAGCATGCTGCAGCCGCGCGCGCTGGTGCCTTGGTGTGGCAGGCCAAATGCGCTGGTGACTTGGCCTGGCGGGCCAAGGGCATTGGTGCCTCGAAAAAAAAAAGTTGCTCAGAATTTTCTCAAATTTGGCGTGTTAATCTAATACGCTATCCTAAGCATTTCTGGAGAAAATCACCTTCAAATTCTGAAAAACAAAAGTTGCCTTGGTGTGGCGACAACGCCAAGCACGTTCGTTGCTTGGCATGCTGCAGTCGTGCGCGCTGGTGCCTTGGCTGGGCAAGGCAAGGGCACTAGTTCCTCGGGAAAAAAAAAGTCACTCGGAATTTCCTCATATTTTGCATGGCAATCTAATACGCTATCCTAAGCGTTTTTGAAGAAAATCTCCTTCAAATTCTCAAAATAGAAAGTTGCCTTGGTGTGGCTACA
Source organism: Dipteronia sinensis (assembly GCA_033220585.1). Lineage (NCBI taxonomy): Eukaryota > Viridiplantae > Streptophyta > Magnoliopsida > Sapindales > Sapindaceae > Dipteronia > Dipteronia sinensis. The sequence continues at coordinate 36,703,483 of CM065637.1, forward strand.
CCGCCAAGCACGTTCGTGCCTTGGCTTGCTGTAGCCGCACGCGCTGGTGCCTTGGCCTAGCAAATCAAGGGCAATGGTGCCTTAGAAAAAACACATTAAGGAATTTCCTCAAATTTGGCATGGTAATCAAATACACTATCCTACTCATTTCTGGAGAAAATCTCCTTCAAATTCTCAAAAATGAAAGTTGTCTTGGTGTGGCCACACCGCTAAGCACGTTTGTGCCTGGGCAGGCTGCAGCCGCGCGAGCTGGTGCCTTGGTGTGGCAGGCCAAGCATGCGGGTGCCTTGGCCTGGCAAGCCAAGGGCATTGGTGCCTCGGAAAAAAAAAGTCTTTTGGAATTTCCTCAAATTTGGCATGGTAATCTAATACGCCATCCTAAGCATTTTTGGAGAAAATCTTCTTCAAATTCTTAAAAACGAAAGTTGCCTTGGTGTGGCCACACCGCCAAGCTAGTTGGTGCCTTGGCACGATGCAGCCGCACGCGCTGATGCCTTGGTGTGGTAGGCCAAGCGCGCTGGTGCCTTGCCTCGCAAGCCAAGGGAAATAGTGCTTCGATATAAAAAAAGTCGCTCGAAATTTCCTCAAATTTAGCATGGTAATCAAATAGGCTATCCAAAGCATTTCTTCAAAAAATCTCCTTCAAATTCCCAAAAATAAAAGTTGCCTTGGTGTGGCCACACGGCCAAGCACGTTGGTGCCTTGGCACGCTTCATCTTCGCGTACTGGTGCCTTGGTGTGGCAGGCCAAGCGCGCTGGTGCCTTGGCTTAGAAAGCCAAGGGCACTGGTTCCTCGGGAAAAAAAAAGTCACTCCGAATTTCCTCAAATTTGGCATGGTAATCTAATACGCTATCCCAAGCGTTTCTGGAGAAAATCTCCTTCAAATTCTCAAAAAAAAAAGTTGCCTTGGTGGGGCCACACAGCCAAGCACGTTTATGCCTTAGCACACTGTAGCCGTGCGAGCTAGTGCTTTGGTGCTGTAGGCTAACTTCACTGGTGCCATGGCCTGGCAAGCCAAGGGCACTAGTGCTTCAGAAAAAAAAAACTCACTCGGAAATTTCCTCAAATTTGGCATGGTAATTTAATACGATAACCTAACTATTTTTAGAGAAAATCTCCTTCAAATTCTCAAAAACGAAAGTTGCCTTGGTATGGCCACACCGCTAAGCACGTTCGTGCCTTGGTGTGGTAGGCCAAGCACGTTGGTGCCTTGGCCTGGCAAGCCAAAGGCACTAGTGACTCCGAAAAAAATAGTCGCTCAGAATTTCCTCAAATTTGGCATGGTAATCTAATACGCTATCCTAAGCGTTTCTGGAGAAAGTCTCCATCAAGTTATCAAAAACGAAAGTTGCCTTCGTGTGGCCAAACAGCCAGACACGTTCGTGCCTCGGCACGCTGAAGCCACGCGAGTTGGTGCCTTGGTGTGGCAGGCCAAGCGCGCTGGTGCCTTGGCCTGGCATGCCAAGGGCACTGGTGCCTTGGCCTGGCATGCCAAGGGCACTGGTGCCCCGGAAAATAAAAAGTCACTCGGAATTTCCTCAAATTTGGCATGGTAGTCTAATACGCTATCCTTAGCGCTTCTGGAGAAAATCTCCTTCAAATTATTAAAAATGAAAGTTGCCTTGGCGTGGACACACCGCCAAGCACGTTCGTGCGTTGGCATACTGCATACGCGCGCGCTGGTGCCTTGGTGTGGTAGGACAAGCGCGCTAGAGCCTTGGCCTAGCAAGCCATAGGCACTGGTCCCTAAAATAAAAAATGTCTCTAAAAATTTCCTAAAATTTGGCATGGTAATCTAATACGCTATCCAAAACGTTATTAGAGAAAATTTCCTTCAAATTTGCAAAAATGAAAGTTGCCTTGGTGTGGCCACACCGCCAAGCATGTTGGTGCCTTGGCACGCTTCATCTTCGCGTACTGGTGCCTTGGTATGGCAAGCCAAGCGCGCTGGTTCCTTGGCCTGAGAAGCCAAGGGCACTGGTGCCTCGGAAAAAAAAAATCACTCAGAATTTCCTCAAATTTTTCATGGTAATCTAATACGTTATCCTTAGCGCTTCTGGAGAAAATCTCCTTCAAATTCTCAAAAAATGAAAGTTGCCTAGGTGTGGACACACCAACAAGCACATTGGTGCTATGGAAAGTTGCAGCCGTGCACGCTTGTGCGTTGGTGTGGCAGGCCAAGGGCGCTGGTGCCTTGGCCTGGCAAGCCAAGGGCACTGGTTTCTCGGGAAAAAAAAAGTCACTAGGAATTTCCTCAAATTTGGCATTGTAATCTGATACGCTATCCTAAGCGTTTCTAGAGAAAATCTCCTTCAAATTCTCATAAACAAAAGTTGCCTTGGTGTGGCCACACGGTCAAACACGTTGGTGCCTTGGCACACTGCAACAGCGCGCTCGTGCCTTGGTGTGGCAGGCCAAGCGTGCTGGTGCCTTGGCCTGGCAAGCCAAGGGCACTGGTTCCTCGGGAAAAAGAAAAGTCACTCGGAATTTCCTCAAATTTGGCATGGTAATCTAATACGCTATCATAAGCGTTTATGGAGAAAATCTCTTTCAAATTCTCAAAAACGAAAGTTGCCTTGGTGGGGCCACACAGCAAAGCACGTTTGTGCCTTGGCACGCTGCAGCCGCGTGAGCTAGTGCTTTGGTGGGGCAGGCCAAGTTCGCTGGTGCCTTGGACTGGCAAGCCAAGGGCACTAGTGCCTCGGAAAAAACAAGTTGCTAGAAATTTCCTCAAATTTGGCTTGGTAATTTAATACGCTAACCTAAGCATTTTTAGAGAAAATCTCCCTCAAATTCTCAAAAACGAAAGTTGCCTTGGTGTGGTCACACCGCTAATCACGTTCGTGCGTTGGTATAGCAGGCAAAGCGCGCTGGTGCCTTGGCTTGGCAAGCCAGATGCACTGGTGCCCCAAAAAAAAAGTCTCCTGGAATTTCCTCAATTTCGGCATTGTAATCTAATACGCTATCCTAAGCGTTTATGGAGAAAATCTTCTTCAAATTCTCAAAAATGAAAGTTGCCTTTGTGTGGCTACATCGCCAAGCACGTTCATTGCTCAGCATACAGCAGCTGCGCGCACTGGTGCCTTGGCGTGGCAGGCCAAGTGCACGGGTTCCTTGGCCTGGCAAGCCAAGGGTATTGGTGCCTCGAAAAAAAAAAGTAGCTCAAAATTTTCTCAAATTTGGCATGTTAATCTAATACGCTATCCTAAGCGTTTATGGAGAAAATCTCCTTCAAATTCTCAAAAACAAAAGTTGCCTTGGTGTGGCCACACCGCCAAGCACGTTCGTTGCTTGGCATGCTGCAGCCGTGCGCGCTGGTGCCTTGGCCGGGCAAGCCAAGGGCACTGGTTCCTCAGGGAAAAAACGTCACTAGGAATTTCCTCAAATTTTGTATGGTAATCTAATACGCTATCCTAAGCGTTTTTGGAGAAAATCTCCTTCAAATTCTCAAAATAGAAATTTCCTTGGTGTGGCTACACCGCCAAGCATGTTCGTGCCTTGGCTTGCTGCAGCCGCGTGCGCTGGTGCCTTGGCCTATTAAATCTAGTGCAATGGTGCCTAGGAAAAAATACCTCGATCAGAATTTCCTCAAATTTGGCATGGTAATCAAATACACTATCCTAAGCATTTCTAGAGAAAATCTCCTTCAAATTCTCAAAAATGAAGGTTTCCTTGGTGTGGCCACACCGCTAAGCACGTTCGTGCCTAGGCACACTGCAGCCGCGCGAGCTGGTGCCTTGGTGTGGCAGGCCAAGCACGCGGGTGCCTTGGCCAGGAAAGCCAAGGGCATTGGTGCCGCGGAAAAAAAAATTCTCTCGGAATTTCTTTAAATTTTGCATGGTAATCTAATACGTCATCCTAAGCATTTCTGGAGAAAATCTTTTTCAAATTCCTAAAAATGAAAGTTGCCTTGGTGTGGCCACACCGCCAAGCTAGTTGGTGCCTTGGCACGATGCAGCCGCACGCGCTGATGCCTTTGTGTGACAGGCCAAGCGAGCTGGTGCCTTGGCCTGGCAAGCCAAGGGAAATAGTACTTCGATATAAAAAAAGTCGCTCGAAATTTCCTCAAATTTGGCATGGTAATCAAACAAGCTATTCTCAGCGTTTCGTCAAAAAATCTCCTTCAAATTCTCAAAATTAAAGGTTGCCTTGGTGTGGCCACACGACCAAGTACGTTGGTGCCTTGGCACGCTGCATCCGCGCATGCTAGTGCCTTGGTGTGGCAGGCCAAGCGCGCTGGTGCCTTGGCTTGGCAAGCCCAGGGCACTGGTTCCTCGGGGAAAAAAAAGTTACTCGGAATTTCCTCAAATTTGGCAAGGTAATCTAATACGTTATCTCAAGCGTTTCTGGAGAAAATCTCCTACAAATTCTTAGAGACAAAAGTTGCCTTGGTGGGGCCACACAGCCAAGCACGTTTGTGCCTTAGCACACTGCAGCCACGCGAGTTGGTTGATCGTGCCTATATTGTTGTATATTTCTGCCCTCATTCCTATTCTTTTGTCTCGTTCTCGTGTGTATTTTCTATATATATTATGTCTTTTATGTCTAATAGGCTCATTAGTGTTAATTGCAGGCAATAGATGTAATTCTAGTGTTAGAAGTTAATTGCAGTGGTTCCGGCAGAAAAGGGGCAAAAGGGAAGACAAGGATCATAAGCAGCTCAAAAGTGCGGGTCAAGTGCGGGTTGCAACCGCACTTCAACCGCACTCCTTCCCACAGCCAGGACCTGAAGCATGAAGGAAATATAAAGTGCGGGTAAAGTGCGGGTCATCCAACCGCACTCCACCCATACTATTGCTCAAGACAGAGGAGCTGATTCGTACCTGACAGATAAACTGCGGGTCAAGTTTGGGTCAAGTGTGGATCAAGACAGAGTTTAATTCATCAAAGTGCAGGTCATCCACCCGCACTCACCCGCACTCCACCCGCACTCCACCCACACTATTGCTTAAAACAGCTCTAACTGACACTAAAGTGCGGGTAAAGTGCCGGTAATCCAACCGCACTCCACCCGCACTGTTCCTCAAGACAGAGGAGTGGATTTACACCTGACACCAGAGTGCGAGTAAAGTGCGGGTAAAGTGCGGGTAATCCAACCGCACTCCACCCGCACTATTGCCCAGATCAGAGAACTGAAGATGAAGAAAACCTTTGCAGTGCGGGTATAGTGCGGGTAATTCACCCGCACTCCACCGGCACTCTGCGCGCGACAGCTTCTGGTTTCAAGCTTAAGTGACCTATTTTTCCATCCTCTATAAATAGAAAAGGATGGGAACGAACCAAAAGATCACCATACCTTCCAACACTTGTATCTTTAGCTAGTAACACATCTCTCTCTCATCCAAACCATCTCTACTCAATCAAAGGCAACTAGGAGACTTGGATTCAAGCTTCAAGGAAGGAGATCAATCTTCAAGGGTTATCTCTACTCTCTCTCTTAGTTATTAGTTTTTAATAGAACATGAGTAGCTAAAATACCCCACTATGGGGTTGATGTTATTTGTTTGATGGATATTTTAGGCTTTGTAAATAAACTCTACGTGTTATATTTATTCTATCTCTATATTTCATTCCATTACTTGTATTGATTGCCATTATTGACTTGCTTGGATACACCCTCTTTGCATGTTGATTTGGATTACTTGAGTAGGCAATTAGGTTTTCTAATGCTCCATTGAATGGAAGGATTTCTAGAAATCCGGCTCTATAACCACGCTCTTAATCTAATCTCAAATTAGTGGCTTTCACCATACATCCTAGGTTAGCCACTTGTGAGAGAATTAGAAGCCTCCACTATACACCCTAGGTTGGCTACTTTAGTGATTTTACGAGAACTAACCTTCGAGTAAAATTCGGTTGATAACCTCGAGCCTCATCCAATCCCAAACGGGTGGCCTTCACTATACATCCTAGGTCGGCCACTTGTGAGGGAATTGGAAGCCATCACTATACATCCTAGGATGGCTACATTAGTAATAGGTTGAGCCATAGCAAGATAGATGAGCATTCATGGAACAAGTCCCAATTGAGTAACTAGCCACTGTTGGTTGCTTAAGAGGGATTAATCGCTAGTAGGAGGTTTTCACTATACATCCTCGGTTGACCTCTTGCTAGAGATATATACCAACACTATACACCCTAGGTTGGTTACATTTGTCAAAACTTGCTTAATTGAGAGTCTGTTGCAATTGCCCCAATATTCACTTACGAGTACATAAATTCCTAGTTCCATCATCATTCATTCTTCACTCCATTATCATCCTATTTCATTTGCTTTCATAGTTTAGTTTATATTGTATTTCCATTCACCATCATTTACTTTTATGCATACTAGTTATATTAATCCTAATCTTATCACCGCTACCCCGATCTCAGTGGACGACACCCGTGCTTGCCGCTTTGCTTTTATTTATACTTGTGAACGCATCGCATAGGTTTTATAAATTGTTTTGACGGACGATTTTCTGACGGCAAAAACCTTCTCATCAAATGGCGCCGCTGCGGGGGATCGGTGTGCGTAGTAGTGATTAGATTAGTTTTAATACTATTAGTTTATTAGTCGTTTTTAGTTTTGTTAGTTTCTTTTTTATTGCTTTGGTAGTTTTTATTTTTGTTTGTTTCAGGACTCTATGGACTCCTTTTGGCAAAATTCAGGGTCAAGCTACGAGCCCAATGAAAATGCCTACATATCGTCATTCCAGTCAAATTCCGTTGAAGATCAACTAAGAAATTTCATGAAGAATCATGTGCGGGAGACTGAGCAGATGATAGCTTCTCAACAACGGACTCAAGCCTTCATAGAAGAGAAAACCACCCAAATGCTCGAATCCGCCCAACAGTCCACCCCGGTAAATCAGAGTTGTTTCCAAGTTTAAGCAACCAAACCGGTGGATTCCTCCAATTTCTCAAAAGAAGATATGTATAAGCTCCTAATAGAATTTGAAGTGGAGCAAAGCAAGAGAATGGACGAGATGGACAGGATGATCAAGATAAACCAAGATCTTATGAGCGTGAGCAAAGAGCTAGTGTTGGAAAGGGGTGTGTTGAAGGAAGAGAATGAAGCACTTCAAGAGAGAGAAGCCTTGGGAATGGAAAAGGCGAGTAATCTCCAAGACTTGAACAAAAAACTATTATCTAAAGTGAAGATGCTCAGGGTTGAGAATGGTACTCTTAAGAAGATCAATGGCGAAGTCTCCAACAAGAACAAAGAATTAGATGAACAAATTGAGAGATTTGAAGCTGAAAAGAGTACCGCATCGAAGGATTTGGAGAACTTAGTGAGGCTATCAAAGGATTTTGAAGATGAGATAGCTCACAAGTCAATGAAGATGCAAATGGAGGTTGATCAAACAGCCAATGCCTTAGAGGATGCAAAGGTAGCACTAAACAAAAAGGAGGCGGAGGTCAAGGCGTTACAAGTGAAACAAATCAAATGTCCTCAAGACCACGCATCAAAGGGGAGTTCCTCTAACTCTAATATATTGTGCTATGCATGTTCTAAGATAGAGCATTTTGAGACTAAAAATTACAAGCCAAATCAACATAGGAAAACTAGAGGTCCTAGGAATAGATGGAGTCCACCTAGGGTCAAACAAATATGGGTAAGGAAAGATCAAGTGCACTTATATAGAAACATGTTAAAGGAAAAGATAATGAAGTCACCTAAATTTATTTGGGTAATGAAAAATAGAGAATTTCCTAACTTGGTCAAACCACCCTTAGAGGACCCTAGCCTCTCCATGAATGCATCCCATTGAATAATTTTGATGCATGTACTTAGTTTTATGTTTTATGTTTTATGTTGTTCAATAAATTGTGTTGTTGGGATAGTTTGGTTAGAATGTTATATTTTGTGGATATTTACACATTGAATTTATTGAATATTTGTGGATGACAGAGCCGGAGGCTCTTGTGCAAGTATGAATGCATGTGCTTTATATTGTTAATTCGGTTTGGGGGTTGTTCATGCCCCATTCCGTCAATTTTTGATAAAATGCATGATGTTAAGCTTGACTTGTGCTTCAATGATATATTGCATGAATTGCCTTTATTTTGTGAGCCTTTTTGAGTCATTTTTATTTTGTTGGGGCATTGATTGTGTTTGATTAGTGCCTAGGTTTGTTTGAGTCATGTTAGGTGCGTGCCGCTAGGCCAGATTCTCTTGTCTTAAACATTGAGGACAATGTTGGGTTTCGGTTTAGGGGTGTTGACGCCTTTTTGAGTCGTCTTTTGTGTCTTGAGTCATTTTTGTGTCTTATTTTCGAAAAAGTTGCTGCTTAGCCAGAATTTTGAGCTTATTTAGCTTGGTGAGATACCTAAAGCATAGTGTTTATGGCGAATGTGTGTATGCTTTGTGTGCTTATTCAATAACTCTTAGTCACTTTAGGGGTCTCACTTGCACTTCATGGGCTAGTCTCATCTTATAGTGTCCAAGTTTAGGGAACTCGGTGCTCAAGCGCCTTGTTCTAATAGTGGAGATTTCCCTTGTGAGATCAGAAACACAAGCCAAAAGCGTGTATATTTGAGGGAAAATGTTTTTCAAATCTGTAAACACTATTCAAACACCATGCATAGTCTCACTACATCAAAAATCATCATTTGTCATTGAACATGCATCATATATGTGGACTGCTTGACAGAAACTTTTATTCCCTTGGTAGATTGATCCTTTGAAGTGATATTAGGCAATGTGTGTTTTAGCCACTCAAAAAGAAAGCCTAAATACTTCCCATTCCCGTAATATGTGTGCTCCCAAGCCAATTTTGAAGCCAAACACATATAGACTTTTCCTTTCTACACCCACATTATCCATAACCCAAGCAACCTAAACACTTAGCCAACCCTCTCTTAATTGATCTTGTTGAGGCTTAGGAATGTAGAGTTGTGCTTTAATTTGATAAATGGCGTGTACCTAGGCAAGAATAATGAGTTGTTAAAATGTGCATAGTAAAAAGGCATGAAAAGAAAAGAAAAGAAGCAAAAAGTAACAAAAGAAAAAATATGCTTCAAATGCCTTGTGTAAATTGTAAATGCTACTCAAATGGGTAACATGAGTAGTTAAAGATTGCACGTAGAGTCTAATTGTATGCCTGGACGCCATATTGTATTTGGAAGTGGAGTTGCATGAGAAATTAAATGCTTAAGTGTAGAATGTATTGCCTTAACTTGGTTCATTAGTGCTTGTGCCTAAATTCTCATTCTTCTAATCACCATTCACCGTGGCCACGTTACAACCAAATGGAAAGACCTAATTGATCTTAAGGGACGTCTAGATTGGGAATATTAGTTGATGAATGCTCTTTCCACGTTCATGACACGTGATTCTTTCATGAGACTCACTCACTGAAAACAGCATTTATTCTACACTAAACGTATGCAACTAAGTTGATTCAGTTACATAAATTCATTGGCATACATGTTGCATGAGTGTGAACCTAGGCTCTGAGAGTAAAGATAAGAGAAAATCCATGTGAGAACTTAGTGTCGAAGCGAATTATGCTCGAGGTGTGAGAGTGAGTTGTTTCTGAGGCGAGGGCATTTCAAGTGTGGGATTCGTGTTGTGCCAGTTTCCCTTGAGGTGCCTTCGAGTTTTTTAGAACATTTTCCATATGCTCATTCCTCACTCCCATATTGCTTTTGCGTATCTCTCTGCTATTTGGTTCTGCAGCAAGTTGTTTTTTTTTCTAGGGAGTCCTTAGTTTGAGTCATTTTTAGTTTGTCTTATTTTGTTTTAGATTATGTTTGCTCGAGGACGAGCAAAGGTTTGGTTTGGGGGTGTTTGATCGTGCCTAAATTGTTGTATATTTCAGCCCTCATTCCTATTCTTTTGTCTCGTTCTCGTGTGTATTTTCTATATATATTATGTCTTTTATGTCTAATAGGCTCATTAGTGTTAATTGCAGGCAATAGATGTAATTCTGGTGTTAGAAGTTAATTGCAGTGGTTCCGGCAGAAAAGGGGCAAAAAGGAAGACAAGGATCATAAGTAGCTCAAAAGTGCGGGTCAAGTGCAGGTAGCAACCGCACTCCAACCGCACTCCTTCCCACAGCCGGGACCTGAAGCATGAAGGAAATATAAAGTGCGGGTAAAGTGCGGGTCATCCAACCGCACTCCACCCGCACTATTGCTCAAGACAAAGGAGCTAATTCATACCTGACAGATAAAGTGCGGGTCAAGTGCGGGTCAAGTGCGGGTCAAGACAGAGTTTAATTCATTAAAGTGCGGGTCATCCACCCGCACTCCACCCACACTCCACCCACACTATTGCTCAAAACAGCTCCAATTGACACTAAAGTGCGGGTAAAGTGCGGGTAATCCAACCGCACTCCACCCGCACTGTTTCTCAAGATAGAGGAGTGGATTTACACCTAACACCAGAGTGCGAGTACAGTGCGAGTAAAGTGCGGGTAAAGTGTGGGTAATCCAACCGCACTCCACCCGCACTGTTGCCCAGATCAGAGAACTGAAGATGAAGACAACCTTTGCAGTGCGGGTACAGTGTGGGTAATTCACCCGCACTCCACCCGCACTCTGCGCCCGACAGCTTCTGGTTTCAAGCTTAAGTGACCTATTTTTCCATCCTCTATAAATAGAAAAGGATGGGAACGAATCAAAAGATCACCATACCTCCCAACACTTGTATCTTTAGCTAGTAACACATCTCCCTCTCATCCAAACCATCTCTACTCAATCAAAGGCAACTAGGAGACTTGGATTCAAGCTTCAAGGAAGGAGATCAATCTTCAAGGGTTATCTCTACTCTCTTTCTTAGTTATTAGTTTGTAATAGAACATGAGTAGCTAAAATACCCCACTATGGGGTTGATGTTATTTGTTTGATGGATATTTTGGGCTTTGTAAATAAACTCTACGTGTTATATTTATTCTATCTCTATATTTCATTCCATTACTTGTATTGATTGCCATTATTGACTTGCTTGGATACACCCTCTTTGCATGTTGATTTGGATTACTTGAGTAGGCAATTAGGTTTTCTAATGCTCCATTGAATGGAAGGATTTCTAGAAATCCGGCTCTATAACCACGCTCTTAATCTAATCTCAAATTAGTGGCTTTCACCATACATCCTAGGTTAGCCACTTGTGAGAGAATTAGAAGCCTCCACTATACACCCTAGGTTGGCTACTTTAGTGATTTTACGAGAACTAACCTTCGAGTAAAATTCGGTTGATAACCTCGAGCCTCATCTAATCCCAAACGGGTGACCTTCACTATACATCCTAGGTCGGCCATTTGTGAGGGGATTGGAAGCCATCACTATACATCCTAGGACGGCTACATTAGTAATAGATTGAGCCATAGCTAGATAGATGAGCATTCATGGAACAAGTCCCAATTGAGTAACTAGCCACTGTTGGTTGCTTAAGAGGGATTAATCGCTAGTAGGAGGTTTTCACTATACATCTTAGGTTGACCTCTTGCTAGAGATATATATACTAACACTATACACCCTAGGTTGGTTACATTTGTCAAAACGTGCTTAATTGAGAGTCTGTTGCAATTGCCCCAATATTCACTTACGAGTACATCAACTCCGTAGTTCCATCATCATTCATTCATCACTCCATTATCATCCTATTTCATTTGCTTTCATAGTTTAGTTTATATTGTATTTCCATTCACCATCATTTACTTTTATGCATACTAGTTATATTAATCCTAATCTTATCACCGCTACCCCGATCTCAGTGGACGACACCCGTGCTTGCCGCTTTGCTTGTATTTATACTTGTGAACGCATCGCATAGGTTTTATAAATTGTTTTGACGGACGGTTTTCTGACGGCAAAAACCTTCTCATCATTGGTGCCTTGGTGTGGCAGACCAAGCGCGCTGGTGCCTTGGCCTGGCAAGCCCAAGGTGTAGGGAAATATTAATTAAAACCGCAGCAAAAGGCGAAAAGTAGATTTTCGTATAGTTTACAATTTTTCTAAAGATTTGAACCTTAACCCTTTAATTAATTAAACACAAATATACGGTTAGAGTTAAATACCTCTTGTCGCGTGATCCGATTGACTTACGTCGATGGTAATCCGCAAGATCTTCAATCCTAGCACGTACGTGAATCACCTAGGAGCGTGGTCTCCCTTTTTTCTTTGAATTGCTTACCTGAGAATGGATGTATGGAACTTCTGATCCTGATCATCAATCCCAAAACACCAAGAGCCTAGAAAAATAGTTCCGGTTACTTTTGAATTCACAATCGATATGATTGGAACTCGCGAAACCCTAAATCGAAAGTGTGCACAAAACCTTTTGATGTTAAAGGCTTGCAAGTGCACTATCGAATGAGAACTTATTTTTCTTTTTCTCTCTTGGCCGAAATTCTATATGTATTGAGTAAGATTTTTATTTTTCAAAGCAAACAAAAATCTCTCTCACTCAAGCTTCTTGGTGGCCGAAATTTATCACCTTATATTTATATGGTGACCGAAATTTCTCCTTCTCAAAATAGGGTTGGCCGAATTCTTTGTGTAGGAAATCTAGGGTTGGCCAATTTCCTCACTTGAAAAGGAATTAGTGCTTTTCCCTAATTCCTATCAATTTAAGAATCCTAACCCTTATAGGACTAGGGTGGCCGAATTCTTTGTGTGGTATGGAGTGTATGTAGACTTAATCCTTACCACATTAGGACTCCTATAACTTAAAAAAATTCTAACCCTAATCCAACACATAGTATTTTATTTATTGATCAGGAAAAGATTTTGATTTAAACTATTAATTAATTAAATAATTAATTAATTTCTATTTAATCAAAACAATAAAATAAAATAATATCTTGGGCTATTTTATTAGCCTTGCCGCCCACACCATATATATATGGGCCTAATATTATTTTTCTTATTTTATTTAATCCATTAGACTTTAAATAAAAGCCCAGATGTGAACCAGACTTATTCTTACTAAAAGAAACAAGCCCACATGTCTCCTTTTAATATATTAATATAATAGAGCAGCCCATTAAATAAATAATAGACATATTATATTCTTAATATATTAAATGCAATTCTAGATGGACCCATAAATTGGTCCGGTAGAATATATCAAGTGATCCATGCAAGTACGTGTGGATTGTGGATCTTGGCGGGCTATCTAAATTTAAGCTTCAATAGACATAACCTAATCACAATCAACAAATGATTCACTTAGGTCCGATCTATTAATTTTAACTCATTCCACTAAAGAGCTAAAATTGAACTCTTAAATAAAGATAGAATAAGGAGATGTTTCTCATTCATACCCTAGACAATCTTATAGGAGATGGTGTATCCTCGTGAATAATATCAGTAATCGCCAAGAGCTCATAGACCGCCTATAGCTCTCCAAGTTACCATATTTCCTCATATGACCACATTTTGAACTTGGATATTTTGACTTGTCCAGAAGCCATGTCTTCAATAATCATTATTGAAAACTTAACATTGAGATTTAGTATCCAATACCTCAAAACATCCATATGATGATATTATACTCTCATTTAATAAATGGAGCCACGATGTCCATATCTATAAATGAAGTCCTCTATCGATTAACAAATGAATACCACCAAACTATCGAGGATAGACTATGCTATATAATCGTACTCATTGATAGCTCAAATGATAACACTTGCAACCATAAGTCCATCATTTATGTCAGGATTTAGATAGACTCTCCGATTGTCCTGATAATGAAAAGACTTATATCTAGTGACGGTTCTAGATAAAGTATTTCATTGTGATCCAGTTCAATGCGCCCAGTGCACTAGATTCTTTTACTCGAAAACCTTTCGATGATTTTAGACTTATCATAACTCATTTGATCCCACTCAAATGCTAGTAAAAGAATTCTACAACTTTATCAAGATAGAGGTGCCCAACCTTTAACTTAAGTTGTGAACGTTATTCAAGACTAACTAAAGAATTGTCTCTACCTCATACATATCCGGATGTACAAACAATTCTTCATATCTCATAGTCTTTTGACCTTATGATTATTTACCTTGACAATTATAATTATAAATGCTATAAGATTTTGCAGAATCTGAAATCACTTTATTTATATGAAAAGATTGTCAATTCCAATATTACACTCTTGCTATTGAGCATAATCCTAACACAGGGCACTGGTTCCTTGGGAAACAAAAAGTCACTCGGAATTTCCTTAAATTTGCATGGTAATCTAATACGCTATCCCAAGCGTTTCTAGAGAAAATCTCCTTCAAATTCTGAAAGACAAAAGTTGCCTTGGTGGGGCCACACAGCCAAGCACGTTTGTGCCTCAGCACACTGCAGCCGCGCGAGCTGGTGCTTTGTTGTGGTAGGCCAAGTTCGCTGGTTCCTTGGCCTGGCAAGCCAAGGGCACTGGTGCCTTCGAAAAAAAAAGTCGCTCGGAATTTCCTCAAATTTGGCATGGTAATCTAATACGCTATCCTAAGCGTTTCTGGAGAAAGTCTCCATCAAATTATCAAAAATGAAAGTTGCCTTAGTGTGGCTAAAGAGCCAGGCACGATCGCGCCTCGGCTCACTGCAGCCACGCGAGTTGGTGCCTTGGTGTGGCAGGCCAAGCGCGCTGGTGCCTTAGCCTGGCATGCCAAGGGCACTGGTGCCTCGGAAAATAAAAAGTCACTCGCAATTTCCTCAAATTTGGCATGGTAATCTAATACGCTATCCTTAGCGCTTCTGGAGAAAATCCCATTCAAATTATTAAAAATGAAAGTTGCCTTGGAGTGGACACACCGCCAAGCACGTTCGTGCCATGGAAAGTTGCAGCCACGCGCGCTTGTGCCTTGGTGTGGCAGGCCAAGGGTGTTGGTGCCCTGGCATGGCAAGCCAAGGGCACTGGTTCCTCGGGAAAAAAAAGTCCCTCGAAACTCCTCAAATTTGGCATGGTAATCAAATAGGCTATCATAAGCGTTTCTAGAGAAAATCTCCTTCAAATTCTCAAAAACAAAAGTTGCCTTGGTGTGGCCACACAGCCAAGCACGTTTGTGCCTTGGAAAGCTGTAGCCGCGTGAGCTGCTGCTTTGGTGTTTTGCTGGTACCTTGGCCTGGCAAGCCAAGGGCACTAGTGCCTCGGAAAAAAAAAAAGTTGCTCGAAATTTCCTCAAATTTGGCATGGTAATTTAATACGCTAACCTAAGCATTTTTAGAGAAAATCTCCTTCAAATTCTCAAAAAAGAAAGTTGCCTTGGTGTGGTCACACCGCTAAGCACGTTCGTGCCTTGGTATGGCAGGCCAAGCGTTGGTGCCTTGGCCTGGCAAGCCGGAGGCACTGTTGCCCAAAAAAAAAAAGTCTCACGGAATTTCCTCAATTTCGGCATGGTAATCTAATACACTATCCTAAGGGTTTTTGGAGAAAATCTTCTTCAAATTCTAAAAAATAAAAGTTGACTTTGTGTGGCTACACCGCCAAGCATGTTCGTTGCTTAGCATGCTGCAACCGCGCGCGCTGGTGCCTTGGTGTGGCAGGCCAAGTGCGCGGGTGCCTTGGCCTGGCAAGCCAAGGGCATTGGTGCCTCGAAAAAAAAAAGTAGCTCAGAATTTCCTCAAATTTGGCATGTTAATCTAATACGCTATCCTAAGCGTTTCTGGACAAAATCTCCTTCAAATTCTCAAAAACAAAATTTGCCTTGGTGTGGCCACATCGCCAAGCACGTTCGTTGCTTGGCATGCTACAGCCGTGCGCGCTGGTGCCTTGGCCGGGCAAGCCAAGGGCACTGGTTCCTCGGGAAAAAAAAAGTCACTCGAAATTTCCTCAAAGTTTGCATGGTAATCTAATACGCTATCCTAAGCGTTTTTGGAGAAAATCTGCTTCAAATTCTCAAAATAGAAAGTTGCCTTGGTGTGCCTACACCGCGAAGCACGTTCGTGCATTGGCTTGCTGCAGCCGCGTGCGTTGGTGCCTTTGACGAGCAAATCAAGGGCAATGGTGCCTCAGAAAAAACACGTCGATCAGAATTTCCTCAAATTTGGCATGGTAATCAAATACACTATCCTAAGCATTTCTGGAGAAAATCTCCTTCAAATTCTCAAAAATGAAAGTTGCCTTGGTGTGGCCACACCGCTAAGCACATTCGTGCCTGGGCACGCTGCAGCCGCGCGAGCTGGTGCCTTGGTGTAGCAGGCCAAGCGCGCGGGTGCCTTGGCCTGGCAAGCCCAGGGCATTGGTTACTCGGGAAAAAAAAAGTCACTCCAAATTTCCTCAAATTTGGCATGGTAATCTAATACGCTATCCCAAGCGTTTCTAGAGAAAATCTCCTTCAAATTCTCAAAAACAAAAGTTGGCATGGTGGGGCCACACAGCCAAGCACGTTTGTGCCTTAGCACACTGCAGCCGCGCGAGCTAGTGCTTTGGTGTGGTAGGCCAAGTTCGCTGGTGCCTTGGCCTGGCAAGCCAAGGGCACTAGTGCCTCGGAAAAAGAAAAGTCGCTCGAAATTTCCTCAAATTTGGCTTGGTAATTTAATACGCTAACCTAAGTTTTTTTTTAGAGAAAATCTCCTTCAAATTCTAAAAAACGAAAGTTGCCTTGGTGTGGCCACACCGCTAAGCACGTTCGTGCCGTGGTGTGGTATGCCAAGCACGTTGGTGCCTCCGAAAAAAAAAGTCGCTCGGAATTTCCTCAAATTTGGCATGGAAATCTAATATGCTATCCTAAGCTTTTCTGGAGAAAGTCTCCATCAAATTATCAAAAACGAAAGTTGCCTTGGTGTGGCCAAACAACTAGGCACGTTCGTGCCTCGGTACGCTGCAGCCAAGCGAGTTGGTGCCTTGGTGTGGCAGGCCAAGCGCGCTGGTGCCTTGGCTTGGCATGCCAAGGACATTAGTCCCTCGGAAAATAAAAAGTCACTCGAAATTTCCTCAAATTTGGCATGGTAATCTAATACGCTATCCTTAGCGCTTCTGGAGAAAATCTCCTTCAAATTATTAAAAATGAAAGTTGCCTTGGAGTGGACACACCGCCAAGCACGTTCGTGTGTTGGCATACTGCAGCCGCGCGCGCTAGTGCCTTGGTTTGGTAGGCTAAGCGCGCTGGTGCTTTGGCCTAGCAAGCCAGGGGCACTGGTGCCTCAAAAACAAAGTCGCTCGAAATTTCCTAAAATTTGGCATGGTAATCTAATAATCTATCCTTAACGTTATTAGAGTAAATTTCCTTGAAATTCTCAAAACTGAAAGTTGCCTTAGTGTGGCCACACTGCCAAGCACGTTCGTGCCTTGGTGTGGCAAGCCAAGCGCGCTGGTTCCTTGGCCTAGAAGCCAAGGGCACTGGTGCCTTAGAAAAAAAAATCACTCAGAATTTCCTCAAATTGTGCATGGTAATCTTATACGTTATCCTTAGCGCTTCTGGAGAAAATCTCCTTCAAATTCTCAAAAATGAAAGTTGCCTAGGTGTGGACACACCGCCAAGAACGTTGGTGCCATGGTAAGTTGCAGCCGCGCGCGCTTGTGCCTTGGTGTGGCAGGCCAAGGGCGCTGGTGCCTTGGCCTGGCAAGCCAAGGGCACTGGTTCCTCGGGAAAAAAAAAAGTCACTCGAATTTCCTCAAATTTGGCATGGTAATCAAATAGGCTATCATAAGCGTTTCTAGAGAAAATCTCCTTCAAATTCTCAAAAACAAAAGTTGCCTTGGTGTGGCCACACGGCCAAACACGTTGGTGCCTTGGCACGCTACAGCAGCGCGCTCGTGCCTTGGTGTGGCAGGCCAAACGTGTTGGTGCCTTGGCCTGGCAAGCCAAGGGCACTAGTTCCTCAAAAAATAAAAGTCGCTCGAAATTTCCTCATATTTGGCTTGGTAATCTAATACACTATCCTAAGAATTTTTAGAGAAAATCTACTTCAAATTCTCAAAAATGAAAGTTGCTTTGGTGTGGCCACACCGCACAGCACGTTAGTGCCTTAGTGTGGCAGAACAAGCGAGCTGGTGCCTTGGCCTGGCAAGCCAAGGGCACTGGTGCCTCGGAAGAAAAAAAGTCGCTTGGAATTTCCCCAAATTTGGCATGGTAATTTAATACACTATCCTAAGCGTTTTTGGAGAAAATCTCCGTCAAATTGTCAAAAACAAAAGTTTCCTTGGTGTGGCCACACAACCAAGCACGTTCGTGCCTCAGAACGTTGCAGCCGCGCGAGCTAGTGCCTTGGTGTGGCAGGCCAAGCGTGCTGGTGCCTTGGCCTGGCAAGCTAAGGGCGCTGGTGCCTCGGAAAAAAAAAGTCGCTCGGAATTTCCTCAAATCTGATATGGTAATCTAATATGCTATCCTTAGCGCATTTGGAGAAAATCTTCTTCAAACTCATAAAAACGAAAGTTGCCTTGGAGTGGCCACACCGCCAAGCACGTTGGTGCCTTGGCACACTGCAGCCGCACGTGCTAGTACCTTGGGGTCGCAAGCCAAGCGCGCTGGTGTCTTGGCCTGGCATGCTAGGGGCACTAGTGCGTCAAAAAAAAGTCGCTCGGAATTTCCTTAAATTTGGCATGGTAATCTAATACGCTATCCTAAATTTTTTTAGAGAAAATCTCCTTCAAATTCTCAAAAATGAAAGTTTCCTTGGTGTGGCCACACCGCCAAGCACGTTCGTACCTAGGTATGGCAGGCCAAGCGCACTGGTGCCTTGGCCTAGCAAGCCAAGGGCACTGGTGCCTCGAAAAAAAAAAATCACTCGGAATTGCCTCAAATTGTGTATGGTAATCTAATATGCTATTCTTAGTGCTTCTAGAGAAAATCTCATTCAAATTCTCAAGAACGGAAGTTGCCTAGGTGTGGCCACACCGCCAAGCACGTTGGTGCCTTGGCATGCTGCAGCCGCTTGCGCTGGTGCCATGGCCTACCAAGCCAAGGGCACTAGTGCTAAGGGAAAAAAAAGAGTCGCTCGAAATTTCCTAAAATTTGGCATGGTAATCAAATAGGCTATCCTAAGCGTTTCTAGAGAAAATCTCCTTCAAATTCTCAAAAACAAAAGTTGCCTTGGTGTTGCCACACGGCCAAGCACGTTGGTGCCTTGACACGCTGTACCCGCGCGCGCTGGTGCCTTGGTGTGGTAGGCCAAACGTGATGGTGCCTTGGCTTGGCATTCCAAGGAAACAAGTTCCTCGGGAAAAACAAAGTCACTCGAAATTTCCTGAAATTTGGCATGGTAATCTAATACACTATCGTAAGCGTTTCTTGAGAAAATCTTCTTCAAATTCTCAAAAACGAAAGTTGCCTTGGTGGGGCCACACAACCAAGCACGTTTGTGCCTTGGCATGCTGCAGCCACTAGAGCTGGTGCCTTGGTGTGGAAGGCCAAACGCGTTGGTTCCTTGTCCTAGCAAGCCAAGGGCACTAGTGCCTCGGAAAAAAAAAAGTCGCTTGAAATTTCCTCAAATTTGGCATGGTAATCTAATATGCAATCCTAAGGATTTTTGGAGAAAATATCCTTCAAATTCTAAAAAACAAAAGTTGCCTTGGTATGGCCACAACGCCAAGCACGTTCGTGCCTTGGTGTGACCATAACGCCAAGCACGTTCGTGCCTTGGTGTGACCATAACGCCAAGCACGTTCGTGCCTTGGTGTGGCAGGCCAAGCGCGCTGGTGCTTTGGCCTGGCAAGCCAAGGGCACTGGTGCCTCGGAAACAAAAGGTCGCTCAGAATTTCCTCAAATTTGGCATGGTAATCTAATACGCTATCCTAAGCGCTTCTTGAGAAAATCTCCTTCAAATTCTCAAAAACAAAAATTGCCTTGGCATGGCCACACAGCTAAGCACGTTGGTGCCGTGGCATGCTGCTGCCGCGCGCGCTGGTGCCTTAGTGTGGCAGGCCAAGCACGCTGGTGCCTTGGCCTGGCAAGCCAAGGGCACTAGTTCTTCGGGAAAAAAAAAGTCGCTCGGAATTTCCTCAAATTTGGTATTGTAATATAATATGCTATCCTAAGCGTTTCTGGAGAAAATCTACTTCAAATTCTCAAAAACAAAAGTTGCCTTAGTGTGGCCACACTGCCAAGCACGTTGGTACCTTGGTGTGACAGGCCAAGCGCGCAGGTGCCTTGGCGTTACAAGCCAAGGGCACTAGTGCCTCAGAAAAAAAAAATCACTCGTAATTTCCTCAAATTTGGCATGGTAATCTAATACGCTATCCTTAGTACTTGTGGAGAAAATCTCATTCAAAATCTCAAAAACAAAAGTTGCCTAGGTGTGGCCACACCGCCAAGCACGTTGGTGCCTTGGCAAGCTGCAGGCACGCGGGCAGGTGGCTTGGTGTGGCAGGCCACGCGCTGGTGCCTTGGCCTGGCAAGCAAAGGGAACTAGTGCATCCGGAAAAAAAAAAGTCGCTCAAAAATTTTCTCAAATTTGGCAGGGTAATCAAATAGGCTATTTTAAGCGTTTCTAGAGAAATTCTCTTTCAAATTCTCAAAAACAAAAGTTGCCTTGGTGTGGCCACACGGCCAAGCACGTTTGTGCCTTGGCACGTTGCAGCTTTTGCCTTGGCGTGCTGGTGCCTTGGCCTGGCAAGTCAAGGGCACTGGTTCCTTGGGAAAAAAAAAGTCGCTCGGAATTTCCTCAAATTTGGAATGGTAATCTAATACCCTATCCTACGCGTTTCTGAGAAAATCACCTTCAAATTCTCAAAAACAAAAGTTGCCTTGGTAGGGCCACACAGCCAAGCATGTTTGTGCCTTGGCATGGTGCAGCCGCGTGAGCTGGTGCCTTGGTGTGGTAGGCCAAGCGCGATGGTTCCTGGGCCTAGCAAGCGAAGGGCATTAGTGCCTCAGATAAGAAAAAGTCCCTTGGAATTTCCTTAAATTTGGCATGGTAATCAAATACGCTATCCTAAGCATTTCTGGGGAAAATCTCCTTCAAAATCTCAAAAATGAAAGTTGCTTTGGTGTGGCCACACCGCCAAGCACAATCGTGCATTGGCACGCTGCAGACGCGCACGCTGGTGCCTTGGTGTGGCAGGCCAAGCGTGCTGGTGCCTTGGCCAGGCAAGCCAAAGGCACTGGTGCCTTGGAAAAAACAAAGTCACTTGGAATTTCCTCAAATTTGGCCTGTTAATCTAATATGCTATCCTAAGCGTTTCTAGAGAAAATCTTCTTCAAATTCTCAAAAATGAAAGTTGCCTTGGTGTGGCTACACCGCCAAGCACGTTCGTTGCTTAGCATGCTACAGCCGCACACGCTGGTGTCTTGGTGTGGCAGGCCAAGTGCGCGGGTGCCTTGGTCTGGCAAGCCAAGGGCATTGGTGCCTCGGAAAAAAAAAATTCGCTCAGAATTTCCTCAAATTTGACTTGTTAATCTAATATGCTATCCTAAGCGTTTCTAGAGAAAATCTCATTCAAATTCTCAAAAACGAAAGTTGCCTTGTTGTGGCCAAACCGCCAAGCACGTTCGTGCCTTGGCTTGCTGCAACCTGCGCACGCTGTTGCCTTGGTGCGACAGGCCAAGCGCACGGGTGCCTTGGCCTGGCAAGCCAAGGGCATTGGTGCCTCAGAAAAAAAAACAGTCGCTCGGAATTTCCTCAAATTTGGCCTTGTAATCTAATACACTACCCTTAGAGCTTTTAGAGAAAATCTCCTTCCATTTCTTTAAAACGAAAATTACCTTGGTGTGGCCACACAGCCAAGCACGTTCTTTCCTTGGCAAGCTGCAATCGCACGCGCTGGTACCTTGGTGCTGCAGGCCAAGCACGCGGGTGCCTTGGCCTGGCAAGCCAAGGGCATTGGAGCCTCGGAAAAAAAAAGTCACTCGCAATTTTCTCTAATTTGGCTTGGTAATCTAATATGCTATCCTAAGCGTTTCTGGAGAAAATCCCCTTCAAATTCTCAAAAACAAAAGTTCTCTGGTGTAGCCACCAAGGCAAGTACGTTCGTGCCTTGGCATGCTGCAGCCGCGCACGCTGGTGCCTTGGCCTTGCAAGCCAAGGGCAATGGTGCCTTGGAAGAAAAAAATGTCGCTCAGAAGTTCCTCAAATTTGGAACTGTAATCTAATACTCAATCCTTACCGCTTCCGGAGAAAATCCCCTTCAAATTCTTAAAAAGGAAAGTTTCCTTGGTGTTGCCACACCGCCAAGAACGTTCGGGCCTTGACGTAATGCAGCTGCGCGCACCGGTGCCTTGATGTGGCAGACCAAGCGCGCTAGTGCCTTGGCCTGGCAAGCCAAGGGTACTGCTGACTCCAAAAAAAAAAGGTCGCTCGAAATTTCCTCAAATTTGGTATGCTAATCTAATACGCTATCCTAAGCGTTTTTGGAGAAAATCTCCGTCAAATTCTTAAAAATGAAATTTGCCTTGGTGTTACCACACCGCTAAGCACGTTCAGTGCCTTGGCATGCTACAGTCGCGTGCTGGTGCCTTGGTCCTGGCAAGCCAAGGGCATTGGTGCATCGGAAAAAAAAAGTCGCACGCAATTTCCTCAAATTTGGCATGGTAATCTAAAATGATATCCTTGGCACTTCTGGAGAAAATCTCCTTCAAATTCTTTAAAACGAAAATTGCCTTGGTGTGGCCACACCGCCTAGTACATCCGTGCCTTGGCATACTGCAGCCGCGCGCGCCAGTGCCTTGATGTGGCAGGCCAAGCACGCTGGTGCCGTGGCCTGGCAAGCCTATGGCACTGGTGCCTCCAAAAATAAAAAATAAAATGTCGCTCTGAATTCCCTCGAATTTGGCATGGTAATCTAATACGCTATCCTAAGCGTTTTTGTAGAAAATCTCCTTCACATTCTCAAAAACAAAAGTTACCTTGGTGTGGCTACATAGCCAAGCATGTTCATGCCTTCTTACACTACAGCCGCACGCGCAAGTGCCTTGGTGGGGCAGGCCAAGCGCGCTGGTGCCTTGGCCTGGCAAGCCAAGGGCACTGGTGCCTCGGATAAAAAAAGTCGCTCAGAATTTCCTCAAATTTGGCATGGTAATCAAATACGCTATCCTAAGCGTTTTTGGAGAAAATCTCCTTCAAATTCTCAAACATGAAAGTTTCCTTGGTGTGGCCACTCCGCCAAGTACGTTTGTTCCTTGGAACGCTGCAGCCGCGCGCGCTAGTTCCTTGGTGTGGCAGGCCAAGCGCGCGAGTTCCTTGGCCAGGCAAGCCAAGGGCACTGGTGCCTCAGAAAAAAAAATGTCTTCAGAATTTCCTCACATTCTCCAAAACAAAAGTTGCCTTGGTGTGGCCACATAGCTAAGCATGTTCGTGCCTTGGCACAGTGCAGCCGCGCGCGCAGGTGCCTTGGTGGGCAGGCCAAGCGCGCTGGTGCCTTCGTGTGGTAGGCCAAGCTTGCTGGTGCCTTAGCCTGGCAAGCCACGGGCACTAGTGCCTCAGAAAAAAAAAAGTCGCTTGGAATTTCCTCAACTTTGGCATGGTAATCTAATATGCTACCCTAAGCGTTTCTGGAGAAAATCTTCTTCAAATTTTCAAAAATGAAAGTTCCTTTAGTATGGCAACACCGCCAAGCACTTTCGTGCCTTGGCACGCTGCAGCCGCGCGAGATGGTGCCTAGGTGTGGTAGGCCAAGCATGCTGGTGCCTTGGTTTGGCAAGCCATGGGCACTGGCGCCTCCAAAAAAACAAATTCGCTCGGAATTTCCTCAAATTTGGCATGGCAATCTAATACGCTATCCTTATTTAAAACGAAAGTTGCCTTAGTGTGGCCAAACCGCCAAGCACGTTCGTGCCTTGACACACTACAGATGCGTGCGCAGGTGCTTTGGTGAGGCAAGCCAAGCGCGCTGGTGCCTTGGGCGGGCAAGCCAAGGGCACTGGTGCTTCGGAAAAAAATAAGTCACTCAGAATTCCCTCAAATTTGGCATGGTAATCTAATACGCTATCCTAAGCATTTCTGGAGAAAATCTCCTTCAAATTCTCAAAAACGAAAGTTGCCTTGGTGTGGCCACACCGCCAAGCACGTTCGTGCTTTGGCACGCTGCTGCCGCGCGTGCTGGTGTCTTAGTACGGGAGGCCAAGCGCACGGGTACCTTGGCCTGGCAAGCTGACGGGACAATTCTCGTGTGTCGTTTTGAAAGATAAATCTGTTAATAATATTTGTAAAAACCTCACGGAGCCTAAATTGGTTTGAAAAACACAAGTATGGTGGCAAATGGGGTGTCATCAACAGAGAGCGGTGCTAGCTAAGGTTAGCTATTGCAAAAGTAATGTTAATGTATATATATATATAATAAACGAAACGTAAAATGATGAAGATGTAGATGGTGAATTATCCTATGAGTAACATTAAATTAATTATGCAAACTAGAGGAAAGGGAAATGGGATGAAGGGTATATAGTTGATGGAAACTAAGGAGTTATCGGATACGAAAGTAAATACTGGGCAATGCAACAAACTTGTTAATAGGCACGTCTATTCAAAGGTAACCAACCTAGTATGTATAGAGTCGGTTATTTATCCCTAGAAAGTGGCCAACCTAGGATGTATAGTGAGGACCACCTATTTGGGATTAATCAGTCGTAAACCACCAACCTAGGATGGTTAGTGTTGGTTGTTCGTCGGATTCTGAAAATGAAGTTCATCTACCTATCAATGGCTCAACCGATTGTAAATGTAGTCAACCTAGGATGTATAGTGATGACTTCTAATCCTCTCACGAGATCCTAGCTAGGATGTATAGTGCCTGAAACTCGATCGAGGTTAGATTAAGACCGTAATTTAAGAGTCGGAATTCATGAAGTTCTGTCCATTCATTAGAGCAAGAGACAACTAAATAGGATGTATATCTAGATGCAATACTCATACATAATCCAAAAAGATCTTGCTAAGAGGATGTATCTACATAAGAAATCAATGGTAACCATTCATATCAAGAATGGAACAATGAAAGATAGACATGAATATAAATATAACACCAAGTTTAATTACAAGCCCAATATCCAAATAACTACTCCATCAATCCCTTAGAGGGGATTTAGCTACTCATTACAACTAGGAAAATAAGAGAAAGGAAAGAAAAAGAACCCTTGGAGAACATCTCCTTCCTTGAAGTTGCTTCAATCTCCTACCTTCCTTGAAGTTGAGTAAAGAATGTAAGTATGTGAGAGAGAGAGAGAGATTCTAGATCTAAGTTGTGTAAAAACATCTGAAAACGGGGTCAAAGGCTGCTTAAAACATTTTCATCCTATTATATTTATACAACATACAAAAATAGGTCACTTAAACTTCAAAAATCAAACTTGCACACGCGGAGTGCAGGTGGAGTGCCAGTGAATCACCCGCACTGTATTGGTTGTCTTCATCTTCAGTTCTCAGATCTGGGAAATAGTGCGGGTGGAGTGCGGTTGAATTATCCGCACTTGACTCGCACTTGACCCGCACTTGACTCGCACTTTACTTGCACTTTACTGTCAGGTGCAAAATCCACTATTCTGTCTTGAGCAATAGTGCGGGTGGAGTGCGGTTGGATGATCCGCACTATACCCGCACTCTAATGTCAGGTGCAAATCCACTCTTCTGTCTTGAGCAACAGTGCGGGTGGAGTGCAATTGGATGACCCAAACTGTACCGCACTCTAATGTCAGGTGCAAATCAGCTTCTCTGGTTTTGGCAACAGTGCGGTAGAGTACGGTTGGATGACCCGCACTGTACCCGCACTTTAACTCTTCTCCTGCATCAGGTCCCGGCTATGAGCCTGAGTGCGGTTGGAGTACGGTTTCGACCCGCGCTTGACCCGCACTGTAGAGCTGTTTATGATCCTTTATCTTTCCTTTTACCCTTCTTCTGCCGGAACCACCGCAACATGCTTCCAAACCCATCATTGCACCATTTCTTACAATTACGCATATAACAACCCATTAGAGATACCAAAACGCATGAAAACAGAACAAAAGATAAGGATTTGAGGGCATAAATTTACTACGTATTTGGCAAGATCAAACACCCCCAAACCAAACCTTTGCTCGCCCTCGAGCAAACATAATCTAAAACAATAAGACGCCAACAGATTGTAAATCCTAGACACCTAAACAGTAATTCAACAATGCTGCAAGTCCAATGTGTGATATGATACAAATAGGTGTGATAGAGAGGAGAAAAACGTATGCACAAGATCAAGAGCAATTTGGAGACACCCAAGGGAGGCTCGTACCAACACGAATCCCACACCTAAAGGCATTCATGAATTAGGGACAACTTACTCCCATACCTTGAGCATAATTCGCTTCAATTCTAAAGCTCACATGGATTCTCTCTTTTCTTTCCTCACAGAGTCCTAAGTTCCACACAAACGAGTATGCAAATATGAATTCTGCATAAAATTTAAGTAATGAACTATCCAAGGAAAGAGTCAATATGCCATGGACGTGAAAGATCGTGTTTCAACCGACATTCCCAAACTAAACTTTATATAGATCAAATAGGGCTTTTACACCGGTTATAGTGTGGATATGGGGTTTAATGAGGTTACACAACGAATATGGACATTTGGAACTCAAACTCACCAATCATGCTAGAATATATCCCTACACCCATACAATGTTCTTTTATCACTCATACGCAAACCTCTAGGCAATCGTTTAACCCACATTCGTGCCTTCAATGTTGCACTCCGTTTGAGCGTATTTAGCATAACACAATCACAATTATGGCACACACATACAATTTCCCTTTGAATTTTTACAATTTCACAATCATAATGTTGTACTCCGTTTTGAGTTGTTACAATTTCCCTTTCTTGGGCACTGATGGCACACAAGTACAATTCTTAGCCCTTTCCTTGCATATTTTTAACAATTATTTCATTTTACCCGCTTTTTGACCATTTAGAGCTTAACTCCTTTCATCACCACCATTTTCACATCCTAACATGATTAGTACAAGGGTAGGCATGTGTTTAGGCTATTAGGTATATGATTGAATGTGGTATAAAATAAAAGAGTAAGTGTTTGGCCTCAAGCTTGGCTTTTAAGCACACAATATGATATGAACGTGTTTAGGCTAGTAAAGGTAATTCAGTGCACACACATTCCCTAATATCACCTCCACAACCATCTAAAAAGGGAATGAAAGCATCCATCACGCACTTCACAAAATGATATGCAAGTCCTATGGCACATGACATAAATGACGAGAGGCGTGTTTAAGAATAATCAATAATACACTCAAAATACTCACTTTAACGCTTGTGTTTGTGATCTCATGGGCATATCCACTATTAGAACTAGGCATGGGAACATTGAGTCCCCACTACTTAAACACCAACGGGTGGGATGACCCCATGGCGGTGCAAGCGAACCCTTAAGTTGCACCAAACTATGTCACAAGGTCAGAGCACATACAAAGAACTCGCCAAAAGTACACGCTAGAGGCATCATACCCATCCTGGTTATAGTTTGAAAATTGGACAAGCTACAAAATTGAAAAATTGGACACGACAAGACTATAATGACGACTTTACAAGGCGTAACACACCCCTAAACCAAAACTCAACAATGTCCCCATTGTTGGAAACCACAAGGTATATTCTAACAGAGGAGAAACACCATAGAAGACTCAAAAATTATGAACATGCATAAAGCGCCACCAATAACAAGCATAATCTCAATAATAGCGGAATGAGGGTTCAACACCCCCAAACTGGATCTAGACATAAGCTCAAAACTCACACAAATATATGATCAATATGCACTCAACCATGCTCATTCATATTAACAAAATCTAAATTCGCATTAACCGAAAACTTAATGCAATGAAATACAAAATCGAAGGTAGAAACTCCCTTTAGAAGGAAGCTAGTTCGTTGTCCATGCGTGTTGTCGTGTGCTTCCCAAAAGATGCACAACCTAGCTTAAAACACAAAACAACTCTACCAAACGAAAATCAAATGCGAAAAGGAAAGAAAAACCAAAATACCAACTGAAATAAAACTAAGAAAGCTAAAAGTTTAAATATGACCTGAGTGGGATGCCTCCCACCAGTGCTCAGACATGATAGATGTTCTATGGCTCAGTAAGTTCCATGGCACCAACACCCTTGCAGTAGGTTTCTGGTCCAAAATACGGTTTTAGCCTATGCCCATTAACTTTGAATATTCCATCGTTCCTCAAATTCTGAATGTCTACAGCATGGTGGTGGAACTGGAGGTCCCCTCATCGGTCTTCGATAGGAAACTTGACTGCCTTGCCTAGTAGATTGCATGGTTCTTCCTGACATCTGCACAATAAACAATAGTTTTAAGGGAATACTCATATCAAGGAACCATGAGGTTATGATGAAACAATTGAAAGAACAAATATTCTGCCAGGCTGATAAAGTGTGGGTGAAGTGCGGGTGACTGACCCGCACTTTAACTCGTTCCCAGATACTAACGCATGCAGAATCACCAACAATGAACACACTTCACACTCATAGCAAATCATCGAATCAAATCACAATAATATGGCTCTAACCCATGTATAGAACGTTTCACATGCATAATTAGACAACAACTTATCATTCAATCCTTATAGGTATTTAATAAAGAGTTTAAAAGTCTCGGATTTGAATATGCGATTATATGAAAACAAGGATTGAGACAATTGAAATCGAAATTCTCCACATTCTTTGCAATTAAAGCATCATACAAAAATCCAAATAAGCAAGGAAAAAGGGCACGAAATCATGGCCCATCCTTGAACAATGAAGTTCATGCAAAAGAGGGAAAAATTGTTGACAAAAGGTTTAGAATCAAGATTAGAGTGATAGGTAACAAAATTAGAGGAAGATTTCATACCTTGGTTGCCGAAAATTGAAAACGTGGCACACACGAAATACCTTTCAGTTGAAACGAGGGAAAACAGAAGGTTTCGATTTGTTTTCTTTCTTTTTGAAATTGGTGGAGCCCTAAGAACGACAGGTGATATATATATAGCACGACCAAAGTGCAGGTGGAGTGCGGGTGACTGACCCGCACTTTACCTACACTTTATTACCTGATGCTTTCGAAGTGTGGGTGAATGACCCGCACTATAACCGCACTGTTTCCCTGGATTGATTCCTGGACTCTGCACTACAACTGTTCTTGCACCAAAAACCACACACAACACCTTAACAAGCACTATGTTCCAAAACTTTACAAAGACGAATACTACCCATTCGAAACGCAAAAATTCTAAAACGAATTTAAAAGTGGGTGCAATGCACTCAAAGTGGGACCCGGTCAACCAAAAGAGGTTTGACCGGAATGGGGAGCACATTCAACTTGGCCACCCAAACCAGTGCCAATAGCTTACTTACTGCATCTCTCCCCACTTTCCTCACTTGCCCAACTAGGTCCTTTCTAACCCATATTTGCTTGACCTTTGTTAGGTTCAACTTATACCAAACTCGACTTGTTTTGAACCATTGAAAACTAAAGCAATCAGCCTTAGTGTGCCCTCTTTTGGCATAAAAGCAACAAGTAAAAGAATGGTTAGGGAAACTTCCTGCTCGGTTGTTGATGTGGACCTCTTGTAGGGATTTGATCTCGTTTTCTCTCACATCAAGCTGAACAATCAAATCACACTCCTTGACTTTGGCCCGCTTCAACTCATCTTCCTTTTTGTTCAATTGCTCTTACAATTCTCTTACTGCTTTTGCGGACTCCTCAACACCTAATAGCATTTTCCTTGACTGTCTCCCATTCTCCTCCTCGAATTCCTCCAAGAGCCTTGCCAATTCTTCTAGGTTCTTGGAGACTAACTCCTCCTTTGTAGCAAAATCCACCACTTGCTCCCTTAGACTCTTGTTTAATGTTGAGAAGTCATGCAATTTCTTCATCAACATTCCATTCTAGGCCTTAAGAAAATATACCTCTAGTTTGAGCTTCGTGTTGTCTTGCTCAAGCTCACCTATCTCCTCAAAAGTGGAAATACTTGATTCATCCTCTTTAAGTTCACATTCTTGTGTTTCCTTAATGCAATCTTGGTTTCCCATTTCAATCTCATTCACACCCTCAAAAGCTTGCACAAGGGTGAGCACCCGGCTTTTTTTCTTTCTTGAATTGGGTGCTTCCAAGACTAAACAATCCTTTACTTGGCTTGCTTCAGGGGAATTGACCTTGAAGTTAACACTCTTGCTTCCACAGCTGAAGGAAATGTCCCTAGAACGAATATCTACAACCATACCAGCTGTGGCCATGAATGACCTCCCCAAAAGCAATTTCCAGTCCCTACAACTGGATTCTCCTCTCTTGGAATTCAACACAACAAACTCTACCAGCACCATCAACTCGTGCACATTCACATAGACTTCCTTCCTTTATACCAACTGGGGTGGTGGAAGAATTGTCAGCCATGATGAGAGTCTGAGAAGTAGGCTTGATTGACTGAATCTTCAACTATTTGTATACCTCTAATGGCATCATATTAATGCTAGCCCCCATAGCAAGCACTGCTCCCATCTTAGGTGAGTTTTCAATTTTTACCTCTATTTCAAAACTTCCAGGGTCTGAAAGCGTAACGGGGGAGTCTATGCCACTTCCCCCATCTTCATTATCTATGACCTCCACCACACTCTTCACGGTCTCTTCTCTAGAACTGTCTAGAATCTGGTATTGGTTTGGGATAGTTTCCTCTTCTAACCCCTCTTCAACTCCTAACTCGACTACCTCTAACACGTTAACGTGCTCATCGATGCTTGATGCCTTACCTTTGTTCTTGACCAATTCATCGAAGATTTGTGCCAACTGAGTTTCCATCATTTTCAGTGACTCTCCATGACTATTTTCCCTCTGATCATTGGACTGCATGTAAGCGATCATTCGTTGCTAAGATGCATGCAAGGTGTTCTTGTGGGCTTCAGACCCGATACCAACCATTTTGATCACTCTGCTCACTATCTCCTATAGGGATTTGTCATTGGTTGGCTAGCGGGTGCTTGGGAATTAAAGTTGGTTGGTGGGTTACTACTAGAACTTCCCCATTGGTTTTTGTTGCTAGGGCCCTCCTTGGTTATACCTATTGTACCCATGGTTTTGGTACCCCTGATTGTTGTTTCCACCTTGATAGTTGTTATTGCCACCTTAGTAATTTGTTGCCCCTAGGTGGTGGTTGTTGGACCAAGATAAGTTTGGGTGGTTTCTCAACCCTGGGTTGCATGTGTTTGAATAGAGGTCATTCCCTGGCCTTTGGAATTCTCCAAGGGCCTAGGCTTGCTCTTCTTGACCAAACTGCCTTTCTCCTCCTTCTATCTCCCCCATTACTTGACTCACTCCTTGGTAGGACCCTGGCTTTCCAGTTATAAGCTCATTGATCGATTGGAGCTCTTTGTTCATTCTTGACATATGAATTTGAACTTGGGTATCCCGACCCACTTCTATCCTTCCGCCCCTTCTCACGTGTGATGTCCTCTGCTGTGAGTTCTGGGC
This sequence comes from Dipteronia sinensis, assembly GCA_033220585.1. Taxonomy (NCBI): domain Eukaryota; kingdom Viridiplantae; phylum Streptophyta; class Magnoliopsida; order Sapindales; family Sapindaceae; genus Dipteronia; species Dipteronia sinensis. Next base: position 36,734,775 of record CM065637.1, read on the forward strand.
AATCTTCTCCAAGATATCATATGCCTCAACTACTCTCTTGTCTGCTATTGTACCCTCGCACGCATTGTCCACTGGCATTTGTGTGAACGGTGAAATTCCGCTATAGAAGGAATTCACCTTCAACTCTGGGTGGTATGTATGCGGCGGCATTTGTGCTAACAACAAGTTAAACCTCTCCCATGCCTCATGGAAGGGTTCACCGTCCTCCTCAACAAAGGATGTTATTTTCAACCTTAGGTCCTTCGCCTTTTGTGTCAGAAAATACTTGTTGAAAAAGACCTTGCACACCCAACTCTATGTTACCAGTGATCCTGGCCTCAAATTCATGTACCATGTCATAGCGGCATCCTTCAAACAGTACTGGAAACACCTGAGGTGAAGCTGCTCTCTTGTCAGCACTGCTTGGTAAGCCATTACCGGAAAGATTTCTAGGGTGGCTCTATATTGTTTCATAAATTAAAGGAAATCCTCGGTAACTCTCCCACTAAAAGATGGTAGGAGGCTAATATGCATAGTCTTCAACTCATACTGTCTTGTCACATCATGAAGTACTATGGCAGTGGGCGCATTACCTATAAACATGAGTGTATACTCACCCATGGTGAGACCTAGCTGTTCATCTCCATCTACACTGCCCTCATGCTCACGAGCCTGCTGCTCATTCTGATTCAGATCATTTATGTCTTCCTTATTCTGCTCGGGTTGATCCATAGGAACACCGGCTTCCATGTTTTCCTCTAACTGACCGGCTCTTCTGCCACACTGATTTAGGGGATCTAGGTGAGTTATGGTTGGGGACGAATTTAGTATATCCACATGTGGGATTTTTATCCAAGTCATTGGACCTAACGTTGCCATTTTACATTACCTAGTTAGTATTGGGGCTTAATCTAGCTTTGGTTTGTAGAATTGGTTCACAAATGTCGGTTGAGGTTTCATGCTTGAGAGGATCTCGACACACTCTTCAACCTTTAGCTCAAATGAATGGATACCCTAAGTTGGATTTAGGCTTGAACAAACCCTTGACTTGAGTGAATGTGTTTAAGTGTTCAACCATCTAATAGATATGCCTTTGTGTTTGGTGAACTTATTGCCCCTTGTGTGACCACTTTCATGCATCTCTCAAATCCACCGTTTTATTATTTCTCACTTAGTCACAATTCTCACCCTTCCACATTCTCTTTGTTTGCATTATTTTCCTTTACATTTTCTACACACACACACACAACACCACTTCACACACCATTCTCACCTCTACACATTCTATTTACATGCTTTCTCTAAACTCTAAAACTTGAAACGGTTAACAACACATCCCTGCGGAACGATACCCTTACTTGCACGCTGTACTAGTTTTATTTCTATATATGTCTTTTGACTCGGGCCTTATAACAAGGTTGATTTTATTATAAAAATTTGACGATGCTTTTAACGACAAATAAAAACCGAGACGTCATGCCTCTCGGATTGCGGGTTTCATAGGAAAATTTGTCCCTCGAAGGATGTTTCCCCTTGGTTGGATGGTGCCTTGGGTTGGCCACGTAGTGTGCGCGTTGGGGCCTTTGTTGGATAGTGCCTTGGCTTGGCCACACCACGCGTGTGTTGGTGCCTACGGATAAAAAAAAAGTAGCTCGAAATTTCCTCAAATTTGGCATTGTAATCTAATACACTATCCTAAGCGTTTCTGGAGAAAATCTCCTTCAAATTCTCAAAAACGAAAGTTTCCTTGGTGTGACCTCACCACCAAGCACGTTTGTGCCTTGGCACGCTGCACCCGTGCGTGCTGGTGCCTTGGTATGGCAGGCCAATTCGCTGGTGCCTTGGCTGGGCAAGCTAAGGGCACTGGTTCTTCGGAAAAAAAAAAAAGTCGCTCGAAATTTCCTCAATTTTGGCATGGTAATCTAATACGCTATCCTAAGCGTTTCTGGAGAAACTCTCCTTCAAATTCTCAAAAACGTAAGTTGCCTTGGTGTGGCCACACCGCCAAGCACGTTCGTGCCTTAGCACGCTGCAGTCGTGCGCTGGTGCCTTGGAGAGGCAAGCTAAGCGCCCTAGTACATTGGCCTGGCAAGCCAAGTGCGCTGGTGCCTTGGCCTAGCAAGCCAAGGGGACTGGTGCCTCGAGCGCGCCAGTGCCATGGCAAGACAAGCCAAGAGCACCCTGGTGCCTTGGCCTGCCAAGTCAAGCACACTGGTGCCATGCCAAGGGCACGCCTAGCGTGCGCCGGCGCCTTGGCCTAGCAAGCCAAGGGCACTGATGCTTCGAAAAAAAAAGGTCGCTAGTAATTTCTTCAAATTTGGCATGGTAATCAAATACACTATCTTAAGCGTTTCTGGAGAATATCTTTGATCGTGCCTAAATTGTTGTATATTTTGGCCCTCATTCCTATTCTTTTGTCTCGTTCTCGTGTGTATTTTCTATATATATTATGTCTTTTATGTCTAATAGGCTCATTAGTGCTAATTGCAGGCAATTGATGTAATTCGGGGTTTGGAAGCATGTTGCAGTGATTCTGGCAGAAAATGGGCAAAAGGAAAGACAAAGGATCATAAAGCAGCTCTACAGTGCGGGTCAAGTGCGGGTCGCAACCGCACTCCAACTGCACTCCAACCACACTCATGATCATAGCCGGGACTTGATACAGGAGAAGAGTTACAGTGCGGGTCCAGTGCGGGTCATCCAACCGCACTCCACCCACACTGTTCCCAAAGCCAGAGAAGCTGATGCACCTGACGTTAAAGTGCGGGTATAGTGCTGGTCATCCAACCGCACTCCACCCGTACTGTTGCCAAACCAGAGAAGTTGAAGTTGCACCTGACATTAGAGTGCGGGTACAGTGCGGGTCATCCACCAGCACTCCACCCGTACTATTGCTCAAAACAGAGGAGGGATTTTGCACCTGACAGTACAGTGCGACTCAAGTGCGACTACAGTATGAGTCAAGTGCGAGTCAAGTGCGGGTAATTCACCCGCACTCCACCTGTACTATTCACGCGACAGTTTCTGGTTTCAAGTTTAAGTGACCTATTTTTCCATCCTCTATAAATAGAAAAGGATGGGAATGAACCAAAGGATCACCATACCTCCCAACACTTGTATTCTAAGCTAGTAACACATCTCCCTCTCATCCAAACCATCTCTACTCAATCAAAGGCAACTAGGAGACTTGGATTCAAGCTTCAAGGAAGGAGATCAATCTTCTAGGGTTATCTCTACTCTCTCTCTTAGTTTATTTGTTTGTAATAGAACATGAGTAGCTAAAATACCCCACTATGGGGTTGATGTTATTTGTTTGATGGATATTTTGGGCTTCGTAAATAAACTCTATGTGTTATATTTATTCTATCTCTATATTTCATTCCATTACTTGTATTGATTGCCATTATTGACTTGCTTGGATACACCCTCTTTGCATGTTAATTTGGATTACTTGAGTAGGCAATTAGGTTTTCTAATGCTCCATTGAATGGAAGGATTTCTGGAAATCCGGCTCTATAACCACACTTTTAATCTAATCTCGAATTAGTGGCTTTCACTATACATCGTAAGTTAGCCACTTGTGAGAGAATTAGAAGCCTCCACTATACACCCTAGGTTGGCTACTTTAGTGATTTTACGAGAACTAACCTTCGAGTAGAATTCGGTTGATAACCTCGAGCCTCATCAAATCCCAACCGGGTGGCCTTCACTATACATCCTAGGTCGGCCACTTGTGAGGGAATTGGAAGCCATCACTATACATCCTAGGATTGCTACATTAGTAATAGTTTGAGCCATAGCTAGATAGATGAGCATTCATGGAACAAGTCCCAATTGAGTAACTGGCCACTGTTGGTTGCTTAAGAAGGATTAATCGCTAGTAGGAGGTCTTCGCTATACACCCTAGGTTGACCTCTTGCTAGAGATATATACCAACACTATACACCCTAGGTTGGTTACATTTGTCTAAACGTGCTTAATTGAGAGTCTGTTGCAATTGCCCCAATATTCACCTACGAGTACATCAACTCCATAGTTCCATCATCATTCATTCATCACTCCATAATCATCCTATTTATTTGCTTTCATAGTTTAGTTTATATTATATCTTCACTTACCATAACTTTTACTTTTATGCATACTAGTTATATTAATCCTAATCTTATCACCGCTACCCCGATCTCAGTGGACGACACCCGTGCTTGCCGCTTTACTTGTTGTTAAACTTGTGAACGCATCGCATTGGTTTTATAAATTTTTTTGACGGACGGTTTTCTAACGGCAAAAACCTTCTCATCAAAATGGCGCCGCTGCCGGGGATCGGTGTGCGTAGTAGTGACTAGATTAGTTTTACTATTATTAGTTTATTAGTTGTTTTTAGTTTTGTTAGTTTCTTTTTATTATTTTGGTAGTTTTGTTTTTGTTGTTTCAGGACTCTATGGATTCCTTTTGGCAAAATTCCGGGTCAAGCTACGAGCCTAACGAGAATGCCTACAGCTCGTCATTCCAGTCAAATTCCGTTGAAGATCAACTACAAAATTTCATGAAGAATCATGTGCGGGAGACTGAGCAAATGATAGCTTCCCAACAAGAGACTCAAGCCTTCATAGAAGAGAAAACTACCCAAATGCTCGAATCCGCCCAGCAGTCCACCCCGGTAAATCAGAGTTGTTTCCAAGTTAAAGCAGCCAAACTGGTGGACTCCTCCAATTTCTCAAAAGAAGACATGTATAAGCTCCGAATAGAATTTGAAGTGGAGCGAAGCAAGAAAATGGACGAGATGGACAGGATGATCAAGATGAACTAGCAGCTTATGAGCGTGAGCACAGAGCTAGTGTTGGAAAGGGGTGTGTTGAAGGAAGAGAATGAAGCACTTCAAGAGAGAGAAGCCTTGGGAATGGAAAAGGTGAGTAATCTCCAAGAGTTGAACAAGAAACTATTATCTGAAGTGAAGATGCTCAGGGTTGAGAATGGTACTCTCAAGAAGACAAATGGTGAAGTCTCCGAAAAGAACAAAGAATTGGAGGAACGACTTGAGAGATTTGAAGCCGAGAAGAGTACCACATCGAAGGCTTTGGAGAACTTAGTGAGGCTATCAAAAGATTTTGAAGATGAGATAGCTCACAAGTCCATGAAGATGCAAATGGAGGTTGACCAAAAAGCCAATGCCTTAGAGGAAGCAAAGGTAGCACTAAGCAAAAAGGAGGAGGAGGTCAAGGCGTTACAAGTAAAACAAATCAAACGTCCTCAAGACCACGCATCAAAGGGGAGTTTCTCTAACTCTCATATCTTTTGCTATGCATGTTCTAAGATAGATCACTTTAAGGCTAAAAATTACAAGCTAAATCAACATTGGAAAACTAGAGGTCCTAGGAATAGATGGAGTCCACCTAGGGTCAAGCAAATATGGGTAAGGAAAGACCAAGTTCACTTATATAGAAACAGGTTAAAGGAAAAGATAATGAAGTCACCTAAATTTATTTGGGTAGTGAAAAATAGGGAATTTCCTAACTTGGTCAAACCACCCTTAGAGGACCCTAGTCTCTCCATGAATGCATCCCATTGAATGATTTTGATGCATGTATTTAGTTTTATGTTTTGTGTTGTTTAAATTCAATAAATTGTGATGTTGGGATAGTTTGGTTAGAATGTTATATTTTGTGGATATTTGCACATTGAATTTATTGATTATATTGTGGATGAAAGAGCCGGAGGCTCTTGTACAAGTATGAATGTATGTGCTTTATATTGTTTAATTTGGTTTGGGGGTTAGTCATGCCCCATTCCATCAATTTTGTTAAAATGCATGAGGTTAAGCTTGACTTGTTCTTCAATGATATATTGCATGAATTGCCTTTATTTGTGAGCCTTGTTTGAGTCATTTTTATTTTGTTGGGGCATTGATTGTGTTTGATTAGTGCCTAGGTTTGTTTGAGTCATGTTAGGTGCGTGCCGCTAGGCCGGATTTTCTTGTCTTCAACATTGAGGATAATGTTGGGTTTTGGTTTGGGGGTGTAGACGCCTTTTTGAGTCGTCTTTTGTGTCTTGAGTCATTTTTGTGTCTTACTTTCGAAAAGGTTGCTGCTTAGCCAGAATTTAAGCTTATTTAGCTTGGTGAGATACCTGGAGCATAGTGTTTGTGACGAATGTGTGTATTGATCGGGCCAAATATGTACTATATTTAGGCCCTCAGATCCTTACCTTATGTTCTGTTTTCGTGCGTTTTTGTGTCTCTTATGGGTTTTTTTGCGCTTATTTGAAGGAAATGATGCACTGACAGGCTTGGAAGCACATTGTGATGATTCCAGCAGAAAAGGAGCACAAACAGGTCTATAGTGCGGGTCCAGTGCAGGTCGCAACAGCACTCCAGCCGCACTTATGTGCATAGCCGGGGCAGAATGCAAGTACAGAGATAAAGTGCGGGTCAGCTAACCGCACTCCACCCGCACTATTGCCAAACCAGAGAAGCTGCGCAGTCACTTGACACTAGACTGCGGGTTCTGTGCGGGTCAGCAAACCGCACTCCACCCGCACATGCACCAAGAACAGAAGAACAGAATCGCACCTGACACTAGAGTGCGGGTACTGTACGGGTCATGGAACCGCACTCTACCCGCACTTGCATCAAGAACAGAAGAGCAGAATTGCACCTGACGTTAGAGTGCGGGTACTGTGTGGGTCATCCAACCGCACTCTACCCGCACTGTTGCTCAAGACAGAAGGTAGATTTAGCACCTGAGAAGGAAGTGCTGTCACAGTGCGATGCCAAGTGCGGGCTAAGTGCGGGTCAAGTGCGGGTAATTCAATCGCACTCCACCCGCACTAATGTCCTGATCCGAGAACTGAAGTTGCAAGCAACCCATGCAGTGCGGGTAAACCACCCGCACTCCACCTGCACTCCGAGCGCGCCAGTCTGATTTTCAAAGCTTAAGTGACCTATTTTTGTATTTAGTATAAATATAAAAGTATAGAAATGTTTTGAGCAGCTTTTAACTCCGTTTTAGACAGATTAGGCATTCTTAGATCTAGTTTCTCTCTCTACCTCTCATCCACACATTCTCTACTCAACTTCAAGGAAGTTAGGAGATTGGAGCCACTTCAAGGAAGGAGATGTTCTCCAAGGGTTATTTCTTTCTCCTCTCTACTGATTTCCTAGTTGTAATGAGTAGCTAAATCCCCTCTAAGGGGTTGATGGAGTAGTTAGTTTAATATTGGGCTTGTACATAAACTTGATATTATATTGATATTCATGTCTATCTTCCATTGATCTATTCTTGTTGTGAGTGTTTATCATTGATTTCTTGTGTAGATACATGATCTTTGCAAGATGACTTTATATTATGAATGAGTATTGCATCTAGATATACATCCTATTTGGTTGTTTAATGCTCTAAAGAATAGGCGGAAAGTCATGAATTCCGACTCTTGAACCGCGGTTTTAATCTAATCTCGATCGTGTTTCCTGCACTATACATCCTAGGTCGGAATCCGTGAAAGAGTTAGAAGTCATCACTATACATCCTAGGGTGACTATTTGTAATCGGTTGAGTCAATGTTAGGTAGACGAGCTTCATTTCTAGAATCCGGTAAACAATTTATTGATTATATTGTGGAAAAGATAATGAAGTCACCTAAATTTATTTGGGTAGTGAAAAATAGGGAATTTCCTAACTTGGTCAAACCACCCTTAGAGGACCCTAGTCTCTCCATGAATGCATCCCATTGAATGATTTTGATGCATGTATTTAGTTTTATGTTTTATGTTGTTTAAATTCAATAAATTGTGATGTTGGGATAGTTTGGTTAGAGTGTTTCCTGCACTATACATCCTAGGTCGGAATCCGTGAAAGAGTTAGAAGTCATCACTATACATCCTAGGGTGACTATTTGTAATCGGTTGAGTCAATGTTAGGTAGACGAGCTTCATTTCTAGAATCCGGTAAACAATCAACTCTATACATGCTAGGTTGGTAGTTTACAAGGATTAATCCCTAATAGGTGGTCCGCACTATACATCCTAGGTTGGCCACCTTCTAGGGATAAATAACCGACTCTATACATCCTAGGTCGGTTACCTTGAAGAGCCGTGCTATTGACAAGTTTGTTACATTGCCCAGTATTTGCTTTCGAATCCATTAGCTCCTTAGTTTCCATCATCTATATATCTTTCACTCCATATTCCCCTTTCATTTTATTTACTTATATAATTTAGTGTTATTTAGAGTTGGTTCACAATCTACATTTTCACCAATTCATGTTTTGCTATTATATATATATATATATATATATATATATACATACCATTGCTTTAGCTTTAACTAATTTGGCTAACTCCGCTCCCTGTGGACGACACCCACTTGCCGCTATATTTATGTTTGTAAACTGATTTAGGCTTTATGAGGTTTCTTAAAATATTATTGACGGACTGATCTTTTAAAACGACATAAGGGAAAAGTGTCCTTGTCAAATGGCGCCGCTGCAGGGGAGCGGCATGTTAGTTTAATTAGTTTTGCTTAAGTAAGGTTTATAGTTACTTAGTTGTTTATATATATATATATATATATATTTATCCTTATACTTATGTGTTTGTATAATTTCACGTTTGGGTAGTTTTTGTTTCTTGATATCCTAGGTTCATGGCTGCCCCCTGGAACAATTCAGGATCTGAGTACGATCTCCGTATTGACCCATATAACCAAGACTGGGGATGTGATCAAGATTTCCAGGAGGGCTACAATGTGAGTGAAGAGCTTTCAACCGAAGAGAGATTAGCAGTGTTGCTAACGGACTACTTACAAGAGAATGAAGAGACCACATTAGTAGAGCAGAGAACGAGAGAAATTGTGCAAGCGGCACAGGTTTCAGAAGAAATTAATGCAAGCCAGCTGAATATGGGAACATTTGATGAATGGTTAGGAGAGGTCATGCAGTCAGCCAACCAGGATACACAAGAGGTCCATATGCTACAACAGGCACATTTAGAGAGTTGGGAGACATACATGTGGAAGAATGATAGGCAATCAAACGAGATGGATGCATCTATTCACAGGATCGAGTTTCAGATAGGTCAGTTGGTTGAATTATTACAGGAAAGAGAAAAAGGAAAATTTCCAAGTCAACCGGAACAGGCTAGTGCAAGGACAGTCCTCAGAAGCGGAAAGGTTTTGGGAGAAAAGGGTAAAGATACCGTCATAGAAGAAGAAGACGAGGTGGTTGACACGGAAGTGAAAAATGAGAAAGAGTTAGAAAAAGAGAAAAATGTCCGGGTAGCAGACCCAGAACCAAGACCTCAGCTCCATAGGTCATCCAACCCCTATGTACCGCCTATACCGTTCCCAGGGAGGCTGAAAAACTCTAAGTTGGAGAAATAACATCAGGAAATCTATGATCTCCTTTCCAAGGTAACCGTCAACTTACCACTGTTAGATGCTATTGAGAAAATGCCAGCTTATGGTAAATTTTTCAAAGACTTGAGTAAAGATAAAGAGCGGTTCAGACCAAAACAACAGGAGCGTCTAAATGAGAATGTCAGTGCAGTAATTTACGGTCATTGCCCCAGAAAATGAAGGACCCAGGGAGTTTTATAATTGACATTACGATTGGCGGGTCGAATCGCGAAAGAGCGATGTTGGACTCAGGAGCAAGCATTAATCTCATGCCATTCTCGGTCTACAAGAAGCTGGGTTTGAATGACCTCAGAAAAACCACTATGTCACTTGTCTTAGCAGATGCTTCTGCAAGAAGCCCTAAGGGCATTGTCGAAGATGTGTTAATACAGATTGAAAAGTTAATCATACCTGCCGACTTTGTGGTGATTGACATGGATGAAGGAAGAGACGAGAGAGATGTGAAGTTACTTTTGGGGAGACCTTTCATGGCAACCGCTAGGGTAGTGATTGATATGCATTCAGGGAAGCTGACCATGAAGGTAGTAGACGAAACCGTGGAGTTCAACATTTTTGACTCTTTATCATACCCAGTGGGTTCCCATGACTGTAACACTGTGGATTTCTTAGAGGAGGAGTTGGATACCACTATTGAGGAGGAATTCGAAAGAGAAGGAAATGCAGATGACCTGGTACCATTAAAAGAACTTCCTCAAAGAGTTGAATTGAAAGCACTCCCGTCAAACTTGAAGTATGTGTTTCTCGACAAAGAAAGGTTGAACCCAGTGATCATTTCTGCAAATTTGGAGGCAAGTCAAGAAGAGGAACTACTTGGAGTGTTGAAAGAGTACAGAGAGGCCATTGGTTGGTTTATAGATGACATTAAGGGGATAAGTCCTACCATGTGTATGCATAAGATTTTGCTAGAAGAGAACGCCAAACCGACACGGGAGGCACAAATGAGGCTAAATCCGATCATGCAGGAGGTAGTAAAGAAAGAGATATTGAAGCTTTTTGATGCAGGTATTATCTACCCTATTTCAGATAGTAGATGGGTTAGTCCCATTCATGTCATCCCAAAGAAATCCGGAGTTACAGTAGTGAAGAATGAGAGGAGTGAGTTAGTGGCACAAAGACTCCAGACAGGGTGGCGCGTTTGTGTAGACTACCGAAAGTTAAATGCGGTCACCAAGAAGGACCATTTTCCCTTACCTTTCATCGACCAAGTCCTAGAGCGGCTGGCAGGGCATCAGTTCTACTATTTCCTAGATGGGTATTCCGGGTACAATCAGATAGTTATCGCTCCAGAAGACCAAGAGAAGACCACTTTTACCTGTCCCTATGGAACCTATGCCTTCTGAATAATGCCTTTTGGCCTTTGCAATGCACCAGGTACGTTTCAAAGGTGTATGGTTTCATTGTTTTTAGATATGGTGGGGGAGATTATTGAAGTCTTCATGGACGACTTCTCAGTATTCGGGGACTCGTTCAAGTTATGCCTTAATAACTTATCGTTGGTGCTTCAAAGATGCATGAAAAACAACTTGGTTTTGAATTGGGAGAAATGCCATTTCATGGTACAACAAGGGATTGTCTTGGGTCACATAATATCTGAAAAAGGAATTGAAGTAGACAAGGCAAAGATTGAAGTTATCAAGAGTTTACCACCTCCTCGCAATGTCAAAGACATCCGGTCGTTTCTTGGTCATGCAGGTTTCTACAGGAGATTCATTAAAGATTTTTCAAAGATCTCCAGACCTCTATGCTTGTTGCTACAAAAGGACAAAGAGTTTGTGTTTAGTTCAGATTGTGCGGGGGCATTTGAAACTTTAAAAGAGGCTTTGACCTCATCTCCAGTAATTGCCCCACCAGTTTGGGATTTACCATTTGAAATAATGTGTGATGCTTCTGACTTCGCTGTAGGTGCAGTTTTGGGTCAAAGGGTTGGCAAACACCCACATGTCATATATTACTCATCCCAGATTTTGAATGACGCACAGATGAACTATTCGACAACAGAGAAGGAATTATTAGCTGTCATTTTTGCTCTTGAGAAGTTCAGGCAGTACTTGGTAGGCGCCAAGGTTGTGGTATACTCAGACCATGCAGCTTTGCGATATCTGCTCCAAAAGAAAGATGCAAAACCTAGGTTGATTAGGTGGGTGTTGCTGTTACAGGAGTTTGATTTAGAAATCCGGGACAAGAAGGGGTGCGAGAATGTGGTTGCAGATCATCTTAGCAGGATAGTACATGAGAGTCATATAGATGGGGATGAGATTCCGTTGAGAGAAAATTTCCCGGATGAACATCTGTGGGCAGTGCAGGATAGGGAACCATGGTATGCAGATCTGGCAAACTATCTGACACATGGGGTTTTCCCCCCTGAGTTAGATTGGTAGGGCAAGAAAAGGTTTGCTAGGAGATCAAGAGAGTACTTCGGGGACGAGCCTTACCTTTTCAAACACGGGGCAGATCAAGTGATTAGGAGGTGTGTGCCAGAAAATGAGCAGTATGATGTGTTGCAATTCTTCCATGACTTACAGTGTGGAGGCCATTTCAGCACAAGGAAGACAGCACTAAAGGTGTTGCAGTCAGGTTTCTTCTGGGTTTCACTATTTAAAGATGCTTATCAGTTTTGTGTGGCTTGTGATAGATGCCAGCGCACAGGGAACATTGGTAAACGGAATGAGATGCCACAAACTGGAATTTTGGTGGTTGAAGTATTTGACACTTGGGGTCTTGATTTTATGGGACCGTTCCCACCTTCTTGTGGGAACAGCTATATTTTAGTGGGGGTTGACTATGTTTCCAAATGGGTTGAGGCAGTTGCCACAAAGACCAATGACAGTAATGTGGTAGTTAAATTTGTAAAGGAACATATCCTGACCCGATTTGGGATCCCAAGGGTGATCATTAGCGATGAAGGGAGCCATTTCTGTAACAAAGTCCTAGGAAATCTATTAAAGAAGTATGGAGTGCGTCACAAGGTGGCCACAACATACCACCCTCATACATCAGAACAGGTTGAAGTCAGTAACAGGCACATCAAGCAGATTCTGGAGAAGACAGTCTCCTCCACTAGGAAGGATTGGGCATTGAAACTATATGACGCCTTATAGGCGTACCGAACGGCTTTCAAAACTCCTATTGGGATGAGCCCGTATAGGTTGGTTTTTGGTAAAGCTTGTCACCTTCCATTAGAACTGGAACATAAAGCTTGGTGGCCAATCAAGAAGTTGAATTGGGAGTATGACAAAGCAGCTGAAGAAAGATGCAATCAGTTGAACGAGTTAGATGAGTTCTGATTGGAAGCCTATGAGAGTTCACGACTCTACAAGGAAAAAACAAAAGCAATTCATGACAAAAGATTGGTACCGAAGGAGTTCCAACCGGGCATGCTGGTGTTACTTTATGAGTCTCGTTTGAGGTTGTTTCCTGGGAAGTTGAAATCAAGATGGTCAGGCCCACATCGCATTATTAATGTCTCTCCAAATGGAACTGTAGACATTCAGAATTTGAGGAACGATGGGATATTCAAGGTTAATGGGCATAGGCTAAAACCGTATTTTGGACCGGAAACCTGCTGCAAGGGTGTTGGGTCCATGGAACTTGCTGACCCCTAGCACATCTATCATTTCTGAGCACCGGTGAGAGGCAGCCTGCTCAGGTCATTTTTAAACTGTTCGCCTTCAGAGTTTTATTTCATTTAGACTTATTTTTCTTTTCTTTTCGCATTCAATTTTCGTTGGTAGAGTTGTTGTGTGGTTTTAAGCTAGGTTGTGCATCTTTTGGGAAGCACACAACAACACGCATCGACATCGACCGATCTTCCTTCTAAAGGGAGTTTTCTACCTTCGGTTTTGTACTTAAATTTTTAATGAATGCGAGTTAGTTTTTGTTATACTGAATGAGCTTGGTCGAATGTATGTCTAGATTCGGTTTAGGGGTATCGATCCCTCATTCCGCCATTTATTGTGATTTTGCTTGTTCTTTCCAACAATGAGGGCATTGTTGAGTTTTGGTTTGGGGGTGCATCACGCCTCCGCCGTGTACAGTTTAGTGTCCAATTTTTCAATTTTGTCGCTTGTCCATTTTTCAAACTGTAATCCAGTATGGGTATGATGCTTCTAGAATGTGTTTTTGACGAGTCTCTTATATGTGCTCTGACCTTGTGATATTGTTTGGTGCCACTTAAGGCTTAGCTTGCACCATCATGGGTTAGTCTCACCCGTTGGTATGAAGTATTGGGGACTCATTGTTCCCATGTCTTGTTCTAATAGTGGAGATACCTGTGAGATCACAAACACAAGCATGAAAGTGCGTTTTCTGAGTGCATTATTGATTATTCTTAAACACGCCTCTCATCATGTATGTCATGTGCCATAGGACTTGTATTATTTTGTGAATGCGTGATGGATGTTTTCATTCCCTATTTAGATGGTTTTGGAAGTGATAGTAGGGAATGCATGTTTATTGAAGTACCTCTATAGACTAAACAACACTTACCATATTATGTGTTCCAAAGCCGATTTGAGGCCAAACACTTACCTCTTCATTGGTACCACATTCAACCATATACCCAATAGCCTAAACACATGCCTACCCTTGTACTAATCATGTTAGGATGGGAAATGGTAGTGAGAAAAAGGGTTAAAATGGTCCACAGTGGGTAAAATGAGATAGATGTTGAAAATATGAAAGAAAAGGGTAAGTTATGCACTCTAAATGCCTAAAAAAGGGAAGATGGTAACAACTCAAATGGAGTACAACATTGTTATTTGGAAATTGTTAAAAGAAAAATTTTAAGAAAGATTGTACTTGAAGTGCCATAATGAGAGTGTTTTATGCTAAACACGCCCAAATGGAATGCAAATGTTGAGGGAAAAATGTGGGTTAAATGGTTTCCTAGAGGAAGAAAAGAACATGGTGTGGGAGTAGGGATTTTATTCTAGTATGATTGGTGAGTTGAACTCCTAAAAATTCCATATTCTGTTTTGTGTAAACTCATTCAACCCCACAGCCACACTATAACCGGTTGAAAAGCCTTATTTGATCCATGTAAGTCTAGTTTGGGAATGTTAGTTGAAGCACGATCTTTCGCATCCATGGCATGGTGACTCGTTCCTAGGATAGTTCATTGCTTAAATCTTATGCAGAATCTTCTTTGCATACTTGTTGTGTGGAACTTAGGACTCTTGAGGAAAGAAAAGAGGGAATCCATGTGAGCTTTAGAATTGAAGCGAATTATGTTCAAGGTATGGGAGTAAGTGGTCCTAAATTCATGAATGCCTTTAGGTGTGGGATTCGTGTTCGTACGAGCCTCCCTTGGGTGTCTCCAAATTGCTCTTGATCTTGTGCATATGTTTTTCTCCTCTCGATCACATCTATTTGTATCATATCACACATGGGACTTGCGACATTGTTGATGTATTGTTTAGGTATTTAGAAATTACTTTCAGCTGGCGTCTTACTGTTTTGAATAGATTTGCTCGAGGACGAGCAAAGGTTTGGTTTGGTGGTGTTTGATCGGGCCAAATATGTACTATATTTAGGCCCTCAGATCCTTACCTTATGTTCTGTTTTCGTGCGTTTTTGTGTCTCTTATGGGTTGTTTTGTGCTTATTTGAAGGAAATGATGCACAGACAGGCTTGGAAGCACATTGTGATGATTCCAGCAGAAAAGGAGCACAAACAGGTCTATAGTGCGGGTCCAGTGCTGGTCGCAACCGCACTCCAGCCGCACTTTAGCCGCACTTATGTGCATAGCCGGGGCAGAATGCAAGTACAGAGATAAAGTGCGGGTACAGTGCGGGTCAGCTAACCGCACTCCACTCGCACTATTGTAAAACCAGAGAAGCTGCGCAGTCACCTGACACTAGAGTGCAGGTTCTGTGCGGGTCAGTAAACCGCACTCCACTCGCACTTGCACCAAGAAAAGAAGAACAGAATCGCACCTGACACTAGAGTGCAGGTACTGTGCGGGTCATCGAACCGCACTCTACCCGCACTTGCATCAAGAACAGAAGAGCAGAATTGCACCTGACGTTAGAGTGCGGGTACTGTACGGGTCATCCAACCGCACTCTACCCGCACTGTTGCTCAAGACAGAAGGTAGATTTTGCACCTGAGAAGGAAGTGCGGTCACAGTGCGAAGTCAAGTGCGGGCTAAGTGCGGGTCAAGTGCGGGTAATTAAACCGCACTCCACCCGCACTAATGTCCTGATTCGAGAACTGAAGTTGCAAGCAACCCATGCAGTGCGGGTAAACCACCCGCACTTCGAGCGCGCCAGTCTGATTTTCAAAGCTTATGTGACCTATTTTTGTATTTAGTATAAATATAAAAGTATATAAACGTTTTGAGGAGCTTTTAACTCCGTTTTAGACAGATTAGGCATTCTTAGATCTAGTTTCTCTCTCTACCTCTCATCCACACATTCTCTACTCAACTTCAAGGAAGTTAGGAGATTGGAGCCACTTCAAGGAAGGAGATGTTCTCTAAGGGTTATTTCTTTCTCCTCTCTACTGATTTCCTAGTTGTAATGAGTAGCTAAATCCCCTCTAAGGGGTTGATGGAGTAGTTAGTTTAATATTGGGCTTGTACATAAACTTGATATTATATTGATATTCATGTCTATCTTCCATTGATCTATTCTTGTTGTGATTGTTTATCATTGATTTCTTGTGTAGATACATGATCTTTGCAAGATGTCTTTATATTATGAATGAGTATTGCATCTAGATATACATCCTATTTGGTTGTTTAATGCTCTAAAGAATAGGCGGAAAGTCATGAATTCCGACTCTTGAACAGCGGTTTTAATCTAACCTCGATCATGTTTCCGGCACTATACATCCTAGGTCGGAATCCGTGAAAGAGTTAGAAGTCATCACTATACATCCTAGGGTGACTATTTGTAATCGGTTGAGTCAATGTTAGGTAGACGAGCTTCATTTCTAGAATCCGGTAAACAATCAACTCTATACATCCTAGGTTGGTAGTTTATAAGGATTAATCCCTAATAGGTGGTCCGCACTATACATCCTAGGTTGGCCACCTTCTAGGGATAAATAACCGACTCTATACATCCTAGGTCGAGTACCTTGAAGAGCCGTGCTATTGACAAGTTTGTTACATTGCCCAGTATTTGCTTTCGAATCCATTAGCTCCTTAGTTTCCATCATCTATATATCTTTCACTCCATATTCCCCTTTCATTTTATTTACTTATTTAATTTAGTGTTATTTAGAGTTGGTTCACAATCTACATTTTCACCAATTCATGTTTTGCTATTATATATATATATATATATATATACATACCATTGCTTTAGCTTTAACTAATTTGGCTAACTCCGCTCCCTATGGACGACGCCCACTTGCCGCTATATTTATGTTTGTAAACTGATTTAGGCTTTGTGAGGTTTCTTAAAATATTATTGACGGACTGATCTTTTAAAACGACATAAGGGAAAAGCGTCCTTGTCATGTATGCTTTGTGTGCTTATTCAATAACTCTTAGTCACTTTAAGGGTATCACTTGCACTTCATGGGCTAGTCTCATCTTCTAGTGTCCAAGTTTAAGGAACTCGGTGCTCAAGCGCCTTGTTCTAATAGTGGAGATTTCCCTTGTGAGATCACAAACACAAGCCAAAAGCGTTTATATTTGAGGGAAAATGTTTTTCAAATCTGTAAACACTATTCAAACACCATGCATAGTCTCACTACATCAAAAATCATCATTTGTCATTGAACATGCATCATATATGTGGACTGCTTGACAGAAACTTTTATTCCTTTGGTAGATTGATCCTTTGAAGTGATATTAGGCAATGTGTGTTTTAGCCACTCAAAAAGAAAGCCTAAATACTTCCCATTCCCGTAATATGTGTGCTCCCAAGCCAATTTTGAAGCCAAACACATATAGACTTTTCCTTTCTACACCCATGTTATCCATAACCCAAGCAACCTAAACACTTAGCCAACCCTCTCTTAATTGATCTTGTTGAGGCTTAGGAACCTAGAGTTGTACTTTAATTTGATAAATGGTGTGTACCTAGGCAAGAATAATGAGTTGTTAAAATGTGCATAGTAAAAAGGCATGAAAAGAAAATAAAAGAAAAGAAGCAAAAAGTAACAAAAGAAAAATATGCTTCAAATGCCTTGTGTAAATTGTAAATGCTACTCAAATGGGTAACATGAGTAGTTAAAGATTGCACGTAGAGTCTAATTGTATGCCTGGACGCCATATTGTATTTGGAAGTGGAGTTGCACGAGAAATTAAATGCTTAAGTGTAGAATGTATTGCCTTAACTTGGTTGATTAGTGCTTGTGCCTAAATTCTCATTCTTCTAATCACCATTCACCGTGGCCACGTTACAACCAAATGGAAAGACCTAATTGATCTTAGGGACGTCTAGATTGGGAATATTAGTTGATGAATGCTCTTTCCACGTTCATGACAAGTGATTCTTTCATGAGACTCACTCACTAAAAACAGCGTTTATTCTACACTAAATGTATGCAACTAAGTTAATTCAGTTACATAAATTCATTGGCATACATGTTGCATGAGTGTGAACCTAGGTTCTGAGAGGAAAGATAAGAGAAAATCCATGTGAGAACTTAGTGTCGAAGCGAATTATGCTTGAGGTGTGAGAGTGAGTAGTTTCTGAGGCGAGGGCATTTTAAGTATGGGATTCGTGTTGTGCTAGTTTCCCTTGAGGTGTCTTCGAGTTGTTTAGAACATTTCACATATGCTCATTCCTCGCTCCCATTTGCTTTTGTGTATCTTTCTGCTATTTGGTTCTGCAGCAAGTTTTTCTTTGTGTCTAGGGAGTCCTTAGTTTGAGTCATTTTTAGTTTGTCTTATTTTGTTTTAGATTATGTTTGCTCGAGGACGAGCAAAGGTTTGGTTTGGGGGTGTTTGATCGTGCCTAAATTGTTGTATATTTCGGCCCTCATTCCTATTCTTTTGTCTCGTTCTCGTGTGTATTTTCTATATATATTATGTCTTTTATGTCTAATAGGCTCATTAGTGCTAATTGCAGGCAATTGATGTAATTCGGGGTTTGGAAGCATGTTGCAGTGATTCTGGCAGAAAAGGGACAAAAGGAAAGACAAAGGATCATAAATCAGCTCTACAGTGCGGGTCAAGTGCGGGTCGCAACCGCACTCCAACCGCACTCCAACCACACTCATGATCATAGCCGGGACTTGATACAGGAGAAGAGTTACAGTGCGGGTCTAGTGCGGGTCATCCAACCGCACTCCACCCGCACTGTTGCTAAAGCCAGAGAAGCTGAGTTGCACTTGACGTTAAAGTGCGGGTCATCCAACCGCACTCCACCCGCACTGTTGCCAAACCAGAGAAGTTGAAGTTGCACCTGACATTAGAGTGCGGGTACAGTGCGGGTCATCCACCATCACTCTACCCGCACTATTGCTCAAAACAGAGGAGGGATTTTGCACCTGACAGTACAGTGCGACTCAAGTGCGACTACAGTGCGGGTCAAGTGCGAGTCAAGTGCGGGTAATTCACCCGCACTCCACCCGTACTATTCACGCGACAGTTTCTGGTTTCAAGTTTAAGTGACCTATTTTTCCATCCTCTATAAATAGAAAAGGATGGGAACGAACCAAAGGATCACCATACCTCCTAACACTTGTATTCTAAGCTAGTAACACATCGCCCTCTCATCCAAACCATCTCTACTCAATCAAAGGCAACTAGGAGACTTGGATTCAAGCTTGAAGGAAGGAGATCAATCTTCTAGGGTTATCTCTACTCTCTCTCTTAGTTTATTTGTTTGTAATAGAACATGAGTAGCTAAAATACCCCACTATGGGGTTGATGTTATTTGTTTGATGGATATTTTGGGCTTCGTAAATAAACTCTATGTGTTATATTTATTCTATCTCTATATTTCATTCCATTACTTGTATTGATTGCCATTATTGACTTGCTTGGATACACCCTCTTTGCATGTTGATTTGGATTACTTGAGTAGGCAATTAGATTGTCTAATGCTCCATTGAATGGAAGGATTTCTGAAAATCCGGCTCTATAACCACGCTCTTAATCTAATCTCGAATTAGTGGCTTTCACTATACATCCTAGGTTAGCCACTTGTGAGAGAATTTGAAGCCTCCACTATACACCCTAGGTTGGCTACTTTAGTGATTTTACTAGAACTAACCTTCGAGTAGAATTCGGTTGATAACCTCGAGCCTCATCCAATCCCAACCAGGTGGCCTTCACTATACATCCTAGGTCGGCCACTTGTGAGGGAATTGGAAGCCATCACTATACATCCTAGGATGGCTACATTAGTAATAGTTTGAGCCATAGCTAGATAGATGAGCATTCATGGAACAAGTCCCAATTGAGTAACTGGCCACTGTTGGTTGCTTAAGAAGGATTAATCGCTAGTAGGAGGTCTTCGCTATACACCTTAGGTTGACCTCTTGCTAGAGATATATACTAACACTATACACCCTAGGTTGGTTACATTTGTCAAAACGTGCTTAATTTAGAGTCTGTTGCAACTGCCCCAATATTCACTTACGAGTACATTAACTCCATAGTTCCATCATCATTCATTCATCACTCCATAATCATCCTATTTATTTGCTTTCATAGTTTAGTTTATATTATATCTTCACTTACCATAACTTTTACTTTTATGCATACTAGTTATATTAATCCTAATCTTATCACCGCTACCCCGATCTCAGTGGACAACACCCGTGCTTGCCGCTTTACTTGTTGTTAAACTTGTGAACGCATTGCATTGGTTTTATAAATTGTTTTGACGGACGGTTTTCTAATGGCAAAAACCTTCTCATCAATCTGCTTCAAATTCTCAAAAACAAAAGTTGCCTTGGTGTGGCCAGACCGCTAAGCACATTCGTGCCTTGGCACGCTACAGCCGCATGCGCTCGTGCCTCGGCAAGGTAAGCCAAGCGCGCCATGGTGCCTTAGCCTGGCAAGATAAGCACGCTGGTGCCATGGCAAGGGCACGTCAAGCGCGCTGGTGCCTTGGCCTGGCAAGCCTAGGGTACTGGTGCCTCAAAAAACAAAAATAGCTAGGAATTTCCTCAATTTTGGAATGGTAATCAAATACTCTATCCTAATCGTTTCAGGAGAAAATCTACTTCAAATTCTCAAAGACGAAAGTTGCCTTGGTGTGGCCATACCACCAGGCACGTTCGTGCCTCGACACGCTGCAGCCGCGCGCGCTGGTGCCTTGGTGTGGCAGGCCAAGCACTCTGGTTCCTTGGCCTAGCAAGCCAAGCGCGATGGTGCCAAGCAAAAGGCATGTCAAGCGCGCGCCGGTGCCTTGGCCTAGTAATCCAAGGGTACGGGTGCCTCAGAAAAAAAATATTCGCTCATAATTTCCTCAAATTCGGCATGGTAATCAAATACGCTATCCTAAGCGTTTCTGGAGAAAATCTCCTTAAAATTCTCTAAAACGAAAGTTGCCTTGGTGTGGCCACACCGCCAAGCATGTTCGTTCCGTGGCACGCTACAGCCGCACGCGCTGGTGCCTTTGTGTGGCAGGCCAAGCGTGCGGGTGCCTAGGCCTGGCAAGCAAAGGGCACTGGTGCCTCGAAAAACAAAAGTTGCTCGGAATTTCCTCAACTTTGGCATAATAATCTAATACGATATCCTAAGCGTTTCTGAAGAAAATCTCATTCAAAATCTCAAAAACAAAAGTTGCCTTGGTGTGGCCACACCGCTAAGCACATTCGTGCCTTGGCACGCTACAGCCGCATGCGCTGGTGCCTCGGCAAGGTAAGCCAAGCGCGCCATGGTGCCTTAGCCTGGCAAGACAAGCACGCTAGTGCCATGGCAAGGGCACGTCAAGCGCGTTGGTGCCTTGGCCTGGCAAGCCTAGGCTACTGGTGCCTCAAAAAACAAAGTAGCTAGGAATTTCCTCAATTTTGGAATGGTAATCAAATACTCTATCCTAATCGTTTCAGGAGAAAATCTACTTCAAATTCTCAAAGACGAAAGTTGCCTTGGTGTGGCCATACAACCAGGCACGTTCGTGCCTCGACACGCTGCAGCCGCGCGCGCTGGTGCCTTTGTGTGGCAGGCCAAGCGCTCTGGTGCCTTGGCCTAGCAAGCCAAGCGCGATGGTGCCAAGCAAAGGGCACGTCAAGCGCGCGCCGGTGCCTTGGCCCAGTAATCCAAGGGTACGGGTGCCTCAGAAAAAAATATTCGCTCATAATTTCCTCAAATTCGGCATGGTAATCAAATATGCTATCCTAAGCGTTTCTGGAGAAAATCTCCTTAAAATTCTCTAAAACGAAAGTTGCCTTGGTGTGGCAACACCGCCAAGCATGTTTTTTCCTTGGCACGCTGCAGCCGCACGCGCTGGTGCCTTTGTGTGGCAGGCCAAGCGTGCGGGTGCCTGGGCCTGGCAAGCAAAGGGCACTGGTGCCTCGAAAAACAAAAGTCGCTCGGAATTTCCTCAACTTTGGCATAATAATCTAATACGCTATCCTAAGCGTTTCTGAAGAAAATCTCCTTCAAAATCTCTAAAATGAAAGTTTCCTTGCTGTGGCCACACCGCCAAGCACGTTCGTGCGTTGGCACACTGCAGCCGCACGCGCTGGAGCCTTCGTGTTGCAGGCCAAGCGTGAGGGTGCCTTGGCCTGGCAAGCAAAGGGCATTGGTGCCTCCAAAAAAAAAAGTCACTCAGAATTTCCTCAACTTTGGCAAAATAATATAATACATTATCCTAAGCGTTTCTGGAGAAAATCTCCTTCAAATTATAAAAAATGAAAGTTTCCTTGGTGTGGCCACACCGCCAAGCACGTTAGTGCCTTGGCACCCTGCAGCCGCGCGCACTAGTGCCTTGGTAGGGCAGGCCAAGCGCGCTGGTGCCTTGGTCTGGCAAGCCAAGGGCAGTGGGGCCTCGGAAAAAATAAAAGCCGCTCGAAATTTCCTCAAATTTGGCGTGGTAAAAAAATACGATATCCTAAGCATTTCCGGAGAAAATCTCCTTCAAATTCTAAAAAACGAAAGTTGCCTTGGTGTGGCCACACCACAAAGCACGTTCGTGCCTTGACACGCTGCAACCGCGCGCGCTAGTGCCTTGGTGTGGCAGGCCAAGCGTGCAGGTGCCTTGGCCTAGCAAGCAAAGGACACTAGTGCTTCGAAAAAAAAAAGTAAGTCGCTCGAAATTTCCTCAAATTTGGCATGGTAATCAAATACACTATCCTAAGTGTGTATGTAGAAAATCTCCTTCAAATTCTTAAAAAATAAAGTTGCCTTTGTTTGGTCACACCGCTAAGCACATTCGTGCCTTGGTACGGTGCAACCGTGGGCGCTGGAGTCATGGCAAGGCAAGCCAAGCGTGCCCTAGTGCCTTGGCTTGGCAAGCCAAGCGCGTTGGTGCCATGCCAAGGGCAAGCCAAGCACGCACTGGTGCCTAGAAAAAAAAAGGTCTCTCGGAATTTCCTCAAATTTGGCATGGTAATCAAATCCGCTATCCTAAGCGTTTCAAGAGAAAATCTCCTTCAAATTCTCAAAAATGAAAGTTTCCTTGGTGTGGCCATGATGAGAAGGTTTTTTTCGTCAGAAAACCGTTCGTCAAAACAATTTATAAAACCTATGTGATGCGTTCACAAGTGTAAATACAAGCAAAGCGGCAAGTACGGGTGTCGTCCACTGAGATCGGGGTAGCGGTGATAAGATTAGGATTAATATAACTAGCATGCATAAAAGTAAAGTGATGGTGAATGAAGATACAATATAAACTAAACTATGAAAGCAAATAAAATGGGATGACAATGGAGTGATGAATGAATGATGATGGAACTATGGAGTTGATGGACTCTTAAGTGAATATTGGCTAAATTGCAACAAACTCTCAATTAAGCATGTTTTGACAAATGTAACCAACCTAGGGTGTATAGTGTTGGTATATATCTTTAGCAAGAGGTCAACCTAGGGTGTATAGCGAAGACCTCCTACTAGAGATTAATCCCTCATAAGCAACCAACAGTGGCTAGTTACTCAATTGGGATCTGTTCCATGAATGCTCATCTATCTAGCTATGGCTCAACCTATTACTAATGTAGCCATCCTAGGATGTATAGTGATGGCTTCCAATTCCCTCACAAGTGGCCGACCTAGGATGTATAGTGAAGGCCACTCGTTTGGGATTGGACGAGGCTCGAGGTTACCAACCGAATTCTACTCGAAGGTTAGTTCTCGTAAAATCACTAAAGTAGCCAACCTAGGGTGTATAGTGGAGGCTTCTAATTCTCTCACAAGTGGCTAACCTAGGGTGTATAGTGAAAGCCACTAATTCGAGATTAGATTAAGAGCATGGTTGTGGAGCCGGATTTCCGGAAATCCCTCCATTCAATGGAGCATTAGACAACCTAATTGCCTACTCAAGTAATCCAAATCAATCATGCAAAGAGGGTGTATCCAAGCAAATCAATAATGGAAATCAATTGAAGCAATGGAATAAACATAGAGATAGAATAAATATAACACATAGAGTTTATTTACAAAGCCCAAATATCCATCAAACAAATAACATCAACCCCATAGTGGGGTATTTTAGCTACTCATGTTCTATTATAAACCAATAAACTAAGAGAGAGTGTAGAGAGACAACCCTTGAGATTGATCTCCTTCCTTGAAGCTTGAATCCAAGTCTCCTAGTTGCCTTTGATTGAGTAGAGATGTGTTTCTAGCTTAGAATACAAGTGTTGGGAGAGATGGTGGTTTTTTTGGTTCGTTCCCATCCTTTTCTATTTATAGAGGATGGAAAAGTAGGTTAGTTAAGCTTGAAAACATAAGCTATTGCGCGCAGAGTGCGGGTGCAGTGCGGGTGAATTACCCGCACTGTATAGGTTGTCTTCATCTTCAGTTCTCGTATCTGGGCAATAATGCGGGTGGAGTGCGGTTGGATTACCCGCACTTG
This sequence comes from Dipteronia sinensis, assembly GCA_033220585.1. Lineage (NCBI taxonomy): Eukaryota > Viridiplantae > Streptophyta > Magnoliopsida > Sapindales > Sapindaceae > Dipteronia > Dipteronia sinensis. The sequence continues at coordinate 36,759,088 of CM065637.1, forward strand.
AACCACACTTGGAACCTCACTTTGTTCGCACTTGAGTTGCACTTCACTGTCAGGTGCAAATCTGCTCTTCTGGTCCTGGTAACAGTGCGGGTGGAGTGCGGTTGGATGACCCGCACAGTACCCGCACTCTAATGTCAGGTGCATCTTCAACTTCTCTGGTTTGGCATTAGTGCGGGTGGAGTGCGGTTGGATGACCCGCACTATACCCGCACTTTAACTCTTCACTTGCATTAGGTCCCGGCTATGAGCATGAGTGTGGTTAGAGTGCGGTTGCGACCCGCACTTGACCTGCACTTGACCAGCACTGTAGAGCTGCTTATGCTCCTTTGTCTTTCCTTTTGCCCTTTTTCTACCGGAATAACCGCAACTTGCTTCCAAACCCAGAATTACATCTATTGCCTTCAATTAGCACTAATGAGCCTATTAGACATAAAATATATAGAAAACACACACAATAACGAGACAAAGGAATAGGAATGAGGGCCGAAATATACAACAATTTAGGCACGAAAACTTTTGCTCGTCCTCGAGCAAACATAACCAAAAACAAATAAGACACAAACTAAAAATGACTCGAACTAAGAACTTTCCTAGACACAAAGAAAAAATTGTTGCAGATCCTACTAGTAGAGAGATACGCAAAAGCAAATGGGAGTGAGGAATGAGCATGTGCAAAATTTTCTAACAACTCGAAGGCAGCCCAAGGGAAACTGGCACAACACGAATCCCACACTTAAAATGCCCTCCTCTTAGAAACTACTCACTCTCACACCTCGAGCATAATTCGCTTCGACGCTAGGTTCTCACATGGATTTTCTCTTATCTTTCCTCTCAGAACCTAGGTTCACACTCATGCAACATGTATGCCAATGAATTTATGTAACTGAATCAACTTAGTTGCATACATTTAGTGTAGAATAAACGCTGTTTTCAGTGAGTGAGTCTCATGAAAGAATCACTTGTCATGAACGTGGAAAGAGCATTCATTAACTAATATTCCCAATCTAGATGTCCCCTAAGATCAACTAGGTCTTTTCCATTTGGTTGTAACGTGGCCACAGTGAATGGTGATTAGAAGAATGAGAAATTTAGGCACAAGCACTAATCAACCAAGTTAAGGCAATACATTCTACACTTAAGCATTTAATTTCTCGTGCAACTCCACTTCCAAATACAATATGGCGTCCAGACATGCAATTAGACTCTACGTGCAATCTTTAACTACACATGTTACCCATTTGAGTAGCATTTACAATTTTCACAAGGCATTTGAAGCATATTTTTCTTTTGTTACTTTTTGCTTCTTTTCTTTTCTTTTCTTTTCTTTTCATGCCTTTTACTATGTACATTTTCACAACTTAGCTCTTGCCTAGGTACACACCATTTATCAAATTAAAGCATAACTTTACATTCCTAAGCCTTAACAAGATCAATTAAGAGAGGGTTGGCTAAGTGTTTAGGTTGCTTGGGTTATGGATAACGTGGGTGTAGAATGGAAAAGTCTATATGTGTTTGGCTTCAAAATTGGCCTTGGTGATCGGTCTATTTATATACATATTTTAGGTCCCCATTTCCTATTATTTACGCTTTGTTCTTGAGTGAAATTAGGTATTTTATGTGTTTGTTGAGCATGTGTAGGTCATATTTCCTTAAAAGAGGTGTTTGTTAATTTTTCCAAGAAAAGGAGTCTAAAAGTGAGAAAAGGGGTAAATCTGTGAAGAACCGCTGTGGAGGTCGCTTTCCATGCACTGCATAAGTCGCGGTCCACTGAGCGCTGAAGATCAGTATGCACTCGTTTGTTACCCGCGGTTCATACCGCTTGACAATAATTACTTCAGTCGCGGTCCACCGAGCGCTGAAGATCAGTAGGTACATAGCTGCACAGACCGCGGTTCAGGAATAAGTCTGCCAAGCGGTATAGAGAGCGGTCGTGCACATTCCTTGTTTTCGAAGGGGATCTTGAAGCCCTAATTTTTGGAGATCATATAAATACTTCTTATTGAGAGTTAGAGTGACTTTTCACTTTTTCTACTTTTTATTCCTAGAACAACAACACACTCATCTATCTTTACACATTAACGATTAGAAGACGAAGGAGAATTCATCATTGGAGATCTTAATGGGTTTTATCTTTTCTTTATCTTCTCTTTTTATTTTCAAAATGTGTAACTAATCCCATAACTAGGGAATCAATGTGAACCTTTTGTGAATGCTCATGAATGGATTAATTATTATTTCATCAATTTAATTCTTGATTTATTCATTGTGCTTAATTGCTTAATCCTCATTAGTTTTAATATTTATTCACACCATAGACCAAGGGTGGATAATTATTTGGCATGATTTTAGGGTTAAGACTATCTGAGAATTAGGGTTAGAGTATAGACCAAACCTAATCTTGATTAATGCTCTTTTGAATGAATGAATTTTATCTTTAGCATAGGCCAAGCAAAGTATAGAATTTGGTTCTTAATTCTTGCGCTTAAAGGGTTTCCGATCACTGTTCACACCATAGACCAAGGGTGAATAGTGGTTGGGAGCACGTGACTCATCCCATGACCATACGGTAATAGTCACATTAAAGACAAAGAATGAATCCTAGAATTGATTGAATCTTGTTTACAAATTAATTCCATATATCGAGTGTTCATAATTGGGGATCATTGATGACCTAGTGTTTTCTTTCCATTGATCACAAACACCATTCTTTTTAATTACTTTCTTAATTTAGTTTAGTTTAATTCAAATCTCAACAAATCTTTTGGTTGCTTTAATTTAACTTTAATTAGAATTAATTTTAATTAATAAATCTCTTTTCCTCGTGGGAACGAACCTTACTTGCCATTGTGCTTATCTTCACGATTCGTGCACTTGCGAGTATAGTTTTTAATAACACAATTTTTCACCATCAAGTTTTTGGCGCCGCTGCCGGGGAAAAGTTGAATTTATTGGTTAATTCTAGTTTTAGTTTTAGTTAATAGATTTAGTCTAGCTTAGGTAGTCGTGTCTCTAATTTTTAGATTTTTTAGTTTTTATTTTTATTTTATTTTATTGTCGTAGTTTACTGTGTGTCTGTCTTTGGTTACAGGGTTTCAACGGTGAATGCAAGGTAGAAGATCACTGCAAGGTGAATTACTACCGTTGAACGACAACATTGATCTTATTAGACTGAGAGCAATGGCAGACGATGGAGATCGTAACATTCAACAGGTTCCAGATCCACCAACTGTACTTATCAAGACCATGAAGGATTATAGTAGGCCTTTTGTTGACAACCATCCTTTGTGCATCGCACTAGATGAGGCAGCACGAAACTATGAGCTGAAGAGCTTCCATTATAATTTGCTGCCAGCTTTTCATGGTCTACCGAATGAAGATGTGCTCAAATTCCTCAGAGAATTCTATGCAGCAATTCAAGCCTTTCCAAACAATAGGGTGACAGAAAACCAGCCGCGTATGAGGTGTATTCCACATGCCTTGAAGGACAAAGCGAAGACTTGGTTGTTGACCCTGCCTCCAGCCTCACTGACAACCTGGGATGAGGTAGTAGAGAAGCTGACTGATCAATTCTATTCTCCTCAGAAAACCAGTGAGATAAGGGCCAAGATTACTAATTTCTTCCAAGGAGACAAAGAAACATTCTATGAAGCCTGGGAGCGTTACAAAATGCTTCTTTTTGATTGTCCTCAGCATGGGTACCATACCCACCAACTTTGTCAATGGTTCTATGATGGCCTTAATGACGTCTCAACAGTTTTGGTGAATAACGCTTGTGGAGGATCCATGACTGACAAGACACCGGAAGAGCTGAAATCGATCTTTGAAAAATTAGCCAGTAATTCTCATCAAAAGAGTTCTAGGAGAATGAAGGGAATCTATGAAGTCGATGCTAATACCGGGAATTCAATGCAAATGTCACAAATGCAAAAGTCAATCGAATTACTTGTGAACCAGGTAGGACAAATGAGAGAAAATAAATACATGGGATGTGAACAACCAGGGTATGGCATGTAAGCTTAGCAAGCAAGAGGTACTGGACCTAATGAAGAGGAAGAGGTTCAAGCCATGAATAATTTCAATTTAAGACCACGGAATGATCCTTTCTCAAATACCTACAATCCGGGGTGGAGAAATCATCCAAATTTCTCATGGAGCAATAATCAAAATACCGGAAATCAATGGGGAAACAACAATAATTATGGTCAGAGACAATATAATGCCGGTGCCAAGAATCCTGAATATCAATCCAAGAACTCGTCGCTGGAAGATACAATGAAGCAATTCATAAAAAATATGGATCAAAGATTGAATCAAGCTGAACAAGATAATATTGTAAGATTCCAAAACATGGATGCGTCTATTCGAAAGCTGGAGACTCAAATTGGACAAATGGCTGAAGCTAAGCAAAGGAGCGAACCAGGAAAATTTCCCAGCCATACTGAACAAGCGAAGGCCATGACAGTTCTCATGAATGGTAAGGAATTAATTAATAATAGACCTGCTGAACTTTCTAATAATTCTACTGATGTTTCAAGTCCTTCAGAAGCAAACATGGTACCAGAAAAAGAAGAAGAGATAGTGGTGGAAAAGTCAAAGAAAACACCACTTCTGCATAAATCTCCAAATCCATATGTTCCTCCGGTTCCATTCCCAGGAAGATTGCAAAAGAGCAAATTGGAAAAATCATACAAAGATATATATGACATCCTGTCAAAGGTTAATGTCAATTTGCCTCTATTGGAGATGATCCAGAAGATGCCAGCCTATGCAAAATTCTTCAAGAGTCTCCACACTTACAAGCCGAGGTTTCTAGAGAATCATCAGGAATTCATGGCCGGAAGCGCCAATGCTGTCCTTCAAAAGTCTCTGCCACCAAAACTCCAAGATCCCGTAAGTTTCTGCATCAATATTACTATTGGAGGTACCACCTTGGAGAGAGCAATGTTAGATCTGGGAGACAGCATCAATTTGATGCCCTACAATATCTATGAGCAATTGGGGTTGAATGATCTAAAGAAGACAACCATGTCATTGTTGCTAGCTGATGGTTCAGTCAGATACCCAAGAGGTTATGTTGAAGACGTACTGGTTCAGGTAGACAATCTTATTATTCCTGCTGACTTTGTAATTCTTGACATGGATGAGGGAGCCAAGGAAAGAGGTAGCAAGCCAATTCTATTGGGAAGACCTTTGATGGCGACTGCAAAGACCTTTATTGATGTACAGAATGGGAAGCTAACAATGACAGTGTTAGATGAGACTGTGGAGTTCAAGGTCTTTGAGGCATTGAAATTGCCTGAGGCAGACGACGATGGCTATTCGGTCGATTGTTGTTCGGTTGAAGTGGTTAATTCCGCAATCCAAGAGGAATTATCAAATGAAAGCCTTGACGAATTACTGGACTGGGTGAAAGACGTCTTCGAAGATAATGAAGAAGAACAACAAGAAGAGGGTATAGAAGACAATTTTGATATTACAGAAGTCATTACAGAAATTGAAGATGAAATCAACAAGTTCTTGGTGCCATCTACGAGTTCTCCCCCAGCATTAGAACTCAAACAACTTCCTTCTACTCTAAATATGCTTTCTTAGGAGAGAATGAAACCCTCCCAGTGATCATAGCTTCTGACCTAGATGAGGAAAAAGAAGAGAAGTTACTTACAGTGCTCAAGGAACATGAAGCTGCAATTGGATGGACTATAACAGATATTAAGGGAATAAGCCCTTCCATTTGCATGCACTAGATCTTATTAGAAGATGATGCAAAGTACTCCAGAGAGACTCAAAGAAGGATTAATCCAAACCTGAAAGAAGTTGTACGAGAAGAGGTCTTGAAACTACTCAAGGTGGGTATTATATACCCAATATCTGTTAGTAAGTGGGTGAGTCCGGTCCATGTGGTACCAAAGAAGTCAGGAATCACTGTTGTTGCCAATGAGAACAATGAGTTGATTCCAACAAGAAAGACAACAGGATGGAGAGTGTGCATAGATTACCGCAAGCTCAACACGGCAACCAAAAAGGATCACTTTCCTTCGCCGTTCATTGACCAGATGCTTGAGCGCCTGGCAGGACATGCTTATTATTGTTTCCTGGATGGATTTTTAGGATACAATCAAACTGCCATTGCTCCAGAGGACCAAGAGAAGACAACTTTCACATGCCCCTTTGGCACCTTTGCATATCCAAGAATGCTTTTCGGGTTATGCAACGTTCCTGCCACTTTCCAGAGATGCATGATGTCAATTTTCTCCGACATGTTAGAGAAGTTTATCGAGGTATTTATGGATGATTTTTCTGTTTTTGGCAACTCTTTTGACCATTGTCTTGATAACTTAACTCTTGTTTTGAAAAGATGCACTGAGACTAATTTGACACTTAGTTGGGAGAAGAGCCATTTTATGGTAAAATCTGGAATAGTTTTAGGGCATGTTATTTCTGAAAAAGGGATAGAAGTAGATAGAGCTAAAATTGAGGTAATTGCAAAACTTTCACCTCCCACCTCGGTGAAGGAAGTGAGGAGTTTTCTTGGTCATGCAGGTTTTTATAGGCGTTTTATTAAAGATTTTTCAAACATTAGTCGCCCCCTATGTAATCTCTTGACCAAGGATACTGCATTTGTGTTTGATGATGATTGCTTACATGCTTTTGAATCTCTGAAAAGTAAATTGACATCTACTCCTATAATTATGCCCCCTGATTGGTCCCTTCCTTTTGAATTAATGTGTGATGCATTTGACTATGCTGTAGGAGCTGTTTTAGGACAGCGAATAGATAAATTACCTCATGTTATTTACTACACTAGTCGTACTTTGAATGATGCACAATTAAATTACTCCACCACAGAAAAAGAATTGCTTGTTGTTGTTAGTGCTTTAGAAAAATTTCGATCATATTTGATAGGATCTAAGGTAATTGTTTATTCTGATCATGCTGCATTAAAGTATTTGCTAACTAAAAAGGAAGCGAAACCGAGATTACTCCGGTGGATCCTTTTACTGCAAGAATTTGATTTGGAAATCAGGGATAAAAAGGGCAGCTAGAATGTGGTAGCAGATCATCTCTCTCGATTAGTAGAAGATGATGACATAAAAGAGCATACTGAGAACTTACCCATTAATGAGAACTTTCCAGATGAGCAGCTTCTGAAGATAGTAGGCAAAGATCCATGGTATGCGGACATTGTGAATTATCTCGCAAATGGAATCATACCACCTGAGATGAGCTCGCAAGCAAAGAGAAGATTTCTATCCATCACCAAGCATTATTTTTGGGACGAACCATACCTGTTCAAATTTGGTGCCGATCAAATCATTCGGCAATGTGTCCCTGAAGAAGAGCAGCAAGATGTGCTGAAATTTTGCCACAATCTTCATTGTGGAGGGCACTTTAGTGCTAAAAAAACTGCTCTTAAAGTTCTTCAATCAGGTTTCTTCTGGACATCATTATTTAAAGATGCTTATACTTTTTGTATTTCTTGTGACAGGTGCCAGAGGACTGGGAACATTGGAAAAAGAGATGAGATGCCATTATCAAACCAGTTGGTTGTGGAAATATTTGACGTATGGGGAATTGACTTTATGGGACCCTTCCCATCTTCGTACGGATATAATTACATTTTAGTTGCTGTGGACTATGTTTCGAAATGGATTGAAGCAATAGCAACCAAGACCAATGATAGCCAAGTGGTGGTGAAGTTTGCCAAGGAGAATATTTTTACCAGGTTTGGGACTCCTCGTGCAATCATAAGTGACGGAGGGAGCCATTTTTGTAACAAGGTTTTTGCCTCGTTAATGAAAAAGTATAGTGTCAAACACAATGTGGCAACTCCATATCATCCTCAGACATCAGGACAAGTTGAAGTAAGTAACCGACAAATTAAGCAGATCTTGGAGAAGATGGTGCAACCAAATCGGAAGGATTGGTCGCTCAAGCTTAATGATGCCTTATGGGCATATAGAACTGCTTACAAGACCCCAATTGGGATGAGTCCTTACAGGATAGTTTTTGGGAAAGCATGTCACCTGCTAGTGGAATTGGAACATAATGCCTACTGGGCCCTGAAGAAGTTGAATTTCGATTTAGATAAAGCTGGAGAAGAGAGGAGTTTGCAAATGAATGAACTAGAAGAATTTCGGAACAATGCCTATGAGAATGCCAAGATATATAAAGAGAGGACTAAAGAACTGCATGATAAGAATATTCGTCGGAAAGAATTTCATCCTGGAATGTTAGTCCTTGTATATCAATCGCGTTTGAGGTTGTTTCCAGGAAAGCTAAAAACGAAATGGATGGGGCCATTCTGTGTTACCCAAGTTTTTCCTAATGGAGCAGTCGAGATTCAGAATTTAAAGAGCGGAGGATCGTTTAAAGTCAATGGCCATAGGTTGAAACCTTATTTGAACCCATCAAATGAAATCCATACCATTGAATGGATCGTGCTCGTAGAGCCGTAGAGCTCTCATAAGTCTTGCCTAGAAGTTAAACAAAGCGCTTGGTGGGAGGCAACCCACCCAGGTATTTTCTTTCTTTTCATTTATTTTATTTTATTTTATTTTTATTTTCTTCTATTTTGTCATATAATAGTGTGTCTCTAGTGCTTGTTAATTTGAGTTGAACATTGTCATTTTATTTTGTTTTGAATTTTGTTGACGGATAATGTTTAATTCATGTTTGGGGGTATCTCGAAGGTTTAGTTTTCAAGTTAAGAATTGATACTTTTTAATGTGTGCATATTTGAGCTGAACATAACAGGTTTAGACAGAAGAAGAAATCCGTATCGCTCTACATACCGCTTTCTAGGCACATTGCCTGGACCGCGGTATTAAAAGCATGCGTATTCTGAAGTTTACCGCCTCATATACCGCTTTGTAGGCATATACCTACATCGCGGTCTGGCGAACGTGTGCATTCTGACATGTACCGCTGGTTGTACCGTGCTCTGGGCAGTCTGTCTCCACCGTGGGCTACATAGCGTAACATCAATGGACTGTACCGCTTTGTGCACCGCGTTCCAGGTAAGTTGCCTTTCCCGCGCTATATTAAATAAGACGGTGCGTTTTACAGGTTCAGGAGAAGATATTTAGGTATCACCGCGTGGCGTACCGCGACGCAGGTAAGTGACCCGTACCGCGGTAGGGCACAATTTTGTGCTTATAAGGTACAGCGCAGCTCGTGGAATTCAAATTTCCCACAGCAGCTGTGCCAATTCTCTCTTCCCTCTCTTTTGTTTTCTTCTTCCTATACTTCATCTAAATTCTTCCCAAATTTGTTTTGTTTCATTAAAGTAAAGGTATGTCTCTCTCTCTTATGATTTTCTTTTAAATTCGTTTGCTACATTGAATGCCAATAGGATTAATGAGATGTTTTATTGTGTTTCTATGGAATTTGAGGCTCTCATGCACATATGATTAATGGGTTTTGAATTAATTGCATTATACATATACATGTATTTGTTGAATTTTGATTTGGATTGTTTTAGTTAATTTAAAATTCCATGAGATGAATATGGAGAGAGAAGAATTGGATTGAATTGATTCAACTAAATGTCTTCAATATATGGATTCCGTTTGCCTTTACATGGGAATTACTCAATTTGCAATTTTTACTAACTTATGAGAAGTTATGTGTTTACTTTTTGATGTTAAATTGTGTTGATTTCCTTTTTGATGATGTGGAAGAAGTAATGCGCTCATTGAGTCGAATTGCTGCCGGATTTTTTACAGAATTTTTGGCTTAACTTCTTTGTTTGTTTGTTCTTGCACAAGATGAGAAACACGTCTTTGGCCAAGCGACCCAGGACCAGTGCTTCTGCGAAAGGAAAGCAACAAGCTATACCTCGTTTGGCTCAAAACAAAGATTTCAAAAGCCGTTCATCTAAATATCAAGACCGGCCATGGATAATTGAGAAGGGGATAAATGTCTCCAGTTTGGCAGATACTCCTGTCCCTGGGATGGTGGCTGCTCGCCACTGGGCGAGATATGTTGAACGGCCTCCACGGCCGAATAAGAGAGTGGTGGCTGAGTTTTATGCCAATATGGTCCCAGAGAGATTTCTGACGGGTGGAGCTATTTTGGTTCAGGGTGTGTCTGTTCACATTACTCCTGAAGCTATTTCTGAATACTTTGCTGCTCCGGAGGTTCAGGTTAATACCAACCGTGGAATTGAATGGATAGAAGAGGTTGATCAGTACAGGGGACAATTAGCTGTTGTTCTTCGGAAGGATGGTCGAGAGGAGTGGAACCAGATGGTTAAACTGTATCAGCGTGATCTTCTGGTTGATGCAGCCTTTTGGAACATTTTCAGTTCATATTCATTGATGCCGACTCGACATCGGTCAGAGTTATTTTATGAACCTGCTAGATTGTTGCATCGTGTGGTATCGAGCCGACCAATCGATATTGGTCTAGTTATATTTCGAGATATTTGTCAGAGTGGGTCCGATGATACTCTTTCGATGGTTTTTCCATGTTTGATTACCGCCTTTTGTCGGAATATGGGTATTGATGTGGACACTGGTTTAGAGGAGCAGACACCTACTATGATGGGTCTTACTCATTGGAATAATCTGCTTCATTCTCGCGGCCTTCCCACTATTGGACCGTATAGAGAGCGATGACGTCGCCGTGATGAGCGTGAGGCACGTGAAGCTCAGGCTGCTCATGATGCTGAGATGGAGGAGCAGCTGCAGATTGATGTTGCATTACCTATTCCAGGTGCACAGCCAGGCCATGCACAGCCAGATTCTGGTCATTTTGATTTTTTCTTGCAGGCTTTGAAGGACCATATGGATTCACATTTAGGAGAGTTGGAGGGACGAATGAACCAGCGCTTTGATGGTGTTCAGGCTAGTATTGAGGAGGTACGTTCGATGGTTAGCCGGTTTTCTGTGGCTAGCGGGAGTGGTGCCTCATTCCAGACTTCTGCTTCAGGGGCAGATTTTGATGCAGGAGATGGTTCTGGATTTTATCAGCCTGATGTCGGAGATGGAACCCCTGTGATGCATTTTCATGATGGAGAACATCGTGACCCTGATTCGGATCAGGGAACCGAAGTTCTGTACCTTTCAGACGAGGACGACGGATCATAGAGAGGATATGCATTTCTTTTTCTCGTGTTTTCTTTTGTTTCTTTCGGATTTCGTTTTTTATTTTCTTGTTTGGATATTCTATTTTCTGTCTTTCATTTTGGATTTATTTTCTGTTTTTCACCCCATTTTTTGTTTCTTGTCACCATTGGGGGCAATGCTGAATTTAGGTTTGGGGGTGTATTTAGGGGTAGAGGGTTTAAGTTAAGCTTTTTGTATTTAGAGTCTGTTTTCTTGTGAATCCTTGATAAACTACTTTGAATTGTGCCCCGAGATAATATGCATTACTCACTGAGTTTACACTAACGTCTTGCCACTTAGAGTATTACATTGCATTTTTTTTTCAAAATTTATGACATGCTCTTGATGTGATAGTGGATAGGATGCTTAGTTGGATTGCCATGATTAATAGTGGAGACTACCCTTGTGAGTTCACTAAGCCAAAAAGCGTACATAAATGATACATTATGAGGGATTTGTTTCTACTCCTAAACACTTAGTAGGTTCTTAGCATTAGATTTGATCTCTATAGGTTATACATTGAGCATTATAGAACTTTCATCAATAAAAGATTTCACATGTTTATTTTGATCTTGAGTGAGTCGAACCAGTGGAAGTGATGATTAGACTATGTGTGTATGAACCATTTAAAAGGCCTTAACTATTTCCTACCTTTTGTGTGTGCTCCATAGCCCTGTTTGAAGCCAAACACTGAATAAGCCTTTCTTTCTTCACCACATCTAATATAACCCAATAAGCCATAACTTAGCCATACCTTATAACTTGGGATCATGCTTTGAGGAAGTGAAGAAGACGTGATGGTTCTGCTTGTGTATATTAATCGAAGACCATTGAAGGAAGAGTTGCATTCAATCCAAAAGTGTAAGTTTGATATTTGTGAATTTCTATGTAATTCTCTGATTCGAATTATTCAAAAAAAAAAAAAAAAAAAAAGAAAAAAAAAGAGGAAAGTAGTTGAATAGAATCAGAGAATAATTTTTCATTAGTGCAATTACGATAATTATATTGCAAAATTGTATCAACTCAAGAGGAGTTTTGTTAAGAAGGAAATGGTGACTTTTGAAGATTTTGACTGAGATGAATGAAAATTTCATTTACAATGAATTCAATGAAGACTACGAAGATTTATGTGAAGCCGGAAGAGCAATTGAAGATTCTCATGGTATGGTCCTAGGTTCTTGAATTCCATTTTTTCCCATTCTTTCTTAACCTTAACCCAATGGCCCCATTACTACCTAAATGAAAGTCTAACTGATCTACTGGTCCTTGCTATGAAAGTATAAATAATTCATGTGATTATCTTGTTCATAATGTTTGATTCTTTCATGAGAACTTTTGCATACATTTGAGCGTTCTTTCAATTATAAATTCATATGCGATCAATACTTGAATTTTCTTGTGCATAACTTCTATCGCATATGCTTGATGAGTGTATCAGCCTAGGTTCTGTGTGAATTAATGAGTGACATACTGTGAGAAGTAGAGTCAAGGCGAATTACATCTATGGCATCTAGTGATGGCAGCTTGGAAACTTGAACGTTTTGAGTGTGGGCTTTCCAGTAAATTGAGCAATGCATTCAGTTTCGTGACTTAACTTTAGTTTTTACTTATTGGTTTTTGCATGCATTGTTTCAATATGGGCACTTTTCAAATATATTTTGGATGACAAGTATTTGCAGGATAACTTTAGAGGTTTATAGGTGTTGTACTTAGGAGTCTAAAGGCTTGTAGCATACGGTCAATGCTATCGTGTTCCCTACGAAAATGGCTTAGTTTAGAATTTTGTTTTGGTTTTTAGGTTTTGTTTGTTTTTAGTTTTTGTTTTTATTCTAGTTTTGCTCGAGGACTAGCAAAAGATAGGTTTGGGGGTATTTGATCGGTCTATTTATATACATATTTTAAGTCCCCATTTCCTATTATTTACGCTTTGTTCTTGAGTGAAATTAGGTATTTTATGTGTTTGTTGAGCATGTGTAGGTCACATTTCCTTAAAAGAGGTGTTTGTTAATTTTTCCAAGAAAAGGAGTCTAAAAGTGAGAAAAGGGGCAAATCTGTGAAGAACCTCTGTGGAGGTCGCTTTCCATGCACTGCATAAGTCGCGGTCCACCGAGCGCTGAAGATCAGTATGTACTCGTTTGTTACCCACGGTTCATACCGCTTGACAATAATTACTTCAGTCGTGGTCCACCGAGCGCTGAAGATCAGTAGGTACATAGCTGCATAGACCGCGGTTCAGGAATGAGTCCGCCAAGCGGTATAGAGAGTGGTCGTGCACATTCCTTGTTTTCGAAGGAGATCTTGAAGCCCTAATTTTTGGAGATCATATAAATACTTCTTATTGAGAGTTAGAGTGACTTTTCACTTTTTCTACTTTTTATTCCTAGAACAACAACACACTCATCCATCTTTACACATTGACGATTAGAAGACGAAGGAGAATTCATCATTGGAGATCTTAATGGGTTTTATCTTTCTTTCTCTTCTCTTTTTATTTTCAAAATGTGTAACTAATCCCATAACTAGGGAATCAATGTGAACCTTTTGTGAATGCTCATGAATGGATTAATTATTATTTCATCAATTTAATTCTTGATTTATTCATTGTGCTTAATTGCTTAATCCTCATTAGTTTTAATATTTATTCACACCATAGACCAAGGGTGGATAATTATTTGGCATGATTTTAGGGTTAAGACTATCTGAGAATTAGGGTTAGAGTATAGACCAAACCTAATCTTGATTAATGCTCTTTTGAATGAATGAATTTTATCTTTAGCATAGGCCAAGCAAAGTATAGAATTTGGTTCTTAATTCTTGCGCTTAAAGGGTTTCCGATCACTGTTCACACCATAGACCAAGGGTGAATAGTGGTTGGGAGCACGTGACTCATCCCATGACCATACGGTAATAGTCACATTAAAGACAAAGAATGAACCCTAGAATTGATTGAATCTTGTTTACAAATTAATTCCATATATCGAGTGTTCATAATTGGGGATCATTGATGACCTAGTGTTTTCTTTCCATTGATCACAAACACCATTCTTTTTAATTACTTTCTTAATTTAGTTTAGTTTAATTCAAATCTCAACAAATCTTTTGGTTGCTTTAATTTAACTTTAATTAGAATTAGTTTTAATTAATAAATCTCTTTTCCTCGTGGGAACGAACCTTACTTGCCGTTGTGCTTATCTTCACGATTCGTGCACTTGCGAGTATAGTTTTTAATAACACGATTTTTCACCATCACTTGGGAGCATACATATTACGGGAATGGGAAGTATTTAGGCTTTCTTTTTGAGTGGCTAAATCACACATTGCCTAATATCACTTCAAAGGATCAATCTACCAAGGGAATAAAAGTTTCCGTCAAGCAGTCCACATATATGATGCATGTTCAATGACAAATGATGATTTTTGATGTAGTGAGACTATGCATGGTGTTTGAATAGTGTTTATAGATTTGAAAAACATTTTCCCTCAAATATACATGCTTTTGGCTTGTGTTTGTGATCTCACAAGGGAAATCTCCACTATTAGAACAAGGCGCTTGAGCACTGAGTTCCCTAAACTTGGACACTAGAAGATGAGACTAGCCCATGAAGTGCAAGTGAGACCCATTAAAGTGATCAAGAGTTATTGATAAGCACACAAAGCATACACACATTCGCCACAAACACTATACTCCAGGTATCTCACCAAGCTAAATAAGCTCAAAATTCTGGCTAAGCAGCAACTTTTTCGAAAATAAGACACAAAAATGACTCAAGACACAAAAGACGGCTCAAAAAGGCGTCTACACCCCCAAACCAAAACCCAACATTGTCCTCAATTCTGAAGACAAGAGAATATGGCCTAGCGGCACGCACATAACAATACTCAAACAAACCTAGGCACTAATCAACCACAATCAATGCCCCAACAAAATAAAAATGACTCAAACAAGGCTCACAAAATAAAGGCAATTCATGCAATATATCATTGAAGCACAAGTCAAGCTTAACATCATGCATTTTATCAAAATTGAGGGAATGGGGCATGAACAACCCCCAAACGGAATTAAAAAATATAAAGCACATGCATTCATACTTGCACAAGAGCCTTCGGCTCTTTCATCCATAAATATAATCAATAAATTCAATGTGCAAATATCAACAAAATATAGCATTCGAACAAAACTATCCCAACATCACAATTTATTGAATTTAAACAACATATAACATAAAACTAACTACATGCATCAAAATTATTCAATGGGATGCATTCATGGAGAGGCTAGGGTCCTCCAATTCCCTATTTTTCACTACCCAAATAATTTTAGGTGACTTCATTATCTTTTCCTTTTTCATGTTTCTATATAAGTGCACTTGGTCTTTTCTTACCCATATTTGCTTGACCCTAGGTGGACTCCACCTATTCCTAGGACCTCTAGTTTTCCTATGTTGATTTGGCTTGTAATTTTTAGCCTTAAAATGCCCTATCCTAGAACATGCATAGCAAAAGATATTAGAGTTAGAGGAACTCCCCTTTGATGCGTGGTCTTGCGGACGTTTGATTTGTTTCACTTGTAACGCCTTGACCTCCACCTCCTTTTTGCTTAGTGCTACCTTTGCTTCCTCTAAGGCATTGGCTTTTTGATCAACCTCCATTTGCATCTTCATTGACTTGTGAGCTATCTCATCTTCAAAATCTTTTGATAGCCTCACTAAGTTCTCCAAATCCTTCGATGCGGTACTCTTTTCGTCTTCAAATCTCTCAATTTGTTCTTCCAATTCTTTGTTCTTATCGGAGACTTCGCCATTGGTCTTCTTGAGAGTTCCATTCTCAACCCTGAGCATATTCACTTCATATAATAGTTTCTTGTTCAACTCTTGGAGATTACTCACCTTTTCCATTCCCAAGGCTTTTCTCTCTTGAAGTGCTTCATTCTCTTCCTTCAACACACCCCTTTCCAACACTAGCTCTGTGCTCACGCTCATAAGCTCCTGGTTCATCTTGATCATCCTGTCCATATCGTGCATTCTCTTGCTTCGCTCCACTTCAAATTCTATTCGGAGCTTATACATGTCTTCTTTTGAGAAATTGGAGGAATCTACCAGTTTGGTTGCTTTAACTTGGAAACAACTCTGATTTACCGGGGTGGACTGCTGGGCGGATTCGAGCATTTGGGTGGTTTTTTCTGCCATGAGGGCTTGAGTCTCTTGTTGAGAAGCTATCATCTGCTCAGTCTCCCACACATGATTCTTCATGAAATTTCTTAGTTGATCTTCAACGGAATTTGACTGGAATGACGAGATGTAGGTGTTCTCGTTAGACTCGTAGCTTGACCCAGAATTTTGCCAAAAGGAATCCATAGAGTCTTGAAACAAACAAAAACAAAAACAACCAAAGTAATAAAAAGGAACTAACAAAACTAAAACAACTAATAAACTAATAGTATTGAAACTAATCTAATCACTACTACGCACACCGATCCCCGGCAGCGGCGCCATTTGATGAGAAGGTTTTTGCCGTCAGAAAACCGTCCGTCAAAACGATTTATAAAACCTATGCGATGCGTTCACAAGTATAAATACAAGCAAAGCGGCAAGCACGGGTGTCGTCCACTCAGATCGGGGTAGCGGTGATAAGATTATGATTAATATAACTAGCATGCATAAAAGTAAAGTGATGGTGAATGAAGATACAATATAAACTAAACTATGAAAGCAAATAAAATGGGATGACAATGGAGTGATGAATGAATGATGATGGAACTATGGAGTTGATGGACTCGTAATTGAATATTGGGGCAATTGCAACAAACTCTCAATTAAGCACGTTTTGACAAATGTAACCAACCTAGGGTGTATAGTGTTGGTATATATCTATAGCAAGAGGTCAACCTAGGGTGCATAGCGAAGACCTCCTACCAGAGATTAATCCCTCCTAAGCAACCAACAGTGGCTAGTTACTCAATTGGGACCTGTTCCATGAATGCTCATCTATCTAGCTATGGCTCAACCTATTACTAATGTAGCAATCCTAGGATGTATAGTGATGGCTTCCAATTCCCTCACAAGTGGGCCACCTAGGATGTATAGTGAAGGCCACTCGTTTGGGATTGGACAAGGCTCGAGGTTATCAACCGAATTCTATTCGAAGGTTAGTTCTCGTAAAATCACTAAAGTAGCCAACCTAGGGTGTATAGTGGAGGCTTCTAATTCTCTCACAAGTGACTAACCTATGGTGTATAGTGAAAGCCACTAATTCGAGATTAGATTAAGAGCATGGTTGTGGAGCCGGATTTCCGGAAATCCTTCCATTCAATGAAGCATTAGACAACCTAATTGCCTACTCAAGTAATCCTAAATCAATCATGAAAAGAGGGTGTATCCAATCAAATCAATAATGGAAATCAATTGAAGCAATGGAATAAACATAGAGATAGAATAAATATAACACATAGAGTTTATTCACAAAGCCCAAATATCCATCAAACAAATAACATCAACCCCATAGTGGGGTATTTTTGCTACTCATGTTCTATTACAAACCAATAAACTAAGAGAGAGTGTAGAGAGACAACCCTTGAAGATTGATCTCCTTCCTTGAAGTTTGAATCCAAGTCTCCTAGTTGCCTTTGATTGAGTAGAGACGTGTTTCTAGCTTAGACTACAAGTGTTGGGAGAGATGGTGGTTTTTTTGGTTCGTTCCCATCCTTTTCTATTTATAGAGGATGGAAAAATAGGTCAGTTAAGCTTGAAAACAGAAGCTGTCGCGCAAAGAGTGCGGGTGGAGTGCGGGTGAGTTACCCGCACTATACCCGCACTGTATAGGTTGTCTTCATCTTCAGTTCTCGGATCTGGGCAATAGTGCTAGTGGAGTGCGGTTGGATTACCCGCACTTGAACCGCACTTGGAACCGCACATTGATCGCACTTGAGTCGCACTTCACTGTCAGGTGCAAATCTGCTCTTCTGGTCCTGGTAATAGTACGGGTGGAGTGTGGTTGGATGACCTGCACAGTACCCGCACTCTAATGTCAGGTGCATCTTCAACTTCTTTGGTTTGGCATTAGTGCGGGTGGAGTGCGGTTGGATGTCCCGCACAGTACCCGTACTTTAACGTCAGGTGCAACTTCAGCTTCTCTAGTTTGGCAAAAGTGCGGGTGGAGTGTGGTTGGATGACCCGCACTATACCCGCACTTTAACTCTTCTCTTGCATCAGGTCCCGGCTATGAGCATGAGTGTGGTTAGAGTGCGGTTGGAGAGCGGTTGTGACCCGCACTTGACCTGCATTTGACCCGCACTTGACCTGCATTTGACCCGCACTGTAGAGCTGCTTATGCTCATTTGTCTTTCCTTTTGCTCCTTTTCTGTAGGAATCACCACAACATGCTTCCAAACCCAGAATTACATCAATTGCCTGCAATTAGCACTAATGAGCCTATTAGACATAAAATATATAGAAAACACACACAAGAACGAGACAAAGGAATAGGAATGAGGGCCGAAATATAGAACAACTTAGGCACGATCAGGCCATATCGCCAAGCATGTTCATGCCTTGGCACGTTGCAGTCGCGCGCACTGGTGCCATGGTGTGGCAGAACAAGCGTGCGGGTGCCTTGGCCTAGCTAGCAAAGAGCACTGGTGCCTCGAAAAAAAAACGAAGTCGCTTGAAAATTCCTTTAATTATGTATGGTAATCTAATACGCTATCCTAAGCGTTTCTGGAGAAATTCTCCTTCAAATTCTCAAAGACGAAAGTTGTCTTGATCTGGCCACACTGCCAAGCACGTTCGTGCCTTGGCACGCTGTAGCCGCGCGCGCTAGTGCTTTGGTGGGGCAGACCAAGAGCGCTGGTGCCTTGGCCTGGCAAGTAAGGGCACTGGGGTCTCGGAAAAAGAAAGCCGCTCGAAATTTCCTCAAATTTGGTATGGTAATAAAATAAGATATCCTAAGCGTTTCTGGAGAAAATCTCCTTCAAATTCTCAAAAACGAAAGTTGCCTTAGGGTTGCCACACCGCCAAGCACGTTCGTGCCTTAGCATGCTGCAGCCGCGCGCGCTAGTGCCTTGGTGTGGCAGGCCAAGCGTGTGGGTGCCTTGGCCTAGCAAGCAAAGAACACTAGTGCCTCGAAGAAAAATAAAGTAAGTCACTCAAAATTTCCTCAAATTTGGCATGGTAATCAAATACACTATCCTAAGCGTGTATGTAGAAAATCTCCTTCAAATTCTTAAAAAAGAAAGTTGCTTTGTTTGGTTACACCGCCAAACACGTTTGTCCCTTGGTACGCTACAACCGCGCGCGCTGGTGCCGTGGCAAGGCAAGCCAAGCGCGCCCTAGTGCCTTGGCCTGGCAAGCCAAGGGTGCTGGTGCCATGCCAAGGGCACGCCAAATGCGCCCTGGTGCCGAGAAAAAAAAAGGTCTCTCGGAATTTCCTCAAATTTGGCATGGTAATCAAATTCGCTATCCTAAGAGTTTCAGGAGAAAATCTCCTTCAAATTCTCAAAAACGAAAGTTGCCTTGGTGTGGCCACAATGCAAAGCATGTTCGTGCCTTGGCACGCTGTAGCCGTGAGCGCTAGTGCCATGGTGTGGCAGGCCAAGCGTGCAGGTGCCTTGGCCTAGCAAGCAAAGGGCACTGGTGCCTCGAAAAAAAAAATAAGTTGCTTGAAATTTCCTTTAATTTGGCATGGTAATCTAATACGCTATCCTAAGCATTTCTGGAGAAACTCTCCTTCAAATTCTCAAAGACGAAAGTTGCCTTGGTCTGGCCACACCTCCAAACACGTTCATGCCTTGGCACGCTGCAGCCGCACGTGTTGGTTCCTTGACAAGGCAAGCCAAGCACGCCTTGGTGCCTTGTTCTGGCAAGCCAAGCACGCTGGTGCCATGCCAAGGACACGCCAAGCACCGCTGGTGCCTTGGCCTGGCAAGCCAAGGGCACTGGTGCCTCGGAAAAAAAAATTCGCTCGAAATATCCTCAGATTTGACATGGTAATCAAATACGTTATCCTATGCGTTTCTGTAGAAATCCCCTTAAAATTCTCAAAAATGAAAGTTGCCTTGGTGTGGCCACATTGCCAAGCACATTCGTGCCTTGGCACGCTACAGCCGCGCGCACTGGTTCCTTGGCCTGGCATGCCAAGGGCACTGTAGCCTCAGAAAAAAAAAAACAAAAAGTCGGTCGGAATTTCCTCAAATTTGGCATGCAAATAGAATACGCTATTATAAGCATTTTAAAGAAAACCTCCTTCAAGTTCTTGAAAACGAAAGTTGCCTTGGTGTGGCCACACCGCCAAGCACATTCGTGCCTTGGCACGCTGCAGCCGCTCACGTTGGTGCCGTGGCCTGGCAAGCCAAGGGGACTGGTGCCTCGAAAAAAAAGGTTGCTCAGAATTTCCTCAAATTTGGCATGGTAATCAAATACGCTATCCTAAGAGTTTTTGGAAAAAATCTCCTTCAGATTCTAAAAAACGAAAGTTGCCTTGGTGTGGCCACACCGCCAAGCACGTTCGTCCGTTGACACGATGTATCCATGCGCGCTGGTGCCTTGGCAAGCAAGCCAAGCGCGTCCTAGTGCCTTGGCTTGGCAAGCCAAGCGTGCTGGTGCCATGCCAAGGGAACGCCAAGCACGCGTTAGTGCCTTGGCCTGGCAAGCCAGAGGCACTGGTGCATCGGAAAAAAAAATGTTGCTCGGAATTTCCTCAAATTTGGCATGGTAATCAAATACACTATCGTAAGCGTTTCTAGAGAAAATCTCCTTCAAATTCTCAAAAAGAAAAGTTGCCTTGGTGTGGCCACACCGGCAGGCACGTTCGTGCATTGGCACATTGCAGCCGCGCAAAGTGGTGCCTTGGCAAGGCAAGCCAAGCGCACGCTGGTGCCTTGGCCTGGCAAGCCAAGCGCGCTTGTGCCATGCCAAGGGCACGCCAAGCAAGCGCTGGTGCCTTGGCCTTGGAAGCCAAGGGCGCTGGTGCCTCAGAAAAAAAGGTTGCTCGAATTTCCTCAGATTTGGCATGGTAATCAAATACGCTATCCTAAGCGTTTCTGGAGAAAATCTCCTTCAAATTCTTATAAACTAAAGTTGCCTTGGTGTGGCCACACCGCCAAGCACGTTCGTGCCTTGGCATGCTGCAGCCGCACGCTCTGGTGCCTAGGAAAGGCAAGCCAAGCGCGCCCTGGTGCCTTGGCCTGGCAAGCTAAGCACGCTGGTGCCATGCCAAGCAAGTGCTGGTGCTTTGGCCTGGCAAGCCAAGGACACTGGTGCCTCGGAAAAAAATAAAAAGTCAGTCGAAATTTCCTAAGATTTGGCATGGTAATCAAATACGCTATCCTAAGCATTTCTGGAGATAATCTCCTTCAAATTCTTAAAAATGTAAGTTGCCTTGGTGTGGCCACACCTTCAAGCACGCTCGTGCCTTAGCACGCTACAGCCGCGCGCGCTGGTGCCTTGGCAAGGCAAGCCAAGCCAAGCGTGCCCTGGTGCCTTGGCCTAGCAATCCAAGCGTGCCCTGGTGCCTTGGCCTAGCAAGCCAAGCGCGCTGGTGCCATGCCAAGGGCACACAAAGCGCACGCTGGTGCCTTGGCCTGGCAAGCCAAGGGCACTGGTGGCTCGGAAAAAAATAAAAAGTCGCTCGGAATTTCCTAAGATTTGGCATGGTAATCAAATACGCTATCCTAAGCGTTTCTAGAGAAAATCGAATTCAAATTTTCAAAAACGAAAGTTGCCTTGGTGTGGCCACACCGCCCAGCATGCTGGTGCCGTTGTGTGGCAAGCCTAGCTCGCTGGTGCCTTGGCCTGGCAAGCCAAGGGCACTAGTGCCTCGGAAAAAAAAAGTCGCTCAGAATTTCTTCAATTTTGGCATGGTAATCTAATTCGCTATCATTAGCATTTCTGGTGAAAATTAACTTAAAATTCTCAAAAACGAAGGATTTACAAGTCAGGGTGACAACTCAAGCAAAAGTGTGTTACCTGAAGGCACTCTTGCAAGTGCTTTAAAACCTCTTTAGGGGGAAATTGCTACTACGAGATGGGTTGGATTATGCCTATGCCTTGGCTATGCCACGACTGCCCCCCCGCCCCCCCCCCCCCCCCCATCTACGATGGGTGCCAAGACATAGGCACTCGGTCGGTGAGCTCGACCGTCGGTCCTGCGGTCCCTCTGACCGTCACTTCGGCCGACGGTCCGACGACCAAGGTTGGTGTTCAGAAACTGTCCCTTGGATTGCGTGTTTCTTTGGAAAATTTGTCCCTCGAAGGTTGTTGCCCCTAAGTTTGATGGTGCCTTGGATTGACCACGCCGTGTGCGAGTTGTGGCCTTGGTTGGATGGTGCATTGGCTTGGCCATGCCGCGCATGCGTTGGTGCCTACGGAAATAAAAGAGTCGCTCGGAATTTCCTCAAATTTTGCATAGTAATCAAATACGCTATCCTAAGCCTTTCTACAAGAAAATCTCTTTCAATTTCTCAAAAACAAAAGTTTTCTCAGTGTGGCCACACCGCTAAGCACGTTCGTGCCTTTGCATGCTACAGCTGCGCTTGCTGGTGCCTTTGCAAGGCAAGCCAAGCGCGCCCTAGTGCCTTGGCCTGGCAAGCCAAGCGCGCTGGTACCATGCCAAGGGCACGCCAAGCATGCACCGATATCTTGGCTTGGAAAGCCATGGGCACTGGTGCCTCGGAAGAAAAAAAAAGGTCGCTCGAAATTTCCTCAAATTTGGCATGGTAATCAAATACTCTATCCTAAGCGTTTCTGGAGAAAATCTCCTTCAAATTCTCAAAAATGAAAGTTGCCTTGGTGTGGCCACACCGCCAAACATGTTCATTCCTTAGCATACTACAGCCGCGCGCGCTGGTGCCATGGTGTGGCAGGCCAAGCGCGCTGGTGCCTTGGCCTGGCAAGCCAAGGGCACTAGTGCCTCGGAAAAAAAAAAGGTCTCTCGGAATTTCCTAAAATTTGGCGTGCTAATCTAATACTCTATCCTAAGAATTTCTAGAGAAAGTCAACTTCAAATTCTCAAAAAATGAAGGATTTAATGGAGGGTGACAACTCAAGCAAAAGTGTGTTACCTCAAGGCACTCTTCCAAGTACTTTAAAACCTCGTTAGGGGGGGAGATGCTACTGCGAGATGGGTTGGCTTGTGCCTATGACTACCCCCTGGCCAATCTATGATGGGTACCAAGGCATAGGCATTCGGTCGGAGGGTTCGGCCTTCGGTCCGGCTGTCCCACCGATCGTTGCTCCAGCCGATGGTCTAGCGACCAAGGTTGGTTTTCGGAAATTGTCCCTCGGATTACGTGTTTCGTAGGAAAATTGTTCCCTCGAAGGTTGTTGCCCCTCAGTTGGATGGTGCCTTGGGTTGGCAACGCAGTGTGCGCATTGGGGCTTTGGTTGTATGGTGCCTTGGCTTGGCCACGCCGCTCGTGCGTTGGTGCCTACGGAAAAAAAAAAGTAACTCAGAATTTCTTCAAATTTGGCGTGGTAATCTAATACGCTATCCTAAGCGTTTCTGGAGAAAATCTCCTTCAACATCTCAAAAACGAAAGTTTCCTTGGTGTGGACACACCACAAAGCATGTTCTTACCTTGGCACGTGCACGCTGGTGCCTTGGTGTGGCAGGCCAAGCGGGACGGTGCCAAGGCCTGGCAAGCCAAGGGCACTGGTGCCTCGGAAAAAAAAAAGTCGCTCGGAATTTCCTCAAATTTTGCATGGTAATCTAATACACTATCCTAAGTGATTCTGAAGAAAATAAACTTAAAATTCTTAAAAATGAAATATTTACATAGAGGGTGACAACTCAAGCAAAAGTGATTTAAAACCTCTTGACGGGGGGAGGTGCTACTACTAGATGGGTTGGCTTGTGCCTATACCTTTGCTATGCATCGACTCCCCCCCCCCCCCCCCCCCCCTCCAACCCATCTATGATGGGAACCAAGGCATAGGCACTCGGTCGGCGGGTTTGGTCGGAGGGTTCGGCCGTCAGTCTGGCTGTCCCTCCGACCGTTGCTCCAACCGATGGTCATGCGACCAAGGTTGGTTTTCAGAAATTGTCGCTTAGATTGCGTGTTTCTTAGGAAACTTTGTCACTCAAAGGTTGTTGCCCCTCTGTTAGATAGTGCCTTGGGTTGGCCACGCCGTGTCTGTGTTGGGGTCTTTGTTGGATGGTGCCTTGCTTGGGCAAGCCTCGCGTGCGTTGATGCCTACGGAAAAAAAATTTTGCTCAGAATTTTCTCATAATTTGGTTGGTAATCTAATACGCTATCCTAAGCGCTGATGGAGAAACTCTCCTTCAAAATTCTCAAAAACAGACATTTATTGGCCTTGGCCGTGCAACGTTGGCCTCTGGAAACAAACAATTTGCTCAGAATTTCTTCAAATTTGGCATGGTAATCCAAGACACAATCCTAAGTTTTTCTGGAGAAAATCTACTTAGAATTCCCAAGAACAGACGTTTTAGAGGGGGGATGACAACTCAAGCATAAGGTGTGTTTTGTGCCTTGGCATGGCACGCCAAGCATGCAGGTACATTGCCAGGGGCACGCCAAGCACGCTAGTGCCTTTCCAGGGGTACGCCAAGCGCACATTGGTGCCTTGGTGTGGCATGCCAAGCCCGATGGTGCCATGGCCTGGAAAGCCAAGGGCATTGATGCCTCGGATAGAACTGCCTATTTGGACTCGGGGCGTTGGCAGTAATCTGGAACACGTATCCAAGCTCATTCGGTCCCGGTTCCCAGTCGATGTTGTCTCTCTCACATTGTTCCCTCTACAATACCAAGAACTCCACCAAGTGCCTCCAAAACCCAGGTGTCAGCTGAAGAGGGGCGGGCTGCAAGGCATACAGCGCCCTACACAAGGTAGGGTGGAGAGGTAGCCTAACTCTGCTGTCGAAGGCTGCCTTATAAATCAGAAGTTCACCAAGATTGGGAGTATACACATCATACCCAAGCGGAGGTATGGAAATCGAGATATCTTTAGGGATTTTAAAATTCCTCCGCAAGAGCCCCACAGTGTCCGAGGTGCTAGTTGAATCGGGGATGAATCTATACTTGTAAGGAAGGGCGAGTACCCTCCCCACGGTGTCTGTGACTTCACCGGCCCAGGTCACTACCTACCCCAACGGAAGCTTCTGAATCTCCACTCGACTCCTGGTCGACATCAACTGGAGCATCGAGATTGTTCGAAAAGCCCATCATGATTGCAACGTTTCGGTTGGAACACCGACGCTGAAAAGGAACGTCGTCCCCGCTATCGCTATCGACGCGGGCCTTTTTCTAGGGGTGAGGCTCCCGCTGGCCACCGCGTCGCAGTCAAATAGTTGCTCAATACTGTCGTCACCAGGTGAAGACATGATGACATGCTTAGAGTTCAGTTTCTGGAAAAAGAAAAATTTGAAGATTGCCGAAGAGGGAGAAAGCTAGTTTTTTTCTTCAGACTCTTGTTTGGGAAAGTTTGCTTAAATGAGTACACTGTGAAGAAGCAGTGTTTATATAGAGATAGCTACTTATAATGGGAAGAGAAGGTAATCAATGTCTCTAGGTAATCGGCGACGTGGAGGGAACGGTTTCGAGAAACGTGCGCCCCCAAAAAATTTCCTTTTTTGAATTTGGCCTACCCTGGTCAGCCACGTGGAAGACACATTTAAATAAGCATGCAAAGAGAAGATTCCCTTCTAAAAGACGATTACGAAAAATTCTCCAAGTGTTACCCATCCTGACTCTAACCCCGACCTGGTACCGGTTTTCAAGTCAGGGGAGACTTCTGTTAACAGGATTTTTTGGCAAGGGACTAAAGGAGAATTTTCCAACAAGAATCTACCTAGGAAGAACCATCCTGATAGTCCAGGTAACCAACGCGATCGATGCCATAACCTAGATAGAGCCAATGCTGGGTAAGGTCAGGACCTAGATTACCTATCTACCTAGATAGGACACCAGTACCTTGAGCCAGCGAAGGCATGTACCTCGCCCAACTGAAGCTCCTAATACCAACTTAAGACCAGTACAATGATAACTTGCATGCCCCACGCCCCGCAAGTACCCCAACATCAATCAAGATACCCAGTACCTCGATACCCACCTTGGTACTGCCTCAACTTCCACTTGGTACCTAGTACCTCGATATCTACTCGGAGCCCCTCAAAGGCAAGTACCTTACCTGCCGAGCAATACGTAGATGATCGTGACGACATAAGCTCCATACCAGTGGGATCGAACTGATGTACCAGTGCCTCATTCCGCCAAAGTCCATAATTTCCCCCCAAGCTCCACGAAGAAGGAAAGTTGACTCCATCGCCAAAATAAAGCCCCATTAATGAGACCAAACGGTCAACCAAATCAGAGATTGAATTCTACAGTGATTAACAGGATCAAATCCCATGCCTTTAACCTCACTCAACTCCTGTCAAATACTTAAAAAAAGATTCTGAATAATCGCCATAAAAGGAACCAGATTCTAAGGGATATCTTGGGCCTATATGTCCAGCCTTGAAGGACAAAGTGAGGGATAAAATCCGAAAAAAAGAGTGGGAGAAGAGAAAATAACATTTCTACAGTCAGATGAACTTCTTGACATTTCTCTGTAGCCAGTTAGAGTTAATAGACAATCACTGGGAGGGAATTAACCATTTATCAACATAAACGCTTTCTCCACCACCACCCTGTGTAAAAGAGTAAGAAAAGAGAGAAGAATGTATGTGTTGTAACTTTGTTTAGTGTTACTTAATAAAACAGTGTTCTTATATATCCCCTAGTCCCTTTTATCTCCTCTATCATTTTATATTTTGTCTCCATTATAGAAAGGGACCTCGGTACTAAAGGTACCTACCCCGCTACTGTCCACCGGTAGTGCGTGAGGGTGTTGACCGAAATTTACCCTCCTGGGTGGATTTTTCTATTAACACCAGGTATTGCGCATGGGATATTTCTGGCCAACCTTGCACCTTGATGCGAGGCAATTCGTGAAGTCTTGTGAACCATGTCAGTAAACGGCCAACTTGCACCATTTACCTCTAGAATGACTGTCTACTATCAGCTCTCCTTATCCATTTGATTTCTGGGGAGTAGACTTAATTGGCCCCCTCCCGACCGTGCCTGGTCAGCAGAAGCACGCGATTGTGGCTATTGATTATTTTACCAGGTGGGTGGAAGCGGAACCCCTCTTCAGAATTACCGAAGCAAATACAACAGAATTTGTCAAGAAAAATGTAGTTTTCCGATTAGGGGCCTTGATGGTCATCATCATAGATCTAGGTAAGCAATTTGATAATGCCAGATTCTGGGAATTCTGCGAGTATCTAGGGATCGAGATTCGCTTTGCAATAGTAGCACACCCTCAAACTAACGGCCTGGTAGAAGCCACAAACAAAACTATCAAGAGGCTCTTAAAAAGGAAGCTCCAGCAAAAGAACGGGTAGATGGGCAGATGAGCTCTCAAGTGTGCTATGGGCTTACCGCACCACCAAAAGGACCGCTGCTGGAGAGACCCCTTACTCAATAGCTTTTGGGGTAGAAGCTGTCCTTCTTATCGAGCATAAGCTCACTTCCTTTCGGGTTCAACACTTTGACCCAGTAGGAAACGAGGATAAATTAAGAGCTAACCTAGACCTCTTGGAAGAGAAACAAGACAGGGTCACGGAAAGGGTATCAATCTACCAAAGCTGAATTTCCCGCTACTTCAACAGGAAAGTCAGGAACCGAAGCTTTAAAGAAGGGGACATGGTTCTCGGGAAGGTTACTCAAAATACTTGTAAGAGGTCGGACGAGGTACTGTCACCTAATTGGGAAGGTCCCTACCTAATTAAAGTAGTGATCCAGGGCGGGGCCTACAAGTTAGACGATATGAGTGGACATCCAGTAGACCACATTGGAATGCTGATCACCTGAAGATGTTCTACCCATAAGCCACACAGTAGAAATCAGTCAGGATAGCCCATAAACGAATATTAGCAGATGTTAGTAATCGTGAGTACTTGTATTCTCTTTTTTGATCATCAATAAAGAAGGTTTCTTTCTCCATTTACATTTTTCTATGTTTATCTATATCTATCTACTTTATTTCGCCAATTGAATCCGTCATGATAATCGCCTTAAGACCAGAAGTGCTACATAGCATTCTTGATGCCCTGGACCGTGTAAATACCTCCAGGAGGATCGCCTTAAAACTAGGAGAGCTACAAAGCATTCCTGATGCCCTGGACTGGGTAAATCCCTCCAGGAGGATCGCCTTAAAACCAGGAGAGCTACATAGCACTCATGATGCCCTGGACCAAATTAATCCCTCCAGGAGGATCTCCTCGAGACTAGGATAAGCCACACGGCATTCCTGATGCACTGGCGGGGCACTACCCCCCGTTAGGAAGGATCCGATACGTAAGAGCATAATTGACCGACGGATCAAACCTCGGCCGGGCACCACCCCCCGCTGAGAAGTGTCTGGATAATAAGTGCATAGTTTCCTGCCAGATCAAGGCCTTGGCTGGGCACCACCCCTCGCTAAGAAAGACTTGGTGCTAAAGTGGCCTTAGTTGACTACTAGGATCTTATTGCCACTATGATCGCCTTATTTCCGCCAATGATAGCCTCAAGACAAGAAAAGACCATATGGCCTTCCTGCTACCTTGGTCGGGTGCCACCGCTCGTTAGGAAGGGTCTGGTTAGTAAGAGCATAGTTGCCTGCCGGATTTAGGCCTTGGCCAGGTACTACCCCCCTACCCGCTAAGAAAGACCTAGTGTTAAAGTGGCCTTAGTCATCTACCAGGATCTTGCTGCCAACACGTTCTCCATCATGTTCGCCAAGGTACCAAGATTCCTAGAACAGGAACGCGAGGTACCCAGATTCACAAAATTTGTTCGCCAAGGCACCAAGATTCCTACAAATAGGAATGCAAGGTGCCCAGATTTGCTAGAATATTCACCTAAAGACCTAGGTTCATTGAAACAGGGAGACTAGGTACCAGATTATTCACCAAGGTACCAAGATCCCTGCAAACAGGAATGCGAGGTACCCAGATTGGCTAAATTTATTCACCATGGTACCAAGATTCCTAGAGCAGGAATACAAGGTATCCAGGTTCGCTAGATTATTCTCCTAGGTACCAAGATTTCTTGAATGGGAATACAAGGACCTAGATTGCAAGATTGTTCGCCAGTACGTTCACCATCATCAAGGAACCAAGATTTCTCGAACAGGAATGCGAGGTACCTGAGTCTGTCAAGTTTACTCACCAGCGTTGTCAACCAAGTGCCTAGATTTCCCGGATCAGGAAGGCTAGATACCATGAGTCTCTAGCTCGATCAACAGCACACCAGGATTCTCAAAACAAGAATGCATGGTACCTAGGCTCTTCCCAGATAGGGTTAATTAAGAGACCATTGAACTGGCTATGAGCCACGATATACCGTCAGATCTTTCTGTTACCAGATATTGTTTAAGTCAAATTTATGCTGAGGACTTCTACTCAAATTTGCATCTCAGTTAGAAGCATGCAACTAAATTCAATCAGTAAGAATAAACAGAAAGGGAGGTTTCTTCATTGATCAAATCAGGGAGCCCAACCCTTACTTTAGGCTACATACAAGATACAAGAAAGAAAAATAATAGGAAGTAAATTGGAGGCTTAGACACTTTGGCTTCCTTTTTAGCTTCCTGCTTACTTTCTTGACCAGTTCTTTTAGCGACACTGATCTCAACCAAGACAGATATCGACGATGCTACAGCGACCCCCGAAAGGTAGGAACAGAGGCTGTGTTGGAGTCATCGAACATAAGAGGGTAACCTCGAAACCCTCCATATTCAAGATGCAACTGAATACGAAGCTATGGCCTGCATAGGTAATGTTTACACCATTGGCAAGGGTGTAGCGCTGTGATCCACGTTCCTTTTGATCCAAGAAATTATATCCAGTTATGATTCCCTGGTAATTAAGTCCATCTCGCACTGTTCTATCCACAATACCAAGTATCCTGCCAGTCACAGAACTTACATCTCCTCCTCCTCCAACAGTGTTAATTAACACGACGATCATTAATCGATCTGTTGGGATTTGTTGCTCCACTAAAAGAGTAAATAGGTAGTATGAAGAACTGTCAAGCAGGTAGAAGCATTTATAGAAGAAAAGATAGAGTATCAGGAGCAAGAGGATAAGGTTATTAATGGGATGCAACATTCAATGTATGGAAAAGGATAGCTTCACTAAGCGTGCCCCCCCGAAGTTTGATGTTTGAGACAATCGAACTTGTCCTAGACTGACACGTGGAAGAACAGTTGAATACAGAACTCAAACCTAAAACCCCTACTTGGGAATTCCAAAAAAGAGGTTTTTTGATCTTGAAGGTAGCATGGACCAAGGCAATCTCGATCTCCAAGTACCATGATCTGTGATACCACTTCTGGATTGATCACATCAATGGCTGCATTCTATTTGGGTTAAATAAGGATGGATTGCCAAGTCTACACCCATGCACCGGGATTCATCCGAAGACAGGAATTTATGGGATCGAAATTACATCAGGGACTCTACTTCAAATTAAGGTGAGGTTCAACCCAGATTTTAATGAACTGCATATGCATGAAGCTAAGGAAAAAAGAAAAAGCGTTCTCATTACTAAAGCTGGGGAGCTCATTCCTCGATCGCGGGCTACAAAAAAAATATATAATAAGAATAATAAAGTTGAGAGGATAAAAGTTCAAACTAAATCATGCATCCTCCTATTTCTGATTGGTTGTCTTCTCTCCAGCTCAACCAGTTAGAGTTTCTCCATCTTTGGGATCAATTAGAGCCTCACCTACTACCTGGGTACCTATCTCAACTAGAGCTGATACTAGAAGCGGATCGACCTGAAGTTCCCTTGTTACCACTTGGCCAGAATTCATCTCCACATCCTTGGTCGAAGCAGCTTGGTCCTCCGTTACCTAGGACAGAATCAGAAGGAGGGATAAGCATGACAGATTCTCTCTCTTTTAAGTTGGTTGGTTTTCTACTTCTTCGACGGATCGGGGCAGAGAGACAGGTGGGTTAGAAGCCCCTCCTTCAACTTGATCCACTCCAGCTCCAGGAACCTTCAGATTGGGATCTGCTCCAACATTGCTTGGTGGAGGAAGGGAGATAGAACCCTCGTCTTCACCTCCTACCACTCCAGCAACTTGGGAAGGTCCAGCCATATCAGAGGGTGTTGCCCCAGTAAGTTCAGCAGCCTTGCCATAATCTCCTCTAGGTTCCTCCCCACGATGACACTCAGATCAAACGGAAGAGGGAAAGCTAAAGCCACCTGGTAGCCAGCAAAAAAGTAGCCATCCCCAAAGGCGGTGTCTACTTGAGCATCAAGGTTGGCCACGCTATCACGAAGGGACTGAATCTCCTTTTCCAGCTTCATAACCCTATCCTTCACGATCTCCCTCTCCTTCCTGCGATGAAGGGATCTGAGTATCTAGGTATCCAAAGCAAACTGCATCCGCTTCCTTCTTAGCATTATTCAGAGACTCGTTCAGAACTCCCACGCCTCTAGCAACCTTAGCAAGCTCCTCCTTGGACCTCTCTAACTCAGTGGTAGCACATTTAACTTGCTCTAAGATTTAGAGGGAGCCGATCTGCTGGCTCAGTGCCACATTAAACTTAAAAGCCTGCCAAACACAAAGCCCTAGTTAGGATATCTCTAACACTTAATCGGAATAGAGGCCAAAAAGAGTCGTCTTACCTCAGCCAAGAGAGCAGATCCCCTTCTGATTTGAAGCTTAGTGGGCATGGCTACCATGACATCCAAGCTCCAACGTGGGCAGGAGGCAATAAATTGAGCCAAAACTTCATCTTGGCTGTTATCTCTCGACCCCAATCGCGACCTATCACGAGTTGTCACCCGGGTTACAACAGCAGAACCAGAGCCTCTCCTAACCCAGGCAGATCGATCGGCTACCCCAACTGAAGGACCAGAGGGAGCTAATAGACCAGTAGTAGCAGCAGCATCATCAACGACAGTAACTAGGTTGATGGGTGGCGTGTCTTGCACCTGATTCGAAACACCCTGATACCTCCCCACTCTGGTAGTAAATGCTTCCAGCGATCTAGCTACGAGAGGAACTGAAATCCCAGGTATCTCTGCTGAGATCCGGCTAAGCCCGACAGAGGTGCCAACCCCTGTATTGAGATCAAAACTAGCTGGAAGCCTGACCGGGGAAGTTGGAGGAGAATCAACGGTACCACCAGCTTGGTCGAGCTCCACCTCAGGAACTGATGGAAACACTGCTGAAACTACAAGGATAGCTAGAGTCAATATCTACAGAATTAATAAAGCAATATAATAGAAGCAAAGTCAGAAATTCCTCTACTTGGAGAAGCACCGAAAATGCGAAGGTACTGATCTACCCTCTTTGCCTCGAAGGCCTCCGTGATAGGATACTTCATGTTGATGTAATTATGGGCCATAATAGCCCATGGGATTTTCTCCGACTCTTCAGAGAGCTTGCTTTTCTCTAGCGCGGGCTTGCTACTAAAATCAGTGCGAATTGGGAACTCAGACCCTCCAATATGGACTGAATTACCCCATTCACCTCCGAGGATGACCCACTCCTCCTTCCAGGAGGTATCTTTCTTCATTGCCCCTAACACCACAAACTATAGGTTATTCTTGGCACGTGCATAAAACTGCCCCTTTGGATCCGGAGCATTGGAAGCAATCTAGAACACGTATCCGATCTCATCCAGACCTGGTTATCGATTCAATTTTATCCTTCTGAAATTGCTCCCTCCACAACACGAGGAACCCTACCAAGTGCCTCTAAATTCCTGGTGTTAGCTGGAGGGGAGCTAGCTGTAAGACATGTAATGCTCTACGTAAGGTAGGGTGGAGGGGTAGCCTGACTCCACAATCGAAAGCCGCCGTATGAATTGGGACCTCGCCAGCAGAGGGGGAATACATATCGTACTCTCATGGAGAAATGGTGATAGTGATAGTGATATCTTTAGAGATCTTGAAATCTCTCTGTAAGCGCTTGATGGTTTTCGGAGTACTGGTAGAAGAAGGTATACATCAATATTCATAAGGAAGGGCTAGCATCCTCCCCATGGAGTCCTTGACCTCGCTAGCCCACTCTCCACCAACCCCAGTGGCTCTTGTTTCTTCACTTGACTCCCGGTTAACATCTACTGGAGTAGTAGGATTGTTCGAGAAACTGGTCCTGATGGCTGTTATCCTGTTGGAGGGGCAGCATTGGAAGATATAAGCATCGTCCCCACTGTCGCTGTCAACGCGAGCCCTTTTTCTAAGGGTAAGACTCCTACTAGATACCGCGTCACCGTCAAACAGCTGCTCGATACTGTCACCACCCGGTGAAGACTTGTTCACAGATTCAAGGTTTAGTTTCTCAGAAAAGGGGAAGTTTGAAGATTGACGAAAAGGGAGAAAGATAGGTTTTTTCCTTCAGACTCTTGTTTGGGAAAGTTTGCTTAAGTGAGTACACTGTGAAGAAGCAGTGTTTAAATAGAGATAGCTACTTATAACATCCAGAGAAGGTAATAAATGTCGTGGGATAATCGGCGACGTGGAGGGAACCGTTTCGAGAAACGTGCGCCCCCAAAAAATTACCTTTTTTGAATTTGGCCTACCCCGGTCAGCCACGTGGAAGCCTCTTTTAAATTAGCGTGCAAAGAGAATATTACTTTCTACAAGACGATTACAAAAAATTCTCCAAGTGATATCCATACTGACTCCAACCCCGACCCGGTACCGGTGTTCAAGTCAGGGGGGACTTCTGTTAACAGGGTTCTTTGGCAAGGGATCAAAGGAGAATTTTCCTACTAGTATCAACCTGATAGGGACCAGTCCTAGCTTCCAGGTAACTAGCGAGATCGATACCACTACCTAGATGGAGCCGATACTTGGTCAGGACCTCGATTACTTACCTACCTAGATTGGACACCAGTACCACGAGCTAACAACGGTATGCACCTAGTATTTATCGAAGCTCCTAATACCGACCGTGGACCAGTACCGTGGTAACCTACGTGCCCAGCGCCCAGCAAGTCCTTCGACACCAACCAAGGTACCAGGTACCGTGATACCCGCCTTAATACTACCTTGACTTCCACCTGGTACCTAGTACCTCGATCTCTACTCGGGGCCCATCCGGGGGCAGGTACTTTACCTGCCAAACAATATGAAGGTGATCGTGAAGACAGAAGCTCCACTCTAGCAAAAAGTAGAGCAAGCTCCATAATAGTAGGATCAGACTGATATACCAGTACCTCGCTTCCCCAAAGTTCAGAATAAGAATTTCCCTCCAAGCTCCATGAAGAAGGAAAGTTGACTCCATCGCCAAAATGAAGCGCCATTAATGAGACCAAATGGTCATCCAAATTATAATTTGAATTCCACAGTAATTAACGAGATCAAATCTCGCACCTTCAACCCCACACAATGCCTTTCAAAGCTTAAAATAGGACTCTCAATAATCCTCATCAATGCAACCGGATTTTGAGGGGATTTTTTGGAGTACTATATATACAGCTTTGAAGAGTAAAGAATGGGAGGATTTTTTCGCCATCACAAAAGACAACGAGACTAATTCCCAGAATAATTTCCTTTGAATTCTCTGAAGCCAGTGAGAGTCCAGTGACGATCACCAGAAAGATATATCCACTTGTCGACATAAATGACATTCTCCATCCCCATTTTGTATTGGAGAGAGTGGAGAATGAGCGGTGTAACCATTATACAAGGTTCTATTCAATAAAATTGTATTTACTTACATCTCATTGGTTTTTTCATACTTGTCTGTATCAATCTTCAGCATAGGAAAGGACCCCGGTACCGAAGCTACCTATCCCGCTACCACCTACCGGTAGGGGACGAGGGTGTTAACTGAAATTTTTCTCCCCGAGCAGATTTTTCCTTTAACAATTACAATGTTTATCATTGTTTGATAACATGTCATATAGAATAGGAGTGCCACTCATATATCTCTTTTGGTATGAACATGCATTGAATGGTTTAGGTATCTAATGGCATCTAGATAACTTGGTAATCATTCTATGGAATTCTATCACACGCCTTATACAATTGAGTGGGAAAAGGTGTTTTGAACACCTATGGCCTCCAAGATAATTTGAGCTTTATGTTTTGTGTGATAACCCCCCAAGGGCTATCCATGAATGAATTTTAGCAAGATACTTCCTTACAAGGATAGACTAGACAATTGACTCAAACGATATCTACTCTCAAAGGAGGGATATTCGTGAGGGAAAATATTGAAGGTCGATAACTTGGTAATACACTCAATGTGGTTTTATTGATATCCTCCAAAGAGTTCTTGTCAATATAAATCGCAAGGATAAAATTGAAAATGCTGGTTGTTATGTTAACAATTAGGTGGGACCTAGTCCAACTAGTAAATGGTACGAACTCCCAAAGGAGGCGTGACATTTATGGATGTTGGATCAGCGTTGAATTTTACGATTGAATTATTTTATTTTATTCAAGATAAATATTCGAAAGTGCTTTATCATGATTGTTTACTTATATAATTTTTTTTATTCAGAAATCATGATCCCATCCCTAATCAACATCCTGAAAGATAATACTTTAACTGGAGATAATTATGTCACATGGAAAAGGAAAATTGGGCTGTTGTTGCGATCTAAAAAGCATAAGCTTTTTTTGTCTACCCATAAACCACCTGCTCCTACTAATGAATCTACTAAGCAGCAAAGAGAAGAGTATAAGCAGTGGGAGACCTTAGATGAGATGACCAAATGTTACATTATGGCCATCATCTTTGACGTGTTGCAACAGCAACATGAAGGAATGACTTCTGCTGCCGACATAATGATGTCTCTAGAAGAGATGATTGCTATGAGATCCAGGACGACTAAGAGAGAGGCACTGGCTGCTTTCATGAATCTTAGGATGAAACCTAGAAAGACTGTAAAGGATCATATGATGAAGGTTATAGCACATCTCAACATTGCTGAACTCAATGGTGCTGAGATAGATGGTGAGATGAAAATTGACATGATTGTCAACTCACTGTCAGATTCCTTTGATCAGTTCAAGTTGGGCTACATCTTGAACAATAAGGAATACACCTTGCAAGGCCTGATGCAAGATGTTCAAAGCGCCGAGAAGATCCTTGTGAAAGGCAAGGGTTAAGAGATTCATAAGGTTGGTAAAGTTGCTACTGTTAAGACCCATAAAAAGGTTAAGAAACAATATAAGAAAAGCAACTTGGGCCTATCAAGAAGGGGTTTCAGAAAAGGAAAAGACTGAATGAAAATGAATTCAAATTGCATTTAGGCAACAGAGCATTGGTGTCTACCTGTGCAGAGGGAGATATTATAATTAATTTAGATTCTAGTAGGCATTTAGATTTAATAGATGGTTATTATGTACCTCAATTCAAGAGGAATTGAATTTCAGTTTCTTGTTTAAATAAATTTGGATATTCGGTTACTTTTAATAAAAAATTTATTATTAGTAAGAATGACAAATTTGTTTGCAAAAGTACAATGGAAAACGGCTTATTCTATTTGTATAGAAATATATCTCTCTTGTTAGACACGAAATCAACGGAACCTAATCACAAAAGAATAAAATTATCAAAAGATGAAACTTACCTGTGGCATTTGCGCCAAGGTCATATTAACCTTGATAGGATTAAAAGATTGGTTAGTGATGGACCTTTAAGTGACACTTAAAGGTCGATGATATACCAACTTGTGAATCCTGTCTAGAAGGTAAGATGACCAAAAGGCCGTTCACGACCAAAGGCATAAGAGCCACTGAATGTTTAGGATTAATACACACTGATGTGTGTGGTCCTATGAACATTCAAGCTAAATGTGGATATGAGTACTTCATCACTTTCACAGATGATTACTCGAGATTTGGCTATGTGTATCTCATGAGACATAAGTCGGATTCTTTTGACATGTTCAAAGCATTTAAAGCTGAAGTAGAAAATCAGCTTGAGAAACACATAAACATCTTGGGATCTGATCGTGGTGCAGAATATCTATCTTGTGAGTTTCAGCAATATCTTATTGATAATGGGATTATTTCTCAGTTTCTATGCTAGGTACACCTCAAAAATATGGGGTGGCAGAAAGGAGAAATAGGACTCTTTTGGACATGGTTAGGTCTATGTTGAGTTATTCAACACTTCATATTTGTTTTTGGGGATATGCTTTACAAACTGCTATGTACATTCTAAACGATGTACCATCCAAGTCAGTTCCTCAAACACCGTATGAGTTGTGGACAGGGCGAAAGC
This sequence comes from Dipteronia sinensis, assembly GCA_033220585.1. Classification (NCBI taxonomy): domain Eukaryota; kingdom Viridiplantae; phylum Streptophyta; class Magnoliopsida; order Sapindales; family Sapindaceae; genus Dipteronia; species Dipteronia sinensis. Next base: position 36,796,436 of record CM065637.1, read on the forward strand.
CTAGTTTACAACACTTAATGATATTTGGATGTCCTGCACACATGTTAAAAGGAAAGACATAAAGGATGGAGTCCCGTTCAGAAACATGCATATTCATGGGGTATCCAAAAGGAACTAAAGGATATTATTTCTATAGTCCTTCAGATCTTAAAGTATTTGTTTCGACAAATGCTAAATTTCTGGAAAAGGACTATATGAATGATTTTGTGACTAATAGTAGAATTATCCTAAATGAGCTTTCAGGAGATACAATTCCACAAGAGGTTTCACAACCTAGCCCTATTGTAAATTTCGCACCATCACAAGATCAACAACCTACCATTCCTCATCGTAGTGGGAGGGTTAGTATACAACAAGAGAGATACATCGGTCTTGGAGAATCAGTGGAGAATCTCCCGGACGATGATGATCCCTATACATACAATGAAGCTATGGAGGATGTTCATTTTCACCATTGGCAAAAGGCAGTGCAATCTGAAATTGAGTCTATGTATTCAAACAAAGTCTGGTCTCTTGTAGACCTGCCTAAAGGGATAAAACCCATTGGGTGCAAGTGGGTATACAAAAGGAAAAGAGGAATGGATGGAAAGGTTGAAACCTTTAAAGCTAGATTGGTAGCTAAGGTTACTCACAAAAGGAAGGTATCAATTATGAGGAAACCTTATCTGATGTGGCCATGCTTAAATCCATTAGGATACTCTTATCCATTGCGGCATCTCTAGACTTAGAGATTTGGCAAATGGACATCAAGACAGCTTTTTCTTAATGGAAGTCTTGACGAAAGCATCTATATGATACAGCCAGAAGGTTTCATTGAAAATGGTCAAGAGGAAAGGGTATGCAAGTTGCAAAGATCCATATATGGACTTAAGCAAGCATCCTGATCCTGGAACATAAGGTTCGATCAAGCTGTGAAAAGTTTTGGATTTATTCAAAACCTTGACGAATCCTATGTATACAAGAGGATTAAAGGCGCAAGATGTTTTTCCTAGTTCTTTACGTTGATGATAAACTACTCATCGGAAATGATGTAGGCGTATGGACATCAGTAAAAGAATGGTTAGCAAAACAATTTGATATGAAGGACTTGGGAGAAGAAAGTTATATTCTCAGTATCCAAGTAATAAAGGATGGAAAGAATAGAACGATTGCAATATCTCAAGCTTCATACATAGGTAAAATCTTGTCTAGGTTCTCCATGCAAGATTCTAAGAAAGGTATGTTACCTTTTAGACATGGAATCAAACTTTCCAAGGAACAAGTTCCTAAGAATGAGCATGAAAAGAAATTCATGAGTAGGGTTCCATATGCCTCGGCAGTTGGAAGTCTCATGTATGGAATGCTCTGCACTAGACCAGATATTTGTTTTGCTGTTGGCATAGTTAGCAGGTTTCAATCGAAAACTGGTCCTAATCACTAGACGGCAGTCAAGCATATTTTCAAATATCTCAGGAGAACGAAAGATCATATGCTTGTATACTCTTAAGGGGATTTCATTCCCATTGGGTATACAGATGCTGATTTACAGTTGGATTCTGACTCCAAGAGATCCACATCAGGATCTGTGTTTACTCTTGGAGGAGGGGTAGTCATATGGAGGAGTATCAAGCAATCATGTATTATTGATTCCACCATGGAAGCTGAGTATGTTGCCGGATGCGAAGCTGATAAAGAGGTTGTCTGGCTCTGCCAATTCTTGATTGACTTGGAAGTGGTTCCCAATGTGAATAAGCAGATCATTATCTACTATGACAATAGTGGATCAATGGCTAATTCGAGAGAACCAAGAAGTCATAAGAATGGGAAACACAGTAAAAGGAAGTATCACCTTCTGAGGGAAATTGTGCATAGGGGTGATGTGATGATCACGAAGATCGCGTCAGCGGAAAATCTAGCGGATCCCTTCACAAAGGCTCAACCACAGAAGAGTTTTGATGGGTACCTAGATACATGGGAATGAGAGATATGACACACTTACTATAGCGCAAGTGGGAGATTATTAGTATTATGCTCAATAGGAAGAGTGTAATGATGTATTTGAAAATCTTTTCATATTGATAAAGTGATTTCTAGTTTAACAAATCTTATAGCATTTATAGTTTAATTATTATAATTGTCAAAAGTAAATAATCATAAGGTCAAAAGACTATAAGAGATGAAGAATTGTTCGTACATCCGGATATGTATGAGGTAGACACAATTCTTTAGTTAGTCTTGAACAATGTTCACAACTTAAGATAAAGGTTGGGCGTCTTTACCTTGTTAAAGTTGTAGATTCTTTTGCAAGCATTTCAGTAGGATCAAATGTGTTATGATGAGTCTAAAATCATCAAAGTGTAGTGTCTTTGGGCAAAAGAATCTAGTGCACTAGGTGCATTGAATAGGATCACAGTGAACTACTTTATCCAGAACCGTCAATGGATAAAAGTTTTCACTTGAGGACAATCGGAGAGTCTATCTCAATCATGAGATAAATGATAGACTTATGGTGACAAGTGTTACCATTTGAGCTATCAATGAGTACGATTATATAGCATAGTCTATCCTCAATAGTTTGGTGGTATTCATTTGTTAATCGACAGAGGACTTCATTTATAGATATTGATATCGTGAATCTATTTATTAAATGTGAATAGAATATCATCATATGGATATTTTGAGGTATTGGGTATTAAATCTTAACGTTAAGTTTTCAATAGTGTCTATTGAAACATGGCTTCTGGACAAGTCAAAATATCCAAGTTCAAAATGTGGTCATATGGGTAAATATGGTAACTAGAAGAGCTTTAGGCGGTCTATGAGCTCTTGGCGATTACTGATATTCTTCACCAGGATACACTATCTCCAATAAGATTGTCTAGCGTACGAATGAGAAATATTACCTTATTCTATCTTTATTTAAGAGTTCAATTTTAGCTCTTTAGTGGAATGAGCTAAAATTAATGGATCGGACCTAACTGAATCATTTGTTGATTGTGATTAGGTTATGTCTATTGAACCTTAAATTAGATAGCCCGCCAAGATCACCAATCCGCACGAACTTGCATGGATCACTTGATATATTATACGGAACCAATTTATGGGTCCATCTAGAATTGTTTTTTGATTTCAGAATCCAAAAGTTTTGGAAAGGTGTGGTCATGTGTGATCAAGAAACGTGGTAACTCTTCAAAAAAGCCTAGAATGGGCGGCCAAGGATGTAGGAATCCTAGGGTGGCCCTAATGGGGTGCGTTTAGAATTCCATTAATACATTAAGAATATAATTTGCACATTTTAATTAAATGGGCTGCTAGATTATAATAATGTATTAAATTTAAAGCGTGTAGACTTGTTTCTTTTATAGTAAGAATAGATCTAGTTCGCATGTGGACTTTTTTTTAAAGTCCAATGGATTTAATAAAATGGAAAAATAATAAATTGCACAAGTATTTACTTGAGCAGCAAGGCTAAATAAATTAGTCTAATATATTGTTTTATTTTATTTTATTAATCAAATGGAAATTAATTAATTGTTTGATTAAAAGTCAAAATCGTTTTCTAACTAGGAGAAGGATTCCTAGTGTCAAACTATTGTTGGTAATATGATAAATATCAAAGACTATATTTGATAAGTAGATAAATAAAAGTATGTTATTTATCTTGTCAAATTAAGAATTTTTTGATATAGTCACAATTTTAATATTCAATAATTTATTTATTGGATAATATACTAATGAGTTGGATAGGTTAAACTCTATGTTGATAGGATACTTGGTGAAAAAGTAATTCTACTTGTATGAGGATTTGACTACAAGGTAGAAATCCTACTTGTGTGAGAATTTGACTACAAGGTAGAAATCCTACTTGAGTGAGCATTAGGCCATCACCTAAATATATCATTAAATTCAGAATTAATCCTAGGAGTTAAAAAAAAGGTTTTTTTTCTTTACAGAAAGAATTTTTATTCTCTTGATTTTAAATAAAAAAAACCTTCTCCAACTCATAGAATTCGGCCAAGGGAGAAAAAGAATAACATTTTGTTTTCGATAGTGTACTAGTAGCTTTTATATCATAAAGCTTTGTGCACAAGATCGAATCAAGGTTCACACGAGTTTTCGATTAATAGATTGAGAATTCAAAAGTGACCAAGCGTTATTTGTTTTTCTCTAAGAGGATTCTTGTGACTAACAAAAAGAAAAATGTTTGTTTTTCCATCCTCAGGTTTACAATTCAAAGAAAAGGGAGCTCACACTCATAGGTGATTCACGTTCGTGATTGGATTGGAAGGTCTTGCGGATTCAATTCTAAGCAAGTGGATTCAAATCGACGTAAAATCAATCATCACGTGAAAAAGGTACGATACTTTTACTATATTTTAATTAATCAAGGGTTAAGGTTCTTTCTTTTAAAAGGAAAAATTTTAAAATTAACAAACCCAATTTTTCGCTTCCGCCGCGTGTTTTTCCCTACATATGGTAAGTCAGATCAGCGCACCATTATACCGCGCCACTAGGACATAGAATCAATAGTCTCCTCCAAGCAACACAAGCAGGAAAAGTTGACTCATTCGTCATTTAAAGCGTCATAAATGATATCAAACGGTCAACTTAAATCAGAGTTTAAATACAACAGTTATCAACGGGATCAAATCCCTTGCCTTTAGCCTCACTTAACGCCTAAAGAATGACTCCAAAAAATTCTCATTAATAGGACCGGATTCTGAGGAATGTTGGATGTCTATAAATACGGCCTTGAAGTACGAAGTGGGGGGGGGGGGGGGGTTTGGATCTAATTTTGAGACGCCAGACAGATCTTTCTTCTCTGGAGGAACTACTTTTAAGTCCTCCGTAGTTAGTGAGAGTCTTGCCACAATCACTGGGAGGATATATAGCCACTTATCGACATAAACGTGTTCTCCACCACCTCTCTGTATAAAATGAGAGAAAAGGAGAGTGTATTGTGATATCCATGCAAACAAATATTCAATAAAATAGTGTCAATCTCACTCATTTTATTTTTTGCATTATTGTCTCTCAATCTCTTGTATTTTCCTATTTCGATCTCTTGCATAAGAATATCTCGGTACCGAAGGTACCTCCCCTCGCTGCCACCTACCGGTAGTGGACAAGGTTGCTAACTGGAATTTTGCTCCCCGAGTGGATTTTCCCGTTAATACTTTTTGGCACAGTCTGTGGGAATATTTTCACACCCCAAAAAGAAAGCCTGTGAATATCGTTTTCTTACAGCATTACTAGTATGAGACTCCGGTCTTCCCAGGATCATCCCGATCCGTCGGGGCACCAATCAAACTCTTCAACCTGGATGGGCCAAAAGCAAAAGAAGGGGGGAAGAGTCGTAACCCCGCTCCAAAACCATCAGCTACCACGCTGGCTACCCCCTAGATACCTGCCACCCAGGCAGTTAACCCTGCCAGTTTGGACCAACAAGTCACGGCCTTCATAGAGAGCATCCGCCTTCGAATGGTCAAGGAAAGTGGTACCAGTTAGCCTGCGGTACCACATACCAAGGGCGACACAAGTCGACAAGGTGCCAGGGTACCCCTCTTCGACAAGTTGGGACCACCACCTCCAGTACCGGTCCATGACAGACTAGGACCCATGCCCCTAGTTTCTGGGCAACCCACAAGGTATCAACCTCGACATGTGAAGTCCGTCATTGACCTCCCACTGAGTGAGCGCCTCTACCCGGTCCAGCCGGCAACATTTTCTAGACAGCCCAGACCAGAAGCGACCAGGAGGCAACCTTGATCATTGGCAAGAGGTAGCAATAGAAGCGCCCCAGAAAAGCCTCCTAGGGGGAGAACCTGGACATAACCTTAGTGGCATCAGAGGGGTCTGATGATAGGGGCTCCAAGGTAGAGTCCGGGAATGATGGTAACAAGTGCCTCTGGGACCAGGTAACGAGAATGGTGAGAGATCCAAGAGTTAAGAAAGGGCAAGCACCGAGAGAACCGAAAAGATCCCTTGGAAGAGATGAACTCCCCATTTTCTAAGAGGATTAGTGAGGCACAGCTACCTCCCAAATTCAAGATGCCAACAGACAAATACTTCGAAACGAGGACCCTTTGAGTCACATAGAGAGTTTCGTCCAATATATGAAGGTCTAAAATACTACCAGGGCCGCAATGTACTGGATGTTCCCTACCACGGTAACTGATTATACTAAGACATGGTTCAGTAAGCTGCCACAAGGAGTGTCGACTCATTCACCAAATTGACTACCGATTTCTGCACTCAATTTCAGGGCATTAGAGGGGTCTGATGAGGAGTGGGGGTGAATCACTCAGAGCCTACATGGAGAGATTTCACAAGGAGGTAATTCAGATGGGACTCTTCATCGAGAAGGAGACCCTGGCCAATTTCATGAGAAACCTATGGGCTGACAGATTGTTTTGATCCTTCGCCAAGCATCCCTTAGAGACATACCAGGAGGCCTACGATAGGGCCCTTGAACAGGTAGAGATAGATGAGTAGCTCAGAGTCAAGATAGAGCAAGACGATATGAGATCTGCTAAGCGCCAAAAGTAGGAGGTGACCAAACCCGCTCCAGTATAGAAGAACCAGTGAAAACTTCCCAAGAAGTCTACATACCGGTTACTATCTTATTAGCCTTAGCGGAACCGGTACCCAGCTAACTGGACTCCTCCTAGGGCTTCAACTCCATCCAAAGAGGTAGCACGGATAGCTAGAGAAGAAGAGGGGTACACCCATTACACCCCTCTGAATGCATCTCATGAGACTATCTATCTCGCCATCTGCAACAAGGGACTACTTAGGAAGCCCGGTCCAATGAAGGCACCAACCGATCAATGAAATCATTATAAGTACTACGATTTCCCCAAGGATGTAGGGTACAACACTTCGGAATGCTACCGCTTGCACAACCAAATTGAAGCGCTGGTGAGAGGAGGATGATTGGTCGAATTTCTCCAACAGGTACGTGACAGCATTCAGACAGGGAAGGAAGTGCAAGCAGACATCAGAGCCACATGAGGAAAAGAGGAAAGAGAAAGGAAAAGATCTGATAGAGAAAATCTGCATAGTCCATACCATCAATGAAGGTCCCACCCTTGCAGGAACCTCCAACAATTCCAGAAAGAATCATGCTAGGAAGGTACCCAAGTTAGATATGGGCCAGGATGTCCCCTGCTTTGCCAGGGGACCATCAGGACTTTCGCGTTCATCCCAGATCATCTTCACTGAGGAGGAAGTGTACAACAGTGTGTAGCCCCATGATGACTCCATGGTTGTCATTGTACAGGTCGTAAATTGTTTGTCCACCATGTCCTGGTCGATACCGGTAGCAGCGTGGACATCCTATTCAAGGGAGATTTAGAACAGTTCAACTTGAAGAATCCATGTTACAACAGCTGCACCACTCCACTTTATGGGTTCACTGGGGACTCATTGATACTCATAAGGTCCATGATTTTACCTGTAATAGTAGGAACAACACCACTCTAACAGAATCTCATGACATACTTTGTTGTGGTCGACACCCCTTCGGCTTACAACGCCATTCTGGGTAGACCTTTCCTATCTGCCCTAAGGGTGTCCTATCAATCTACCGTAATTTACCTAAATTCTCGGTAGGGGATAAAGTAGGCGAGGTACGAGGAGACCAGCAGGCAACACAAAAGTGTTACGTGGTGTCCGCCAATCCAGCGGCACTTGCTAAGCAATGTGCACAGGTAACTACCCGACAGAATCAGGAATTACCTGGGGAGATCGCCGAGAGTACATTCGTCGAAGCCACAATGGAGGCAGTGGAGGAGGAACCAGTGGCAAAGGTCCCAGATGTGGAGGATAGGGAAGAGGAAGACAGAAGGTGGGCCCCCGGCCACCCTGTAGATAAATTAGAAGAAATACCTATCAGGAGGGATGAACCTTCAAAGGTAGTCAAGATAGTGTTGGGGTTTATGCCCTAAAGATGTAATTTGTAAATGGATTTATGAAATAAATAAAAAGAAAAGTTCAATTCATTCTTGTTGTGTTGTTTATTTTATAACTTGTGCATATAATAATATCCTGGATTACCGGATGTAATCTCGAACTATGTATATGAGTGTCATATGTGGATGGATACAACAAGAGACGTGCAATCTAAAGAGTCCATAGATAGTAAATAAAGCTGGGTACTTTATCTGTGGTTAATCTATAGCTGCGGTCCATTCCGTAATGTACGGTGATTCTATCCAGAATCATTCATATGAAATATGGGAATGGAGGCACCTTGTATGATGTGATCATGTAGGACTGGGCCATGATCTATATGAATCTCTCACCAAGATCCGTTTACAGATGAGATTCATATATATATATATATATATATCAACTAATGATGGCTATATGTGGGTGATCTTAATCCTGAGTGTCTTATCGACTCCTTCAGGTTAGATCGTGGTCTTTGATATACCATGGGTGAGGTCAGATGCAATTCCTGATCAATATACTCCGTATGTTGGGATTGCGGTTTGGCTTGTGGCTGGGAAGGTATGTACACAATAGTGAAATCCACTCCTTCTTGTGAGAAGTAGATGGTAGTTCCCTTAAGGGTTGATTCGGGGATTGGACAATATGAGCGCTCTCCTAATTCCGTGAGGAAATAGGATTTATGGTTCATTAGAGAATCAATGGTACTTAAAGGATATATGTAATTAGAGGGGTATAACGGACATTATGACCCAGCTCTAATTATGAACTACTGTGGAGGATCACGCCATGTGTAATAGCTATATCGATGGACACCGAGTTGTATCGGTCTGTGTAAAAACGTCTGCAGTTGAGAGAGTGCAGCTTCGGGTTTTTAGTGGAATAACACCGGAGTTAATAATCAAAGAATATTAATTAAATAGTTTAGTTAATAATTCCGAGGATTATTGGAGCTCAAAATACTGTAGGTCCATTAGGTCCCCTTGCTAGCCTGATCGATTTAGGTAACAAGGGTCACGGTTAATTAATTGGATTGTCCAATTAATTGTGTTACGAAAGTGACACGTATTTATTCAGGAAATAATTGAATAATGAGATTATTTAATTAATGAATAATGGTGATTAAATAAATTAAATAATAAGATTATTTAATTTTGTTATTAATCACTTAATAGAGGATGTTAGTTGAAATTTAATTTTAAATAGAATAAGATAATATGATTATTTTATTTTATTAAATTAAATATTTGAAATTGAATTTAAAATGTTTAAATTCAAAATAAATATTTAATTATCTTTTAAAAGATATGAGATATTATTTTAAAAGATTTAGTTTTAAAATCTAAAAAGATATCAATTAAAGAGTTTTAGTTATAATAATAATATATATATGATATATATTAATAAAAAAAATGAGAAGGATTGCGATGCACATAAATTACTGTTTTGTATGTGATACAAACACTGTGTGCGTGCACAAGAGAAACAAAAGAAAAAAGCAATTGTTGCAATAAAAAAAATCAAGAGAAAAATTGCATAAGGGTGCGTGCATACAAAAGAGAAAATTGGAGCAGGTGTGCACCATGAGAGAAATTGGTGGAGCTGTGCACTGATTGAAACAAAAAGAAAAAAAATAAAATATATATATATATTATATTTTTCTTTTCAAGAACAAGAGTTGTTCTGTAAATTATTCTCTTGGAAGAAATTGTTTTTTCTTCATTCTCTCTACATCCTCCTAAGTTCCTGAGTACGTGACGCGCCCACACGCAGTTACCAGTCCCTGGATATAGCGAGGAAGATCAGTGGTACAGACCATGAGCATATCATAAAGTGAAGGAGCCTCCAAACGTTGGTAAGGTTCTAAATTTTCTTTTAATATATTGATTACAATTTACTGTGTTTACATATTGTATGTATTAGTTCCGAAAAAAGAATTGCGATCCTAAGTTCACTGGTCCCTGATTGTTTATGATCTGTATAAAAATTTTAAAACCTATTTCCGCTGCGTTACCAGTGAACGGGGTTCCAGCAATTGGTATCAGAGCCAATTTTTTTTTGGAACAGAAAATTGTTTTCGATGCTCCTGTATGTATGATTGTGTAAGCACTATTTAAATTGACTGTATGTTGTTTTTGTATGTATATTAAATTTGTTAATTTACAAAAGCATGATTGATCGTTAATTATATGGTACTGTGGATTTAGGGTTCATGGGTTGTATTACATTTTTTATTTTTATTTTTTTCTGTTATTGTAATGTAAAAAAAAAATTGTAACCTATATTGAAGACCTGGAAAAATCACTAAGTCCGAAGGGCAAAATCGGAAATACGCGTGACGGGTACTGTTCACAAATGTTCATACGGGGGTACTGTTCATACGGGGGTACTGTTCATGCGCGGTACTGTTCATGTCGGGCACTATTCACGACGTCTTGCACGGTTCCGTTGGCAAGTGTTGGCTAGTGGGTTCTGTGCAGATTTCCTATTTCGGATTCATGAGATGAATTTGAGTGACCTGAAGAGACTAGAAGACTCGGAAATTATAAGAAGACCAAGGAATGCCTTGGGCGTATTTTTGTAATTTTAGATTCCAATTTTTTTTTAGGTTAAATAATCCACAGTACTCAGTCAATTTATGTATGCTTTATATTATGTGATAATGAAAGCATTGCCATGCATACATATGCCATTTAGATTAGATGTGTCTACACAAATATATTTGATATGTCATACATGCATCATAGCCTAATTTTTATGTATTTTTTAATATGATTAAAATCAGTAAATACATTATTGGCTATGAAAATGAGATTAGTTTTTTAATTGATAGAAAACTTATTAATTCTCATTAATATTAATATGGTTATTAAAGTGTTTAATAAGTTAGATTAATAGGGTCATTTATTGTAATTAGGATTAATATGATTAAAAACCTAATAATAAATGGACCGCATAAAGTGTTAAGAGTTTTTATAGTTAAAACTTGGTAAACTCTTACATAATAATCTGACCTTAGTAAAAAGTTTACGAAGATTTAGATTATTCACTACTAGATTAGATTTTTAATTGTTAAAAATCATTAATAATTTATTAGTTAAATTAGAATTTATTTCTAATAATGAATTTGTCAATGCGCTAGATAACTTGATTAAAATTAGCCGTTTGATCCTGTAGAGTCCAGGTGCATTAACGGATAATTGAAAACCCTAATTTTTAAATAGTGAGTGGGAGAGGGATATATGACATATATGTCCCGCAGTCTCCATCATTAGTTCAACACCGTGAGATCCGAGTGGGGCCTCATGACAGTTTTGCTTTCGTCCTCCCTAAGGAGGGTTTCCACAAAGATCAATACCAAGGTTGACTTCCTAACGGATAGGATTTCTGAGGGTATTTTGGGATTGACCGACCCTAAGGCGGCAATTCTCGAGTTAAGCTTGTGAGATCTGAAAAGGTGGGTTACACTCACAAAGGTTTTGATTAAGTTTTATTAATTAAAAACTTGACTGAATAAACGATGGTTGAATGATATGAAATAAGAGTTATTCTAGAATATCATTTGATTGAGAATGTCTCGGTCCAACATGCAAAGACTTGACCGACCCTAAGGCGGCACTTCTTTGTTGTATGTTGGATTGTCGTGGTATAGTAACTGTTTTTTTGGGTATTTCAAGTTCGTTAAACATGTTCATGCACCATGTTTAAATTTATGCCAAAACACTCGCACTTGTTTTAATAAATGACTGAATGAATGTTTTATTTATTTTAGCAATTATGTCTTCTGCATTACTTCAAATTCTCGCAAACGACAAATTAACTGGTGATAACTACACTAAGTGGAAACTTAATATCAATGAGTGTAGGTGTTAGGATTATGCTCAATAGCAAGAGTGTAATATTGTAATTGACAATCTTTTCATATAAATAAAGTGATTTCTGATTCCGCAAAATCTTATAGCATTTATAATTATAATTGTCAAGGTAAATAATCATAAGGTCAAAAGACTATGAGATATGAAGAATTGTTTGTACATCTGGATATGTATGAGGTAGACACAATTCTCTAGTTAGTCTTGAATAACGTTCACAACTGAAGTTAAAGGTTGGGCACCTCTATCTTGATAAAGTTGTAGAATTCTTTTAATATCATTTGAGTGGGATCAAATGAGTTATGATGAGTCTAAAATCATCGAAAGGTTTTCGAGTAAAAGAATTTAGTGCACTGGGTGCACTGAACTGGATCACAATGAAATACTTTATCTAGAACCGTCACTAGATATAAGTCTTTTCATTATCAGGACAATCGGAGAGTCTATCTAAATCCTGAGATAAATGATGGACTTATGGTTGCAAGTGTTATCATTTGAGCTATCAATGAGTACGATTATATAACATAGTCTATCCTCGATAGTTTGGTGGTATTCATTTGTTAATCGATAGAGGACTTCATTTATAGATATGGACATCGTGGCTCCATTTATTAAATGAGAGTATAATATCATCATATGATGTTTTGAGGTATTGGATATTAAATCTCAACGTTGAGTTTTCAATAATGATTATTGAAGACATGGCTTCTGGAGAAAAAGAAAATAAGTTCTCATTCAATAGTGCACTTACAAGCCTTTAACATCAAAAGGTTTTGTGCACACTTTCGATTTGGGGTTACGCGAGTTTCAATGATATTGATTGTGAATTCAAAAGTGACCGGAACTATTTTTTTAGGCTCTTGGTATTTTACTATTGAAGATCAAGATCATAAATTCCATACATCCATTCTAAGGTAAGCAATTCAAAGAAAAAGGGAGACCACGCTCCTAGGTGATTCACGTACGTGCTAGGATTGAAGATCTTACGGATTACCATCGACGTAAGTCAATCGGATCACGCGACAAGAGGTATTTAACTCTAACCGTATATTTGAGTTTAATTAATTAAAGGGTTAAGGTTCAGATCTTTAGAAAAATTTTAAACTATACGAAAATTATTTTTTCGCCTTCCGCTGCGGTTTTAAGCAATTTTTTCCTACAATTGGTATCAGAGCCCTGGTTGTACCCTTTAATTAATTAACGTATATATACGTGAATCTTTTTCTTTTTATTGTGATTATGCATGTTTTAGAAAGAGATGGCACTCTAGGTATTCGCATATATAATTACATGTGGAATGTATGGATTTATATATGTTGTTATAAAGTGAATTGTTATTGCTCGATTTTGGTCCTAGAATTTCAATGTATTTTTTGTTTCGGAATTGTAACAAGAAGGGTGGTCTATTATCGCCATAAGTCCTTCTTGGTAGTTGCTAAGTTCTTATTAATTTTATTGTAAAAATACTGCAGTTTTTTATTGTATTAAAATTTAGTGCAGTTTTTTATTGTATTAAAATAAGTGCAGTTTTTTATTTGTAAAAAATACTGCAGTAGTTTAAATAAAAAAATAAAAATATATATATATTTCTGCAGTATTTTATTGTATAAAATAAGTTGTAATATATTCAAGATTCGAAGACTCGAAGATTTCAAGAAATTGAAGCATCTGGAACCGAGCTTGGCACCCGCGCGCACCGAGACAACAAGCGCGCACGCAACCAAGCGCGCAGCTGCGCTTGTTGCGGTGCAGCAGCGCGCGCGACCCATGCATAGGCTGGCCATGCGGCAGCTCATGCCCTTGCATGGGCTAGGCGTGCGCATGGGCTGCTTGGTGATCTTCGGGCGCGCGAGTTACGTGCGCGAGATGGTCGCTTGAAGTCTTGTTCGCCAAGAAAGGAGTTTTTTGTATTCCGTACAATTGTAATTTACATGCTTTTCTAGGATGGACCAAAATTGTGGCTATTTATTTTTATGTATAAATATTACAATATTTGTTATTGTATGATAACATGTCATATAGAATACGAGTGCCACTCATATATCTCTTTTGGTATGAACATGCATTGAATGATTTAGGTATCTAATTGGCATCTAGATAACTTGGTAAAATCATTCTTTGGAATTTAATCACACGCCTTAAATAATTGAGTGGGAGAAGGTGTGTTAGAACACCTATGGCCTCCAAGGTTAGTTGAGCTTTATTGTTTATTGGTAATCCCCCCGAGGGGCGTCCATAAATGGAATTTAGCAAAATACTTCCTTACAAGGATAGACTAGACAATTGACTCAAACGAGATCTACTCCCAGAGGAGGGATTTTCGTGAGAGAAAATTGAGGGTCGATATCTTGGTAACACACTCAATGTAATTTTATTAATATCCTCCCGAGAGTTCTTGTTAATAAAATTGCAAGGCTAAAATAGAAAACGCTGGTTGTTATGTTAACAATTAGGTGGGACCTAGTCCAACTAGTAAATGGTGCGAACTCCCGAAGGAGGCGTAACATTTATGGGTGTTGGATCACCGTTGAATTTTTCACGATTGAGTTATTTAATTAATTCAAGATAAATATTCGAAAGTGCTTTATCATGATTATTTACTTATATATGCTTTTTGTTTTATTCAGAAATCATGACCCCATCACTTATGAACATCCTGAAAGATAACACTTTAACTGGAGATAATTATGTCCCATGGAAAAGGAAAATTGGGTTGTTGCTGCAAAGTGAAAAACATAAGTTTGTTCTAACTACCCCTAAACCACCTGCTCCTAATAATGAATCAAGTATTTTGCAAAGAGATGAGTATGAGCACTGGAAAACGTCAGATGATATGGCCAAATGTTACATTATGGCTACTATCTCCGACGTGTTGCAACAGCAGCATGAAGGAATGGGGTCTGCTGCTGATATTATGATGTCTTTGGAAGAGATGTTTGCTATGAGGTCTAGGACGACTAAGAGAGAGGCAGTGACTGCTTTTATGAATCTTAGGATGAAACCATGACAGGCTGTGAAAGATCACATGATGAAAGTCATAGCACATCTAAATATTGCAGAATTAAATGGCGCTGAGATAGATGGTGAGACCAAAATTGACATGGTTGTCAACTCACTATCAGATTCCTTTGATCAGTTCAAGTTGGACTACACCTTGAACAAAAAGGAATACACCTTGCAGGGACTGATGCAAGATGTTCAAAGCGTTGAAAAGATCCTTATGAAAAGCAAAGGTCAAGAGATTCATATGGTTGGTAAAGTTGCTACTGTTAAGACCCGTCAGAAGGTCAAGAAACAACAGAAGAAAAAGAAACTTGGGCCTACCAAGAAGGAGACCAAGAAAGTAACCAAGATCAAAGGGAAATGCTTCCTTTGTGGTGAAAAGGGACATTGGAAAAGAAATTGCCCGAAGTCCCAGAACAAGAAGGAAGAAGGTAATATTAATTATCTTGAAACATGTTTTCTGGCAGATTCTATAGATTCTTGGATCATAGACTCTGGAGCCACTAATCATGTTTGTTATTCCTTACAGGGGTTCCAAGAAAGGAGAAGGCTGAATAAGAACGAAATCAATTTGCGCTTGGGCAACGGATCGTTAGTGTCTGCAAGTGCAGTGGGAGATATTAGAGTTATTATAGATTCTAGTAGGCATTTAGATTTAATAGACGTTTATTATGTACCTCAATTCAAGAGGAATTTAATTTCAGTTTCTTGTTTAAATAAATTTGGATATTCGGTTACTTTTAATAAAGCTTTTATTATTAGTAAGAATGACAAAATTGTTTGCAAAGGTACATTGGAAAACAATCTATTCTTTTTGCATAGAAATATCTCTCACTCGTTAGACACAGAAATAACGGAACCTAATCATAAAAGAGTAAAATTATCAAAAGATGAAACCTACCTTTGGCATTTACGCCTAGGTCACATTAACCTTAATAGGATTAAAAGATTGGTATGTGACGGACCTTTAAGTGACTTAAAGGTTGATGATCTACCAACTTGTGAATCTTGTTTGGAAGGTAAAATGACCAAAAGACCATTCAATACCAAAGGTGCAAGAGCCACTGAATGTTTAGGACTAATACACACTGATGTATGTGGTCCTATAAGCATTCAAGCTAAATGTGGATATGAGTACTTCATCACCTTCACAGATGATTACTCAAGATTTGGTTATGTGTATCTCATGAGACATAAGTCGGATGCTTTTGACATGTTCAAAGCATTCAAAGCTGAAGTAGAAAATCAGCTTGAGAAACGCATAAAAATCTTGAGATCTGATCGTGGTGGAGAATATCTATCTGGTGAGTTTTAGCAATATCTTATTGATAATAGGATAGTTTCTTAGTTTTCTGCACCAGGTACACCTCAACAAAATGGGGTAGCAGAAAGGAGAAATAGAACTCTTTTGAACATGGTTAGGTCTATGTTGAGTTATTCAACACTTCCTATTTCTTTTTGGGGATATGCTCTACAAACTGCAATATATATTCTAAACGTGGTACCATCGAAGTCGGTTCCTGGAACACCATATGAGTTGTGGACTGGGCAAAAGCCTAGTTTACAACACATAAGGATATTTGGTTGTCTTGCAAATGTGTTAAAAGGAAAGACAGAAAAGATGGAGTCCCGTTCGAAAACATGCATATTTGTGGGGTATCCAAAAGGAACTAAAGGATATTATTTCTATAGTCCTAATGATCTAAAAGTATTTGTTTCAACAAATGCTTCATTTCTAGAAAAGGACTATATGAATAATTTTGTGCCCAAAAGTAGAATTGTCCTGAATGATATGTCAGGAGATACAATTCCACAAGAGGTTTCATAACCTAACCCAATGGTAATTTCCACTCTAACACAAAATCAACAACCTACCATTCCTCGTCGTAGTGGGAGGGTTAGAACCCAACCTGAAAGATACATCGGTCTAGGAGAATCTGTTGAGAATCTCCCGAACGACGATGATCCCTACACGTACAAGGAAGCAATGGAGGATGTTGATTGTCACCATTGGCAAAAGGCAATGCAATCTGAGATTGAATCCATGTTCGATAACAAAGTCTGGTCCCTTGTAGACTTGCCTAAAGGGATAAAACCCATTGGGTGCAAGTGGGTATACAAGAGGAAAAGTGGTATGGATGGAAAGGTGGAAACTTTTAAAGCTAGATGGGTAGCTAAAGGTTACACACAGAAAGAAGGTATCGATTACGAGGAAACCTTCTCTCCTGTGGCCATGCTTAAATCCATTAGGATACTCTTATCCATTGCAGCATCTTTAGATTTAGAGATTTTGCAAATGGACGTCAAGACAGCTTTCCTTAATGGAAGTCTTGACGAAAACATCTATATGATGCAACCAGAAGGATTCATTGAAAAGGGCTAAATGGAAAAGGTATGCAAGTTGCAGAAATCAATTTATGGATTAAAGCAAGCATCCAGATCCTGGAACATAAGGTTCAACCAAGCTGTAAAAGGTTTGGATTTTTACAGAACCTTGAAGAACTTTGTGTATACAAAAGGATCAAAGGTGACAAGTTGGTTTTCCTTATTCTTTACGTAGATGATATATTACTCATTGGAAACGATGTGGGAGTATTGACATCAGTAAAATAATGGTTAGCAAAACAATTTGATATGAAGGACTTAGGAGAAGCAAGTTTTATTCTAGGTATCCAAGTAATAAGGGATAGAAAGAATAAAACAATTGCACTATCCCAAGCTTCATACATAGACAAAATCTTGTCTAGGTTTTCCATGCAAGATTCCAAGAAAGGTATGTTACCTTTTAGGCATGGAATCAAACTTTCTAAGGAACAAGTTCCTAAGAATGAGCATGAAGAGCAATTCATGAGTAGAATTCCATATGCCTCGGCAGTTGGAAGTCTCATGTATGCAATGCTCTGTACTAGACCAGATATTTGTTTTGCTGTTGGCATAGTTAGCAGGTTTCAATCGAAACCTGGTCCTGATCACTGGACGACAGTCAAGAATATTTTCAAGTATCTTAGGAGAACGAAAGATAATATGCTTGTATACTCTAGAGGGGATTCAATCCCCGTTGGGTATACAGATTCTGATTTTCAATCGGATTCTGACTCTAGAAAATCTACATCAGGATCTGTGTTTACTCTTGGAGGAGGAGCAGTCATTTGGAGGAGTATCAAGCAATCTTGTATTGCTGACTCCACCATGGAAGCAGAGTATGTAGCTGCATGCGAAGCTGCCAAGGAGGCTGTTTGGATTCGCCAATTCTCGATTGACTTAGAAGTAGTTTCTAGAGCGAATAAGCAGATCACTATCTACTGTGACAACAGTAGACCAGTGGCTAATTCGAAAGAACCAAGAAGTCATAAGAGAGGAAAACACATTGAAAGAAAGTATCATCTTTTAAGGGAGATTGTTCATAGGGGAGACGTGACGATTACCAAAATCGCGTCCGTAAAAAATCTAGCAGATCCCTTCACAAAGTCTCTACCTCAGAAGAGTTTTGATGGGCACCTAGAGAACATGGGAATGAGAGATATGACACATTTGCTATAGCGCAAGTGGGAGATTGTTAGGATTATGCTCAATAGCAAGAGTGTAATATTGTAATTGACAATCTTTTCAAATAAATAAAGTGATTTCTGATTCTGCAAAATCTTATAGCATTTATAATTATAATTGTCAAGGTAAATAATCATAAGGTCAAAAGACTATGAGATATGAAGAATTGTTTGTACATCCGGATATGTGTGAGGTAGACACAATTCTTTAGTTAGTCTTGAATAACGTTCACAACTTAAGTTAAAGGTTGGGCACCTCTATCTTGATAAAGTTGTAGAATTTTTTAACTAGCATTTGAGTGGGATCAAATGAGTTATGATGAGTCTAAAATCATCGAAAGGTTTTTGAGTAAAAGAATTTAGTGCACTGGGTGCATTGAACTGGATCACAATGAAATACTTTATCTAGAACTGTCACTAGATATAAGTCTTTTCATTATCAGGACAATCAGAGAGTCTATCTAAATCCTGAGATAAATGATGGACTTATGGTTGCAAGTGTTATCATTTGAGCTATCAATGAGTACGATTATATAGCATAGTCTATCCTCTATAGTTTTGTGGTATTCATTTGTTAATCGATAGAGGACTTCATTTATAGATACGGACATCGTGGCTCCATTTATTAAATGAGAGTATAATATCATCATATGGATGTTTTGAGGTATTGGATATTAAATCTCAACGTTGAGTTTTCAATAATGATTATTGAAGACATGGCTTCTGGACAAGTCAAAATATCCAAGTTCAAAATGTGGTCATATGAGGAAATATGATAACTTGGAGAGCTATAGGAGGTCTATGAGCTCTTGGCGATTACTGATATTATTCACGAGGATACACCATCTCCTATAAGATTGTCTAGGGTATGAATGAGAAACATCTCCTTATTCTATCTTTATTTAAGAGTTCAATTTTAGCCCTTTAGTGGAATGAGTTAAAATTAATAGATTGGACCTAAGTGAATCATTTGTTGATTGTGATTAGGTTATGTCTATTGAAGCTTTAATTTAGATAGCCCGCCAAGATCCACAATCCACACATACTTGCATGGATCACTTGATAAATTCTACCGGACCAATTTATGGGTCCATCTAGAATTGCATTTAATATAATAAGAATATAATATGTCTATTATTTATTTAATGGGCTGCACTATTATATTAATATATTAAAAGGAGACATGTAGGCTTGTTTCTTTTAGTAAGAATAAGTCTGGTTCACATGTGGGCTTTTATTTAAAGTCTAATGGATTAAATAAAATAAGAAAAATAATATTGGGCCCATATATATATGGTGTGGGCGGCAAGGCTAAATAAAATAGCCCAAGATATTATTTTATTTTATTGTTTTGATTAAATGGGAATTAATTAATTATTTAATTAATTAATAGTTTAAATCAAATTATTTTCCTGATCAGTAAATTAAATACTATGTGTTGGATTAGGGTTGGAATTCTTTTAAGTGATAGGAGTCCTAATATGGTAAGGATTAAGTCCACATACACTCCTTATTATACAAAGAATTCGGCCACCACTAGTCCTACAAGGGTTAGGATTCTTGAATTGATAGGAATTAGGGAAAAGGATAATTCCTTTTCAAATAAGGAAATTAACCAACCGTAGATTTCCTATTCAATGAATTCGGCCAACCCTACTTGGTGAAGGAGAAAATTCGGCCAACCTATAAATATAAGGTTATGAATTTTCGGCCACCAAGAAGCAAAATAGAGAGAGATTTTTGTTTGTTTTGAAAATAAAAAATCCTACTCTATACACATAGATTTTCGGCCAAGAGAGAAAAAAATAAGTTCTCATTCGATAGTGCACTTACAAGCCTTTAACATCAAAAGGTTTTGTGCACACTTTCGATTTAGGGTTACGCGAGTTTCAATCATATTGATTGTGAATTCAAAAGTGACCGGAACTATTTTTTTAGGCTCTTGGTGTTTTACTATTGAAGATCAAGATCAGAAATTCCATGCATCCATTCTAAGGTAAGCAATTCAAAGAAAAAGGGAGACCACGCTCCTAGGTGATTCACGTACGTGCTAGGATTGAAGATCTTGCGGATTACCATCGACGCAATTCAATCGGATCACGCGACAAGAGGTATTTAACTCTAACCGTATATTTAAGTTTAATTAATTAAAGGGTTAAGGTTCAAATCTTTAGAAAAATTTTAAACTATACGAAAATTATTTTTTCGCCTTCCGCTGCGGTTTTAAGCAATTTTTCCCTACAGTAGGGTCGGGTGATGTCATGTCGGCCAAAGTAGTGGAAGCAATAAGATTGCAATTTTGAAATAATAATAGTTTTTTATTATTGAACAATGTTTTTTATATTCCTGGATTTACTCGGAATTGGATTTCCATTTCTAAATTGTTAGAACAATCGTATTCTGTTTCTTTTAATAATAAGTATGTTATTATTGGAAAGAACGGTCTGAATATTTGTTCAGGAATTAATGAAAACAATTTGTATGTGTTAAGACCGTTAATACATACTACACTACTTAACACTAAAATGTTTAAGGTTGAAAAACCAAAAACTAAACGACATAAGATTTCTCCAAATAATGACACGTATCTCTGGCATCTAAGGCTTGCTCATATCAACCTTGACCGGATAGACAGACTAGTAAAAAGCGGACCTTTAAGTGAGTTAAAGGTTGGCACCTTACCTGTCTGTGAATCCTGTTTAGAAGGTAAGATGACTAAGGGACCTTTTACTGGAAAAGGGCTTAGAGCTATAGAGCCACTAGAACTCATACATACAGAGACGTATGCGGACCAATGAATGTTAGAACTATAAGTGGCTATGAGTATTATGTCACCTTTATAGATGACTACTCAAGATACGGATATGTCTACCATGATGCAACGAAAGTCGGAAACATTTGAAAAGTTCAAAGAATTCCGAGCTGAAGTTGAGAATCAATTAGGTAGGACTATCAAGTCACTACGATCAAATCGTGGAGGTGAGTACCTTGACCAAGAGTTTGAAGACTTCATGGTCGAGCAGGGGATAGTTTCCCAACTCACAGCTTCTGGTACACCTCAGCAAAATGGTGTAGCGGAGAGGAGAAATAGTACCCTGATGGAAATGGTGAGATCTATGATTAGTTTTTCATCATTACCAAATTCCTTCTGGGGATATGCGTTACAAACAGTGGCATACATTTTGAATATAGTGCCATCCAAATTTGTTCCTAAGACTCCCCTAGAGTTGTGGAATGGTCGTAAAGCTAGTTTGCGACATTTCCGCGTATGGGGGTGTCCAGCAAACGTGCTGAAAAATAGAAGTGGAAAGCTAGACACCAAGTCTATGGTCTGCCTGTTTGTAGGATACTCCAAGGAGACCAGAGGTGGACACTTCTATAGTCCCGAAGATAATAAAGTATTTGTATCGACAAATGCAATGTTTCTTGAGGAGAATTATATTAGTGACCATAAACCTCTTTCTAAGATTGTATTGAATGAGTTGGAGCCTGGTGAGACTAGTGCTTCATCAACAAGAGTTGTTGATCCACAAACATCTTAGAGTCAGATGGTTCCTGATCAGGATACACTATCACCTAGATGTAGTGGAAGGGTTGTAAGACTACCTGAACGCTATTTAGGTATAGGTGAGGGACAAAGTGTTGTCTCTGCTGATAGTGTGGATGATCCATTGAAATTTGAGAATGCAATGGAAGATCCTGATAAAGAGGAATGGCTTAAAGCCATGAATCTCGAGATGGTGTCTGATCGGGCCAAATATGTACTATATTTAGGCCCTCAGATCCTTACCTTATGTTCTGTTTTCGTGCGTTTTTGTGTCTCTTATGGGTTGTTTTGTGCTTATTTGAAGGAAATGATGCCGAGACAGGCTTGGAAGCATATTGTGGTGATTCCAGCAGAAAGGGGCGAAAGCAAAGGCAAAGGAGCACAAACCGGTCTACAGTGCGGGTCCAGTGCGGGTCCAGTGTGGGTCGCAACCGCACTCCAGCCGCACTCATGTGCATAGCCGGGGCAGAATGCAAGTACAGAGATAAAGTGCAGGTCCAGTGCGGGTCAGCTAACCGCACTCCACCCGCACTATTGCAAAACCAGAGAAGCTGCTCAGACACCTGACATTAGAGTGCGGGTTCTATGCGGGTCAGCAAACCGCACTCTACCCGCACTTACACCAAGAACAGAAGAACAGAATCGCATCTGACTTTGGAGTGCGGGCACTGTGCAGGTCATTGAACCGCACTCTACCCGCACTTGCAACAAGAACAGAAGAATAGAATCTCACCTGACACTAGAGTGCGAGCACTGTGCGGGTCATCAAACCGCACTCTACCCGCACTTGCATCAAGAACAGAAGAGCAGTATTTGCACCTGACATTAGAGTGCGGGTACTGTGCGGGTCATCCAATCGCACTCTACCCGCACTGTTGCTCAAGGCAGAAGGTAGATTTTGCACCTAAGAGGGAAGTGCAGTTACAGTGCGATGCCAAGTGCGGGCCAAGTGAGGGTAATTCAACCGCACTCCACCCGCACTAATGTCCTGATCCGAGAACTGAAGTTGCAGGAAACCCATACAGTGCGGGTACAGTGTGGGTAAATCACCCGCACTCCACCCGCACTCCGAGCGTGCCAGTCTGATTTTCAAAGCTTAAGTGACCTATTTTTGTATTTAGTATAAATAGAAAAGTATAGAAACGTTTTGAGGAGCTTTTGACTCCGTTTCAGACAGATTAAGCATTCTTAGATCTAGTTTCTCTCTCTACCTCTCATCCTTACATTCTCTACTCAACTTCAAGGAAGTTAGGAGATTGGAGCCACTTCAAGGAAGGAGATGTTCTCCAAGGGTTATTTCTTTCTCCTCTCTACTGATTTCCTAGTTGTAATGAGTAGCTAAATCCCCTCTAAGGGGTTGATGGAGTAGTTAGTTTAATATTGGGCTTGTACATAAACTTGATATTATATTGATATTCATGTCTATCTTCCATTGATCTATTCTTGTTGTGAATGTTTATCATTGGTTTCTTGTGTAGATACATGATCTTTGCAAGATGTCTTTGTATTATGTATGAGTATTGCATCTAGATATACATCCTATTTAGTTGTTTAATGCTCTAAGAATAGACGGAAAGTCATGAATTCCGACTCTTGAACCACGGTTTTAATCTAACCTCAATCGTATTTCCCGCACTATACATCCTAGGTCGGAATCCCTGAGAGAGTTAGAAGTCATCACTATACATCCTAGGATGACTATTTGTAATCGGTTGAGTCAATGTTAGGTAGACGAGCTTCATTTCTAGAATCTGGTAAACAATCAACTCTATACATCCTAGGTTGGTAGTTTACAAGGATTAATCCCTAATAGGTGGTCCGCACTATACATCCTAGGTTGGCCACCTTCTAGGGATAAATAACCGACTCTATACATCCTAGGTCGGTTACCTTGAAGAGCCGTGCTATTGACAAGTTTGTTACATTGCCCAGTATTTGCTTTCGAATCCATTAGCTCCTTAGTTTCCATCATCTATATATCCTTCACTCCATATTCCCCTTTCATTTTATTTACTTATTTAATTTAGTGTTATTTAGAGTTGGTTCACAATCTACATTTTCACCAATTCATGTTTTGCTATTATATATATATATATATACATACCATTGCTTTAGCTTTAACTAATTTGGCTAACTCCGCTCCCTGTGGACGACACCCACTTGCCGCTATATTTATGTTTGTAAACTGATTTAGGCTTGTGTGGTTTCTTAAAATATTATTGACGAACTGATCTTTTAAAACGACATAAAGGAAAAAAGTGTCTTTGTCAGTGTCCATGTACTCTAACTCAGTCTGGGATCTTGTAGACTTACGGGATGGGGTAAAACCCAAAGGATGTAAGTGGATCTACAAGAGAAAGAGAGGAGTAGACGGGAAGGTAGAGACCCTCAAAGCAAGGCTAGTGGCTAAGGATTATACCCAGAAAGAGGGGGTTGATTATGAAGAGACCTTCTCGCCAGTAGCCATGTTTAAGTCTATCAGGATTTTCTTATCCATTGCTGCCTATTTCGATTATGAAATTTGGCAAATGGACGTCAAGACTGCATTCTTGAATGGCAATCTTGACGAGAGCATCTATATGATGCAACCAGAGGGATTCGTGTCTCCAGATCAAGAGCAAAAGGTTTGCAAGTTGCAAAGGTCCATCTATAGACTTAAGAAAGCATCTAGATCTTGGAACATCAGGTTTGATGAAGTGATCAAAACCTATGGCTTTGAGCAGCACGTCGATGAGCCTTGTGTCTACAAGTGCATCATTGACAAAAATGTAGTTTTCTTGGTCCTATACGTGGACGACATCCTACTCATTGGGAATGATGTGGGAGTGTTATCTAATGTAAAGGGCTGGCTGGCTAGCCAATTCCAAACGAAAGATTTGGGAGAGGCGAGTTATGTTCTAGGGATCCAACTTATAAGGGATCATAAAAACAAACTCATAGCATTGTCTCAGGCATCATATATCGACAAGATTCTTGTGCGATATTCGATGCAGAACTCTAAGAAAGGTAATTTATCTTTTAGACATGGGGTTCACTTGTCTAAGGAACAGTGTCCTAAGACACCTCAAGAAGTTGAGGATATGAGACGTGTACCATATGCATCAGCAGTAGGTAGTCTCATGTATGCTATGTTATGCACGAGACCGGACATCTGCTATGCAGTGGGAGTAGTCAGCATGTACCAGTCCAACCCAGGATTGGATCATTGGGTTGCTGTCAAGACTATTCTCAAGTATCTTCGGAGAATGAGAAACTATATGCTAGTGTATTCCGGACAGGATTTGATCTCGTTAGGATACACAGGTTCTGATTTTCAGTCAGACAGGGATTCTAGAAAATCCACGTCTGGATCAGTATTCACCCTAGGTGGTGGAGCCATTGTGTGGAGAAGTATAAAGCAATCTTGCATTGCTGACTCCACCATGGAAGCCGAATATGTAGACGCTTGTGAAGATGCTGAAGAGGCTGTTTGGCTCCGCAAGTTCTTGAGTGATCTGGAAGTTGTTCCAGATCTGGATAAGCCCATCACACTTTATTGTAATAACAGTGGTGCTGTGGCTAATTCCAAAGAACCAAGAAGCCACAAGAGAGGGAAGCATATAGAGAGAAAGTATCATCTCATTAGAGAGATAGTGCAGAGAGGAGATGTGATCGTTACCAAGATAGCCTCCCAAGACAATCATGCTAATCCATTTACGAAGACCTTACCGGCTAAAGTGTTTTCGGGTCACCTAGATGGTCTAGGGTTACGAGACATGCCTCACATGCTTTAGTGCAAGTGGGAGATTGTTGGGGTTTATGCCCTAAAGATGTAATTTGTAAATGGATTTATGAAATAAATAAAAAGAAAAGTTCAATTCATTCTTGTTGTGTTGTTTATTTTATAACTTGTGCATATATTAATATCCTGGATTACCGGATGTAATCTCGAACTGTGTATATGAGTGTCATATGCGGATGGATACAACAAGAGACATGCAATCTAAAGAGTCCATAGATAGAAAATAAAGCTGGGTACTTTATCTGTGGTTAATCTATAGCTGCGGTCCATTCCGTAATGTACGGTGATTCTATCCTGAATCATTCATATGAGATATGGGAATGGAGGCACCTTGTATGATGTGATCATATAGGACTGGGCCATGATCAATATGAATCTCTCACCAAGATCCGTTTAAAGATGAGATTCATATATATCAACTAATGATGGCTATATGTGGGTGATCTTAATCCTGAGTGTCTTATCAACTCCTTCAGGTTAGATCGTGGTCTTTGATATACCATGAGTGAGGTCAGATGCAATTCCTGATCAATATACTCCGTATGTTGGGATTGCGGTTTGACTTGTGGCTGGGAAGGTATGTACACAATAGTGGAATCCACTCATTCTTGTGAGAAGTAGATGGTAGTTCCCTTAAGGGTTGATTCGGGGCTTGGACAATATGAGCGCTCTCCTAATTCCTGACGAAATAGGATTTATTGTTCATTAGAGAATCAATGGTACTTAAAAGATATATGTAATTAGACGGGTATAACGGACATTATGACCCAGCTCTAATTATGAACTACTGTGGAGGATCACACCATGTGTAATAGCTATATCGATGGACACCGAGTTGTATCGGTCTGTGTAAAAACGTCTGCAGTTGAGAGAGTGCAGCTTCGGGTTTTTAGTGGAATAACACCGGAGTTAATAATCAAAGAATATTAATTAAATAGTTTAATTAATAATTCCGAGGATTATTGGAGCTCAAAATACTGTAGGTCCATTAGGTCCCCTTGCTAGCCCGATCGATTTAGGTAACAAGGGTCTCGGTTAATTAATTGGATTGTCCAATTAATTGTGTTACGAAAGTGACACATGTTTATTCGGGAAATAATTGAATAATGAGATTATTTAATTAATGAATAATGGTGATTAATTAAATTAAATATAAGATTATTTAATTTTGTTATTAATCACTTAATAGAGGATGTTAGTTGAAATTTGATTTTAAATAGAATAAGATAATATGATTATTTTATTTTATTAAATTAAATATTTGAAATTGAATTTAAAATGTTTAAATTCAAAATAAATATTTAATTATCTTTTAAAAGATATGAGATATTATTTTAAAAGATTTAATTTTAAAATCTAAAAAGATATCAATTAAAGAGTTTTAGTTATAATAATAATATATATATATGATATATATTAATAACAAAAACGAGAAGGATTGGGATGCACATAAATTACTGTTTTGTATGTGATACAAACACTGTGTGCGTGCACAAGAGAAACAAAAGAAAAAAGCAATTGTTGCAATAAAAAAAAATCAAGAGAAAAAACGCATAAGGGTGCGTGCATACAAAAGAGAAAATTGGAGCAGGCGTGCACCTTGAGAGAAATTGGTGGAGCTGTGCACTAATTGAAACAAAAAGAAAAAAATATATATATTTATTATATTTTTCTTTTAAAGAACAAGAGTTGTTCTGTAAATTATTCTCTTGGAAGAAATTGTTTTTCTTCATTCTCTCTACATCCTCCTAAGTTCCTGAGTACGTGACGCGCCCACACGCAGTTACCAGTCCCTGGATATAGCGAGGAAGATCAGTGGTACAGACCATGAGCATATCATAAAGTGAAGGAGCCTCCAAACGTTGGTAAGGTTCTAAATTTTCTTTTAATATATTGATTACAATTTCCTGTGTTTACATATTGTATGTATTAGTTCCGGAAAAAGAATTGCGATCCTAAGTTCACTGGTCCCAGATCGTTTATGATCTGTATAAAAAATTTTAAAACCTATTTCCGCTGCGTTACTAGTGAACGGGGTTCTAACAGATAGGTGCAGCACTGGAAGAAGGAGTAAAGAACGGTCTGGTGAAGCTCCTACAGGAATACAATGACATCTTTGCCTGGAACCATGACGAGATGCCGGGGATTCCTGTTACCTTGGCAGCTCACTGATTAACCGTTGATCCTACCTTCAAGTCAGTTTAACTGAAAAAGAGACATTTCAACTCAGAACGGAATGTCGCAGTACAAGAGGAGGTAGACAAACTGTTGAAAGCCAAGTTCATCAGGGAATCTCGATACCCTGAATGGATTGCCAAGGTAGTCATGGTAACCAAAGCCAATGGGAAATGGCACATGTGTGTTGATTACATAGATCTCAACCGCTCCTGTAGGAAGGACAGATTCCCGCTATAAAAAAATCAACCAGTTGGTAGATTCGACTGCAAGTAACAAGCTCCTAAGCTTCATGGACGAATTTTCGAATACAATCAGATCATGATGCACCCCACCGATCAGAATAAGACAAGTTTCATAACCGGGCAAGGCCTATATTGCTACAAGGTAATGCCTTTTGGTCTTAAAAATGCGGGTGCTACCTACCACCGTCTGGTCAACAGTTTGTTCAAGGAGTTGGTAGGAAAGTCAATAGAGGTGTACATCGACAATATGATTACAAAGTCCCAGGTAGTCGAGCATCACCAGGACCACCTCCGCCAGACTTTCCAGATAATCAGGGAAAATCAGATGCTATTGAACCCTGTTAAATGTGCCTTCGGGGTTATAGCCGAAAAATTCATCGGATTCATGGTCCACAAAAGAGGAATAGAAGCCAACCCGGAGAAAATCCAAGCCATCCTAGATCTGGAATCTACTACCTCGCTCAAGCAGATTTAGGGCTTGACCAGACGGATAGCAGCCTTGAACCGCTTCATCTCGCGATCCATTGATAAGTGCATTCCCTTCTTTAAAGCTATCAAACAAGGGAAGAATATGAAGTGGGACTGGGACAGTGAGCTACCTTTCCAATCACTGAAAGGATACCTTGCTAGCCCACCACTGCTAGTTAACCCTCTACCAGGAGATGAGCTGCAACTGTACCTAGCTGTATCCGTGACAGCCGTTAGTGGAGCCCTGGTAAAAGAATATGGAGATGGAGTTCAATGGCCTATCTGTTATATAATTCGTGCCCTAACCAAGTCGGAGAAGAATTATACTCTCCTAGAGAATCTCGCCTTTGCCCAGGTGACCACTGCTAGGAAGCTCAGCCCTTACTTCCAAGCCCACTCAATCACGGTAGTAACCTGACCAGCATCTACGTCAGTTTCTCCAAAGGCCTACCGTTTCAGGGAGGCTGGTACTATTGGTCCTCGAGCTCACCTAGTACGATATCAGGTATAAGGCCAGAACTACCATTAATGCCTAAGCTCTAGCAGATTTTGGGATAAAGTTAAGTGCAATATCTGGTCATGACACCACCCCGAGCTCGGACCTAATCCCTCGAAAACAACAGGAACTTGCATATTGGCCCTCCGATCATCAAACCTGGATCCTATATACAGATGGAGCCTCCAGTCATATAGGAAGCGGGGGAGGAATTGTCTCAACATATCGAGAGAAAATCAAATCCTGTCATTGTTTCAGGTTCGAGTTAAGCACTACCAACAACGATGCTGAGTATGGGGTTTTGTTAGTAGGAATGAAAGTGGCTACGGATCTTGGGGCCAATTACCTCTAAACTAAATGTGATTCACAGCTGGTAGTCAACAGGATGACAGGTTTGTACCAAGGCAAGGGATAAAACATGGCAGTTAACCTCGGAAAAGTCCAAGAACTTATGACCTGTTTCAAAGGGTTCAAGATCGAGCAGATACCTAGACAACAGAATCATCAGGCCGATGTCCTTACTAAGATAGCTGTGATCGGGCCTAATATGTAGTATATTTAGGCCCTCAAATCCTTACCTTGTGTTCTGTTTTAGTGCGTTTTTGTATCTCTGATGGGTTGTTTTGTGCGTAATTATAGGAAATGGAGCAAAGATGGGTTTGGAAGCATGTTGCGGTTATTCCGGCAGAAAAGGGGCAAAAGGAAACACAAAGGAGCATAAGTAGCTCTACAGTGTGGGTCAAGTGCAGGTCAAGTGCGGGTTGCAACCGCACTCCAACCCCATTCAAGCCGCACTCATGCTCATAGCTGGGACATGATGCAAGTGAAGAGATAAAGTGCAGGGTATAGTGCGGGTCATCCAACAGCACTCCACCCGTACTATTGCCAAACCAGAGAAGCTGAAGTTGCACCTGACGTTAGAGTGCGGGTACTGTGCAGGTCATCCAATCGCACTCTACCAGCACTAATGCCAAACCAGAGAAGTTGAAGATGCACCTGACATTAGAGTACGGGTACTGTGCGGGTCATCAAACCGCACTCCACCCGCACTGTTACCAAGACCAGAAGAGTAGAAACGCACCTGACATTAGAGTGCGGGTACTGTGCGGGTCAATCAGCCACACTCTATTCGCACTGTTGCTCAAGACAGAAGGTAGATTTTGCACCTAACAGTGAAGTGCGATTCAAGAGCGATCAAAGTGCGGTTCCAAGTGCGGGTAATTCAATCGTACCCCACCCGTACTATAGCCTAGAGCCGAGAACAAAAGATGAAGACAACCCATACAGTGCGGGCAGAGTGCGGGTAATTCACCCGCACTCCACCCATACTCCACACGCGCCAGATTTATTTTTGAAGTTTAAGTGACCTATTTTTGTTGGTTGTATAAATAGAAAATGTTGGAAATGTTCTAGGGGGCCTTTGACTCCGTTTTTTAGAGGTTTTACACACTTAGATCTAGAATCTCTCTCTCTCTCTCTCTCATCCTTACATTCTCTACTCAACTTGAAGGAAGTTAGGAGATTGAAGCAACTTCAAGGAAGGAGATGTTCTCCAAGAGTTCTTTCTCTTCCCTTTCTCTTATTTTCCTAGTTGTAATGAGTAGCTAAATCCCCTCTAAAGGGTTGATGAAGTAGTTAGTTGAATATTGGGCTTGTACATAAACTTGATATTATATTGATATTCATGTCTATCTTTCCTTGATCTATTCTTGTTATGAATGTTTACCATTGATTTCTTGTGTAGATACATCCTCTTTGCAAGATTTCTTTGTATTATGTATGAGTGTTGCATCTAGATATATATCCTATTTAGTTGTTTAATGCTCTAAAGAATGGACGGAACATCATGAATTCCGACTCTTAAACCGCGGTCTTAATCTAACCTCGATCGAGTTTCCAGCACTATACATCCTAGGTCGGAGCCCGTGAGAGAGTTAGAAGTCATCACTGTACATCCTAGGGTGACTACGTTTAATCGGTTGAGTCATTGTTAGGTAGCAAGCTTCATTTCAATAATCCGATAAACAACCAATGTTAGGATTATGCTCAATGGCAAGAGTGTAATATTGTAATTGACAATCTTCTCATATTAATAAAGTGAATTCTGATTCTTACAATTACTTATAGCATTTATTATTATAATTGTCAAGGTAAATAATCATAAGGTCAAAAGACTATGAGACATGAAGAATTGTTCATACATCCGGATATGTATGAGGTAGACACAATTCTTTAGTTAGTTTTGAATAACGTTCACAACTTGAGTTAAAGGTTGGGCACCTCTATCTTGTTAAAGTTGTAGAATTCTTTTACTAGCATTTGAGTGGGATCAAATGAATATGATGAGTCTAAAATCATCGAAAGGTTTTCGAGTAAAAGAATCTAGTGCACTAGGTGCATTGAACTGGATCACAATGAAATACTTTATCCAGAACTGTCACTAGATATAAGTCTTTTCATTAAAGAGGAAAATCGGAGAGTCTATCTTAATCCTGAGATAAATGATGGACTTATGGTTGCAAGTGTTATCATTAGAGCTATCAATGAGTACGATTATATAGCATAGTCTATCCTCGATAGTTTGGTGGTATACATTTGTTAATCGATAGAGGACTTCATTTATAGATATGGACATCGTGGCTCCATTTATTAAATGAGAGTATAATATCATCATATGGATGTTTTGAGGTATTGGATATTAAATCTCAACGTTGAGTTTTCAATAATGATTATTGAAAACATGGCTTCTGGACAAGTCAAAGTATCCAAGTTCGAAATGTGGTCATATGAGGAAATATGATAACTTGGAGAGCTATAGGCGGTCTATGAGCTCTTGGCGATTACTGATATTATTCACGGGGATACACCATCTCCTATAAGATTGTCTAGGGTATGAATGAGAAACATCTTCTTATTCTATCTTTATTTAGGAGTTCAATTTTAGCTCTTTAGTGGAATGAGTTAAAATTAATAGATTGGACCTAAGTGAATCATTTGTTGATTGTGATTAGGTTGTGTCTATTGAAGCTTAAATTTAGATAGCCCGCCAAGATCCCCAATCCACACGTATTTGCATGGATCACTTGATATATTCTACCGGGCCGATTTAAGGGTCCATCTAGAATTGTTTTTAATATATCAAGAATATAATATGTCTATTATTTAATTAATGGGCTGCACTATTATATTAATATATTAAAAGGAGACATGTGGGCTTGTTTCTTTTAATAAGAATGGGTCTGGTTCACATGTGGGTTTTTATTTAAAGTCCAATGGATTAAATGAAATAAGAAAATAATATATGGCCCATTTATATAAGTGGGCCGGCAAGGTGTATATATTAACCTAATATATTATTTTGTTTCATTGTTTTAATTAAATAAGAATTAGTTAATTTATTAATTAATTGTTTAATTAAGAAACAAATCTTTTTCTGATAAGGAAATATATTTCCTAAAGTTATACTATTGGTAGTAGTATATTAAAAGTAAAAGACTTGTTTGATAAGAAAATAAATAATTTATTTTATTTATTTCATCAAATAAGAAGTCTTTTTATTTAGTCAATAAAAGAATAAAAATATCTATGAGTTGGATTAGGTTTTGAAGTCTAAAGGTTGATGGAAATTAGGGTGCAACACAAACTCTTTTTGGTATGTGATTTGCGGCAACCCTAGTCCATTTAAAGGAAGATTTCGGCAATCCTAAATAGAAGAGGAAGCAAAATTTCGGCCACCTATATAATACCACATATAGAATTCGGCCACAAAAAATAGTTGATTGAATGATTCAATTTTTGTTCTTCTTCTCAATTCACAGAAAAGGATAATTTTTATTCTACTAAACATAAAAGAGAGAAGAGATTATTCTTTGATAGTACACTGATTGCTTGTTCATCAATAAGCTTGTGTACAACATCGAATTAGGTTCACGCGAGTTTCGATCATTAGATTGAGAACTCAAAAGTGACCAGAATAATTTTTGTCTTCTTTTGATTGTTTTGTGACTAACAAAAGAAAAAGAAAACTTTGTTCATCCATTCTCAGGTTTTCAATTCAAAGAAAAAGGGAGACCACGCTCCTAGGTGATTCACGTACGTGTTCGGATTGGAAGATCTCGCGGTACTGTTCACGATCACTGTTCACGCGGGTACTGTACACGATCACTGTTCACGCGGGTACTGTTCATGGGCATCAGAAAAGATTTTACGGATTACCAATCGACGTAAGTCAATCGGATCACGCGTCAAGAGGTATTTAACTCTAACCGTATATATTTGAGTTTAATTAATTAAAAGGTTAAGGTTCAACTTTGAGAAAAATTTTAAAACCATACGAAATCTATTTTTTCGTTTCTTCTGCTGCGTTTTATATCGATTTTTTCCTACAACCAACACTATACATCCTAGGTTGGTGGTTTACGATGGATTAATCCCTAATAGGTGGTCCGCACTATACATCCTAGGTTGGCCATTTTCTAGGGGTAAATAACCGACTCTATGCATCCTAGTTTGGTTGCCTTGAATAGCCGTGCTATTGACAAGTTTGTTACATTGCCCAGTATTTACTTTCATATCCATTAACTCCTTAGTTTCCATCATCTATATATATCCTTCATCCCATTTATCCCCTTCATTAAGTTTGCATAATTAATTTAGTGTTATTAATAGGATAATTCACCATCTACATCTTCATCTTCATCATTTATGTTTCGTTTATTATATATATACATTAACATTACTTTAGCAATAACTAATTTTAGCTAACTCCGCTCCCTGTGGACGATCCCCCACTTGCCACCATATCTGTGTTTTCAAACTAATTTAGGCTTCGTGAGGTTTTAACAAATATTGTTGACGGATTGATCTTTTAAAACGACACTAGAAATACGTCCTGTCAAGCGGCAGGCGGAGGATAGGCACTAACCAGAGGAGTACCACTCTAGATAATATCCCAATCAAGCATAGCGCAATGAAAGGAAGTTAAGCCTGTGGATACCCTTCCATGATGGATGGATCCGATAGTAGACTATCTCAAAGAAGAAAGACTCCCTGAAAATCCTAATCAAGCTCGCAAGATCAAGAGAACCTCAGCCCGGTACTGCCTAGGACACCTTTACCGTAGAGGAAAATCTCTCCCCTTACTCAGATGTCTACACTCTGATGATGCCAGCTAGGCACTTAGAGAGGTACATTCGGGGGAATGTGGGAACCATACCGGAGGAGAAGCACTAGCTTACCAGGTAATTCGCATGGGATATTACTGGCCAACTCTGCATCATGATGCGAGGCAGTTTATGCAGTCTTGTGAACCATGCCAAAAGACAATCAACTTGCACCACCTTCCTCCAGAATGACTGTCCTCTATCAACTCGCCATATCCATTTGCCTTATGTGGAGTATACTTAATTGGACCTCTTCCAACAGCGCCTGATCAACAGAAACATGCAATAGTGGCCGTTGATTATTTTACCTGGTGGGTGGAAGCAGATCCCCTCTCCAAGATCATTGAGGAAAACACGACTGAGTTCATCAAGAAGAATGTGGTCTGCTGATTTGGTACCTCGATGGTCAATATCACGGATTTGGGGTTAACAGTTTGACAATGCTAGATTCTGGGATTTTTGCCAAAATCTAGGAATCGAGCTTCGTTTCGCCTCAATAGCATAACCTCAGCCTAATGGTCTTGTAGAGGCCACAAACAAGACTATCAAGAGGCTCCAAAAGAGAAAGCTCCAACAGAAGAAGGGTCGATGGATAGAAGAACTCACAGATGTGTTACAGGCCTACCGCACTACCAGAAGGACTGCCACTAGAGAACCCCCCTACTCGTTAGCTTTCTGGGTAGAAGCTGTCCTTCCTGTTGAACATAAAATCACCTCCTTCCAGGTTCAACATTTTGAACCAGAGGGCAATGGAGACAAGCTGAGGGCCAACTTAGACCTCCTGGAGGAAAAACAAGATAAGATAGCAGAAAGAATAGCGATCTACTAGAGCCGGATTGCCCAATACTTCAATAGGAAAGTTAGAAACCGAAGCTTTAAAGAATAGGACTTGGTCCTCAGAAAGGTAAACCAGAACACCCGAAAAAGGTCTGACGGGGTACTATCGCCCAATTGGGAAGGTCCCTACTTAGTGAGAATGGTAATCCGAAGCGGGGCTTACAAGCTAGAGGTTACGGACTGATGCCCAATTGACCACACCTGGAATACAGATAACTTGAAAAGGTTCTACCCGTAAGACCTACAATGAAGACCGATTGGTATCACCCTGAATAGGTACTAATGGATGTTAGCACTCATAAATATTTGTATCGCCTTTTGATTCATCAATAAAATAAGGTTCTCCTTTTTCTTCTCCAATTCTCATCTGTCTACATTATGTCGCCATTGTTCGCAATGTAAATTCGCCAGTGATCGCCTCAAGACCGGGAAACACCATAGGGCATTCCTGCTGCCCTGGCCGGGCACCACCCCCCGCCAGGAAGGATCTGGATCGTAAGAGCATGGTTTCCTGACAGATCAAGGCCTCGGCCAGGCACCACCCCTCGCTGAGAAAGGTATGGTTAGTAAGAGCATAGTTGCCTGCCAGATCAAGGCCTTGGCTGGACACCACCCCCCGCCTGGTGCTAAAGTGGCCTTAGTTGCCTACCAGGATCTTGTTGCCAATATATTCGCCTTGTATTCGTAAAAGTACCAGGATTCCTATAATAGAAATGCACGGTACCTAGATTCGCCAAATATATTAGCCTTGTACCAGGATTCCCAGAATAGGAATGCGAGGTACTTAGATTTGCCAAATGTGTTTGCCTTGTTTTCGCCAAGGTAGCAAGATTCCTAGAATAGGAATGCGAGGTACCTAGTTTCGCCAATGTGTTCGCCTTGTTTTCATCATGGTACCAAGATTCCAAGAATAGGAATGCGAGGTACCTAGATTCAAAAATGTGTTTGCTTTGTTTTCGCCAATGTACCAAGATTCTTAGAATAGGAATGTGAGGTACCTGGATTTGCCAAATGTGTTCGCTAGGTATTCGCCAATGGACCAAAATTCCTAAAAAACAAAAGCGACAGGTACTGGTACTAACCATAGAATTTTGCCTAAGTGTCGGGGTTTCCTGAGAAGGAATGCCTGATACCTCGACCCTCCTAGATAGAGTAGTCAGTTTTAATAAAGTGTCTAAGGAAGGTGCTCTGAGACTCATTGATAAGTATTGAGATAACCTGGTATCAGTCACCTATCGGACCCAAGGCCTGTTTCTTTTGTTACCGAATATTTGTTAGATCAATTTTATGCTTGGGACTGTCCCTCAAATTTATGCTACTTTAGAGTTATAAGCATACAACAGGATTTAACCAAAGGGGCCGTAATGGGAGTAAGCCAGATATATATGACATATGAGAAAGATAGGGAAAGCTTCATTGATCAAATCAGGGAGCCCAACCCTTCTCTCAGGCTATAAAAAAAATAATAAAAAATAAAAAATAAAAAGTAAAAATAAAAGATGGCTGGTAAATATTCGAGCTGGATCATGCATCTACTTGATCTTGGTCGGCTACTCCCTCCACAACTCCAATTAGATCATTATCTCTTAGACCAACTGGGGCCTCCCCTACTGCTTGGGCACCTACTACCAATGGAGCTCCACTTGAGATTGATCAGCCTGCTGCTTCTCAGTTGTCACCATATCAGGTAGATCCCCCACCTCTTTTGTTGAAACAACTTGGTTTTCCACTGCCTCGGTAGAACCAGAAGAGAGGAAAGGCATGTCAAACTCATCATCCTTTAACAGAGATTGGTCATCCACTTCACTGATAGATCTAGGTGGAGAAGTAGGCAGATCATGAGCTCCACCTTCAACCTGAGCCTCTACCTTCTTAGCCTCCTCCAAGGATTGATGCAGGATTACTACCTCCTGGGCAGATTTGACCAGCTCCTCTTTGGCCTTCTCCAACTCTGTTTTAGCATCCTTAACCTATTTCCAGAGGGAGCTAACCTATTAGCTCATTGCTACGTTGAACTTAAAGGACTACCAGGTACAAGACACGAGTTAGAATACCAAAAAATAATCAATCGAGAAAAAAGGCCAGATAAAGCGACATACCTCGGCCAGGAGGACAGATCCCTTAGCAATTAAAAGATGAGTGGGCATAGAGGTCATGGCACCCAAGCTCCCACCTGGGCAGGTAGAAGCGAACCTGGCCAAGACCTTGTCCTAGCTACTATCCCTCGACCACGACCGAGACTTGTCGAGAGGAGCAGCCCTTTCATCAGCAGTGGGATCTGAACCCCTCTCAATCCCGGTAGGTCACTCAGCCACCCTAGAAGAAAAGGGAGAGGGGACAGGTTGAATGGTAGCAGTACCAGTAGCTGCGGTAGCAGTAGTAAGGATAATAGGAACTTGACCCCGCACCTGGCCAGAGGTACTTCTGACCCTGACCATTCTAGTTGCAAAGCTCTCCAGTGATCTAATTGGAGTACGAAGAGGTGGAGTAGATGTCCTGGGTACCCCGACTAGGATCGACGCATGCTTTCAAGGCTTAGAGGAGGCATTGGTTCCTACCACGGGATCAGAATGAGATGGAGGCCCGGTAGGAAAGGCAGGCGAGGATTCATGCAGGCCACCAGAATGGAGGAACCCATCCTCCGGTAGAGGCACTGTAGAGACTACTGAGATAGCTAGAGTTAGTATCTATAGAATGAATAATGCAGTATAAGAGAAGCAAAATCAGGGATATTTTCTACCTGAGGAAGCATTAGAAATGCGAAGATAATGGTTTACCCTCCTTGCTTTGAAGGTCTCCGAGGTAGGGAACCTCATGTTTACATAATTTCGAGCCATGATAGCTCTCAAAATCTTGTCCGATTCAGCGGAGAGATAGCTTTTCTCCAATGCGGGCTTAATGCTAAAGCAGGTGGGGACATTGAACTCGGACCCTGCAATATGGACCGAACTGCCCCATTCACCTCTAATGACTACCCAATCCTCTTTCCAGGAAGAATCCTTCTTTGTAGCCCCGGGCACCTTAAACTTCAAGTTGTTCTTGGCAAAAGTGTAGAACTGCCCTTTAGGACCTGGGGAGTTAGCAGCAATCTGGAAGAAACAACATGTGGAGATAGACAAACTGTAGGGAAAAATTGCTTAAAACCGCAGCGGAAGGCGAAAAAAATAATTTTCGTATAGTTTAAATTTTTTCTAAAGATTTGAACCTTAACCCTTTAATTAATTAAACTCAAATATACGGTTAGAGTTAAATACCTCTTGTCGCTTGATCCGATTGACTTACGTCGATGGTAATCCGCAAGATCTTCAATCCTAGCACGTACGTGAGTAACCTAGGAGCGTGGTCTCCCTTTTTCTTTGAATTGCTTACCTTAGAATGGATGTATGGAATTTCTAATCTTGATCTTCAATAGTAAAACACCAAGAGCCTAAAAAAATAGTTCCGGTCACTTTTGAATTCACAATCAATATGATTGAAACTCGCGTAACCCTAAATCGAAAGTGTGCACATAACCTTTTGATGTTAAAGGCTTGTAAGTGCACTATCGAATGAGAACTTATTTTCTTTTTCTCTCTTGGCCAAAAATCTATGTGTATAGAGTAGGATATTTTATTTTCAAAACAAACAAAAAACTCTCTCTATTTTTCTTCTTGGTGGCCGAAAATTCATAACCTTATATTTATAGGTTGGCCGAAATTTTCTCCTTCACCAAGTAGGGTTGGCCGAATTCATTGAATAGGAAATCTAGGGTTGGTTAATTTCCTTACTTGAAAAGGAATTATCCTTTTCCCTAATTCCTATCAATTCAAGAATCCTAACCCTTGTAGGACTAGTGGTGGCCGAATTCTTTGTATAATAAGGAGTGTGTGTGGACTTAATCCTTACCACATTAGGACTCCTATCACTTAAAAGAATTCCAACCATAATCCAACACATAGTATTTAATTTACTAATCAGGAAAAGATTTTGATTTAAACTATTAATTAATTAAATAATTAATTAATTCCCATTTAATCAAAACAATAAAATAAAATAATATCTTGGGCTATTTTATTTAGCCTTGCCGCCCACACCATGTATATATGGGCCCAATATTATTTTTTCTTATTTTATTTAATTCATTAGACTTTAAATAAAAAGCCCACATGTGAACCAGACTTATTCTTACTAAAAGAAACAAGCCTACATATCTCCTTTTAATATATTAATATAATAGTACATCCCATTAAATAAATAATAGACATATTATATTCTTAATATATTAAATGAAATTCTAGATGGACCCATAAATTGGTCCGGTAGAATATATCAAGTGATCCATGCAAGTACGTGTGGATTGTGGATCTTGGTGGGCTATCTAAATTTAAGCTTCAATAGACATAACCTAATCACAATCAACAAA
This sequence comes from Dipteronia sinensis, assembly GCA_033220585.1. Lineage (NCBI taxonomy): Eukaryota > Viridiplantae > Streptophyta > Magnoliopsida > Sapindales > Sapindaceae > Dipteronia > Dipteronia sinensis. The sequence continues at coordinate 36,835,901 of CM065637.1, forward strand.
TGATTCACTTAGGTCCGATCTATTAATTTTAACTCATTCCACTAAAGAGCTAAAATTGAACTCTTAAATAAAGATAGAATAAGGAGATGTTTCTTATTCATACCCTAGACAATCTTATAGGAGATGGTGTATCCTCATGAATAATATCAGTAATCGCCAAGAGCTCATAGACCGCCTATAGCTATCTAAGTTACCATATTTCCTCATATGACCACATTTTGAACTTGGATATTTTGACTTGTCCAGAAGCCATGTCTTCAATAATCATTATTGAAAACTCAACGTTGAGATTTAATAATACCTTAAAACATCCATATGATGATATTATACTCTCATTTAATAAATGTAGCCACGATGTCCATATCTATAAATGAAGTCCTCTATCGATTAACAAATGAATACCACCAAACTATCGAGGATAGACTATGCTATATAATCGTACTCATTGATAGCTCAAATGATAACACTTGCAACCATAAGTCCATCACTTATCTCAGGATTAAGATCGACTCTCCGATTGTCCTAATAATGAAAAGACTTATATCTAGTGATGGCTCTAGATAAAGTATTCATTGTGATCCTGTTCAATGCACCCAGTGCACTAGATTCTTTTACTCGAAAACCTTTCGATGATTTTAGACTCATAATAACTCATTTGATCCCACTCAAATGCTAGTAAAATAATTCTACAACTTTATCAAGATAGAGGTGCCCAACCTTTGTCTATGTATGAAGCTTGGGATAGTGCAATCGTTTTATTCTTTCTATCCCTTATTACTTGGATAATAAAACTTGTTTCTCCTAAGTCCTTCATATCAAATTTTTTTGCTAACCATTCTTTTACCGATGTCAATACTCCCACATCGTTTCCAATGGGTAATATATCATCTACGTAAAGAATAAGGAAAACCAACTTGTCACCTTTGATCCTTTTGTATACACAAGGTTCTTCAAGGTTCTGTAAAAATCCAAAACCTTTTACAGCTTGGTCGAACCTTATGTTCCAGGATCTGGATGCTTGCTTTAATCTATAAATTGATTTCTGCAACTTGCATACCTTTTCCATTTGGCTCTTTTCAATGAATCCTTCTGGTTGCATCATATAGATGCTTTCGTCAAGACTTCCATTAAGAAAAGCTGTCTTGACGTCCATTTGTCAAATATCTAAATCTAAAGATGCTGCAATGGATAAGAGTATCCTAATGGATTTAAGCATGGCCACAGGAGAGAAGGTTTCCTCGTAATCGATACCTTCTTTCTGTGTGTAACCTTTAGCTACCAATCTAGCTTTAAAAGTTTCCACCTTTCCATCCATACCTCTTTTCCTCTTGTATACCCACTTGCACCCAATGGGTTTTATCCCTTTAGGCAAGTCTACAAGGGACCAGACTTTGTTATCGAACATGGATTCAATCTCAGATTGCATTGCCTTTTGCCAATGGTGATAATCAACATCCTCCATTGCTTCCTTGTACGAGTAGGGATCATCGTCGTAAGGGAGATTCTCAACAGATTCTCCTAGATCGATGTATCTTTCAGGTTGGGTTCTAACCCTCCCATTACGACGAGGAATGGTAGGTTGTTGATTTTGTGTTGGAGTGGGAATTACAATTGGGTTAGGTTGTGAAACCTCTTGTGGAATTGTATCTCCTGACATATCATTCAGGACAATTCTACTTTTGGGAACAAAATCATTCATATAGTCCTTTTCCAGAAATGTAGCATTTGTTGAAACAAAGACTTTTAGATCTGAAGGACTATAGAAATAATATCCTTTAGTTCCTTTTGGATACCCCACAAATATGCATGTTTCCGAACGGGACTCCATCTTTTCTGTCTTTCCTTTTAACACATGTGCAGGACAACCAAATATCCTTATGTGTTGTAAACTAGGCTTTCGCCCAGTCCACAACTCATATGGTGTTCCAGGAACCGCCTTCGATGGTACCACGTTTAGAATATATATTAAAGTTTGTAGAGCATATCCCCAAAAAGAAATAGGAAGTGTTGAATAACTCAACATAGACCTAACCATGTTCAAAAGAGTTCTATTTCTCCTTTCTGCTACCCCATTTTGTTGAGGTGTACCTGGTGCAGAAAACTGAGAAACTATCCCATTATCAATAAGATATTGCTAAAATTCACCAGATAGATATTCTCCACCATGATCAGATCTCAAGATTTTTATGCGTTTCTCAAGCTAATTTTCTACTTCAGCTTTGAATGCTTTGAACATGTCAAAAGCATCTGACTTATGTCTCATGAGATACACATAACCAAATCTTGAGTAATCATCTGTGAAGGTGCTGAAGTACTCATATCCACCTTTAGCTTGAATGCTCATAGGACCACATATATCAGTGTGTATTAGTCCTAAACATTCAGTGGCTCTTGCACCTTTGGTATTGAATGGTCTTTTGGTCATTTTACCTTTCAAACAAGATTCACAAGTTGGTAGATCATCAACCTTTAAGTCACTTAAAGGTCCGTCACATACCAATCTTTTAATCCTATTAAGGTTAATGTGACATATGCGTAAATGCCAAAGGTAGGTTTCATCTTTTGATAATTTTACTCTTTTATGATTAGGTTCCGTTACTTCTGTGTCTAACGAGTGAGAGATATTTCTATGCAAAAAGAATAGACCGTTTTCCAATGTACCTTTGCAAACAATTTTTTCATTCTTACTAATAATAATAGCTTTATTAAAAGTAACCGAATATCCAAATTTATTTAAACAAGAAACTGAAATTAAATTCCTCTTGAATTGAGGTACATAATAAACGTCTATTAAATCTAAATGCCTACTAGAATCTATAATAACTCTAATATCTCCCACTCCACTTGCAGACACTAACGATCCGTTGCCCAAGCGCAAATTGATTTCGTTCTTATTCAGCCTTCTCCTTTCTTGGAACCCCTGTAAGGAATAACAAACATGATTAGTGGCTCTAGAGTCTATGATCCAAGAATCTGTAGAATCTGCCAGAAAACATGTTTCAAGATAATTAATATTACCTTCTTCCTTCTTGTTCTGGGACTTTGGGAAATTTCCTTTCTAATGTCCCTTTTCACCACAAAGGAAGCATTTCCCTTTGATCTTGGTTACTTTCTTGGTCTCCTTCTTGGTAGGCCCAAGTTGCTTTTTCTTCTATTGTTTCTTGACCTTCTGACGGGTCTTAACAGTAGCAACTTTACCAACCATATGAATCTCTTGACCTTTGCTTTTCATAAGGATCTTTTCAACGCTTTGAACATCTTGCATCAGGCCCTGCAAGGTGTATTCCTTTTTGTTCAAGGTGTAGTCCAACTTCAACTGATCAAAGGAATCTGATAGTGAGTTGACAACCATGTCATTTTGGTCTCACCATCTATCTTAGCGCCATTTAATTCTGCAATATTTAGATGTGCTATGACTTTCATCATGTGATCTTTCACAGCCTGTCCAGGTTTCATCCTAAGATTCATAAAAGTAGTCACTGCCTCTCTCTTAGTCGTCCTAGACCTCATAGGAAACATCTCTTCCAGAGACATCATAATATCAGCAGCAGACCCCATTCCTTCATGCTGCTGTTGCAACACGTCGGAGATAGTAGCCATGATGTAACATTTGGCCATATCATCTGAGGTCTTTCACTGCTCATACTCATCTCTTTGCAAAATACTTGATTCATTATTAGGAGCAGGTGGTTTAGGAGTAGTTAGAACAAACTTATGTTTTTCACTTTGCAGCAACAACCCAATTTTCCTTTTCCATGTGACATAATTATCTCCAGTTAAAGTGTTATCTTTCAGGATGTTCATAAGTGATGGGGTCATGATTTCTGAATAAAACAAAAAGCATATATAAGTAAATAATCATGATAAAGCACTTTCAAACATTTATCTTGAATTAATTAAATAACTCAATCATGAAAAATTCAATGGTGATCCAACACCCATAAATGGTACGCCTCCTTCGGGAGTTCGCACCATTTACTAGTTGGACTAGGTCCCACCTAATTGTGAACATAACAACCAGCGTTTTCAATTTTAGCCTTGCAATTTTATTAACAAGAACTCTCGGGAGGATATTAATAAAATTACATTGAGTGTGTTACCAAGACATCGACCCTCAATTTTCTCTCACGAAAATCCCTCCTCTGGGAGTAGATCTCGTTTGAGTCAATTGTCTAGTCTATCCTTGTAAGGAAGTATTTTGCTAAATTCCATTTATGGACGCCCCTCGGGGGGATTACCAATAAATAATAAAGCTCAACTAACCTTGGAGGCCATAGGTCTTCTAACACACCTTCTCGCACTCAATTATTTAAGGCGTGTGATTAAATTCCAAAGAATGATTTTACCAAGTTATCTAGATGCCAATTAGATACCTAAATCATTCAATGCATGTTCATACCAAAAGAGATATATGAGTGGCACTCCTATTCTATATGACATGTTATCATACAATACAAATATTGTAATATTTATACATAAAAATAAATAGCCACAATTTTGGTCCATCCTAGAAAAGCATGTAAATTACAATTGTACGGAATACAAAAAACTCCTTTCTTGGCGAACAAGACCTCAAGCGACCATCTCGCGCACGTAACTCGCGCGCCCGAAGATCACAAAGCAGCCCATGCGCACGCCTAGCCCATGCAAAGGCATGAGCGGCCGCATGGCCAGCCCATGCATGGGTTGCGCGCGCTGCTGCACCGCAACAAGCGCAGCTGCACCCTTGGTTGCGTGCGCGCTTGTTGTCTCGATGCGCGCGGGTGCCAAGCTCGGTTCCGGATGCTCCAATTTCTTCAAATCTTCGAGTCTTCGAATCTTGAATATATTACAACTTATTTTATACAATAAAATACTGCAGAAATATATATATATATATATATTTTTATTTATTTAAACTACTGTAGTATTTTTTACAAATAAAAAACTGCACTTATTTTAATACAATAAAAAAAACTGCACTAAATTTTAATACAATAAAAAAACTGTAGTATTTTTACAATAAAATTAATAAGAACTTAGAAACTACTAAGAAGGAATTATGGCGATAATAGACCACCCTTCTTGTTACAATTTCGAAACAAAAAATACATTGAAATTCTAGGACCAAAATCGAGCAATAACAATTCACTTTATAACAACATATATAAATCCATACATTCCACATGTAATTATATATGCGAATACCTAGAGTGCCATCTCTTTCTAAAACATGCATAATCACAATAAAAAGAAATAGATTCACGTATATATACGTTAATTAATTAAGGGTACAACCAAGGCTCTGATACCAATTGTAGGGAAAAATTGCTTAAAACCGCAGCGGAAGGCGAAAAAAATAATTTTCGTATAGTTTAAAATTTTTCTAAAGATTTGAACCTTAACCCTTTAATTAATTAAACTCAAATATACGGTTAGAGTTAAATACCTCTTGTCGCGTGATCCGATTGACTTACGTCGATGGTAATCCGCAAGATCTTCAATCCTAGCACGTACGTGAATCACCTAGGAGCTTGGTCTCCTTTTTTCTCTGAATTGCTTACCTTAGAATGGATGTATGGAATTTCTGATCTTGATCTTCAATAGTAAAACACCAAGAGCCTAAAAAAATAGTTCCGGTCACTTTTGAATTCACAATCAATATGATTGAAACTCGCGTAACCCTAAATCGAAAGTGTGCACAAAGCCTTTTGATGTTAAAGGCTTGTAAGTGCACTATCGAATGAGAACTTATTTTCTTTTTCTCTCTTGGCCGAAAATCTATGTGTATAGAGTAGGATATTTTATTTTCAAAACAAACAAAAAACTCTCTCTATTTTTCTTCTTGGTGGCCGAAAATTCATAACCTTATATTTATAGGTTGGCCGAATTTTCTCCTTCACCAAGTAGGGTTGGCCGAATTCATTGAATAGGAAATCTAGGGTTGGTTAATTTCCTTACTTGAAAAGGAATTATCCTTTTCCCTAATTCCTATCAATTCAAGAATCCTAACCCTTGTAGGACTAGTGCTGGCCGAATTCTTTGTATAATAAGGAGTGTATGTGGACTTAATCCTTACCACATTAGGACTCCTATCACTTAAAAGAATTCCAACCCTAATCCAACACATAGTATTTAATTTACTGATTAGGAAAAGATTTTGATTTATACTATTAATTAATTAAATAATTAATTAATTCCCATTTAATCAAAACAATAAAATAAAATAATATCTTGGGCTATTTTATTTAGCCTTGCCGCCCACACCATGTATATATGGGCCCAATATTATTTTTTCTTATTTTATTTAATCCATTAGACTTTAAATAAAAAGCCCACATGTGAACCAGACTTATTCTTACTAAAAGAAACAAGCCTACATGTCTCCTTTTAATATATTAATATAATAGTGCAGCCCATTAAATAAATAATAGACATATTATATTCTTAATATATTAAATGCAATTCTAGATGGACCCATAAATTGGTCCGGTAGAATATATCAAGTGATCCATGCAAGTACGTGTGGATTGTGGATCTTGGCGGGCTATCTAAATTTAAGCTTCAATAGACATAACCTAATCACAATCAACAAATGATTCACTTAGGTCCGATCTATTAATTTTAACTTATTCCACTAAAGAGCTAAAATTGAACTCTTAAATAAAGATAGAATAAGGAGATGTTTCTCATTCATACCCTAGACAATCTTATAGGAGATGGTGTATCCTCGTGAATAATATCAGTAATCGCCAAGAGCTCATAGACCGCATATAGCTCTCCATGTTACCATATTTCCTCATATGACCACATTTTGAACTTGGATATTTTGACTTGTCCAGAAGCCATGTCTTCAATAATCATTATTGAAAACTCAACGTTGAGATTTAATATCCAATACCTCAAAACATCCATATGATGATATTATACTCTCATTTATTAAATGGAGCCACGATGTCCATATCTATAAATGAAGTCTTCTATCGATTAACAAATGAATACCACCAAACTATCGAGGATAGACTATGCTATATCATCGTACTCATTGATAGCTCAAATGATAACACTTGCACCCATAAGCCCATCATATATCTCAGGATTAAGATCGACTCTCTGATTGTCCTAATAATGAAAAGACTTATATCTAGTGACGGTTCTAGATAAAGTATTTCATTGTGATCCTGTTCAATGCACCCAGTGCACTAGATTCTTTTACTCGAAAACCTTTCGATGATTTTAGACTCATCATAACTCATTTGATCCCACTCAAATGCTAGTAAAAGAATTCTACAACTTTATCAAGATAGAGGTGCCCAACCTTTAACTTAAGTTGTGAACGTTATTCAAGACTAACTGTAGAATTGTGTCTACCTCATACATATCCGGATGTACAAACAATTCTTCATATCTCATAGTCTTTTGACCTTATGATTATTTACCTTGACAATTATAATTATAAATGCTATAAGATTTTGCAGAATCAGAAATCACTTTATTTATATGAAAAGATTGTCAATTACAATATTACACTCTTGCTATTGAGCATAATCCTAACACAAACAACTCAGGGTCAAGATAGAGCACGATGATCTGAGATCTGCCAAGCGCCCAAAGAAGGAGTCTCTCAAGCCTGCGCTGATCTAGAAGGGCTAGAACAGACCTTCCAACCAATCTACTTACCGGCTGCCACCTCACCAACCTCAGTGGGAGCGATACCTAGACAGGCGGACCCCTACTAGAGCAACACCTCCGCCTAGGGAAGTAGCGCAGATAGCTAGAGAGGAAGAAAGATACACTCATTACACCTCTCTCAAACCATCTACCTTGCCAATTACGATAAGGGGCTCCTCAAGAAGCCTAGTCTGATTAAGGTGCCAGCTAATCAGCGAATCGTTACAAATAATGTGATTTCCAAGAGGATATGAGGCACAATACATAAAAATGCTACAGTTTGCACAACCAGATCGAGGCGCTGGTGAGGGGAGGATGCTTGATAGAATTCCTACAACAAGTGCGAGTTAGCATCTAGACTGGGAGGGAGGTATAGGCAGACAACAAAGCAACAGAGAAGAAGAGGAAAGCAATGGGGAAGGATTTGATGCAGCAGATCCTGGTTATCCACACCATCAGCGAGGGTCCCACCCTAGTAGGAATTTCTACTAATTCCAGGAAGAACCACGCTAGAAAGGTTCCTAGGATCAAGGCAGGTAAGGCTTTCTCAAAATCATCTAAGGGACACAAGGATACTCCCACTCAACTCAGATCGTTTTCATAGAGGATGATGTGTTCAACACGATTCAACCTTATGACGACCCCATGGTTGTCACCGTGCAGATAGCCAACAACTTGGTACATCACGTTCTCATTGATACCGGTAGTAGGCGTTGACATCCTCTTCAAGTATGCTCTGGAACAGTTCAACCTAAAAAATCCCTACTATAATAGATGCACCACCCCGTTGTACGAATTCACTGAGGACTCGCTGATACCAACATGATCTATGATCCTACCTGTGATAATGGGGAAAACGCCACTACAGCAGAACCTCATGACCGATTTTGTCATGCTGGATACCCCATCGGCCTACAACGCCATCCTAGGTAGGCCATTCCTATCCGCCTTCAAGGGTGTCCTGTTAATCTACCACAATTTCATGAAATTCCCCGGTAGGAGACAAGGTGGGCGAGGTACGAGGGGACCAGGAGGTAGCGCGAAAATGCTACGCAGTGTCCACCAATCCAGCAGCACTTGCCAAGTAATGTGCACAGGTAAATGTCATGCATGCCCATGAGCCGTTAGGAAGGAATCATGAGAACCTAGATGTCACAAGAGAAAAGGGGGTAGAAGAGGGGAGCCCAAGGTAGTTCATGTTACAGAAGATGTGGAAGATGAAAACAGAGGGTGGGTTAGTTGCCACCCTATAGATGAGTTAGAGGAGATACCAATTAGGAAGGATAATCCCTCAAAGGTGATCAAGGTAATAGCAGCGCTGGAAGCATGAGTGGAGAAGGGTCTGGTAAGACTCCTTCGTGAATACAACGACATCTTCACCTGGAGTCATGAGGAAATGCCAGGAATCCCCATTACCTTGGCAGCTCATAGACTAGTGGTCGACTCCACCTTTAAACCAGTCAAACAGAAGTGGCAACTCTTCAACCCATAGAGGAATGCCGTAATACAGGAGGAGGTTGATGAGCTTCTGAAGGTGATCGGGCCAAATATGTTGTATATTTAGGCCCTCAGATCCTTACCTTATGTTCTGTTTTCGTGCGTTTTGTATCTCTTATGGGCTGTTTTGTGCTTATTTGTAGGAAATGATGCAGAGACAGGGTTTGGAAGCATATTGCGGTGATTCCGGACAGAAAAAGGGTGAAAGAAAAGGCAAAAGAGTGCAAATAGCTCTACAGTAAGGGTCCATTGCGGGTCGCAACCGCACTCCGACCGTACTCATGTTCATAGCCGTGGCAGGATGCAAGTAAAGAGATAAAGTGTGGGTACAGTGCGGGTAATCCAACCGCACTCCACCCGCACCATTGCCAAACCAGAGAAGCTGATGTTGCACCTGACGATAAAGTGCGGGTACTGTGCGGGTCATCCAACCGCACTCAACCCGCACTAATGCCAAACCAGAGAAGTTAAAGAGGCACTTGATATTAGATTGCGGGTACTGTGCGGGTCATCCAACCGCACTCTACCCGCACTAATGCCAAACCAGAGAAGTTGAAGAGGCACCTGAATATTAGATTGCGGGTACTGTGCGGGTCATCAAACCGCACTCCACCCGCACTTGCACCAAGAACAGAAGAGCAGAATTGCACCTGACGTTAGAGTGCGGGTACTGTGCGGGTCATCAAACCGCACTCCACCCGCACTTGCACCAAGGACATAAGATCAGAATTGTACCTGACATTAGAGTACGGGTACTGTGCTGGTCATCAAACCGCACTCCACCCACACTTGTACCAAGAATAGAAGTAGATTTTGCACCTAACAGCGAAGTGCGATTCAAGTGCGATCACAGTGCGATTCCAAGTGCGGGTCAAGTGCGGGTGATTCAACCGCACTCCACCCGCACTAATGCCCTGATCCGAGAACTGAAGTTGCAGACAACCCATACAGTGCGGGTAATTCACCAGCACTCCACCTGCACTCCGAGAGCGCCAGTCTGATTTTCAAAGCTTAAGTTACCTATTTTTGTATCTAGTATAAATAGAAAAGTTTAGAAACGTCTTAAGTAGCTTTTGAACTCCGTTTAGCAGAGATTTAAGCATTCTTAGATCTAGTTTCTCTCTCTCTCTCTCTCATCCTTACATTCTATACTCAACTTCAAGGAAGTTAGGAGATTGGAGCCACTTCAAGGAAGGAGATGTTCTCCAAGGGTTATTTATTTCTCCTTTCTCTTGGTTTCCTAGTTGTAATGAGTAGCTAAATCCCCTCTAAGGGGTTGATGGAGTAGTTAGTTAAATATTGGGCTTGTACATAAACTTGATATTATATTGATATTCATGTCTATCTTCCATTGATCTATTCTTGTTGTGAATGTTTATCATTGATTTCTTGTGTAGATACATCCTCTTTGCAAGATATCTTTGTATTATGTATGCGTATTGCATCTAGATATACATCCTATTTAGTTGTTTAATGCTCTAAAGAATAGACGGAAAGTCATGAATTCTGACTCTGAAACCTCGGTTTTAATCTAACCTCGATCGTGTTTTCCGGCACTATACATCCTAGGTCGGAATCCGTGAGAGAGTTAGAAGTCATCACTATACATCCTAGGGTGACTATTTGTAATCGGTTGAGTCATTGTTAGGTAGACGAGCTTCATTTCTAGAATCCGATAAACAACCAACTCTATACATCCTAGGTTGGTAGTTTACACGGATTAATCCCTAATAGGTGGTCCGCACTATACATCCTAGGTTGGCCACCTTCTAGGGATAAATAACCGACTCTATACATCCTAGGTCGGTTACCTTGAATAGCCGTGCTATTGACAAGTTTGTTGCATTGCCCAGTATTTACTTTCGTATCCATTAACTCCTTAGTTTCCATCATCTATCTATATCCTTCACTCCATATTCCCCCTTCATTTTGTTTACATATTTAATTTACTGTTATTTAGAGTGTGATTCACATCTACATTTTCACCAATTCATGTTTCGCTATTATATATATATACATAACATTGCTTTAGCATTAACTAGTTTAGCTAACTCCACTCCCTGTGGATAACACCCCACTTGCCACTATATTTATGTTCTCAAACTGATTTAGGCTTTGTGAGGTTTTATCAAATATTATTGACGGGCTGATCTTTTAAAACGACACTAAGAGAAAAACATTCCTGTCAAATGGCGCCGCTGCCGGGGATCGAACCCGGGTCACCCGCGTGACAGGAGGGAATACTTACCACTATACTACAACGATCAGTCTTCCTTGAAGTTGAGTAGAGAATGTAAGGATGATAGGTTCATCAGGGAGTCCCGGTACCCTAAATGAATCGCCAATGTGGTCATGGTAACCAAAGCAAACGGGAAGTAGCGTTTGTGCGTTGATTACACAGACCTCAACCCCGCCTACCTGAAGGACAGTTTCCCACTACCAAAGATCTATCAGTTGGTAGATTCAATCGCATGAAAAAAGCTCATTAGCTTCATGGATGCATTCTCAGTGTACAATCAGATCATGATGCACTCCGCCAATCAAGACAAGACCAGTTTCATCACTGGATAGGGCCTAAACTGCTACATGGTAATGCACTTCGACCTTATGAATACAGGTGCTACCTATCAGCGCTTGGTAAACCGGTTGTTCAAGGAGAAAATAGGGAAAATGATGGAGGTAAATATCGACGACATGATCACCAAGTCCTAGGTAGCTGAGCAGCACCAGGACCACTTTCCCCAGACTTTCCAGGTAGTCAAAAAAGACCAGATGAGATTGAACCTTGCCAAATATGCCTTCGGGTCAGCATCCGGGAAATTCCTCTGATTCATGGTCCATGAAAGGGAATAGAAGCCAAACCAAAAAAGATCCTGGCCATCCTGGATCTGGAATCTCATACCTCACTCAAGCAAGTTCAAGGCCTGACCGGTCGGATAACAGCTCTTAACGCTTTATATCGCTGTCCACTGACAAATGCCTCCTTTTCTTCAAGGCTATCAACCAGGGAAGAAATATAAAGTGGGATCAAGACAGTGAACTAGCCTTCCAATCTTTGAAGGAATACCTAGCTAGCCCACCACTGCTGGTTAAACCAAAACCAGGAAAAGAGTTACAGTTGTATCTGGCCGTATCTCAGACTACTATCAACGCGGCCCTAGTAAAAGAATATGGAGATGGGGTCCAGTGACCCATCTACTATGTAAGCCGCGCTTTGACCAAACCAGAGAGAAATTATACCCATTTGGAGAAGCTCGCCTTTGCCCTAGTTACCACAGCCAGAAAGCTCTGCCCCTACTTCCAAGCCTATTCATTCGATGTGGTTACCGATCAGCCTTTGTGACAATTTCTCCAAAGACTGGACGTATCAGGAAGATGGGTACTATAGGCCCTCGAGCTCACCCAATATGAGATAAAATATAAGGCCAAAACAACCATCAGGGCCTAGGCTCTGGCGGATTTTGTGGCTGAGTTCAGCATGATACCGAATCCCGGTACCTGTCGGAGTTTGGACCTGATCCCCTAGGAAGAGCAAGAACCTATAGACTGGCCCCCTGATTGAGAAGTCTGGATCCTATATACAGATAGTGCCTCAAGTCAAGCAGGAAGTGGAGCAGGAATCGTTCTAACCAATCCATAGAAGGTCGAATGCTGCCATTGTTTCAGATTTAAGTTCAGCGCCACCAACAACGTAGCTGGATATGAGGCTTTGCTAGCGGAGATGAGGGTACCTGCAGAACTCGGGGCTAGTTATCTCCACGTCAAGTGTGATTCACAACTGGTGGTCAACCAAGTAACAGGACTATATCAAGTTAAGGGAGACAATATGGCAGCCTACCTTGTAAGGGTCCAGTGGGTTATGGCATGGTTCAAGGCATTCAAGATAGAGCAGGTACCTAGGCAGCTGAACCATCGGGTTGACGTCCTTGCTGAGATAGCTGTGAGCGGAGGACAAGTGCTGCCAAAGGGGGTACCGCTCCAGGTAATCCCCCCAGTCAAGCATAGTAGAAGGAAATGAGGTTAGCCCTATGGATCGTCACCCCTGCTAGATGGATTCAATAGTATACTAGAGAAACTTCCTGAAGATCCTGATCAATCTCGCAAACTCAGGTGAATCTCAACTCAATACTGCATAGTAAAAGGGCATTTCTACTGCAGGGGAAGATCTCTCCCCCTACTTAGATGCCTACACCCTGATGATGCAAGCTGGGCACTCAGAGAGGTGCATTCAAGAGACCGTGGAAACCACATCGGGGGAGAAGCATTTGCTTACCAGGTACTTCGTATGGGGTATTACTAGCCAACCCTACACCACGATGCAAGGCAGTTCGTACAGTCTTGTGAACCATACCATAGGATAGCCAATATGAATCACCTTTCACCAAAACGGCTCTCATCAATCAGCTTACCCTATCCATTCGCTATCTGGGGCTAGATTTGATCGGACTGCTCCCAAACGCACTTGCCAGGCAAAGCACGCGATAGTGGTCGTTGACTACTTTACCCGGTGGGTGGAGGCAGATTCTCTCTCCTGGATAACATAGGAAAATACAACCAAGTTCATTAAAAACAAAGTCGTATATCGATTCGGTGCCCCCGATGGCAATCATCACCGATCTGTGAAAACAGTTAGACAATGCTCGATTCTAGGACTTCTGTGAGAACCTGGGAATCGAGCTCCGCTTTGCATCATTGGCACATCCTCAAACCAATGGCTTGGTAGAAGCCACAAATAAGACCATCAAAAAGCTCCTAAAAAAAACTCCAGCAGAATAAGGGTAAGTGAGTAGAGCAGCTCCTTAATGTGCTATTGGCCTATCACACCACTGAAAGGACTGCTACTAGAGAAACCCCCTACTCATTGGCTTTCGGGGTAGAGGTAGTCCTACCTATTAAGCATAAACTAACTTCCTTCAGTGTTTAGTATTTTGAGCCAAAAGGCAACGAAGACAAGTTAATGGCCAACCTAGACCTTTTGGGAGAAAAGCAGGATAGGGTTACAGAAAGGGTAGCAGTCTACTAGAGCCGGATTTCCCGGTACTTCAAAAGGAAGGTCAGGAACCAAATCTTTAAGAAAAGGACCTAGTCCTTGGGAAAGTAACCCAAAACACCCTGAAGAGGTCGAACGGGGTACTAGCCCCATACTGGGAAGGCCCCTATATGGTTAAAATGGTAATCCGAACTGGGCCCTACAAGTTGGAAGATATGGAGGGACATCTTATCGATCACACTTGGAATACAGGTCACCTGAAGGGATTTTATAGATAAAAGAGCTGGGAATTCACCGGCACCACCCTAATTAGGTACCACTTGGTACATGTATCGCCTAAAGAATGTGTGTCGCCAATTGATTAATCAATAAAGAATCTATTTTTTCTCCTTCTACATTTGTCCTTGTTTCTATCTCCAAAATTCACCATGAAAGTTTGCCACTATCGCCATGAACCAGAAAAGGCCACATGGCATTTCATGATGCCTTGGACAAGACCCACCCCTCTCCAAGAAGGGCTTGGTTCATAAAGGCATAGTTGCCTGCCAGACCAAGGTTGCGAAGTTGTGGCCCTGGTTGCCCATCGCTTCCTCAAGACCATGATAGCCAAATGGGCCTCCTACTGCCTTGGTCGGAACCCAATCTCACCAGGAAGGGTCTGGATCATTTAAGGTATAGTTGCCTGCCAGACCAAGGTTACGAATTATGGCCCTGGTTGCCCGTCGCTTCCTCAAGACCAGGACTGCTAAATGGCCCTTCTGTAACTTTGGTTGAAGACCGATCTCTCCAGGAAGGACTTGGTACCTAAATGGCATAGTTGCCTACCAGGGACGTTCTTGCCTGTGTACCGAGATCCTCATAATGGGATGATAGGTACCATGACTTGCCTGAAATACCAACTAAGTACCAGGATTCCATTCACATGGGAGAACCTGGTACCCATATTTATTTGCATATATATATATATATATATGTGTGTGTGTGTGTGTGTGTGTGTGTGTGTGTGTGTGTGTGTGTGTGTGTGTGTGTAAGTGTATCTATCGCCTAAGTACTAAGATTCTAGAAAATGTGAATTCCCGGTACCTAGACTCTTTAAGTGTGCTATTGCCTAAGTACCAGAATACCCTGAGTAGGAATGCTTGGTACCTTTGTTCTTCTAAATGGGACAATCAATTATTGATAAGGCTTTTCATGGAAGATTATTGTGATTCAGGGACTAAGTACCAGGGATCCTAGTACCAGCTACAAGTGGTGCCATGTATCTAACTTTAACCAATTTCAAAGTTTTCTGGTGTTACTAGGAAATTATTAAATCAGGTTCAAACTGGGGACTGCTTCTAAGATTTATGCTAGATCAGAGTCAAAAGCATGCAATAGAATACAACCAGGGAATCAGAGAGGAGTTTAACCTTACATGCACAGCAAAGAAAAAAATAAAGGGAATGCTTCATTGATCAAATCAGAGAGCCCGTCTCCCATTTCCTGGCTACATCCAAATAAAAGACAATTGAATAAAAAAAATGAATTGGCTTCAAGCAACATCCTCCAGATGGCCTCCCCTGCCTTTGGTCCACTTTCCTGGTTGGCCTCCTTAGCAGCAACAACTCCTTCTTCCCTAGTCCTAGCTGCTTTGTCAAAAGAAGGGTCGCTGCCCCCAAGCATCGCCGCCTCAGTACCAGCCTTCATCTCCTTGGCTGGATCAATCTAGGCCTCCACCACGGCAGTTGGATTGACCTAGACCCCTACCACCACTATTGGTTCTGTTAGGACCTCAGCTTTCTTTATAGGCTCAAGTGGAGAGGTATGTGGATATAGAGCTCTTTCTTCAGTTTGATCTCCTGCAGCAACTGGGAGCTGCGAGCTAGGCCCTGCCTCAGTATGACTCTGCATGAGGGAAGAGAGAGGTACCAAGTCATCCTTGTCAACAGGGATGCTGGTAGTGTGAGAAGCCCCTGTATTGTTTGGAGCGGTCCCTATTAGTTCAGCAGCCTTGGACATAATCTCCTCACGGTTCCAATCTCCAATCGAGCCCAGGCCTAATGGGGGAGGAATCGCCTATACCACCTGGTAAGCAGCCAAAAAGCAACCTTCCCCAAATGAGGCATCCACCTTGGCCTCCAAGCTCGCCAAGTTAGCTCGTAGAGCTTGTACCTCTCCCTCTAGCTCCCCTACTTTCTCCTTTATGGAATCCCTTTAGATTTTACGGCGTAGGGACTTTAGTAGCTCCATATCATAGGTGTGCTGAATCCACTCCTTATCTACCTGCGCCTCAGCTGCAACCTTCTCAGCTCTGATCAAGGATTGGTTCAGAGCTACCATGCCCCTCGTGGCCTTGGTTAGCTCCTTCTTGGTTTTCTCTAGCTCGGCATTAGTGATTTCAACCTGCTCCTATAGAGCATTGACTTGATGGCTCAATGCCACATTGAATTTGAGGGCCTGTAAAACACGAGTTATATGTCAGTAATCACCTTGATACCTAGAGCTTTCAAAAGATAAAGATAGAATGAAGCAACTTACCTCAGCCAAGAGAGAAGATCCCTTTATGATTAAGACATCAACATGCGTCGAGGTCATGGTCTGTAACCCCCTACTTGGGCAAGAAGCAGAGAACCTGGCCAGGACCTCGTCTTGGCAGCTATCCCTTGACCGCGATAGAGACTGATCGTGAGGAGCAACCTGAGAAGCAGTGGTAGAGTCAGGACCCCTCTCAACCCTGGTAGATTCCATGACAGAAGGAGGGGAGGGGACTGGACGAACGATGGCAGCAGTAGTAGCAGTAGTAGCAGTAATATGGATGGTAGCCACTTAACCATGCACCTGGACAGAAGCTCCCCTGACCCTAGCCAATATGGCTGTAAATTCTGTCAGAGATGATCTAGGTACAAGAGGAGGAGAAGGAGGTACTCTATATACTACGACCGGGACTGACACACTTCTGCTATGCCCAGCTAAGGAACTACCTCATACAGTGAGATCGAAGCGCGGTGGAGGTCTCGCGGGAGAGGCCTGTGGGGAAACATGCTGGTTATCAATTTGTACGGGCTCCTCAGAATCTGGTAGAGGCACTACAAAAACTTCCAAGAGAAAGGAGTTAGTACCAGCAATTCAGAAACAAGTTCCAAAGAATAAAAATAAAAATCAAGCTACTTGGTGAAGCATTGGAGATGCAGAGGGAGTGGTATACCCTCCCTGACTTAAAGGCATCCGAGGTGGGATACCTCATGTTGACGTTGGACCGAGCCATGATTCTCTTCAAGATTTTCTCCGACTCAGCTGAGAGGCTACCTTTCTCCCACCCGGTCTTGTCACTGAACTGAGTGAAGGCTTCGAACTCAGATCCCCCAATGTGGATCGAAATCCCCCAATCACAACCTACAACAACCCACTCTTCCTACCAGGAGGAGTCCTTCCTCGTGGTGCCAGGTACCATGAAATTTAAGGAATTCTTGGCCGGAGCATAGAACTGGCCCATTGGACTAGGAGAGTTGGCAGTGATATGGAAAAAGAACCTCAACTCATCTAGCCCCGGCTCCCTAGTAAGTTTTTCCATCTCGCACTGCTCCCTCCACAGCACGAGGAACCTCACTAGGTACCTTCAAAATCCTTCTGTCAGTTATAGGGGGTGAGCTGCAAGGCATATAATGCCCTGCAAAAAGTGAGGTGAAGAGGTAGCCTGACTCCACACTCAAAAGCCACCACGTTAATTGGAAGCTCGCCGGGTGGAGGGGAGTACATATCATACCCCTAGCGTGGTACGGTAAGGGTAATATCATTGGGAATCTTGAAATTCCTCTTCAAGTGTCAGATCCGGTCAGTCGTGCTGATCAAATCAGGTATGCACTGGAACTCAGCAGGGAGGGTGAGCACCCCTCTAGTCGATGTCATCGTGTCTCCAGCCAGGTCTCTACCTTCCTTGGCACCGATAGATTCCTCGCTCGATTCCCCGTCTATATCAACCGGGGTATCATGATTGTTAGTGAAGCCGATCTGATGGCTATGTTCTGGTTCAACCGGCTACGCTGGGGGGGGGGGCAGGAGCACCTTCTCCGTCGTTGCCCGCTTTACGAGCCCTCTTCTTGTGGATGAGGCTCCCGCTGGCGGCGGTATCGTCGCCAAAAATCTGGTCCAAGTTGTCAGAGGCAGAAGAAGACATTGTAATAGGTTAGAAGTTTTTAAAGATTAGAGAAGTCGAAGATTGGGGATTTTCGTGAGAGCAAAAAAAGCAACTTGAATGAATTGTGAAGAAAGGTGAGATCGGTAGTGGTATTTATAAGGAAAAAAGTATAAGGGTAACAGGTAAGGTAATTAATGTACGAGATAATCGGAGATATGGGAGAGACTGCTTCGAGAAACGCACGCCTCCAAATATTTCCTTTTTTTGAAATTGGCCTATCCTAGCCAGACAATTGGAAGGAAAGTTAATGAAAGCGTGCAAAGGGAAGATTTGATTCCAAAAAACGGTTACTGATAATTCTCCAAGTGTTACAAATCCTGACTCCAACCCCAACCTAGTACCAATGTTCAAGTCAGGAGGGACTTCTGTTAATAGCATTTTTTGGCAGGGCTCTAAAGAATAATTTTCTATCGAGCCAATACCTGGTAGGACCTTGAGGGGGACAATTCCAGCTCCCAGGTACCCGGAAGCTTCGGTGTCCCGATCTAAGAAGGACAATTCCAGCTCCCAGGGACCATGGCTGCCTTGTTAACCTGGTACCGGATGAAGCACTAGAAACTACCACCCAAGAAGGTCAGGTGCCATGCGGCGCCACTACTCCTTATAGCAAGTGAAGGCGGTACTGCGATACCACGTACCTAGTACCTCGCATCTACCCGATACCTTTTACCTTGCACCTAGGTACCATGACATCTACCTGGTACCCAGTACCGCGATATTAGCATAGAATCCAATCGAGATAGGTTTCCTACCCGCTAAGTAAGAAGAATGTCACTATGAAGATACTAGCATACTAGAACAAGCGCCACTCCAACAATAGTAGACCAGTACATTAGTGAACTGCACCATTAAGTACAGAATCAAAATTTTACTCCAAGCAACATAAAAGGAAGAGTTGACTTCCTCGCCATTTGACAGAATGTTTTTCTCAATGTCGTTTTAAAAGATCAGTCCGTCAATAATATTTGATAAAACCTCACAAAGCCTAAATCAGTTTGAGAACATAAATATAGTGGCAAGTGGGGTGTCGTCCATAGGGAGCGGAGTTAGCTAAACTAGTTAATGCTAAAGCAATGTTATGTATATATATATATATATATAATAGCGAAACATGAATTGGTGAAAATGTAAATGTGAATCACACTCTAAATAACACTAAATTTAATATGTAAACAAAATGAAGGGGGAATATGGAGTGAAGGATATATATAGATGATGGAAACTAAAGAGTTAATGGATACGAAAGTAAATACTGAGCAATGCAACAAACTTGTCAATAGCACGGCTATTCAAGGTAACCGACCTAGGATGTATAGAGTTGGTTATTTATCCCTAGAAGGTGGCCAACCTAGGATGTATAGTGCGGACCACCTATTAGGGATTAATCCGTGTAAACTACCAACCTAGGATGTATAGAGTTGGTTGTTTATCGGATTCTAGAAATGAAGCTCATCTACCTAACAATGACTCAATCGATTACAAATAGTCACCTTAGGATGTATAGTGATGACTTCTAACTCTCTCACGGATTCCGACCTAGGATGTATAGTGCCGGAAAACACGATCTAGGTTAGATTAAAACCGCGGTTCCAGAGTCGGAATTCATGACTTTTCGTCTATTCTTTAGAGCATTAAACAACTAAATAGGATGTATATCTAGATGCAATACTCATACATAATACAAAGATATCTTGCAAAGAGGATGTATCTACACAAGAAATCAATGATAAACATTCACAACAAGAATAGATCAATGGAAGATAGACATGAATATCAATATAATATCAAGTTTATGTACAAGCCCAATATTTAACTAACTACTCCATCAACCCCTTAGAGGGGATTTAGCTACTCATTACAACTAGGAAACCAAGAGAAAGGAGATAGAAATAACCCTTGGAGAACATCTCCTTCCTTGAAGTGGCTCCAATCTCCTAACTTCCTTGAAGTTGAGTAGAGAATGTGAGGATGAGAGAGAGGGAGAGAAACTAGATCTAAGAATGCTTAATCTCTGCTAAACGGAGTTAAAAAGCTTCTTAAAACGTTTCTATACTTTTCTATTTATACTAGATACAAAAATAGGTCACTTAAGCTTTGAAAATCAGACTGGCGCGCTCGGAGTGCGGGTGGAGTGCGGGTGAATTACCCGTACTGTACTCGCACTATATGGGTTGTCTGCAACTTCAGTTCTCGGATCAGGGCATTAGTGTTGGTGGAGTGAGGTTGAATCACCCGCACTTGACCCTCACTTGGAATCGCACTGTGATCGCACTTGAATCGCACTTCCCTGTTAGGTGCAAAATCTACTTCTGTTCTTGGTGCAAGTGCGGGTGGAGTGCGGTTTGATGACCCGCACAGTACCCGCACTCTAATATCAAGTGCCTCTTTAACTTCTCTGGTTTGGCATTAGTGCGGGTTGAGTGCGGTTGGATGACCCACACAGTACCCGCACTTTATCGTCAGGTTCAACATCAGCTTCTCTGGTTTGGCAACGGTGCGGGTGGAGTGCGGTTGGATGACCCGCACTTTACCCGCACTTTATCTCTTACTTGCATCCTGCCACGGCTATGAACTATGAGTGCGGCTGGCTGGAGTGCGGTTGGAGTGCGATTGCGACCCACACTGGACCCGCACTGTAGAGCTGTTTGCACTCTTTTGCCTTTTCTTTCGCCCTTTTTCTGCCGGAATCACCGTAGTATGCTTCCAAACCTGTCTCTGTATCATTTCCTACAAATAAGCACAAAATAACCCATTAGAGATACAAAAATGCACGAAAACAGAACATAAGGTAAGGATCTGAGGGCCTAAATATACAACATATTTGGCCCGATCAAACACCCCCCAAACCAAACCTTTGCTCGTCCTCGAGCAAGTCTAATCGAAACAGTAAGATGCCAACTGAATTTAATTTCTATATACCTAAAAAATATCTCAACAATGCCGCAAGTCCAATGTGTGATATGATACAAATAGGTGTGATAGAGAGGAGAAAAACATATGCACAAGATCGAGAGCAATTTGGAGACACCCAAGGGAGGCTCGTACGAACACGAATCCCACACCTAAAGACATTCATGAATTAGGACAAATTACTCCCATACCTTGAGCATAATTCGCTTCAATTCTAAAGCTCACATGGATTCTCTGTTTTCTTTCCTCAAGAGTCCTAAGTTCCACACAACAAGTATGCAAAGAAGATTCTGCATAAGATATAAGCAATGAACTATCCTAGGAACGAGTCACCATGCCATGGATGTGAAAGATCGTGCTTCAACTGACATTCCCAAACGAGACTTACCTGGATCAAAAAGGGCTTTTCAACCGGTTATAGTGTGGCTGTGGAGTTGAATGAGTTTACACAAAAATATGGACATTTGGAGTTCAAACTCACCAATCATGCTAGAATACATCCCTACTACCACACCATGTTCTTTTCTCGCTTAAATGCAACCCTCTAGGAAACCATTTAACCCATATTTGTGCCTTCAACATTGCATTTCGTTTGAGCGATTTTAGCATAAAACACTCCCATTATGGCACTTCAAGTACAATCTTTCTTTTAATTAATTTTTTTTTCTTTTTTAACAATTTCCCAATCACAATGTTGTACTCCATTTGGGTTGTTACAATTTCCCTTTCTTAGGCATTTAGGGCACATAACTAAGGTTCTTACCCCTTTCCTTGCCTATTTTCAACAATTATTTCATTTTACCCGTTAGGACCATTTTAACCCTTTTCATCACTACCATTTCCCATCCTAACATGATTAGTACAAGGGTAGGCATGTGTTTGGCTATTGGGTATATGGTTGAATGTGGTACCAAATGAAAGGGTAAGTGTTTGGCTTCAAATTGGCTTTGGAGCACACAATATGGTAAGTGGTGTTTAGGCTATAGAGGTAATTCAATACACATACATTCCTTAATATCACTTCCACAACCATCTAAAAAGGGAATGAAAGCACCCATCATGCAATTCACAAAATGATGCAAGTCCTATGGCACATGACATACATGACGAGAGGAGTGTTTAAGAATAATCAATAATGCACTCAGAAAACGCACTTTCATTCTTGTGTTTGTGATCTCACGGGTATCTCCACTATTAGAACAAGACATGGGAACAATGAGTCCCCAATACTTAACACCAACGGGTGGGACGAACCCATGATGGTGCATGCTAACCCTCAAGTGGCATCAAACTATATCACAAGGTCAGAGCACATATAAGGAACTCGTCAAAAGCACACTCTAGAGGCATCATACCCATACTGGATTACAGTTTGAAAAAAAAATGGACAAGCGACAAAATTGAAAAATTGGACACTAAACTGTACAAGGCGGAGGCGTGATGCACCCCCAACCCAAAACTCAACAATGTCCTCATTGTTGGAAAGAACAAGCATAATCGCAATAAATGGCGGGATGAGGGATCAACACCCCCAAACTGAATCTAGACATACATTCAACCATGCTCATTCATAATAACAAAAACAAAATCGCATTCATTGAAAGCTTAAGTACAAAACCGAAGGTAGAAAACTCCCTTTAGAAGGAAGATTGTTCGATGTCCATGCGTGTTGTTGTGTGCTTCCCAAAAGATGCACAACCTGTTAGGATTATGCTCAATGGCAAGAGTGTAATATTGTAATTGACAATCTTCTCATATTAATAAAGTGAATTCTGATTCTTACAATTACTTATAGCATTTATTATTATAATTGTCAAGGTAAATAATCATAAGGTCAAAAGACTATGAGACATGAAGAATTGTTCATACATCCGTATATGTATGAGGTAGACACAATTCTTTAGTTAGTCTTGAATAACGTTCACAACTTAAGTTAAAGGTTGGGCACCTCTATCTTGTTAAATTTTTAGAATTCTTTTACTAGTATTTGAGTGGGATCAAATGAATATGATGAGTCTAAAATCATCGAAAGGTTTTCGAGTAAAAGAATCTAGTGCACTAGGTGCATTGAACTGGATCACAATGAAATTTTTTATCTAGAACCATCACTAGATATAAGTCTTTTCATTAAAGAGGACAATCGGAGAGTCTATCTTAATCCTGAGATAAATGAAGGACTTATAGTTGCAAGTGTTATCATTAGAGCTATCAATGAGTACGATTATATAGCATAGTCTATCCTCGATAGTTTGGTTGTATACATTTGTTAATCGATAGAGGACTTCATTTATAGATATGGACATCATGGCTCCATTTATTAAATGAGAGTATAATATAATCATATGGATGTTTTGAGGTATTGGATATTAAATCTCAACGTTGAGTTTTCAATAATGATTATTGAAAACATGGCTTCTGGACAAGTCAAAGTATCCAAGTTCGAAATGTGGTCATATGAGGAAATATGGTAACTTGGAGAGCTATAGGCGGTCTATGAGCTCTTGGCGATTACTGATATTATTCACGAGGATACACCATCTCCTATAAGATTGTCTAGGGTATGAATGAGAAACATCTCCTTATTCTATCTTTATTTAAGAGTTCAATTTTAGCTCTTTAGTGGAATGAGTTAAAATTAATAGATTGGACCTAAGTGAATCATTTGTATATTGTGATTAGGTTGTGTCTATTGACGCTTAAATTTAGATAGCCCGCCAAGATCCCCAATCCACACGTATTTGTATTGATCACTTGATATATTCTACCGGGCCGATTTAAGGGTCCATCTAGAATTGTTTTTAATATATCAAGAATATAATATGTCTATTATTTAATTAATGGGCTGCACTATTATATTATTATATTAAAAGGAGACATGTGGGCTTGTTTATTTTAGTAAGAATAGGTCTGGTTCACATGTGGGCTTTTATTTAAAGTCCAATGGATTAAATGAAATAAGAAAATAATATATGGCCCATTTATATAAGTGGGGCGGCAAGGTGTATATATTAACCTAATATATTATTTTGTTTCATTGTTTTAATTAAATAAGAATTAGTTAATTTATTAATTAATTGTTTAATTAAGAAACAAATCTTTTTCTGATCAGGAAATATATTTCCTAAAGTTATACTATTGGTAGTAGTATGTTAAAAGTAAAAGACTTGTTTGATAAGAAAATAAATAATTAATTTTATTTATTTAATCAAATAAGAAGTCTTTTTATTTAGTCAATAAAAGAATAAAAATATCTATGAGTTGGATTAGGTTTTGAAGTCTAAAGGTTGATGGAAATTAGGGTGCAACACAAACTCTTTTTGGTATGTGATTTGCGGCAACCTTAATCTATTTAGAGGAAGATTTCGGCAATCCTAAATAGAAGAGGAAGCAAAATTTCGGCCACCTATATAATTCCACATATAGAATTCGGCCACAATAGTTGATTGAATGATTCAATTTTTCTTCTTCTTCTCAATTCATAGAAAAGGATAATTTTTATTCCACTAAACATAAAAGAGAGAAGAGATTATTCTTTGATAGTACACTGATTGCTTGTTCATCAATAAGCTTGTGTGTACAACATCGAATTAGGTTCACGCGAGTTTCGATCATTAGATTGAAAACTCAAAAGTGACCGGAATAATTTTTGTCTTCTTTTGATTGTTTTGTGACTAACAAAAGAAAAAGAAAACTTTGTTCATTCATTCTCAGGTTTGCAATTCAAAGAAAAAAGGAGACCACGCTCCTAGGTGATTCATGTACGTGTTCGGATTGGAAGATCTCACGGTACTGTTCACGGGGGGGGGGGGGGGGGGGGGGGGGGTACTGTTCACGATCACTGTTCACAGGGGTACTGTTCACAATCACTGTTCATATGGGTACTGTTCACGGGCATCGGAAAAGATTTTGCGGATTACCAATCGACGTAAGTCAATCGGATCACGCATCAAGAGGTATTTAACTCTAACCGTATATATTTGAGTTTAATTAATTAAAAGGTTAAGGTTCAACTTTGAGAAAAATTTTAAAACCATAAGAAATCTATTTTTTGTTTCTTCCGCTGCATTTTATATCGATTTTTTCCTACACAACCTAGCTTAAAACCACACAACAACTCTACCAAACGAATATTAAATGCGAAAAGAAAAGAAAAATAAGTCTAAACCGTTTAAAAGAAAATACAAATATAAATACAAGCAATAAAAGTCCCAGAATAATAACAACAAAGAAAAAGAATGGATGGTCAATCGTCATCGGAAAAATCCCTCTCCGGTTCACTGGCGATCCCTTTTCCCTTGGGGTCGATCTCTGATCTGATTTGCTCTTCATGCTCCCTCCTGGATTTCTCCATTGCAGCCCGGAGCTCTCCCCCATATGGGTCAATGTCTGGCCCCCCTGAAGGAGGTGAGAAAGTAGCTGGCCTCTTCTTCTTCTATGGTTAACTTGGAAGACTGAGTGCCTCCCTCATGTCCGTGAGGTTGCCCCAAATGTCCGTAAAATACTCATTGGCTTCTGCCCTGCTCTCAGTAATCTGCCTCCTGTTTTCGGCGACCTCGGTCCTGAGGTTCTCGAATCCTGTAAGCAAAGTCTGCCAAGGAACCTCTCCAAACGTCTCCTACATGGGTGGGGAAACAGCGGGCCCATAATCACCATACTCGAGGTAAACCGGCTCCACATCTGGTTGTTCCAGGATTTCTTCAGCCTGTCTGCTCGTGCTGCCCCCTCGAGCAGGTTTCCTCCTCCCTGTTCGGACCCTGACACCAGAGGGGTCCCGCTCTCTGACCTGGTCATTCCATGTAAAACGCCCAACTGGCCCCAAACCGCATTCGAAAGAGTCAAATCCAAAATCTACTCCGGCAGTTCTGCAGAATGCGGTGATGAGGCTAGAGAAGATGAGTGGCTGCTTGTCCACCCTGACCCCTCCCAACTCGAGTATCTCTCTCTTGATCAGAAAGCCTATGTTGACCAACTGATTCTGCAGTATACAGTACAGGATCATTGCTGCATTGAAGTTCACTGAAGTCCTGTGCTTTTTGGGGATCAAGGAATGGGAGATGAATACATGCCAGAAACCCAACTCACTCCTTAAGTTGGTGTGCTTCATGCGGTGATCAGGGGCCACCCAAAAATCCATTGGATGGATCACTAACTGATTTGCAAAATCCAC
This sequence comes from Dipteronia sinensis, assembly GCA_033220585.1. NCBI lineage: Eukaryota > Viridiplantae > Streptophyta > Magnoliopsida > Sapindales > Sapindaceae > Dipteronia > Dipteronia sinensis. Next base: position 36,862,289 of record CM065637.1, read on the forward strand.
ATTTTGGGTCACGAAAAATTCACTCCAAGTCACCCCCTGCTTTAGACGTCCGACTGCTTCGGGATCAACTGGAAGCTCAGTCCTATAGTACCTGTTAATGTTCGCTATAGTCATCCGGACTTCTACCCTGCGGACCAGAACCGAAGAAGTGCGCTGAAAAGTTTCAGGTACCATTCCAGCAAAGAATTCTTCGACCACACGTCGACAATACATCGGGGGGGGGGGGGGGGGGGGGGCTAACAAAGGTTTCCCATCCCCTTGTTTCAACCATTAGAGGAATTGGGGTGCCCTCTAGCTCTTCAACTGCTATCCCCCTCTCCGCCACTATGTAACGCTCCCTGAAATATTCTAAACGGTCCTCGAAATCTGGGTGTCTCATGCATGGCGGTGGAACTTGGGGTCCTCTCCGCGGTCTTTGTTCGGAACCCTGACTGGCTTGCCTAGCTAATTTCCTGGTTCTTCCTGACATCTGCACAATAAACAACAGTTTTAAGGCAATATTCGGATCAAAGAACCATGAGGTTATGATGAAGGAATTTGAAAGGAAAAAAATGCTGTTAGGAGGATAAAGTGCGGGTGAAGTGCGGGTGAATGACCCGCACTGTGACCGCACTCTAACTCGTTACCAGATACCAGCACATGCAGAATTTCAATTCATGCATACATTTCATAATCTCAGCACATTATCGACCGAATGAACCCCAATAGGACTCTAACTCATGTATAGGCTTCCATTCAACCATATAAACCTAAATTCATAGTTTGAATACCCAAATGCAATAGAAAATCAATGTAACCGTGAACACATCACATGCATAATTAGATAACACCCATCATTCCATCCTCTTAGATATTAGCAAAGGCAAAAACAAAAGTTCAAAACCCTAACTAATGAAGTTCATGCATAAGAGGAAAAAGAATTTTGATAAAGAGGGTTAGGGTTTGGATTAGAGAGATATGTAATGAAATTAGAGTAAGAATCCATACCTTGGTTGCCGAAAAATCAAAAACGTGGCACACACGGAATACCTTTCAGTTGAGAAGAGGGAAAAATTTGAAGTTTGTTGTGTTGTTTTGTTTTTTTGTGGCAAGTGGAGCCCTAGAGAACGACGGGCAGTATATATACTGCGAGACCAAAGTGCGGGTGGAGTGCGGGTGAATGACCCGCACTTTACCCGCACTTTATTACCTAATGCTTTCGGAGTGCGGGACGAGTGCGGGTGACTGACCCGCACTATAACCGCACTGTTCCCCTAGACAGACTCCTGAACTCTGCCTTGCAACTGTATCTGCACCAACACTAAACCCATTAAACATTCTCAAGCATTCTCAAAAGTTTACAATAACAAAAACTAACCATCCGAAAAATACAAATAAAAATAAAAACACTAAAACAAATTCAAAAGTGAGTGCAATGCACTCAAAGTGGGACCCGGTCAACCAAATGAGGTTTTACCGGAATGGGGAGCAAATTCAACTTTGCCACCCAAACCGGTGCCAAATGCCTATGCACTGCATCTCTGCCCACTTCCCTCATTTGTCCGACTAGGTCCTTTCGAACCCATATTTGTTTAACCCTTGGTGGGTTCATCCTAGATCCAACTCTACTTGTTTTGAACCATTGGAAACTAAATCAATAAGCTTTAGTGTGCCCTTTTTTGGCACAAAAGTAACAAGTAATAGGACGGTTAGGGAAACTCCATGTTCGATTGTTGGCGTGCGCCACTTTCTGTTGTCCGAATCTGAGGGATTTGACATTATTTTCTATCACAGCGAGTTGCTCAATCAAATCACACTCCTTGACCTTGGCCCGCTTCAACTCATTATCTTTCATGCTCAACTATTCTTGCAATTCCCTTACCGCCCTTACGGACTCCTCCACACCTAGTTGAAGTTTCCTTGTCCTTCTCCCATAGTCTTCTTCAAACTCTTCTGAGAGCTTTGCCAATGCATCTAAGTTCTTGGAGACTAACTCCTTTTTGGTGGCAAGCTCCACTACTTGCTCTTTTAACCCGTTGTTCACTGTTGAGAGATCATGCAATTTCATCTTCAACTGTCCATTCTCAGCCTTAAGCAAATAAACCTCCAGTTTGAGCTTTGTGTTGTCTTGCTCAAGCTCACCTAATTGTTCGAAAAGTTCAGTATTTGCTTCCTCCTCTTCGAATTCTGATTCTTGCCTTTCCTTAATGCAGTCTTGGTTTCCCAATTCCATCTCCTTAACACCCTCAAAGGCTTGCACAAGGGTGAGCACCCGGATTCTTTTCTTTTTGGAATTTGGTGCCTCCAAGACTAAACAATCTCTGACTTGGCTTGTTCCGGGGGATGTTACCTTAAAGTTTACACTTTTACCTCCACAGCTGAAGGAAATGTCCCTAGAACAAATATCAACTACCATACTCGCTGTGGCCATGAATGGCCTCCCCAACAGTAGTTTCCAGTCCCTACTACTGGATTCTCCTCGTTTGCAATCCAACACAACAAATTCTACCGGCACCATCAAACCGTGCACATGCACATAAACTTCCTCCACGATACCAACTGGGGTGACGGGAGAATTGTCCGCCATGATGAGAGTCTGGGAGGTGGGCTTGATTGACTGAATCTTTAGTTGTTCGTATACCTCTAAAGGCATCATATTGATGCTAGCCCCCATATCAAGGACAACTCCCATCTTTGGTGAATTCTCAATTTGTACCTCTATGACGAAACTCCCAGGGTCCTCAAGTTTAATGGGAGAGTATATGTCACTTCCCCTTTCTTCCTTGTCTGTGACCTCTACCATACTTTCCTCGGTTTCATCAATTCCTTACTGGACGACCTCTAACACGTTAACATGTTCATCGGAGTTTGATGCCTTATCCTTGTTCTTGACCAATGCATCAAAAATCTGTGCCAACTGAGTTTCTATCTTCTTCAGTGACGCTCCATGACTATTTGCTCTCTGATCATTGGACTGCATGTAAGCTGTCATCCGTTGCTCAGAGGCATGCAAAGTGTTCTTGAGGGCTTCCGACCCGATACCAACAGTTTTGATCACTGTGCTCACTATCTCCTCTAGAGATTTGTCCTTTGGTTGGCTAGCGGAAGCGTGGGAATTGAAGTTGGATGGTGGGTTACTACTTGAACTTCCCTATTGATTGTTGTTGTTTGACCCTCCTTGATTGTATCTATTATATTCCCGGTTTTGGTACCCTTGGTTGTTGTTTCCACCTTGGAAATTGGTGTTGCCACCTTGGTAAGTAGTTGCTCCTAGGTGGTTATTGTTGGACCAAGACAAGTTTGGGTGGTTTCTCAACGCTGGATTATATGTGTTCGAATATGGGTCATTCCTTGGCCTTGGAAATTCCCCAAGGGCTTGGGCTTGCTCTTCTTGACTGAAATGCCCTTCTCCTCCTTCTATCTCTCCCATGACTTGACTCACTCTTTGGGAGGACCCTGGTTTTCCGGTTATAAGCTCCTTGATTGATTGAAGCTCCTTGTTCATTCTAGACATCTTGATTTGAACTTGGGTATCCTGACCCACTTCTATTCTTCCACCCCTTCTCACATGTGATGTCCTCTGTTGTGAGTTCTGGGCAATCTTCTCCAGAATGTCATAAGCTTCAACTGCCCTCTTGTCTGCTATGGTACCTCTGCATGCATTATCCACTACATTTGTGTTATCGGTGAAAGTCCACTATAGAAGGAATTAACCTTCAGCTCTGGATGGTATGTATGCGGTGGAATTTGAGCTAACAATAAGTTAAACCTCTCACATGCCTCATGGATTGGTTCACCGTCCTCTTCGACAAAGGATGCTATCTTCAACCTTAGGTCTTTTGCTTTCTGTGACGGAAAATATTTGTTGAAGAAGACCTTGCAAACCTGACTCCATGTCACCAGTGATCCTGGCCTCAAGTTCATGTACCATGTCATGGCAGCATCTTTCAGACAATACTGGAAACACCCGAGATGAAGCTACTCCCTTGTCAGTACTGCTTGGCGAGCCATTACCGGGAAGGTTTCTAGGGTGGCCCCATATTGTTTCATAAATTGGAGGCAATCCTTGGTAGTTCGCCCACTAAACGATGGCAGGAGGCTAATATGCATAGTTTTCAACTCATACTGCCTTGTTACATCATCCAGTACTATGGCAGTGGGCACATTACCTACAAACGGGTGTGTGTACTCGCCCATGGTGAGACCTAGCTGTTCATCCCCATGTACACTTCCCTCATTCTCTCGAGCCTGCTGCTCATTCTGATTATGATCGTCCATGTTTCCTTCTAACTGCCCGGTTCTTCTACCCAACTGATTGATGTTATCGATAACTGGCAACACTGTTCCTCTTAACGATCTTCTTCCGTGCATATACTTAAAATCCTAAAATTTTAAAACAAATAAAGCACAACGTAAACGAGAAACAGATAAGGTAGAGCAGAAATATTACTAAACTATAAATTTTACTTATGCAAAACTAATTAAACTAAACATGCCGCTCCCCGACAGCGGCGCCATTTGACAGAACATTTTTCTCAATGTCGTTTTAAAAGATCAGTCCGTCAATAATGTTTGATAAAACCTCACAAAGCCTAAATTAGTTTGAGAACATAAATATAGTGGCAAGTGGGGTGTCGTCCACAGGGAGCGGAGTTAGCTAAACTAGATAATGATAAAGCAATGTTATGTATATATATATATATAATAGCGAAACATGAATTGGTGAAAATGTAGATGTGAATCACACTCTAAATAACACTAAATTAAATATGTAAACAAAATGAAGGGGGAATATGGAGTGAAGGATATAGATAGATGATGGAAACAAAGGAGTTAATGGATACGAAAGTAAATACTGGGCAATGCAACAAACTTGTCAATAGCACGACTATTCAAGGTAACCGACCTAGGATGTATAGAGTCGGTTATTTATCCCTAGAAGGTGGCCAACCTAGGATGTATAGTGCGGACCACCTATTAGGGATTAATCCGTGTAAACTACCAACCTAGGATGTATAGAGTTGGTTGTTTATCGGATTCTAGAAATGAAGCTCGTCTACCTAACAATGACTCAACCGATTACAAATAGTCACCCTAGGATGTATAGTGATGACTTCTAACTCTCTCACGGATTCCGACCTAGGATGTATAGTGCCGGAAAACACGATCGAGGTTAAATTAAAACCGCAGTTCCAGAGTCGGAATTCATGACTTTCCGTCTATTCTTTAGAGCATTAAACAACTAAATAGGATGTATATCTAGATGCAATACTCATACATAATACAAAGATATCTTGCAAAGAGAATGTATCTACACAATAAATCAATGATAAACATTCACAACAAGAATAGATCAATGGAAGATAGACATGAATATCAATATAATATCAAGTTTATGTACAAGCCCAATATTTAACTAACTACTCCATCAACCCCTTAGAGGGGATTTAGCTACTCATTACAACTAGGAAACCAAGAGAAAGGAGATAAAAATAACCCTTGGAGAACATCTCCTTCCTTGAAGTGGCTCCAATCTCCTAACTTCCTTGAAGTTGAGTAGAGAATGTGAGGATGAGAGAGAGGGAGAGAAACTAGATCTAAGAATGCTTAATCTCTGCTAAACGGAGTTAAAAAGCTTCTTAAAACGTTTCTATACTTTTCTATTTATACTAGATACAAAAATAGGTCACTTAAGCTTTGAAAATCAGACTGGCGCGCTCGGAGTGCGGGTGGAGTGCGGGTGAATTACCCGTACTGTACTCGCACTATATGGGTTGTCTGCAACTTCAGTTCTCGGATCAGGGCATTAGTGTTGGTGGAGTGAGGTTGAATCACCCGCACTTGACCCTCACTTGGAATCGCACTGTGATCGCACTTGAATCGCACTTCCCTGTTAGGTGCAAAATCTACTTCTGTTCTTGGTGCAAGTGCGGGTGGAGTGCGGTTTGATGACCCGCACAGTACCCGCACTCTAATGTCAGGTACAATTCTGCTCTTCTGTCTTTGGTGCAAGTGCTGGTGGAGTGCGGTTTGATGACCCGCACAGTACCGGCACTCTAACGTCAGGTGCAATTCTGCTCTTCTGTTCTTGGTACAAGTGCGGGTGAAGTGCGGTTTAATGACCCGCACAGTACCCGCACTCTAATATCAGGTGCCTCTTCAACTTCTCTTGTTTTGCATTAGTGCGGGTAGAGTGCGGTTGGATGACCAGCACAGTACCCGTTCTTTATCGTCAGGTGCAATATCAGCTTCTCTGGTTTGGCAACGGTGCGGGTGGAGTGCGGTTGGATGACCCGCACTGTACCCGCACTTTATCTCTTACTTGCATCCTGCCACGGCTATGAACTATGAGTGCAGCTGGAGTGCGGTCGGAGTGCGGTTGCGACCCGCACTAGACCCGCACAGTAGAGCTGTTTGCACTCTTTTGCCTTTTCTTTCGCCCTTTTTCTGCCGGAATCACCTGCAGTATGCTTCCAAACCTGTCTCTGCATCATTTCCTACAAATAAGCATAAAACAACCCATAAGAGATACAAAAATGCACGAAAACAGAACATAAAGTAAGGATCTGAGGGCCTAAATATACAACATATTTGGCCCAATCACTATTTAAAGCGCCATAAATGAGACCAAGATGTCAACCAAATCGCGGTTTAAATGCAACGGTAATTGGAGGGATCAAATCCCGCGCTTTTAGCCTTGATCTCTGTTAACACCCTTGCGACCACTACCACAGAGGTGATGGCCGGGGGTAGGTACTTTTGGTACCTACTTTGTTCGAACGGCGATGGATGTTAAAAACTAATGCTAACATGAGATGAAAGAGAATATAATGGTTTCATTATTAATCGCGTATAATGTACGAAAATCTCTCAAATACTCTTAATCTCTTTGGAGTACAGTAGGGTGACAATCTTGTGCCTGTCAAAAAGTAGATCATCCCCTAGGCCGTGTTCCCAAGACCGAATTTAGGCCTCCCTCAAACCTCTCCTGCTTGGTCCCTTTATACACAGTCTAGATAGGTTAAATTTATGACTCTCTCGCCATGATTCTCTAAATCCCCTCCCTCCTTACCGAGCGGGATATTTCATTTAAAAGTCATTGACTTTGGATTAATAACGGATTTGAGAATATCTTAGGTGGAGATAAGTTTATTTCCTTTTTGCTTCAATCACTTGCTCTACACGTATGCAGTGTATCAATATTCGTTGGAGTGTAGATATGATCCCACGTTCCTTCATGGCATGATTCCCCATAGAGGTCGTCGAGTATGGCGTTTACTGTTTCGTAGAGCGAGGTAGATTCATTCCCTAGTCTTGGTACTGGGAGCTTGGTTTGACCTTTCCAGGTCCCTTGGAGCTTAAAAATTGCAACTGTGGGCGCTCTTCGGTGGTAGCGGGGCTTCGACGAGTTTCCTCCTATTTGTCCAAATAAGTCCGAACCTTCCCTCGGTGATGTGGAGCAATACTATAATGCGAGCTAGGTGCCTAATAGGTTCTTCTGAGCTTGGAGAGAATGGCAGGTTTTTGGGGAGGCTGAGAGGTAATCATGACCTTAGGGAGCCTGGATCATCATGCGTCTGGCAGTCCCTAAATTCTTGCACTTCAGTGTTAGGAGCTCGATCCGATCGTGTTGGGCTCCATCTTGGATGTTTCCAGAGCTCGACGACCTTTCTTCGCTTCTGTGGGGTGGCTCCACAGCTCGACCCTGGGACCCGCTGTTCCATGGTGGGTAATCTTGGGCCTGGATTCGGGCTAGGAGGGTGGAGAATTTCCCGTTGGTCCCTAGCCAAATTTGGCTATTAACATACTCTGAGCAACATAAAAGGAAGAGTTGACTTCCTCGCCATTTAAAGCGCCATAAATGTGACCAAGATGTCAACCAAATCGCAGTGTAAATGCAACGGTAATTAGAGGGATCAAATCCCGCGCCTTTAGCTTTAATCAACGTCTTTCAATGCCTAAAAAAGGACTCCAAATAATTCTCAATAAAATGATTAAATTCTCATGAATGAGAGGGAAGGAGTCCATAAATACGGCAATTGAAGACAACATTTGGGGGGATTCTAAAGGCTTTTTTTGGTTACAAAAACTGTGAGAGTTTTCAGACCACCATTGAGAGGAAGAGCATCCACTTATCGACACGAACGAGTTCTCCTTCGCCATTTTGTCTAAAAAGAGAGAGAGAGAGAGAGAGGAACAATAGCTTGTAACTCGAGATTTTACTAGCCTAGTTATGAATGTTAATAAAATAGCTTCTTCATCACCTATTTATTATACACATGTACTATTGTTCCCTTTTTTTACTTTGTTACATTCATTCCATCTAAATTACTGTACGAGAGAGATATCTCCCCGACGCGACCTGCCTAGTAGCAGTCTGAGAGTGTTAATTGAAATTCTAATGTTCGGTTAACAGTTTCTTTTATTTCATTTTTGGTTTTTGTGTTGTTGAATTTCCAGGTTCATAAGTACATGCACGGTCGTCATTCTTTGAGAGGTGCATTATTTCCAACAAATGACAATATTAATTGCATTGGAAGATTGACCAGACAGTTCGAAGAGAATCAGCTAGAAGAAGATATGGCAGAAGGAGTGCCATCAGAAGTACAAGAGCAAGTAGCTCAAGATGAGGTAGATTTGAGACTCACCATTGGAGAGTATACCCTTCCGTCATAGGCAATCAACCTACATCAATTGTTTTGGACGATGCTGCTTAACAGTAAGAACTAAAGGGAATGCATATCAACCTACTCCCATCCCTCTAGGGGCTACCTACAGAGGATTGCTTACAATTTATGAAGGAGTACAGTGTTGTGCTAGAGGACATTCCCTATAGTAGCTCGGTACATCGTACTCATCAGGGAGCAGTTACATATACAGTGTTTCTAATACTGTCTGAAAGAGTGTGCCAAGTAGTGGTACATGGCTTTGAGAGCCAGCTCACTAACCACCTAGGCCTAAGTCTACAAAACATTTTACAACAAGTTTTTCCCAACAGCAAAGGCTAAAGAGTTGAGAGTGAAGATAGCCACTTTTGCAAAGGAAGATGGAGTGCCCTTCCATGAGGCATGGGCGAGGTTCTAGATATTGCTTACAGAGATTTGACCTCATACTTATCCAGATGAGCTGAAGGTCACATCATCTACAGTGGTCTTACCTCTATAACTCAGATGTCGGTTGACAATGCATGTGGAATGACCATTGTAGATAAGAGAGATGCAGAGGCTTACAAGATTTATAAGAAGCTAGCTCAAAATTCACAGTAGAGGACCTCAAGCACAAAGAGAGGTGGAAGATTGGAGATAGATGAAGGCACGGGGATAGTTATAGAGATGTCAAGAATGGTTGAAGAGTTGCAGTCAATGAATGAATATATGAAGTCTATGATTAAGCCTAGTGCCAAAGCAAGCCAGGTGACAGGAGAAACCGTAAGTGGAAGAAAAGGAAATTTGGGGCAGCAGGTCCTTTCTCTGTCTCTTTCTTGGGTGTTTTTATGTGTATTTTTGGCTCTTTTGGTTGATGTTGCAGGCATTAAGTGAAAAGTTATGATGAGGGACAAAAAGGACAAGTGGTGCAAAAATGCGGTGAAGAAGGCCATAGTGCGCGAGCATACCCGTGCACTACCCGGGCTACACCAATGCACAGGAAGAGGATTTCTAACGAGGCCAAAGTGCACGGGTATTACCCGTGGACTACCCATACAATCCATCAGACCAAGGAGCAGATCCTCAGGCAAGAGCCAACTGCACGGGTCTCTTACCCGTGCACAACCCATGCACATTGCACAAACATAAAGAAAAATGATGATTGTACGGGTAATGTACGGGTCCTTTACCTATGCTATACGGGCATCAGTTACAGGCCACATCAGTAAAATCAGACCCATTTCAAGAAACATATATATATAGGATCATATGTTAGGTCATGAGGGCAACCATACACTCATTTCATTCATATCTTTCTCTCTCTAAATCTAAAAACATTTCTCTCCCAAAATCATCCAAAACCCATCATCATCTTCATCAATTGCTACTGAAAAAGGACATTAGAGGTGGATTTGAGCTTGAAGAAAGAAGGTTCTACATTGCTTCTTTCTAATTCCCTCATTTTTATCTTTGTATTTCATTTGTCATGAGTAGCTAAATCCCATTAAGGGATTGATGTGATTCACATGTAAATATGGGTATTTGTAATGAACTCAATTTCTTTTAGTAAGGGGTCGTTTGTTTTTTTGTCTGAATACTGAATAGTCCTGAATTTTTCTGAAGACTGAATAGTGACTGAAATCTGAACTTGAATGACATGTTTGTTTTTTTTCCTCACATTTGAATGTATTGTCAATATGTTTGTTTTTTTAATGTAAAATTGTCTGACACTAAGTGATTTTACATTTATACCCACGTTAAACAATTATACATATATTATGGAATATAAACAATCTAAAAATAATAATTATATATGAACACATATGATCATAATCTTTTTCTTCAATTACAAATAAACTTCATTTTTATTAAGAAAAGAAAGGTTTTTTTTTTCAAAAAATAAAATGGACAGCATGAAAACTCACACAAAATACTTTAAAAAAATAATATATAAATACATAACCCTAATATCATAATAAAATATTGATATTAAACACCAATATGAGAAGTGATTAGGGTTGTTTTTTATTTTTAAAACTATTTAAAATAAAAAATACATTAAAATAAATATGTTTGACCCATATATAATTATGATGAAATTGAAAATATGTTATATAAAGGGGATAGTATCGGAAGAAAAGATTTTGGATTTCATTTAATGCAATTCAGTGTTTGCAATTAAGTGAAAAGTCAGGATTAATTACTTTTTATTTTAAGTTGTTTTTTGACATTTTTAAGTTGTTTGACCACTTATAAAAACAAACAAAACAACTTAATAATTATGATTCAGATCCATTAAGTTTTAAGTGGAAAAAACAAACGACCCCTAAATCTTTCTAGTATGTTCTATTCATTGGTTTTAATTGATTTCAAGAACAAATTGTTTTGGATTGTAAATGGCTCTTATTAACATGGTTTTTTGTCAAGGGTCCAAAGGAGAATTTTGCACCAAAAGCATCTACCTTGTAGGGACCAATCCCAGCTCCCAGGTACCTAGCGGGATCGATAACATGACCTAGAGGAAATCAGTACCTGGTAAACACCAGACCCTCGATTACCAACCTATCTAGATGAAGCACCAGAGGCATTCAACCAGAAAGAACATGTACCACGGCGGGCATCCATTCTGACACCTAACGAAGGCGGTACCACGATATCGTAGACCTAGTGCCTTATAGGTACCCGGTCCCTCATGTCTGGAACCCTGGTACAACGACGCATACCTAGTGTTCCAGAACACCTTGACATTAGCCAGAGATCAACCAAGACAGGCCCCGACATGCTCAGCAAGACAAATATCATTACGAAGCCACCAGCATGATAGAATAAGCGCCACACCAGTAAGTCAGAACAGTACACTAGTGTACCATGCCACCAGGGCGTAAAACCAGTGTACCTCTCTAAGCAACGCAAGCTATGAAAGTTGACTCCTTCGCCAATTAAAGCGCAATAAATGAGACCAAACGGTGAACCGAATCAGAGTTTAAACATGACAGTAATTAATGGGATCAAATCCCGCGCCTTTAGCCTCACTTAACTACTTTCAATGCCTAAAAATGGACTCCAAATAATCCTCATAAATGCAACCAGATTCTGAAGGATATGAGGACCTATACATACGGCCTTGAAGGACAAAGAGAGGGGGGATCGATTTTTTTGGATAAGAAAAAGAAAGATTTCTATACCTAGAGAAACTTCTGGTGAGTTCTCTAAAATCAATGAGAGTTTAGGATAATCGCTGGACGGATAATAGCCACTTATCGACATAAACGGAATTCTCCATCTCCATTTTGTGTTAGAGAGAGTGAATAGAGTGTTGTAACCTTTACACAGTACTTATTCTAATAAAACAGTATCATTTATCTTCCTTCTGTGAGTTGACAATCATATCAATTTTCGTCTCACCATCTATCTCAGCACCATTAAGTTCTGCAACATTGAGATGTGCTATGACTTTCATCATGTGATCTTTCACAGCCTGTCCATGTTTCATCCTAAGATTCATAAAAGCATTCACCGCCTCTCTCTTAGTCGACCTAGACCTCATAGTAAACATCTCTTCAAGAGACATCATTATATCAGTAGCAGACTCCATTCCTTCATGCTGCTGTTGCAACACGTCGGAGATAGTGGCCATAATGTAACATTTGGCCATATCATCTGAAGTCTTCCATTGCTCATACTCATCTCTTTGCAAAATATTAGATTCATTATTAGGAAGGGGTGGTTTAGGAGTAGTCAGAACAAACTTATGCTTTTCACTTTGCAGCAACAACCCAATTTTCCTTTTCCATGTGACATAATTATCTCCAGTTAAAGTGTTATCTTTAAGGATGTTCATAAGCGATGGAGTCATGATTTCTGAATAAAACAAAATTATATATGAGTAAATAATCATGATAAAGCACTTTTTAAATATTTATCTTGAATTAAATAAATAATTCAATCATAAAAGTTCAACGGTGATCCAACACCCATAAATGTTACGCCTCCTCTGGGAGTACGTACCATTTACCAGTTGGACTAGGTCCCACCTAATTGTTAACATAACAACCAGCGTTTTCAATTTTAGCCTTGCAATTTTATTAACAAGAACTCTCAGGAGGATATTAATAAAATCACATTGAGTGTGTTACCAAGATATCGACCCTCAATTTTCTCTAATGAAAATCCCTCATCTGGGAGTAAATTTCGTTTAAGTTAATTGTCTAGTCTATCCTTGTAAGGAAGTATTTTGCTAAATTCCGTTTATGGACACCCCTCGGGGGGGATTACCAATAAATAATAAAGCTTAACTAACCTTGGAGGCCATAGGTGTTCTAACATACCTTCTCCCACTCAATTATTTAAGGCATGTGATTAAATTCCATAGAATGATTTTACCAAGTTATCTAGATGCCAATTAGATACCTAAATCATTCATTGCATGTTCATAACAAAAGAGATATATGAGTGGCACTCCTATTATATATGACATGTTATCATACAACAACAAATATTGTAATATTTACGGAAATATAAATAGCTACAATTTTGGTCCATCCTAGAAAAGCAAGTAAATTACATTTGTTTGAAATACAAAATATTCTTTCTTGGCGAACAAGTCTTCAAGCGGCCATCATCCACTTCCTCACCCCTCGGCTGCCACTTTTGGGCGTCCACACCCCTTGGGTCCATAAAGGGCCACCATGCGCAGCCCATTATGCCCAAAGGACTATCATGCGCAGCCCATGACACATAAGGGCCTGCCGTGCGCAGCCCATGCACCCAACAAGGGTAGCTATGCGCTAACATGCACGTACGCTTGTTGCCATGGTGTGCACGATACCAAGCTTGTTCCGGTTGCTTCCTCTTCCGCTTCTAATTCTTCAACTCTTCGAATCTTCGAAACTTGAATGTATTACATCAGATTTCAGACAATAAATTACTGCAGTATTATTATTATTATTATTATTATTTTAATTCACTGCAGTAATTTTTTACACAAGAAAAACTGCACTATTTTATACAAAAAAAAACTGCAGTATTTTTTTAATACAATTAAAAATAGAGAATCTATCAACTACCAAGAAGGAACTTATGACGATAATAGGCCACTCTTCTTGTTATAATTCCGAAACAAAAATACATTGAAATTCTAGGACCAAAATCGAGCAATAACAATTCACTTTATAATAACATATATAAATCCATACATGCCAAATGTAATTATATATGGGAATACCTAGAGTGCCATCTCTTTCTAAAACATGCATAATCACAATAAAAAGAAATAGATTCACGTATATAATTGTTAATTAATTAAAGGGTAAACCAGGCTTTGATAACAATTGTAGGGAAAAATACGTAAAACGCATCAGAAGCGAGACTAAAAACAAATTTAGTGTAGTTTAAAATTTTTCCAATATTTGAACCTTAACCCTTTAATTAATTAAACATACATATATTCAAAAGATATCACACCTCTTGTCGCGTGATCCGATTGACTTAGCGTTGATGGTAATCAACGAGGTCTTCCAATTCGATCACGAACGTGAATCACCTAGGAGCGTGGTTTCCCTATTCTTGAATTGTGTACCTGAGAATGGAAAAATGAAATCTTCTTTCCTGATCGTTAATCACAAAAACTCCAAGAGCCTAGAAAGATCATTTCGATCACTTTTGAATTCACAATCGTTATGATTGAAACTCGCGTGAACCTAAATCGAAAGTGTGCACAAAACCTTTTTATGTAAAGGCTTGCAAGTGCACTATCGAATTTAGAACTATCTTTCTCTCTTCCTCTTGGCCGAAATTTCACTATGTTCTAGAGTTGGGGTTTTTCTTTTAAAGCAAAAGAAAAATCTCTCTAGTAAGAAGCATTCACTTGGCCCAATTTTTATCCCATCATATATATGGAGTGGCTGAATTCTATTGCTTATTTAATTAGGGTTGGCCGAATTCTCTTAATAGGAATTCTAGGGTTGGCCGAATTCCTCACTTCAAGAGGATTTGTGCTTTACCCAAATTCCTATCAACTCAAGAATCCTAACCCTAATCCAACTCATAAGTGTATTTGTGATTATATTAAAGACTTCTTATTTGATTAGATAAATAAATTCTTTATTTATCTACTTACCAAATTAAGTCTTTTATATTTATTATACTACTATAATAGTATACTACTAGGAAAAATAATTCCCAGTCTGAAAAAGATTTTGATTATTAATTAAATAATTAATTAATCAATTAATTAATTTCCATTTAATCAAACAATAAAATAAAATAATATTTTAGGCTATTATAATAGCCTTGCCGCCCACACACAAAAAATATGGCCCAAATATTATTTTCTTATTTTATCTAATCCATTCAGGCTTTAAATAAAAGCCCACATGTGAACCAAACCCATTCTTACGAAGATAAACAAGCCCACATGCCTCTCATTAATATATTAATATAATTTGAGCAGCCCATTAAATAAATAATGTGCAAATTATATTCTTAGTATATTAAATACAATTCTAGATGGACCCATTAATTAGTCCGGTAGAATATATCAAGTGATCCATGCAAGTCCGTGTGGATTCGGGATCTTGGCGGGCTATCTAAATTTAAGATTCAATAGACATAACCTAATCACAATCAACAAATGATTCACTTAGGTTCGATCTATTAATTTTAGCTCATTCCACTAAAGAGCTAAAATTGAACTCTTAAATAAAGATAGAATAAGAAGATGTTTCTCATTCATACCCTAGACAATCTTATTGGAGATAGTGTATCCTCGTGTATAATATCAGTAATCGCTAAGAGCTCATAGACCGCCTATTGCTCTCCTAGTTACCATATTTACTCATATGACCACGTTTTGAACTTGGATATTTTGACTTGTCCAGAAGTCATGTTTTCAATAGACATTATCGAAAACTCAACGTTGAGATTTAATATCCATTACCTCAAAATATCCATATGATAATATTAGACTCTCATTCAATAAATTGAGCCACGATGTCCATGTTAGGATTATGCTCAATGGCAAGAGTGTAATATTGTAATTGACAATCTTCTCATATTAATAAAGTGAATTCTGATTCTTACAATTACTTATAGCATTTATTATTATAATTGTCAAGGTAAATAATCATAAGGTCAAAAGACTATGAGACATGAAGAATTGTTCATACATCCGGATATGTATGAGGTAGACACAATTCTTTAGTTAGTCTTGAATAACGTTCACAACTTAAGTCAAAGGTTGGGCACCTCTATCTTGTTAAAGTTGTAGAATTCTTTTATTAGCATTTGAGTGGGATCAAATGAATATGATGAGTCTAAAATCATCGAAAGGTTTTCGAGTAAAAGAATCTAGTGCACTAGGTGCATTGAACTGGATCACAATGAAATACTTTATCTAGAACCGTCACTAGATATAAGTCTTTTCATTAAAGAGGACAATCGAAGAGTCTATCTTAATCCTGAGATAAATGATGGACTTATGGTTGCAAGTGTTATCATTAGAGCTATCAATGAGTACGATTATATAGCATAGTCTATCCTCGATAGTTTGGTGGTATATATTTGTTAATCGATAGAGGATTTCATTTATAGAGATGGACAGCGTGGCTCCATTTATTAAATGAGAGTATAATATCATCATATGGATGTTTTGAGGTATTGGATATTAATTCTCAACGTTGAGTTTTCAATAATGATTATTGAAAACATGGCTTCTGGACAAGTCAAAGTATCCAAGTTCGAAATGTGGTCATATAAGGAAATATGGTAACTTGGAGAGCTATAGGCGGTCTATGAGCTCTTGGCGATTACTGATATTATTCACGAGGATACACCATCTCCTATAAGATTGTCTAGGGTATGAATGAGAAACATCTCTTTATTCTATCTTTATTTAAGAGTTCAATTTTAGCTCTTTAGTGGAATGAGTTAAAATTAATAGATTGGACCTAAGTGAATCATTTGTTGAATGTGATTAGGTTGTGTCTATTGAAGCTTAAATTTAGATAGCCCGCCAAGATCCCCAATCCACACGTATTTGCATGGATCACTTGATATATTCTACCGGGCCGATTTAAGGGTCCATCTAGAATTGTTTTTAATATATCAAGAATATAATATGTCTATTATTTAATTAATGGGCTGCACTATTATATTAATATATTAAAAGGAGACATGTGGGCTTGTTTCTTTTAGTAAGAATGGGTCTGGTTCACATGTGGGCTTTTATTTAAAGTCCAATGGATTAAATGAAATAAGAAAATAATATATGGCCCATTTATATAAGTGGGGCGGCAAGGTGTATATATTAACCTAATATATTATTTTGTTTCATTGTTTTAATTAAATAAGAATTAGTTAATTTATTAATTAATTGTTTAATTAAGAAACAAATCTTTTTCTGATCAGGAAATATATTTCCTAAAGTTATACTATTGGTAGTAGTATATTAAAAGTAAAAGACTTGTTTGATAAGAAAATAAATAATTAATTTTATTTATTTAATCAAATAAGAAGTCTTTTTATTTAGTCAATAAAAGAATAAAAATATCTATGAGTTGGATTAGGTTTTGAAGTATAAAGGTTGATGGAAATTAGGGTGCAACACAAACTCTTTTTGGTATGTGATTTGCGGCAACCCTAATCTATTTAGAGGAAGATTTCGGCAATCCTAAATAGAAGAGGAAGCAAAATTTCGGCCACCTATATAATACCACATATAGAATTCGGCTACGATAGTTGATTGAATGATTCAATTTTTCTTCTTCTTCTCAATTCATAGAAAAGGATAATTTTTATTCTACTAAACATAAAAGAGAGAAGAGATTATTCTTTGATAGTACACTGATTGCTTGTTCATTAATAAGCTTGTGTGTACAACATCGAATTAGGTTCACGCGAGTTTCGATCATTAGATTGAGAACTCAAAAGTGACCGGAATAATCTTTGTCTTCTTTTGATTGTTTTGTGACTAACAAAAGAAAAAGAAAACTTTGTTCATCCATTCTCAGGTTTGCAATTCAAAGAAAAAGGGAGACCACGCTCCTAGGTGATTCACGTAAGTGTTCGGATTGGAAGATCTCGCGGTACTGTTCACGATCACTGTTCACGCGGGTACTGTTCACAATCACTGTTCACTTGGGTACTGTTCACGGGCATCGGAAAAGATTTTGCTAATTACCAATCGACGGAAGTCAATCAGATCACGCGTCAAGAGGTATTTAACTCTAACCGTATATATTTGAGTTTAATTAATTAAAAGGTTAAGGTTCAACTTTGAGAAAAATTTTAAAACCATACGAAATCTATTTTTCGTTTCTTTCACTGCGTTTTATATCGATTTTTCCCTACAGTCCATACCTATAAATGAAGTCCTCTATCGATTAAGAAAAGAATACCACCAAACTATCGAGGATAGAGTATGCTATATAATCGTACTCATTGATAGCTCAAATGATAACACTTGCAATCATAAGTCCATCATTTATCTCGGGATTAAGATAGACTCTCTGATTGTCCTCATAATGAAAAGACTTGTATCTACTGACAGTTCTAGATAAAATATTTCATTGTGATCCTGTTCAATGCACCCAGTGAACTAGATTCTTTTACTCGAAGACCCTTTCTATTATTTTAGACTCATCTTGACTTATTTGATCCCACTCAAATGCCAGCAAAAGAATTCTACAACTTTATCAAGATAAAGGTGCCCAACCTTTAACTTAAGTTGTGAACGTTTATTCAAGACTAACTAAAGAATTGTGTCTACCTCATACATATCCAGATGTACGAACAATTCTTCCTTTCTCATAGTCTTTTGACCTTATGATTATTTACTTTGACAATTATCATTATATATGCTATAAGATTTTGTAAAACTAGAAATCACTTTATTAGTATGAAAATATTGTCAATTACAATATTACACTCTTGCTATTGAGCATAATCCTAACAATTACTAGTATGAAACTCCGGTCTTCTCAAAATTATCATGATCTGTCGGGGCACCAATCAAATGCTTCAACCCGGAATGGTTATAAGCGAAAGAAGGGGGGAAGTGTCGTAACCACGCTCCAAATCCGTCAGTTACCGCGTGGGCTACCCCTAGATACCTTCCACCCGGGCAGTTAACCCTGCCAGTCTGGACATACAAGTCACGGCGTTCATAGAGAGTATCCGCCTCCGAATTGTTTACGGAAGGTGGAGCCATTCAGCCTGCTGTACCAGATACCAGGGGAGAGGCAAGTCGGTAATATACCGGGATACCCTATTTGATAGGTTAGGACCACCACCTCCGATACTGGTCCAAGACAGGCTCGGGCCCATGCCCCCTATACCGGTCCACGACAGACTCGGGCACATGCCCCCAACTTTAGGACAACTTGAAGGATATCAACCTCGACAGGTGAGATCCGCCATCGACCTCCCCCCTAGGGAGCGCCACTACCCGGTTCAACCAGAAGCAGCTTCTAGAAGGCCTCAACTAGAAGCGGCCAGGAGGCAACCTCGATCAGCGGTAGGAGATACCGTTAGAAGCACCCAGAAAACCCTCCCAAGGGAGAGAACCAGGATGAAACTTTAGTAGCTTCAGAGAGGTCTGGTGACTGAGATTCTGAAATAGAGTCCGAGAATGAAGGCAACAAGCACCTCTAGGACCAGGTAGCAAGAATGGCGAAAGAGATCCAGGAGTTAAAGAAGGGAAAGCAACAAGAAAATCGGAAACACCCCTTGGGAGAGATGAATGCCCCCTTCTCTAGGAGGATTAGGGAGGTAGAACTACCTCCCAAATTTAAGATGCCAACCGAAAAATATTCTGGAACAGAAGATCCCATAAGCCACTTGGGGAGCTTTGTTTAATAGATGGAAGTCCAGAATGCTACCAGTGCCGCCATGTGCAGAATGTTCCCTACCACGCTAACGGATTATGCCATGACATGGTTCAGGAAGCTGCCAGCAGGAAGCGTCGACTCATTCACCAGGTTGACTACTGACTTCTGTGCTTAGTTTCAAGGCATTAAACCTCACCCTGAGGACCCCATTCACCTCCAATATATGATCCAGGAGCGGGGTGAAAGGCTTAGAGCCTACGTAGAGAGGTTCCACAAGGAAGTGATCCAGATGTGGGTCTTCGCAAAAAAGGAGACTTTGGCCAATTTCAGAAGGAACATATGGGCAGGCAGGTTGTTCAGATCCTTCGCCAAACATCCCCCAGAGACCTACCAGGAAGCCTACAATAGAGCTCTAGAGCAGGTTGAAATAGACGAACAGCTCCGAGTTAAAATGGAGCATGATGATATGAGAATTGCCAACCTCCAGAAGAGGGAGGCGCTCAAGCCGGCACCAGTTCGGAAAAGTCAGAATAGACCTCCCAACAAATCTACATATCGGTCACAGCACTACCAGCCCCCACGGAACGGGTACCCTGTCAGGCGAACTCCACCCAGAGCCACACTTCCACCCAAGGAAGTAGCTCGGGTCGATAGAGATGAAAGAGGGTACTCCTATTATACCCCGTTGAATGCATCCCGTGAGACAATCTACCTCGCCATCCGTGACAAGGGATTGCTCAGGAAGCTAGGTCCAATAAAGGTACCAGCTAATCAGCGGAACCGCTACAAGTATTGTGACTTCCATGAGGATGTAGGTCATAATACCTCAGAGTGCTATAGTCTGCGGAACCAGATTGAAGCCTTGGTTAGGGGAGGTTGCTTGGAGGAATTCCTCCAACAGGTACGCGACAACATAGGCACTGGAAAGGAGGTGTAGGCCAATATCAAATCGTATGAATAAGGAAGGAAAGCAAAAGGGAAGAATCTGATGGAGCATATCCACATTGTCAATACCATCAGTGGAGGTCCCACCCTGGCAGGAACTTCTAACAAAGCTCGAAAGAACCACGCCAGAAAAATTCCTAGAGTAGAAGCAAGCCAGAGTGTCTTCAAAGTTACTAGGGGGTCACCTCAGTCTCCTCCTACTGCACAAATCGTCTTCACAGAAGAGGACGTATTCAACACCATCCAGCCTCACGATGACCCCATGGTCATTACTGTGCAAATAGCCAACAAATTGGTCCATCATGTCTTGATTGACACAGGTAGCAGCGTTGATATCCTCTTCAAAAGTGCTTTGGAGCAATTCAACCTGAAGAGACCTTGCTACAACAGCTGCACTACCCCATTGTACAGGTTCACATGGGACTCCTTGATTCCCATCGGATCTATGATCCTACCAGTGATAGTGGGACCAGCTCCACTCCAACAGAACCTAATGACAGACTTCGTTGTGGTAGATACCCCTTCCGCCTACAATGCTATACTAGGTAGGCCCTATTTGTCTGCCCTCAAAGGGGTCCTATCAATATACCTTAACGTCCTAATATTCCCAGTGGAAGACAAAGTGGGTAAAATACGGGGGGATCAGCAGGCTGCTCGTAAGTGCTATGCAGTGTCAACCAACCCAGCAGCGCTGGCTAAGCAATGCGCGCAGATAACCATCAACCAAGATCACCAGTTCTCAGAAGAAGATTTCGAAGGCAAAACAGACATCTAATAGACCACACTTGTAATGTTGATCATCTCAAGAGGTTCTACCCATAAGTCATGCAATGCAAATCGGCCAGGATTACTCCTAAACAACTGTTAGAAGATGTCAGTAGTCGGGAGTGCTTGTATTCCTTTTTTCTTTGATCATCAATAAAGAAGGTTTCTTTCTCCATTTGTTCCTGCCTACATTTGTCTACATCTACCTGCTTTATGTCGCAAATTGATTCCCCCATGATTGTCGCTTTAAGACTAGGAGAGCTACATAGCACTCATGATGCCTTGGACTGGGTAGATCCGTCCAGGAGGATCGCCATAAATCCAGGAGAGCTACATAACACTCCTGATGCCCTAGATCGGATTAGTCCATCTTCGAGGATCGTCTAAGACCAAAAAGGACCGTATGGCCTTCCTGCTGCCCTGGCCGGGCACCACTCCCTGCTAGAAAAGATCCAGTACGTAAGAGCATAGTTGCCTGATGGATCAGACCTTGGCCAGGCACCACCCCCCGCTAAGAAGGATTTGGATAGTAAGAGCATAGTTGCCAGCCAGATCAAGGCCTTGGTCGGGTACCAACCCCCGCTGAGAAAGACCAGGTGCTAAAGTGGCCTTAGTCGCCTACCTGGATCTTGCTGCCAGTATTATTTCGCCATTGATTTCGCCATTGATTTTGCCAGAGTACCAAGATTCCTGCAAACAGGAATGTAAGGTACCCAGATATGATCTTCTAAAGACCAGAAAGGACCATATGGCCTTCCTGCTGCCCTGGCCGGGTACCACCCCCCGCTAGGAAGGATCCAGTATGTAACAGCATAGTTGCCCGATGGATCAGACCTTGGTCGGGCACCACCCCCCGCTAAGAAGGATATGGATAATAAGAGCATAGTTACCAGCCAGATCAAGGGCTTGGCCGGGTACCACCCCCCACTGAGAAAGACCGGGTGATACAGTGGCTTCAGTTGCCTACCTGGATCTAACTGCCAGTATGTATCCGCCATTGTTTTCACCAACGTACCATGATTCCTACAAACGGGAATGTGAGGTACCCTTTCTGCCATAGTTTTCCCCATAGTACCACGATTCCTACAAACGGGAATGCGAGGTACTCTTTCTGCCATTGTTTTCGCCAGAGTACCAAGATTCCTAAAGTAGGAAGGCGAGGTACCGAGATTCGCCAAATTTTGTTCGCCAAGGCACCAAAGCTCCTACAAACAGAGGTGGGAGGTGCCCAGTTTCACCAGAATACTCATCTAGAGACCTAGGTTCCATGAAACAGGAAAGCTAGGTACTCAATCATTCGACAAAATTTTTAGTTTCGTCGGACTACTCGCCATGCTACCGAGGTTCCTAGAATGGGAATTCAAGGTACCAGGAGTGCGAGAATGTCCACTGGTATGCTCACCATCGTCAAGGAACCAGGATTCCTGGAACAGAAAATATGAGGATCTCTAGTACCCAGATTACTCTTGGCTAAATTTCCGCGAGGCTATCAAAGGGGCCCAAGTTTCTTTAGCGAGGTACCATGGTACCAGTCACCAGCAGATTTCTTTATGCACTTCTTCTTATCAGGATCCTTGCATTACCAAGTACTGATTAAGTCAGATTTTATGATGGGGACTCGTGCTTGAAGTGATGCTACAATCAGAAAATGTGCGACGGAATTCTATCAACAGATATAAATGAAAAGGGATTTTCCCTTCACTGATCAAATCAGGATTCATCCCAGGGCAAGCATCTATGCAATCAAAATCACATTGGGGATCTCACTTCGGATTAAAGTGAGGATCAGTCAAGAGTTTTAATGACTACACATATGCGAAGCTAAGGGGAAAAACCAAAAAAGTTCTTATTTCTGAAACTGGGGAGCCTATTCCCCAATCACGGGTTACAAAAGAAAAATATATAAAAAATATTAAGATCGAATGAGGAATCAAGCTGGATCAAGCATCCCCCTGCTCCTAAGTGGCCGTCTCCTCGCCAACTTCACCAGTTATGGTTTCTTCTTCTTTAATACTGAATGGAGCCCTGCTTGCTTCCTGGGCACCTACAGCAACCAGAATTTCCACTGGAGACGGACCTCCTTGAAGCTCCCCTGCGACTACTTTATCAAAATCCCCTCCAACTTCCTCGATCAGAGCAGCCTGACCTTCTTTTTCCTAGGTAGGGTCAGAAGATGAGACAGGCGGGGTAGCTCTTCCATCATCAGTAGCAGGCCGATCTCCTACCTCCTTGACAGACTCTACTGGAGGAGCAGAGGAGGCATGAACCTTTCCTCTAGTTTGAACCACACCAACCTCAGGATCCTTCAAACTGGGAGTTGCTCCAGCATTGCTTGGTGGAAAAAGAGAGATAGAATTTTGATCTACCCCTCCAACCACTCCACTAGGTTCCAGCAACCTGGGAGGGTCCAGCAACATCTAAAGGTGCTTCCCCAACTAGTTCAGCAGCCTTTGCCATGATCTCCTCCCGGTTCCATCCAGCGATGTCACCGAGATAAAACGAAGGAGGGAGAGCTAGAGGCATCTGATAGCCAGTAAAAAAGTAACAGTCCCTGAAGGCGGTGTCTACCTGAGCAACTAGGTTGGCCACGCTACCCCAAAGGGACTGGACTTCTTTCCACAACTCCACTATTCTCTCCTTCGCAATATCCCTCTCCTCCTTACGACGGAGGGACCTGAGCTTCTCTATATCCAAAGCATGCTGCATCCTCTCTCTATCAACCATTGCCTCGTCAGCTTCCCTTTGGGTATTTGCCAGTGACTGGTTCAGAGCTTCCACTCCCCGAGCAGCCTTAGCAAGATCCTCTTTAGACTTCTCCAGCTCGGCGGTAGCACCTCTGACTTGCTCCAAGAGGGAAGCGACCTGTTGGCTCATGGCCACATTGAACTTAAAAGCCTGACAAAAATAAAGCACTTGTTAGGATATTTTCAACATTTCACCTGGATAGAAGATTAAAGTGAAACAGCTTACCTCTGCTAGAAGGGCAGATCCCCTTCTAATCAAAAGCTCAGTAGGCATGGCTGTCATGACGTCCAGACTCCCACCTGGGCAAGAAGCAGCGAAGTGGGCCAGAACTTCATCCTGGCTGCTGTCCTTCGACTTCGATCACGCCTTATCTTGAGATACCACCTGCCTCGCCATAGCAGAGTTAGAACTCTTCTCAACCGGCTTAGATTAACCAGTTGCCACTACGAGAGAAGCAGAAGGAGCTGAGGCATCAGTATCAATGGTAGCTACAACATTGACTGGTCTGAGGGGCGAAGCATCTTGCACCCGACTGGAAGTATCTCGACACCTCTCCACTCTGGCTGTAAAAGCCTTCAGCAACCTAGCCGAGGTAGGAAGAGGGGGAGCCGACGGTCCAGATACCCTGACTAGGGTCCTATCAGAGCCAGCAGATACACCAACCCCTGTATCAAGACCAGAACTGGCTGGACGCCTGACAGGGGAAGTTGGAGGAGAATCAATAGTACCGTCGGCTTGGTGGGGCTCCACTTCGGGAACCGATGAAGATACTGCTGAAACTACAAAGATAGCCAAAGTCAATATTCACAGAATCAATAAAGCAATATAATAGGAGCAAAGTCAGAAACGTTTTCTACCTGGAGAAACTCTGGAAATGTGAAGGTAGTGATCTACCCTTTTTGCCTCGAAGGCCTCCGTGATGGGAAACTTCGTGTTAACATACTGACAGGCCATGATAGCCCGCAAGATTTTCTCTGATTCTCTAGATAGCTTGCTCTTCTCTAACGCGGGTTTGCCACTGAAAATAGTGGGAACTCGAAACTCAGACCCTCCGATATGAACCGAGCTTCCCCATTTACCTCCGAGGATGATCCATTTCTCCTTCCAGGAGGTATCCTTTTTCTTGTGGCCCCCGGTACCACAAATTGCAAGTTGTTTTTGGCGCGAGCATATAATTGCCCCTTTGGACCTGGGGCATTAGCAGTAATCTGAAACACATATCCAATCTCATCTGGACCTGGTTCCCGATCGATGTTATCCTTCTGGCATTGCTCCCTCCACAATACGAGGAACCCTACCAAATGCCTCCAAAATCCTGGTGTCAACTTGAGGGGAGCTAATTGTAAGACATGTAGCGCCCTACGTAAGGTGGGGTGAAGGGGTTGCCTGACTCCACAATCGAAGGTTGCTGTATGAATTGGGACCTCGCTGGCAGAAGGAGAATACATATCATACTCCCGTGGAGGGACGGCGATAGTGATCTCTTTGGGGATCTTGAAATCTCTCCGTAAATGTTTGATGGTTTCTAGAGTACTGGTAGAAGGAGGGACGCATCTATACTCATACGGAAGGACCAATACCCTCCTTATACTGTCTGTGACCTCACCGGCTCGGTCTTTGCCTAACCCGGTAGCAGGTTCCTATTTCTCCACTCGACTCCTAGTCGACATCAACCGGAGCATTGGGATTGTTCAATAAGCCCGCCCCGATTGCAATGTTCCGGTTGGAACGACGACGTTGAATGGGAATGTCGTCCCCGCTGTCGCTACTATCGCATGCTCTTTTCTTAGGGGTGAGGCTCCCACTGGCTACCGCGTCGCCATCGAAGAGCTTCTCAATGCTATCGCCACCACGTGAAGACATAATGACAGTTTCAAAGTTTGATTTCTAGAGAAAAGGGGGAAGTTGAAGGTTGAGGCTAGTTATTCTTTTTGCTAGAAAATCTCAATCGGGAAGTTTGCTTGATACGAATCACTTGCGAAGGCACCAGAGTTTATATAAGGATGATTACTTATAACTGGCAGAAAAGGTAATTAATGTCGCGGTAAAATCTGCGACGTGGAGGGATCGATTTCGAGAAACGTGCGCCCCTAAAATATTTTCCTTTCTTGAATTCGGCCTACCATGATCAGCCACGTGGTATTTAAATCAGCGTGTAAAGAGAAGATTCCCTCCTATGAAACGTTATTGTTAACGGGAATTTTACTCGGGATGAGAAATCTCTGTTAACGCCCTCGAGACCACTACCACGTAGGTGGTGGCCGAAATTATTTATATATGTGACAATGGTTTATCTAGTGATAAATAAACAAGAACATTTTTATTTAACATGCATAGTACACGAGTACAAAGATTTTTCTCTCGTTTCTCTCAACTTTCTTTGGTAAATGGTCTATTGCTAGTCGTATGCCTGTCGAATAGTAGTCTCCTTTTTCGTTTCTTTTCTTTTCTATTTATACAAGGTTTGTAGGTCAACAAACTGATTCTCCCTTGATTGTCTCAGTGATTGTCTCAGTCTCTTCCTTATCGGGCAGGATTTCTTGAGTTAAATCATTTGACTTTTAGATTGACGTCCGAATTGAGAGTATCGTGGTAGAGATCAGCTTGTTTCCTTTTGGATTTCATTACTTATGTAGATAACGCTTCCAGGTACGATTTAATTCATTCCTTGTATCCTTCCAGTACGATCCTTATAGGAGTCGTGGGACATGACGAATATGGTATGATGCATCAACCAGGGAGGTTGTTTAGTATTTCGACCTTGATGTCTGAGAAGTTTCATCCAGCTTGGAGCCAGATCTGGCTTCTCCTGACTTTTCTGAAGCTAGACGTGGCCTTGACTGACCTTTTTGAAGCTGGGTGTGGCTTCGACTCACCTCACGGCTTTCTAGGGACATTCTTCTGTGTTAATCGAGGTACAGACGGGTTTCTTAAGCATTTGCAAGATGACCTTGACTTCGGGGAGCTTCTAGTTTTGATGATGAGGGCTAAGCCCGATCATTCCGGGTTCTATCTTGGATGTTTTCGGAGCTCGCCCTTGTTCTTGGGGTGGTATCACAGTTTGGCTCTGGATAGAGAGGTCTCCTGGTGGAAGTTCTCGGGTCTGGGCTTTATCCCAGATGTTTCTGGAGCCAGCCCTTGTACCTGGGGCGGCATCGTAGCTTGGCTCTGGATATAGAGGTCTTTAGGTTAAACTTTCGGGTATGGAACCAGGTCTAGTAAGTAGAAAATTTCCCTTTGGTCCTTAGCCAATTTTGGCTATTAACAAAAGTCCCCTCTGACTGGAACACCAGACGTCGAGCTCGGGGTTAAGGTCAGATTCTCACTTTATTTGGGAAATCTTCCTCTTTTACCGTTACTGAAATTTTTGGAAATTTCTTCATTTGAGTGACGTGTTGTGAACCGACTATTTTATCTTCGAATTAATTTGATCACGTTACGGCAGTCCCTGAGATTTTTTACCGTTACCAGGATCTTGGGGAGACCTTCCTCTTAACTGCGTAAATGATGTGGCATGAGATGATTAGCTCGCTTTAGAGTTTAACCCGGTTACGTTACCGAGTCAATTTTCACCGTTACCAAATGAGTATCCTGGTAACTTGAGCTGTTGCCTTCCTACCTATATATATGCCTGTTTTCCTCCTCGTCTTCCTCACATCTTCTCGAGCGAAAAGAACCTTTTGTTGAGAAATATTTCCACAGTTTTTTCCCCAAGCTTGCTTCTTTCTTCATTCTTCGTCTTCTATTCTTTCTTCATTCTTCGTCTTCTATAATGTCGAAACACAGTCATGATTCAAATGATTCCATATTCGACGGCGAGGAGGTCGTCAGTCTTAGTCTAGGGAAGTGGGCTAGGAGGAGTTCTGACGGTGATGATTCCCCGCCCACATCACAACGTCGGTGATCTAGTGGGAACGTATCTATCGGGACTGGGTTCTCCAATCATCCCGACCACCCTTTAGATATTGTTGATGATGATTCCGATAAAGAAACGACCGGCGGCGCTGCGGGGGAGCGTCGGGTCTCGGCTCCTGGTTCCTTTGGGGAGAGGCTCCCTCCCTACGATTTCCGAGTCATCCCTGATTCCACCGTTGACCCGGTGTCGATCGACCGCTTGAGGTCAAAGTTTGGCATCCCCGACAGTGTATCCATCTCGGTGCCTCCCAAGAACTTCGAGTTTTTCAACCCCCCTAAAGGTGTGCTTCCGATCCATGTGGCCGCTCTTCAGAACGGGGTCAGGCTTCCCCTCTATCCGACCCTTCGGCGGGCTCTAAACGCCATCCAGCTCGCTCCTCTTCAGTTAATGTCGGGCTTCTTGAGGCATTTGATTGGCTTCCTTGTGTTATGGAGGGAGCAATGCCAGATGAGTAAAGTGACAAGGGAGCCAGGTGCGAAGGAGCTGGCGTATCTTTTTCAGATTGGGAGCTTGTCTGGGGCTCCTCGGGGTCAGTTCTACGCCAAGGCCAAGAACAAGCTCAATTTCCACTTTCCTGGTACTTCGAAGAAGGATCCCGCATGGAAAGAAGAATGGATCCTGGCGAGGGATGACTGGGGGAGCTCGATTTTCATCGGAGGGCATGAATTTGAGGTTCCTACGGCTTTCAGTGACAAGCCCTCCTGGGATCGAGACTCTCTGCCTACCGAGTCTGAAGTCAGTCTTAAAGACTATTCTAGCCCAAAATTACCTGAATCCGATGTTCCCTACCGCTGAAGCTTTTGACCCTCGTAGGGTGAACAAATATCTATGGATTTCAGATGCTATTTCTCGTAAGTATCCTTGTGTCGCTTCTTCTTATTACTTAGCTTGATTCTAACATTTTTTTATCTGTTTATTCACAGTATTTGTCGTGGAGCCAGCCACCCGACATGTCTCGCGCTCTCCTCAAGGTGGAGCTTCTCTTCCCTCTTCTGGGGTCGAGCCTACCCTGGCTTCTTCTGTCTCTCTGGCTGGGTCTAAGATGGCCACTCTAGCCTCACGGGCTTTCCAGGCTTTGGGTAAAGCTTCCCAGGTAGTTGGCCCGACTATTTCTGCCCCCTCAGCCATGGCTGCTAAAGTCGCTACGCCTTCGACTCAAACATCTGATTCAGCTGCGCTTCCAACAACTAAAGCCTCGAAGGTTTCTGGGAAAGATGTCATTCCTGGGAAAGGTGTCGTGAAGGCTCCTTCCGACCGTTCCCGGCCTCAGTCGACCTCGATAGGGCAGGATGAGGTCTTGGAGCAGATTCATAGCATCCTGTCCGGGTGGCGGGATCTCTAAGATGGCTTCTATGCCTGTGGACGTCCTTATAACCAAGGGGTCTGCTATCTTGGCTGAGGTAATTGTATGTCCTTCACGCCCCTTTTTCTTTGTTAACTCGTTCAGTTTCTAACTCGGGTTTTATATTTGTAGGCCTTTAAGGTCAACGTCGCGATGGGCCAGCAGGTAGCCCTTCTCCGTGATTGAGCTGTAAAACCCTGAAGCTGAAGTCGAGAAGGCCGGGGAACTGCTCAAGCAGGCTCGATCTCTAGTGGAAGAGGTGACTTCCAGCCAGGGCAAAATTGAACTCGAGATGGCCGAGCTTCGCTGCGATCATGAGAGGATGAAGCAATCTTTCGATCAGGAGCGTCTTCAATCTCTCCAGCGGGCTAGGTAGCGAGACTCCTAGAGATCTGAGGTTAGAAAGCTAGACCTTGAGAACTGGTCTCTGATTACTCAGGTGGCCAAGCTGCAAGCTGATGCGGAGACCTCCTTCAGCGATGGGTATTTTTATGTTTCCTTTCAGGCCGCGGAAGCTCTTCCTCCTCCTTTTGATTTGTCTTCTATTGCGGGCTGGGACAGATAGGAAATAATGCTCAAAGCTGCTGAGTTATCTCATCCTGAAGGTGACAAGGTGGTCCCTTCTAGCCCGGCAGGAATTGGGATGCAGCCCACTCAGTCAGATCCCTCATTCCATCTTCCTTCCTTTATCCCCTCAGGTCCTGGGGAATCGTCTAGCAAAGTGATGTCCTCTCGATCCGAGGAGGACCAATCAGGAGCTTGTGAAGAGGTTAGGAGCCCATCTGATGATCCAGCTTTAACAGAGATGGAGGTCGATAAGAGCCAGATGGGGCCCTTGGCAGCTCTTCTCGACGCTGCTATTCCTTCTGAAGTTATGGATGTGATCAATGAAGTTTTGGAGGAAGAGCCAGCTGATCATCCGATAGAGCCTCTAAACAGAGGAGCGGTCGGTGAGGATAACCCAGATGGACAGCTACCTATTGAGAGGGTTGATGCTGAGGATCAGCAGGGAGGAGGAGGGCCAGCGGAGGGGAGCCATGATAGCCCCACAGCTTGAAGCGGACAACTTGTTTTTGATTGCCCAGAAAAAGGGGGGGGAACCCTGCTTTGCCATTGTCAGTTTTTCTTATTTTTCCTTCTTCTTTTTGTAGCCCAAATTCGGGGGTTGGGCTCCCCATTTGGACGTAGCCTTATCGGGGGATAGGCTCCCTTTGTCCTTAATGATAAATTGACTCGCCTCTTTGAGAACTTTATTCTGCTTCTGGTCTTGAATGGTATCCAGAGTAGCATCGGTAGCATCAATTAAGATTCGTGTAGGCAATTATGATGATTTTGATCCTGCACACGAAAGCAAACATTATATACATGGGGTGATAACCCAACCAAGACATCAGGAATGCTACTTAGCTATTTCCTAGTCTTTGAGATCCGGCGGGCAACTATGCCTTTACACTCAGATCCTTCTTGGGGGTAGTAGCCCGACCAAGGCATCAGGAGTGCTATCGAGCTATTTCCTGGTCTCGAGATCTGGAAGGCAACTATGCTCTTACACTCAGATCCTTCTTAGGGGTGGTAGCCCGACCAAGGCATCAGGAGGGCTATCGAGCTATTTCCTGGTCTCGAGACCTGAAAGGCAACTATGCTCTTACACTCAGATCCTTCTTGGGGTGGTAGCCTGACCAAGGCATCAGAAGGGCTATCGAGCTATTTCCTGGTCTCAAGATCTGGAAAGCAACTATGCTCTTACACTCAAATCCTTCTTGGGGGTGGTAGCCCGACCAAGGCATCAGGAGGGCTATCGAGCTATTTCCTGGTCTCGAGATCTGGAAGGCAACTATGCTCTTACACTCAGATTCTTCTTGGGGGTGGTAGCCCGACCAAGGCATCAGGAGGGCTATCGAGCTATTTCCTGGTCTCGAGATCTGGAAGGCAACTATGCTCTTACACTCAGATCCTTCTTGGGGGTGGTAGCCCGACCAAGGCATCAGGAGGGCTATCGAGCTATTTCCTGGTCTCGAGATCTGGAAGGCAACTATGCTCTTACACTCAGATCCTTCTTGGGGGTGGTAGCCCGACCAAGGCATCAGGAGGGCTATCGAGCTATTTCCTGGTCTTGAGAGGTTTATGTCGAATTCCCATTCAAGTGTATAGTCACTAACGTTGAACATAGTTGGAGACAAAGATGGAAGAGAAAAGGAAAATGGCTTTATTGATGATTGAGATGTAGTACATCTTTATTAGGACCTGTAATGAAAACTAAGTGGGGGTAGTCTGCTTGAGAACTCCTTTCAAGGGTAGAATTTCTTGAAATGGTCTGCATTCCAAGTGTGATTGATGGGTCGTCCGTCCATGTCTTCGAGTTTGTAAGCTCTATTGCGAACAATTAGCTTTATCAAATATGGCCCTTCCCAATTTGGACTTAAGACTTCATACGACCTTTTTCGAGTATTCAGTGTTACTTTCCTAAGTACCAGATCCCCTTCCTTGAATTTTTGGGTTTTAACCTTTTGGTTGAAGTATCTACCGATCCTGCTCTGGTAGATCGCCACTTTCTCTGCTACCCGGTCTTGCTTTTCTTCTAAGAGGTCTAGACTAGCCCGGAGCTTGACTTCGTTACTTTTGGGCTCAAAGTTATGTACCCTGAACGAGGTCAGTTTATGCTCGATGGGGAGGACTGCTTCAACCCCGAAGGCTAGGGAGTAAGGCGTTTCTCCAGTAGCTGTCTTTTTGGTAGTCCGGTATGCCCAAAGGACTTCTGGTAGCTCTTCGGCCCATTTACCTTTCCTCTGCTGAAGCTTCTTCTTCAGAAGTTTCTTGATTGTCTTGTTGGTGGATTCCACCAGCCCGTTAGTTTGGGGATGAGCCACTGAAGCGAACCTGAGGTCGATCCCCAACCTCTGGCAGAAGTCATTGAATCGGGCGTTGTCGAATTGCTTCCCTAGGTCGGCTACAATGATGAGAGGGGTCCCGAACCTGCATACCACGGTAGTCTTGATGAACTTGGTTGTATTCTTTTCTGATATTCGAGCTAGAGGCCCTGCCTCGACCCATCTTGTGAAGTAGTCAATAGCCACGATAGCATGTTTCATCTATCATGGAACGGTAGGAAGTGGCCCAATTAGGTCGATTCCCCACATGGCAAAGGGGTAAGGTGAGCTGAGGGACGACAATCGCTCGGAAGGCTGGTGGCTCAAGTTTGAGGTTCTTTGACAAGGTTCGCAGGATTACACAAAACTCTTTGCATCTTGATGGATGGTCGGCTAATAGTACCCCATACGAAGCACCTGATAGGCTAGAGCTTCCCCACCTATGTGGTTCCCACAATCCCTAGAATGGACCTCTCTCAATGCCCACTTAGCATCATCGGGATGCAAGCACCTAAGTAAGGGGAGGGATCTGCCCCTCCTGTAGAGGTATCCGTCCACCATGCAGTATCGAACTAAGAGTCTCTTAACTCTTCGGGCTTGGTTGGGCTCTTCAGGAAGTTCTCCTTCAAGGAGATAGGTGACAATTGGGTCCATCCAGCAAGGTAAGCGATCCAGGGAACAAATTTCTCCATTTGGGGCTATGCTTGGCTAGGTGATTACTTAGAGGGGAATTCCCCTTGGTAGGGATTAGCCTCCGTTCGCCGCTATCTTAGCCAGAACATCTGCGCGATGGTTTTGGTGTCGAGGCACCTGATCGATCTTCAGTCCCTTAAATTTGCTTTTCAGCAACCGAGCTAGATTTAAGTAGGCCACCATATTATCTTCTTTTTCCTGGTAGACCCCAGTCACCTGGTTTACAACAAGCAACGAATTGCTCTTGACCTGCAGGTAGTCGGCCTTTAGCTCGATGGCTACCTTCATCCCGGCTAGGAGGGCTTTATATTCCGCTTCGTTGTTGGTAGCTTTAAACTCGAATCTGAAACAGTGACAGAATTCAGTTCCCTCCGGATCTATCAAAACTATGCCAGCTCCTCCCCCAGCTTGTCAGGATGCTCCGTCTTAAAAGAGGATCCATGGCTTGCAGCCCTCCGGCCAATTTTTGACCTCGGATATCTTCTCAGGGTCCTCGTTTGATACTGAGGGATCAACTGGATCTGGGATCGCTGAGAATTCTGCCATGAAGTCGGCTAAAGCCTGTGCCTTAAGCGTAGTCCGGGGCTTATACTTTAAGTCGAACTGAGTGAGCTCTAGTGCCCATAAAACTAACCTTCCTGACACATCTGGTCTTCGCAAGAATTGACGGAGGGGTTGGTCTGTTACCACTGCTATTGTGTGAGCTTGAAAATAGGGACAGAGTTTCCTCGCTGAGATCACCAGAGCATAAGCGAGCTTCTCCAGGAGAGCGTAGTTCCTTTCTGATTTGGTCAAGGCATGACTCACATAGTATATGGGTCTTTGAAAACCGTCGCTACAATCCTTGGCCAAAGCCCCGCTTACTGCAGTTTCTGATACAGCCAGGTAAATCTGCAGCTCATCTCCGAGAACCGGCTTGACTAACAAATGGGGGCTTGTTAGGTATTCCTTCAAAGCTTGAAATGCATGCTCGCTCTCCTGGCTCCATTTCATGTTCTTCCCTTGTTTGATGGCCTTGAAAAAAGGAAGGCATTTATCGGTGGAGCGAGAGATAAACCTGTTGAGTGCTGCCACCCGTCCAGTCAGGATCTGTACTTGCTTGAGCTGGGTCGGGGATTCCAAGTCCAGGATAGCTTTGATTTTTTCTGGGTTGGCTTCGATACCTCTCTCATGAACCATGAAGCCCAGGAACTTACCTGCCGTTACCCCAAAAGCACATTTGGAGGGGTTCAAACGCATCTGGTTTTCCCTCAGTATGAGGAAGGTTTTACGAAGGTTTTCCTGATGTCCCTTTGTGGTTGGGGATTTCGTGATCATGTCGTCGATATATACTTCCATCGTCCTCCCTATCTCAGGCTTGAACAATTTGTTAACCAGCCGCTGGTATGTGGTCCCTGCATTCTTCAAACCAAACGGCATCACCTTGTAGCAGTATAAGCCCTGCCCAGTAATGAAACTGGTCTTATCTTGGTCAGCCGGGTGCATTTTAATTTCGTTGTATCCTGAGAACGCGTCCATAAAACTCAAAAGTTTATTTCCGGATGTGGAGTCAACCAGCTGGTCGATCTTTGGCAAAGGAAAACTGTCTTTCGGACAAGCCCGGTTGAGGTCGGTGTAGTCGACACACATACGCCAATTTCCATTCGCCTTCATGACCATGACTATGTTGGCGATCCATTCGGGGTAACGTACCTCTCTGACGAACCCCGCTTTGATCAATTTATCAACCTCTTCCTGTACCGCCGTGTTCCTATCAGTGTTGAAATGACGCCTCTTCTGCTTGACGGGCTTGACCGTTGGATCTACTTCTAGCCGGTGGGTGGCCAACGATGTCGGGATTCCAGGAATTTCATTATGGTTCCAGGTGAAGATGTCGCTGAATTCCCTGAGAAGATCAATCAGTCCTCTTTTTACTTCTGGATCAAGGGCGGCTCTGACCTTGACGGTCTTAGAGGGATCGTCAGTCCTGACGGATATCTCTTCTAGTTTATCCACGGGCTGCCCGCTGGCCCATTCCTTACCCCTTTCATCCTCGTAGGGCATGTATGATAGGTTCATCCTCCGGATGCCCAATATGTTTGCTGGCTCCTTCTCCTCCTGGATTATCTGGGATGTGTCCATGTCTTCTTGGATTACTGTCACCTGTACACACTGCTTTGCTAGGGCTGTAGGATTGGCAGATACTGCGTAGCATTTCCTGGTTGCCTACTGGTCTCCGCGTACCTCTCCTACCTTGGTTCCAACCGGGAATTTCAAAACGTTGTGGTATATAGACAAGACTCCCTTGAGAGAGGATAGGAAAGGTCTCCCTAAGATGACGTTGTAGGCCGATGGGGTGTCCACCACAACAAAGTCGGTCATTAAGTTCTATTGGAGCGGGGTGACCCCGATGATTACTGGGAGGATCATTGACCCCACTGGAATGATCGAGTCCCCAGTGAAACCGTAAAGTGGAGTGGTACATCTGTTGTAGCAATGTTGCTTCAGGTTCAGTTTCTCCAGGGTATCTTTGAAGAGGATATCGACACTGCTTCCTATATCCATGAGCACGCGAAGGACCAGACAGTTGGCGATCTGTATCGTGATGACCATAGGATCATCATGAGGTTGCACAGTGTTGAAGACATCTGCTTCGGTGAACACGATCTGAGCTGACTGGGCGGGCACTGTTGGGCTCTGGCTGACTTTGAAGATCCCCCGGCTCTCTCCAAGGCGGGGAACCTTTCTTGCGTGGTTTTTTCAGGGAGTTATTGGAAACGCCAGCCAAGGTAGGACCCCCGCTGATAGTGTGTATCACCTGGATCTGTTGCATTAAGTCAGCCTGCTCCCCTTTCCTCTTTTCTGCGTCCTCGGGGATTTCAGCTTGTATTTCCCGTCCAATTCTGATATTATCTCTGACCTGTTGTAAAAATTCATTCAGGCATCCTCCCCTTATCAGGGCGTCAATCTGGTTGCGCAAGTTATAGCACTCTGAAGTGTTGTGGCCCACGTCTTCGTGAAAGTCACAGTACTTGTACCGGTTTCTCCTGTCGGCTGGGGCCTTCATGGGAGCGGGCTTTTGGAGCAACCCTTTATCCCGTATGGCAAGGAAGACCGTTTCCCTGGATGCATTCAATGGGGTATAGTGGTCAAACCTTTTTTCCCCTTGTATTACTGGAGCCACGATCCTGGGAGGCGGCGAAGCCCGGGGAGGGGTTCGTTTTGCTGGATATCTTTCTTGCCTATGCGGAGGAGCAGGGGGGCGATAGGTCGACCTGTTGGGAGTCTTATTCTGAGCTCTCTGCACCGGCTCAAATTTGGGGGCTTCTTTCTTCAAACGTTTTGCCGTTCTCATGTCGTCATGCTCTATCTTGACCTTGAGTTGTTCGTCGATCTCAACCTGCTCAAGAGCCCGATCATAGGCCTCCTGGTAAGTCTCGGGAGGTCTTTTGGCGAAAGAACGGAAAAGCTTTCCTGCCCAGAGGTTTCGCCTGAAGTTGGTGAGGGTTTCTTTTTCGGTGAAAACTCCCATTTGTATGACCTTCTTGTGAAACCGCTCCACGTATGATCAAAGAGTTTCACTCCGTTCCTGGATCACATATTGGAGGTGTATGGGATCTTTCGGGCGAGGTTTAACTCCCTGGAATTGTGAGCAAAAATTGGTTGACAATTTTGTGAAAGAATCCACGCTACCAACGGGAAGTTTCCTGAACCAGGTTTTCGCATAGTCGATCAAGGTTGTTGGAATCATCCTGCACAAGGCTGCTCTGGTAGTGTTCTGGACCTCCATCTGTTGAACGAAGCTCTCTAAATTGCTTAGAGGGTCTTCCGTTGCAGAGAACTTATCCGCTGGCATTTTGAATTTTGGGGGGAGCTCTGCTTCCCGGATCCTCCTAGTGAAGGGAGCGTTCATCTCGGTCAGGGGATTCTTTTTGTCTTCCGTACTCTTTCCCTTCCTTATCTGCTGGACCTCCTTTTGTAGCTTTGCCAGCTGATCCCTCAGTCGCTTATTTCCAGGTCTCTTCGAGTTAGCCTCAGATTCCTCACTGTCGAACCTTTCTGATGAACTGGCAATTTCTATCCGGTCCTCCTCCTGGACATGATCCATTCGGGGAGTTTGTCGGCTTTCCTCCTCTAGGGCCTGGGTAGTTCTCCTAGATGTAGTTGGATGAGATAGCCCTCGCGGCTTCCGGGTAAAAACATCCGCGGCAGACTTGACTAGCCGGGGTTGATACTGTGAAAGTCTTTTAGGAACTGGGGGCATGGGTCCCAGCATATCCCGGATAGAACGTTGGGGCCCTGATCTATCTCGAGCCGGCTCGGGAGGAGGAGGACCTAGGCGATCGAAAGCAGGTGGTCTAGCTTCGAGCCTACTCGGCTCTCTCCCTGATCATTCAGGTTGGTAGGCTGGACTGTGATGCCTTCAGCGAGGAGGCGGACGCGGATGGATTCTACGAAGGCCGCCGCTTGTTGGTCGAGTGCTGCCTAGCTCACTATGGGGTGGCCAGCAGTCCGTGTATTGGTTGTCTGGATCGGAGCTTGACTACTATCCAGACTTTCTCCCCCTTCCTGGAGCCTTTCGGATTGGCCTCGCCGGGGATTGCTCCGGGACTCTGTGCTGGCCTTGGGAGGAGCGGAGCCTCATAGTTCCTATAAAACAATGAAAATATAAATACAAACGATTGGTTAGTTGAGTGTAGGATTTCGTTTCCCACAGACGGCGCCAGAAAGTGTTAACGGAAATTTTACTCGGGATGAGAAATCTCTGTTAACGCCCTCGAGACCACTACCACGTAGGTGGTGGCCGAAATTATTTATATATGTGACAATGGTTTATCTAGTGATAAATAAACAAGAACATTTTTATTTAACATGCATGATACACGAGTACACAGATTTTTCTCTCGTTTCTCTCAACTTTCTTTGGTAAATGGTCGATTGCTAGTCGTATGCCTGTCGAATATTAGTCTCCTTTTTCGTTTCTTTTCTTTTCTATTGATACATGGTTTGTAGGTCAACAGACTGATTCTCCCTTGATTGTCTCAGTGATTGTCTCAGTCTCTTCCTTATCGAGCGGGATTTCTTGCGTTAAATCATTTGACTTTTAGATTGACGTCCGAATTGAGAGTATCGTGGTAGAGATCAGCTTGTTTCCTTTTGGATTTCATTACTTATGTAGATAACGCTTCTAGGTACGATTTAATTCATTCCTTGTATCCTTCCAATACGATCCTTATAGGAGTCGTGGGACATGACGAATATGGTATGATGCATCAACCAGGGAGGTTGTTTAGTATTTCGACCTTGATGTCTGAGAAGTTTCATCCAGCTTGGAGCCAGATCTGGCTTCTGTTGACTTTTCCGAAGCTAGACGTGGCCTTGACTGACCTTTTTGAAGCTGGGTGTGGCTTCGAATCACCTCGCGGCTTTCTAGGGACATTCTTCTTTGTCAATCGAGGTACAGATGGGTTTCTTGAGCATTTGCAAGATGACCTTGACTTCGGGGAGCTTCTAGTTTTGATGATGCGGGCTAAGCCCGATCATTCCGGGTTCTATCTTGGATGTTTCCAAAGCTCGCCCTTGTTCTTGGGGTGGTATCGCAGTTCGGCTCTGGATAGAGAGGTCTCCTGGTGGAAGTTCTCGGGTCCAGGCTTTATCCCAGATGTTTCTGGAGCCCGCCCTTGTGCCTGGGGCTGCATCGTAGCTTGGCTCTGGATATAGAGGTCTTTAGGTGAAACTTTCGGGTATGGAACCAGGTTTAGTAAGTGGAAAATTTCCCTTTGGTCCTTAGCCAATTTTGGCTATTAACAGTTATGAAAAATTCTCCAAGCGCTATCTATCCTGACTCCAACCCCAACCTGATATCTATGTTTTAGGGGGGACTTCTGTAAACAGGTTTTTCTGGCAAGGGACCAAAGGAGAATTTTTCGAACAAAGAACTATCCATGAAGATTCATCCAGATACTCCAAGTGACCTGCGAGATCGATACCATCACCTAGATGGAGTCGATATCCAACGAGGTTGGAACCTCGACTATCCATCTATCTAGATAGGATATCAGCTCCGAAAGCATATATCTCGCCCTACTGAAGCTCCTGATACCAGTTCAAGACCAGTACGATGATATCTTGCACGCCCAGCACCCCGTAAGCATCTCGACGTTGATCAAGGTACCAGGTACCTCGATACCTGCCTCGGTACCACCTCGATATCTGCCTTAGTGCCACCTCGACTCCCGCCTGGTACTTAGTATACTTATCCAGAGCTCCTACAAGGCTAGTATCCTACCCCCAGGCAATAAGATAGGGTATACGAAGACACAAGCACCATTCCGGCAGGAGGCAGAACAAGCTCATCAAAATGAGGTACTAGCACTACCCCCCGTCAGAACTCAAAGTCAGAATTTCCCTCCAAGCTCCATGAAGAAGGAAAGTCGATTTCATCCCCATCAAGCTCCATGAAGAAGGAAAGTTGACTCCAGCGCCATCAAGCTCCACGAAGAAGGAAAGTTGACTCCATCGCCAAAATAAAGCGCCATTAATGACCCAATGGTCGACCGAATCAGAATTTGAATTCACCATTGATTAACGGGATCTAATCCCACGCCTTCAGCTCCACTCAAATGCCTTTCAACGCTTAAAATAGGACTCTCTATAATCTTCATTAAGAGGACTGGATTTTGGGGAGATTCTGGAGAGTACTATATAGACGGCATTGAAGGGTAAAGTAAAAAAAAAGAGGATTTTTTTAGTATTCTTGATGGCCACAACCAGAGAGATCCCGGGAGATTCCCGGAAGCCGGTGAGAGTCCATTGACAATCACTGGAGGAAAAATATCTGTTAATAGCCAAAATTGGCTAAGGACCAAAGGGAAATTTTCCACTTACTAGACCTGGTTCCATACCCAAAAGTTTCACCTAAAAACCTCTATATCCAGAGCCAAGCTACGATGCCGCCCCAGGCACAAGGGCGGGCTCCAAAAACATCTGGGATAAAACCCGGACCCGAGAACTTCCACCAGGAGACCTCTCTATCCAGATCCGAACTGCGATACCACCCCAAGAACAAGGGCGAGCTCCGGAAGCATCCAAGATAGAACCCGGAATGATCGGGCTTAGCCTGCATCATCAAAACTAGAAGCTCCCCGAAGTCAAGGTCAACTTGCAAATGCTCAAGAAACCCGTCTGTACCTCGATTGACACAGAAGAATGTCCCTAGAAGGCCGCGAGGTGAGTCGTAGCCACACCCAGCTTCAAAAAGGTCAGTCAAGGCCACGCCTAGCTTCAGAAAAGTCAAGAGAAGCCAGATCTGGCTCCAAAATGGATGAAACTTCTCAGACATCAAGGTCGAAATACTAAACAACCTCCCTGGTTGATGCATCATACCATATTCGTCATGTCCCACGACTCCTATAAGGATTGTACTGGAAGGATACAAGGAATGAATTAAATCGTACCTGGAAGCGTTATCTACATAAGTAATAACATCCAAAAGGAAACAAGCTGATCTCTACCACGATACTCTCAATTCGGACGTCAATCTAAAAGTCAAATGATTTAAACCCAAGAAATCCCGTCCGATAAGGAAGAGACTGAGACAATCACTGAGACAATCAAGGGAGAATCAGTCTGTTGACCTACAAACCATGTATAAATAGAAAAGAAAAGAAATGAAAAAAGGAGACTACTATTCGACAGGCATACAACTAGCAATAGATCATTTACCAAAGAAAGTTGAGAGAAACGAGAGAAAAATCTTTGTACTCGTGTACCATGCATGTTAAATAAAAATGTTCTTGTTTATTTATCACTAGATAAACCATTGTGACATATATAAATAATTTCGGCCACCACCTACGTGGTAGTGGTCTCGAGGGCGTTAACAGATATTTCTCATCCCGAGTAAAATTCTCGTTAACACTTTATAGCGCCGTGTGGGAAACGAAATTCTACACTCAATTAACCAATCGTTTGTATTTATATTTTCATTGTTTTATAGGAACTATGAGGCTCCGCTCCTCCCAAGGCCAACACAAAGTCCCAGAGCAATCCCCGGCGATGCCAACTTGAAAGGCTCCGGGAAGGGGGAGAAAGTCTGGATATAGTAGTCAAGCTCCGATCCAAACAACCAATACACGGACTGCTGGCCACCCCATAGTGAGCCAGGCAGCGCTCGACCAACAAGTGACGGCCTTCGTAGAATCCATCCATGTCCGCCTCCTTGCTGAAGGCATCAAAGTCCAGCCTACCCACCTGAATGATCAGGGAGAGCCGAGTAGGCTCGGAGCTAGACCACCTGCTTTCGATAGCCTAGGTCCTCCTCCTCCCGAGCCGGCTCGAGATAGATCAGGGCCCCAACGTTCGATCCGGGATAGGCTGGGCCTCATGCCCCCAGTTCCTAAAAGACTTTCACAATATCAACCCCGACTAGTCAAGTCTGCCGCGGATGTTTTTACCCGGAAGCCGCGAGAGCTATCTCATCCAACTACATCTAGGAGAACTACCCGGGCCCTAGAGGAGGAAAGCCGACAAACTCCCCGAATGGATCATGTCCAGAAGGAGGACCGGATAGAAATTGCCAGTTCATCAGAAAGGTTCGACAGTGAGAAATCTGAGGCTAACTCGAAGAGACCTGAAAATAAGCGACTGAGGGATCAGCTAGCAAAGCTACAAAAGGAGGTCCAGCAGATAAGGAAGGGAAAGAGTAAGGAAGACAAAAAGAATCCCCTGAGCGGGATGAACGCTCCCTTCACTAGGAGGATCCGGGAAGCAGAGCTCCCCCCAAAATTCAAAATGCCAGCAGATAAGTTCTCTGGAACGGAAGATCCTCTAAGCCATTTAGAGAGCTTCGTTCAACAGATAGAGGTCCAGAACACTACCAGAGCAGCCATGTGCAGGATGTTTCCAACAACCTTGACCGACTATGCGAAATCCTGGTTTAGGAAACTGCCCGTTGGTAGCGTGGATTCTTTCACAAAATTGTCAACCAATTTTTGCTCACAATTCCAGGGAGTTAAACCTCGCCCGAAAGATCCCAT
Source organism: Dipteronia sinensis (assembly GCA_033220585.1). Lineage (NCBI taxonomy): Eukaryota > Viridiplantae > Streptophyta > Magnoliopsida > Sapindales > Sapindaceae > Dipteronia > Dipteronia sinensis. Next base: position 36,904,029 of record CM065637.1, read on the forward strand.
ACACCTCCAATATGTGATCCAGGAACGGAGTGAAACTCTTCGATCATACGTGGAGCGGTTTCACAAAGAAGTCATACAAATGGGAGTTTTCACCGAAAAAGAAACCCTCGCCAACTTCAGGCGAAACCTCTGGGCAGGAAAGCTTTTCCGTTCTTTCGCCAAAAGACCTCCCGAGACTTACCAGGAGGCCTATGATCGGGCTCTTGAGCAGGTCGAGATCGACGAACAACTCAAGGTCAAGATAGAGCATGACGACTTGAGAACGGCAAAACGTTTGAAGAAAGAAGCCCCCAAATTTGAGCCGGTGCAGAGAGCTCAGAATAAGCCTCCCAACAGGTCGACCTATCGCCCCTCTGCTCCTCCGCATAGGCAAGAAAGATATCCAGCACAACGAACCCCTCCCCGGGCTTCCCCGCCTCCCAGGACCGTGGCTCCAGTAATACAAGGGGAAAAAGGGTTAGACCACTATACCCCATTGAATGCATCCAGGGAAACGGTCTACCTTGCCATACGGGATAAAGGGTTGCTCCAAAAGCCCACTCCCATGAAGGCCCTAGCCGACAGGAGAAACAGGTACAAGTACTGCGACTTTCACGAAGACGTGGGCCACAACACTTCGGAGTGCTATAACTTGCGCAACCAGATTGAGGCCCTGATAAGGGGAGGATGCCTGATTGAATTTTTACAACAGGTCAGAGATAATATCAGAACTGGAAGGGAAGTACAAGCTGAAATCCACGAGGACGCAGATAAAAGGAAAGGGGAGCATGCTGACTTAATGCAACAGATCCAGGTGATACAGACTATCAGCGGGGGTCTTACCTTGGCCGGCGTTTCCAATAACTCCTGAAAAAACCACGCAAGAAAGGTTCCCCGCCTTGGAGAGAGCCGAGGGATCTTCAAAGTCAGCCAGAGCCCGAAAGAGCCCGCCCAATCAGCTCAGATCGTGTTCACCGAAGCAGATGTCTTCAACACTGTGCAACCTCATGATGATCCTATGGTCATCATGATACAGATCGCCAACTGTCTGGTCCTTCGCCTGCTCGTGGATACAGGAAGCAGTGTCGATATCCTCTTTGAAGATACCCTGGAAAAACTGAACCTGAAACAACATTGCTACAATAGCTGTACCACTCCACTTTATGGTTTCACTGGGGACTCGATCATACTAGTGGGGTCAATGATCCTCCCAGTAATCATCAGGGTCACCCCGCTCCAACAGAACGTAATGACCGACTTTGTTGTGGTGGACACCCCACCGGCCTACAACGCCATCTTAGGGAGACATTTCCTGTCCTCTCTCAAGGGAGTCTTGTCCATATACCACAACGTTTTGAAATTCCCGGTTGGAACCAAGGTAGGAGAGGTACGCGAAGACCAGCAGGAAGCTAGGAAATGCTACGCAGTATCTGCCAATCCTACAGCCCTAGCAAAGCAATGTGTACAGGTGACAGTAATCCAAGAAGACATGGCCACATCCCAGATTATCCAAAAGGAGAAGGAGCCCGCAGAACATATTTGGCATCCGGAGGATGAACCTATCATGCCCTACGAGGATAAAAGGGGTAAGGAATGGGCCAGCGGGTAGCCCGTGGATAAACTAGAAGAGATATCCGTCAGGACTGACGATCCCTCCAAGACCGTCAAGGTCGGATCCGCCCTTGATCCAGAAGTAAAAAGAGGACTGATTGATCTTTTCAGGGAATTCAGCGACATCTTCGCCTGGAACCATAATGAAATGCCTGGAATCCCGGCATCGTTGGCCACCCACCGGCTAGCAGTAGATCCAACGGTCAAGCCCGTCAAGCAGAAGAGGCGTCATTTCAACACTGATAGGAACGCAGCGGTACAGGAAGAGGTTGATAAATTTATCAAATTGGGGTTCGTCAGAGAGGTACGTTACCCCGAATGGATCGCCAACGTAGTCATGGTCACGAAGGCAAATGGAAATTGGCGTATGTGTGTCGACTACACCGACCTCAACCGGGCTTGTCCGAAAGACAGTTTTCCTTTGCCAAAGATCGACCAGCTGGTTGACTCCACATCCGGAAATAAACTTTTGAGTTTTATGGACCCGTTCTCAGGATACAACCAAATTAAAATGCACCCGGCTGACCAAGATAAGACCAGTTTCATTACTGGGCAGGGCTTATACTGCTACAAGGTGATGCCATTTGGTTTGAAGAATGCAGGGGCCACATACCAGCGGCTGGTTAACAAATTGTTCAAGCCGGAGATAGGGAGGACGATGGAAGTATATATCGACGACATGATCACGAAATCCCCAACCACAAAGGGACATCAGGAAAACCTTCGCAAAAACTTCCTCATACTGAGGGAAAACCAGATGCGTTTGAACCCCTCCAAATGTGCTTTTGGGGTAACGGCAGGAAAGTTCCTGGGCTTCATGGTTCATGAGAGAGGTATCGAAGCCAACCCAGAAAAAATCAAAGCTATCCTGGACTTGGAATCCCCGACCTCGCTCAAGCAAGTACAGATCCTGACTGGATAGGTGGCAGCACTCAACAGGTTTATCTCTTGCTCCACCGATAAATGCCTTCCTTTCTTCAAGGCCATCAAACAAGGGAAGAACATGAAATGGAGCCAGGAGAGCAAGCATGCGTTTCAAGCTTTGAAGGAATACCTAACAAGCCCCCCTTTGTTAGTCAAGCCGGTTCTCGGAGATGAGCTGCAGATTTACCTGTCTGTATCAGAAACTACAGTAAGCGGGGCTTTGGCCAAGGATTGTAGCGACGGTTTTCAAAGACCCATATACTATATGAGTCATGCCTTGACCAAATCAGAAAGGAACTACGCTCTCCTGGAGAAACTCGCTTATGCTCTGGTGATCTCAGCGAGGAAACTCTGTCCCTATTTTCAAGCTCACACAATAGCAGTGGTAACAGACCAACCCCTCCGTCAATTCTTGCGAAGACCAGATGTGTCAGGAAGGTTAGTTTTATGGGCACTAGAGCTCACTCAGTTCGACGTAAAGTATAAGCCCTAGACTACGATTAAGGCACAGCCTTTAGCCGACTTCGTGGCAGAATTCTCAGCGATCCCAGATCCAGTTGATCCCTCAGTATCAAAAGAGGACCCTGAGAAGATATCCGAGGTCAAAAATTGGCCGGAGGGCTGCAAGCCATGGATCCTTTTTTCAGACGGAGCATCCGAATGAGCTGGGGGAGGAGCTGGCATAGTTTTGATAGATCCGGAGGGAACTGAATTCTGTCACTGTTTCAGATTCGAGTTTAAAGCTACCAACAACGAAGCGGAATATGAAGCCCTCCTAGCCGGGATGAAGGTAGCCATCGAGCTAAAGGCCGACTACCTGCAGGTCAAGAGCGATTCGTTGCTTGTTGTAAACCAGGTGACTGGGGTCTACCAGGCAAAAGGAGATAATATGGTGGCCTACTTAAATCTAGCTCTGTTGCTGAAAAGCAAATTTAAAGGACTTAAGATCGATCAGGTGCCTCGACACCAAAACCATCGCGCAGATGTTCTGGCTAAGATAACGGCGAACGGAGGCCAATCCCTACCAAGGGGAATTCCCCTCCAAGTAATCACCCAGCCAAGCATAGCCCCAAATGGAGAAATTTGTTCCCTGGATCGCCTACCTTGTTGTATGGACCCAATTGTCACCTATCTCCTTGAAGGAGAGCTTCCTGAAGAGCCCAACCAAGCCCGAAGAGTTAAGAGACTCTCAGTTCGATACTGTATGGTGGACGGATACCTCTACAGGAGGGGCAGATCCCTCCCCTTACTTAGGTGCTTGCATCCCGATGATGCTAAGTGGGCATTGAGAGAGGTCCATTCTGGGGATTGTGGGAACCACATAGGTGGGGAAGCTCTAGCCTATCAGGTGCTTTGTATGGGGGTACTATTGGCCGACCATCCATCAAGATGCAAAGAGTTTTGTGTAATCCTGCAAACCTTGTCAAAGAACCTCAAACTTGAGCCACCAGCCACCGAAACGACTGTCATCCCTCAGCTCACCTCACCCCGTTGCCATATGGGGAATCGACCTAATTGGACCACTTCCTACCGCTCCAGGATAGATGAAACATGCTATCGTGACTATTGACTACTTCACAAGATGGGTCGAGACAGGGCCTCTAGCTCGAATATCAGAAAAGAATACAACCAAGTTCATCAAGACTAACGTGGTATGCAGGTTCTGGACCTCTCTCATCATTGTAGCCGACCTAGGGAAGCAATTCGACAACGCCCGATTCAAAGACTTCTGCCAGAGGTTGGGGATCGACCTCAGGTTCGCTTCAGTGGCTCATCCCCAAACTAACAGGCTGGTGGAATCCACCAACAAGACAATCAAGAAACTTCTGAAGAAGGAGCTTCAGCAGAGGCAAAGGTAAATGGGCCGAAGAGCTACCAGAAGTCCTTTGGGCATACCGGACTACCAAAAAGACAGCTACTGGAGAAACGCCTTACTCCCTGGCCTTCGGGGTTGAAGCAGTCCTCCCTATCGAGCATAAACTGACCTCGTTCAGGGTACAACACTTTGAGCCCTGAAAGTAACGAAGTCAAGCTCCGTGCTAGTCTAGACCTCTTAGAAGAAAAGCAAGACCAGGTAGCAGAGAAAGTTGCGATCTACCAGAGCAGGATCGGTAGATACTTCAACCAAAAGATTAAAGCCCAAAAATTCAAGGAAGGGGATCTGGTACTTAGGAAAGTAACACTGAATACTCGGAAAAGGTCGGATGGAGTCTTAAGTCCAAATTGGGAAGGGCCATATTTGATAAAGCTAATTGTTCGCAATGGAGCTTACAAACTCGAAGACATGGACAGACGACCCATCAATCACACTTGGAATGCAGACCATTTGAAGAAATTCTACCCTTGAAAGGAGTTCTCAAACAGACTACCCCCACTTAGTTTTCATTACAGGTCCTAATAAAGATGTACTACATCTCAATCATCAATAAAGCCATTTTCTTTTTCTCTTCCATCTTTTTCTCCAACTATGTTCAACGTTAGTGACTATACACATGAATGCGAATTCGACATAAACCTCTCAAGACCAGGAAATAGCTTGATAGCCTTCCTGATGCCTTGGTCGGGCTACCACCCCCAAGAAGGATCTGAGTGTAAGAGCATAGTTGCCTTCCAGATCTCGAGACCAGGAAATAGCTCGATAGCTCGACAGCCCTCCTGATGCCTTGGTCGGGCTACCACCCCCAAGAAGGATCTGAGTGTAAGAGCATAGTTGCCCTCCAGATCTCGAGACCAGGAAATAGCTCGATAGCTCTCCTGATGCCTTGGTCGGGCTACCACCCCCAAGAAGAATCTGAGTGTAAAAGCATAGTTGCCTTCCAGATCTCGAGACTAGGAAATAGCTCGATAGCCCTCCTGATGCCTTGGTCGGGCTACCACCCCCAAGAAGGATCTGAGTGTAAGAGCATAGTTGCCTTCCAGATCTCAAGACCAGGAAATAGCTCGATAGCCCTCCTGATGCCTTGGTCGGGCTACCACCCCCAAGAAGAATCTAAGTGTAAGGCATAGTTGCCCGCCGGATCTCAAAGACTAGGAAATAGCTAAGTAGCATTCCTGATGTCTTGGTTGGGTTATCACCCCATGTATATAATGTTTGCTTTCGTGTGCAGGATCAAAATCATTATAATTGCCTACACGAATCTTAATTGATGCTACCGATGCTACTCTGGATGCCATTCAAGACCAGAAGCAGAATAAAGTTCTCAAAGAGGCGAGTCAATTTATCATTAAGGACAAAGGGAGCCTATCCCCCGATAAGGCTACATCCAAATGGGGAGCCCAACCCCCGAATTTGGGCTACAAAAAAAAGAAGGAAAAATAAGAAAAACTGACAATGGCAAAGAAGGGTGCCCACCCCCTTTTCTGGGCAATCAAAAACAAGTCGTCCACTTCAAGCTGTGGGGCTATCATGGCTCCCCTCTGCTGGCCCTCCTCATCCCTGCTGATCCTCAGCATCAACCCTCTCAACAAGTAGCTGACCATCTGGGTTATCGTCACCGACCGCTCCTCTGTTTAGAGGCTCTATCGGATGATCAGCTGGCTCTTCCTCCAAAACTTCATTGATCACATCCATAACTTCAGGAGAAATAGCCGCGTCGAGAAGAGCTGCCAAGGGCTCCATCTGGCTCCTATCGACCTCCATCTCTGTTAAAGCTGGATCATCAGATGGGCTCCTAACCTGTTCACCAGCTCCCGATTGGTCCTCCTCGGATCGAGAGGATATCACTTTGCTGGACGATTCCCCAGGACCTGAAGGGATAAAGGAAGGAAGATGGAATGAGGGATCTGACTGAGTGGGCTGCATCCCAATTCCTGCCGGGCTAGAAGGGACCACCTTGTCACCTTCAGGACGAGATTCAGGATGAGATAACTCAGCAGCTTTGAGCATTATTTCCTGTCTGTCCCAGCCCGCAATAGACGACAAATCAAAAGGAGGAGGAAGAGCTTCCACGGCCTAAAAGGAAGCATAAAAATACCCATCGCTGAAGGACGTCTCCGCATCAGCTTGCAGCTTGGCCACCTGAGTAATCAGAGACCGGTTCTCTAGGTCCAGCTTCCTAGCCTCAGATCTCAAGGAGTCTCGCTGCCTAGCCCGCCGGAGAGATTGAAGACGCTCCTGATCGAAAGATTGCTTCATCCTCTCATGATCCCAGCGAAGCTCGGCCATCTCGAGCTCAATTTTGCCCTGGCTGGAAGTCACCTCTTCCACTAGAGACTGAGCCTGCTTGAGCAGTTCCCCGGCCTTCTCAGCTTCAGCTTTGGCTTTTACAGCTCGATCACGGAGAAGGGCTACCTGCTTGCCCATCGCGACATTGACCTTAAAGGCCTACAAATATAAAACCCGAGTTAGAAACTGAACGAGTTAACACAAAAAAAGGGGCGTGAAAGACATACAATTACCTCATCCAAGATAGTAGACCCCTTGGTTATAAGGACGTCCACAAGCATAGAAGCCATCTTAGAGATCCCGCCACCCGGACAGGATGCTATGAACTGTTCCAAGACCTCATCCTGCCCTATCGAGCTCGACTGAGGTCGAGAACGGTCGGAAGGAGCCTTCGCGACACCTTTCCCAGGAATGACATCTTTCCCAGAAACCTCCGAGGCTTTGGTTGTTGGAAGCGCAGCTGAATCAGATGTTTGCGTCGAAGGCGTAGCGACTTTAGCAGCTATGGCTGAGGGGGCAGAAACAGTCGGGCCAACTACCTAGGGAGCTTTACCCAAAGCCCGGAAAGCCCGCGAGGCCAGAGTGGCCATCTTAGACCCAGCCGGAGAGACAAAAGAAGCCAGGGCAGGCTCGACCCCAGAAGAGGGAAGACAAGCTCCACCTTGAGGAGAGCGCTAGACCTGTCGGGTGGCTGGCTCTACGACAAAGACTGTGAATAAACAGATAAAAAAAATATTAGAATCAAGCTAAGTAATAAGAAGAAGCGACACAAGGATACTTACGAGGAATAGCGTCTGAAATTCATAGATATTTGTTCACCCTACGAGGGTCAAAAGCTTCAGCGGTAGGGAACATCGGATTCAGGTAACTCCGGGCTAGAATAGCCTTTAAGACAGCTTCAGGACTTGACAGGCAGAGAGTCTCGATCCCCGGAGGGCTTGTCACTGAAAGCCGTAGGAACCTCGAATTCATGCCCTCCGATGAAAATCGAGCTCCCCCGGTCATCCCCCGCTAGGATCCATTCTTCTTTCCATGCGGAATCCTTCTTCGAAGCACCAGGAACGATGAAATTAAGCTTGTTCTTGGCCTTGGCGTAGAACTGACCCCCGAGGAGCCCCAGACAAGCTCCCAATCTGAAAAAGATAAGCCAGCGCACCCGGCTCCCTTGTCACTTTACTCATCTGGCATTGCTCCCTCCATAACACAAGAAAGCCAATCAAATGCCTCCAGAAGCCCGGCGTTAACTGAAGGGGAGCGAGCTAGATGGCGTTTAGAGCCCGCCGAAGGGTCGGATGGAGGGGAAGCCTGACCCAGTTCTCAAGAGCGGCCACATGGATCGGAAGCACACCTTTAGGGGGATTGAAAAACTTGAAGTTCTTGGGAGGCACCGAGATGGATACACTGTCGGGGATGCAAAACTTTGACCTCAAGCGGTCGATCGACACCGGGTCAATGGTGGAATCAGGGATGACCTGGAAATCGTAGGGAGGGAGCCTCTCCCCAGATGGACCAGGAGCCGAGACCCAACGCTCCCCCACAGCGCCGCCAGTCGTTTCTTTGTCGGAATCATCATCAACAATATCTAAAGGGTGGTCGGGATGATTGGAGAACCCAGTCCCGATAGATACGTTCCTACTGGATCGCCGACGTTGTGATGTGGCCAGGGAATCATCACCGTCAGAAATCCTCCTAGCCCGCTTCCCCAGACTAAGACTGACGACCTCCTCACCATCGAATATTGAATCACTTGAATCACGACTGTGTTTCGACATTATATAAGATGAAGAATGAAGAAAGAATAGAAGATGAAGAATGAAGAAAGAAACAAGCTTGAAAAAAAAAACTGTGGAAATATTTCTCTACAAAAGGTCCTTTTCGCTCGAGAAGATGTGAGGAAGACGAGGATGAAAACATGCATATATATAGGCAAGAAGGCAACAGCTCAAGTTACCAGGATACTCATTTGGTAACGGTAAAAATTGACTTGGTAACGTAACCGGGTTAAACTCTAAAGCGAGCTAATCATCTCATGCCACATCATTTACGCAGTTAAGAGGAAGATCTCCCCAAGATCCTGGTAACGGTAAAAAATCTTGGGGACTGCCGTAACGTGATCAGATTAATTCAAAGATAAAATAGTCGGTTCACAACACATCACTCAAATGAAGAAATTTCCAAAAATTTTCAGTAACGGTAAAAGTGGAAGATTTCCCAAATAAAGTGAGAATCTGACCTCAACCCCAAGCTCGACGTCTGGTGTTCAAGTCAGAGGGGACTTCTGTTAATAGCCAAAATTGGCTAAGGACCAAAGGGAAATTTTCCACTTACTAAACCTGGTTCCATACCCGAAAGTTTCACCTAAAGACCTCTATATCCAGAGCCAAGCTATGATGCCGCCCCAGGCACAAGGGCGGGCTCCAAAACATCTGGGATAAAACCCAGACCCGAGAACTTCCACTAGGAGACCTCTTTATCCAGAGCCGAACTGCGATACCACCCCAAGAACAAGGGCGAGCTCCGGAAACATCCAAGATAGAACCTGAAATGATCGGGCTTAGCCCGCATCATCAAAACTAGAAGCTCCCCGAAGTCAAGGTCATCTTGCAAATGCTCAAGAAACCCGTCTGTACCTCGATTGACACAGAAGAATGTCCCTAGAAGGCTGCGAGGTGAGTCGAAGCCACACCCAGCTTCAAAAAGGTTAGTCAAGGCCACGCCTAGCTTCGGAAAAGTCAAGAGAAGCCAGATCTGGCTCCAAGCTGGATGAAACTTCTCAGACATCAAGGTCGAAATACTAAACAACCTCCTTGGTTGATGCATCATACCATATTCGTCATGTCCCGTGACTCCTATAAGGATCGTACTGGAAGGATACAAGGAATGAATTAAATCGTACCTGGAAGCGTTATCTACATAAGTAATAACATCCAAAAGGAAACAAGCTGATCTCTACCACGATACTCTCAATTCGGACGTCAATCTAAAAGTCAAATGATTTAAACGCAAGAAATCCCGTCCGATAAGGAAGAGACTGAGACAATCACTGAGACAATCAAGGGAGAATCAGTCTGTTGACCTACAAACCATGTATAAATAGAAAAGAAAAGAAACGAAAAAAGGAGACTACTATTCGACAGGCATACGACTAGCAATAGATCATTTACCAAAGAAAGTTGAGAGAAACGAGAGAAAAATCTGTGTACTCGTGTACGATGCATGTTAAATAAAAATGTTCTTGTTTATTTATCACTAGATAAACCATTGTGACATATATAAATAATTTCCGCCACCACCTACGTGGTAGTGGTCTCGAGGGCGTTAACAGAGATTTCTCATCCCGAGTAAAATTCCAGTTAACAATATCCACTTATCAACACGAACGTTTTCTCCATCTCCATCCTGTGTAAAAGAGTGAGAATAGAGAGAAATATGTACATATTGTAATCCAACCGTAGTGATTGACTGAATAAAATAGTCTTTATTTTACATTCCCCGGTCCCTTTGTGTTCTTTCTCCATTCTTTGATCTATCGATCTCAATCATACAAAAAAGAGGGACCCGGTACCGAAGGTACCTACCCCGCTGCTGCTACCGATAGTGGGTGAGGGTGTTAACTGAGATTTTCATCCTGAGTGAATTTTTCCGTTAACAGTTATCTCTCCCATTTCGTTCTTGTGAGTTCAAGAAGCCATTTTTGTGTGTACAAGCCCTCTTCAAGAGAGAAACTCCCAAGAACTCATCTTTACTCAACCAAACAGCATCTAACATCTTACAAGCATCATCGCATCATGGATTCTTCTTGCTTTCATTGACTAGGTAACTTGAACATGCCCTAAATCTATTTGTATTTATTTATGTTCTTGTTTGCCTAAGGTTATCTCTTTTATATGAATTTATTGCATTTCTTTATGTTTAATGGCATATATAACATGTTTGAGTTGTTGTGTGTTGGTTGAGAGCTTTGTTCATTGATAGCTAGCATTTAGGAAGATTTTACCCTTCTAGCTAAATCTTCATGCATTTGCATTTATATATTGATATCTAGGATTTGCACTCATTGACATCTTTAAATCCTTAGATAATCATTTAGTGTTGCCTATCATTAATTGCATGTTAGAATATTTTTACATATTCACATAGGTTGTTTAACCTCTTTATTGATTGTTAAGCTTTGTAACTAAGTGGATTAGTGCACAAGCTTATGGTCTAGAATCACTATTAAAGGCCCGTTGGGTAGAGTGAAAGGGTTAGTGACCAAGTAGGTGTGACTTGAGGTCAACCTAGGTTGTAAACTTTCATTCAAATAGTGGATTTGAGGACCGTATGTGGCTAGAAGGATAGCCCGTGAGTTTTGCCCAGTTGGAGGGTTTCTCACGTAAATCAATCCTTGTGTTTTTATTGTTTTCCACATGTTTATGTTGGATTGGTTGATTGCTAATATGGGGTAGGACTATTAAAATTAATTAAGTCAAAAAGTTGGTAATAAATCAACTAAAACCTATTCACCCCCCCTCTAGGTTAGTAGACACATGCTATATAGTATTTTCACCAATGATCATCAGTAGACTCTCACGGGCTTTGGAGGATTTCACAATGGAATTCCACCGGAAAACAACTCTCTCTGTCTTTGGCGATCTCAATATTCAGAAAAAAGCCTCATTCTATTTTCCCTTCAAAGCCGTATATATAGTTCTTCAAAGAATCCCCACGAAATCCGGTCTTTAATGAGGATTATCAAGTGTCCTTTTTTAGGCATTGAAAGGCATTGTGTGGAGCTAAAGGTGTGGGATTTGATCCCTTTAATTACTGTCGAATTCGAATTCTAATCAAGTCTCATTAATAGCGCTTTATTTCAGCGATGGAGTTAACTTTCCCTCTTCATGAAGCTTGGAGGGAAACTATGATTCTGAATTCTTTGGTAGGACGAAGTGCTGGTACACCAGTAGGATCTTACCGGCATGGAGCTTGTTCTGTCTCTTGATGGAGTGGTGCTTGTGTCTTCTCGATCATCTTTGTACTGGCGCTTGTATCTTCGCGATCATCTTCGTACTGCTTGGTAGACTAGGTACTTGTCTTATGGGGGGGCTCTGAATATATACATCGAGGTACTAGGTACCAGGTGGAAGTCGAGGTAGTACTAAGGCGGGCATCGGGGTACCGGGTACCTTGATTGATGTCGAGGGACTTGAGGGGTGTTAGGTGTACGATCTACTAGTATACCGGTCTTGAGTTGATATCGGGAGCTTTAGCAGGGTGAGGTACGTACCTTCGTTACCTCGTGGTACTAGCGCTCTGTCTAGATAGATAGGTAATCGAGGTCCTGGCCTTACCAAGTATTGGATCCATCTAGGTAGTGGCATTGACCTTGCTGGTCACTCGGAAGCTAGGACCGGCGTCCATCGGGTTGATACTAGTTGAAAAATTCTCCTTTGGTCCCTTGCCAAAAATCCCTATTAACAACACTTTTTGGCGCCCTCTGTGAGGAACACCACACCCTATAAGAAAGCCTGAGTGTCTCATTTTCTTACTACATATTCAGAATGAAGCTCCGGTCCTCTCAAAATCACCCAGATCCATCGGGACATCAGTTAAACGCTTAACCTAGAAAGATTTAGAAGCCAAAAAAGGGGGAAAAGGTCGTAAATCTGCTCTGAAACCATCGGCTACAGCGTGGGCGAACCCCTAGGTACCAACAACCCCAGAAGCTGGCCCCGCTAGTTTAAACCAATAGGTCTGCCTTTTTAGAGAATATTCACTTCCAAATGGTCACGAAAGGTAGTGCAAGCCAGCATGCGGTTCCAGATACCAGGGGAGACGCCAATCGGTAAGGTACCAGGGTGCCTTCTTTAGATAGATTGGGACCACCACCTCCTGTACCGACCCATGACAGACTCGGGCCCATGCCTCTAATGCCATCGATCCATGATCGACTCAGACCTATGCCCCCGGTTCCAAGATAACCTGTAAATTATCAACCTCGACGGGCAAGGTCCGCCATCGATTGCCCACCTAGGGAGCGCTACCACCTGGTCCAACTGGAAGCTTCTTCTTGACAGCCTCAGAGAGAAGAGACCAGGATGAGACCTCGATCAATGGTGGGAGGTAGCGATAGAGGCGCTGGAGAGGACCTTCCCCATGAAGAGAACCAGGATGAAGCTTCCGCGACATCAGAGGGGTCTGATGATAAGGATTCTGAAGTAGAATCTGGGAATGATGGCAACAAACGTCTCTGGGACCAGGTTTCCAGAATGGCGAAAGAGATCCAGGAGTTGAAGAAGGGCAAGAACCGGGAAAACTGAAAAGACTCATTGGGAGAGATGAATGCTTCTTTCTCTATAAGGATCAGGGAGGCAGAGTTACCCCCCAAGTTCAAGATGCCGACCGATAAATACTCTGGAACTGAAGATCCTTTAAGCCATCTGGAGAGTTTTGTTCAATAGATGGAGGTCCAAAATGCTACTAGAGTCGCAATGTGCAGGATGTTCCCTACCACACTAACTGATTATGCTAAGTCATGGTTTAGAAAGCTACCCGTAGGAAGTGTCGCCTCATTACTAAGTTGACCACCGACTTCTGCGCTCAATTCTAGAGCATCAAACCTCACCCCCAAGGATCCCATTCACCTCCAATACATGATCCAGGAGCGGGGTGAATCACTCAAAGCATATGTGGAGAAATTTCACAAAGAAGTTATCCAAATGGGGGTCTTCGCGGAGAAGGAGACCTTGGCCAATTTTAGAAGAAATCTATGGGTAGGTAGGCTGTTCAGATCCTTCGCCAGGCATCCCCCAAAGACCTACTATGAGTCCTACGATAGAGCTCTAGAGCAGGTGGGAAAAGATGAGCAGCTCCGAGTCAAGATGGAGCACGATGATATGAGGACTACCTAGCGCCAGAAAAAGGAGGTGCCTAAGTCTGCACCAGTTCAGAAAAATCAGAACAAACCTCCCAATAAGTCTACTTTTCGATCACCACCTTACCAGCCTCCAAGGAACCGATACCCAGTCAGCTAGACTTCTCCTAGGGCTACACCTCTGCCTGGAGAGATAGCGCGGATGGATAGAGAGGAAAGGGGATACTCCTACAATACCCCTTTGAACACATCTCCCAAGACCATCTACCTCGCCATCCGCGACAAAGGATTCCTCAGGAAGCCTGGTCCAATAAAGGCACTAGTTGATCAACGAAATCACTACAAGTATTGCAATTTCCATGAGGACGGTTAGGATTATGCTCAATAGCAAGAGTGTAATATTGTAATTGACAATCTTTTCATATTAATAAAGTGATTTCTGGTTTTACAAAATCTTATAGCATTTATAATGATAATTGTCAAAGTAAATAATCATAAGGTCAAAAAACTATGAGAAAGGAAGAATTGTTTGTACATCTGGATATGTATGACGTAGACACAATTCTTTAGTTAGTCTTGAATAAAAGTTCACAACTTAAGTTAAAGGTTGGGCACATTTATCTTGATAAAGTTGTTGAATTCTTTTGCTGGCATTTGAGTGGGATCCAATGAGTTATGATGAGTCTAAAATCATCAAAAGGGTCTTCGAGTAAAAGAATCTAGTGCACTAGGTGCATTGAACAGGATCACAATGAAATATTTTATCTAGAACCGGTAGTAGATACAAGTCTTTTCATTATGAGGACAATCGGAGAGTCTATCTTAATCCTGAGATAAATGATGGACTTATGATTGCAAGTGTTATCATTTGAGCTATCAATAAGTATGATTATATAGCATAGTCTATCCTCGATAGTTTGGTGGTATTCATTTGTTAATCGATAGAGGACTTCATTTATAGATATGGACATCGTGGATCAATTTATTGAATAAGAGTATAATATTATCATATGGATATTTTGAGGTATTGGATATTAAATCTCAACGTTGAGTTTTTGATAATATCTATTGAAAACATGGCTTCTGGACAAGTCAAAATATCCAAGTTCAAAACGTGGTCATATGAGTAAATATGGTAACTAGGAGAGCTATAGGCGATCTATGAGTTCTTGGCGATTACTGATATTGTAAGAACCTCAGTTTTATGATTGGCTTATTTCATGACAAATCACATTGGGGATGTTTATGTAACGGGCAGCATAGGTTCTCCAAGTGTGGTTTTCTCGAAGACATGCTTCCGGTCATCCCAAAGAGCTTCAAAAGATGTAGTTCACTTGTTCTTAACTCTTGAAGAGATTTAGTTGCACACACTCACATCTCTTGGATTTGTATTGACATGCATTGATTGTTGCACACTCACACACTTACATGCATTTGAAGTGTTATGCATTTTTTTCATGATTGCTCATGTGTGCATTCATCACACTCCACACTTGCACATTTTTGCATATTAGATTAGTGTGTTGAGTCTGCCTGGAAAAGAGGATTTCCCTCTTCACCGCGGTGCAGGTCGCTTGCTAGGCATATGCCTCCGTCGCGGTCCCAACAGCGGTTGGTTCCAGAAGGTGCATGCTTTGAAGACCGCGTTCTGTACACCTGTATGCACAGTGGTCCATACCGTGGTATACATCAGTAGGCCCCTGCTGCCTAGACCGTAGCCTGTGCTTTGCATGCACAGCTGTCCCCGACGCGATATTGTCCAGACGGTGCACCGCTTCATGTACCGCGGTCTGGGCACTTACCCGAGCCGCGGTACAGTGAGCGGTATTGACGGGATTTTGATTCCCAAGCCAAAAACGATACAGTTTTGTATAGGGTTTCTATATATATGTTCTCTTCTTCCCCAACTCATTTTGAGAGCTTTATGAACCCATTTTTATGAGAGAGAACAACCCTTAGAGAGAGAAAGCTTCAATCTTTGTTCCTAGACTCTCCAAACCCAAAACCCATCATCTTCATGCATTTCTAAGCATCTTTAAAGCATGGGTCTTCATCGTTAGTTGACTTGGTAAGTTGAACAAAAACCCCATCTTTATCATTTGTTCATACTTTCCAAGATTGTGTTTTTATTGCATTTATTAGTTGATTAAATGCTAGGACTCTATTTAATGCATCTATCTATGAGTTCCTTTGTATGATTGGGTTTGTATTGTGATAGCTAATATTAAGGATATATTTGCCCTCTAGCTAATTAGGATTCATTGATTGCATTTGTTAATTGCATTTATTGTCCTTGCCATTTTATGTGACAACATGTGTTGATATGGCTTTGTTTGATCACTAGAGTTTAGACTTTCATATCTATATCTAGTTAGGTCTTTATGAGCATTCATATAGACATTGATATCTAGGATTTGTACTTAGTGTCATATTTAATCCCTAGATAAGCATTTAGTGTTGCCTAGCATTATTTGCATTTTGAGTATTCATATATTCACTTAGGTTGTTAATCTCATCTTGAGAGTTAAGTCTTTTGACTACAAGGTGTAGTGCACAAGCAAGTGAGGTCTTGCAACCAAGGTGTGGTTGGCAAGCAAAGTGATCAAGGATTCACTATAAAGGCCCGTTGGGTAGTAGTAGTGGGTTAGTGACCAAGCATGGTGTGACTAGAGGTCAACCTAGGTTGTAAACATCATTACAATAGTGGATTTGAGGATCGTGTGTGGCTAGAAGGATAGCCTGTGGTTTTTCCCTTTGTTTAAGGGTTTCCACATAAAAATCAAGTGTTATTTATTATTCTGCACTTTACACTTGATTTTGTATGTTTGTTTATGAAGTGAATTTTAATATTGACTAATCAAGAAAAATTGGTAATTAACTTGATTAAAACATATTCACCCCCCCCCCCCCCCCTCTAGGTTGTAAACACACGCTTAGAGTAGTATTTTCAATTGGTATCAGAGCGGGTTCCTAGACATACTTAGGTGATCCTTACTCTTGATTGTGTGTGTCTTGCATTTGTGTGCATTTTTTTGGTTGCATTCATTTGCATTCATATTACCCAAACACCATGAGTGACTTTGGGATGAGTAATGAGGGAGCATCAAGCATACGACCTATTTTGCTCAAGGGTGACAATTATGCCTCATGGAAAGGCAAGATGGAGTCCTATATTTGCCAAATAAGTGACTGAGCTTGGATGGAAATTGAAGATGGCTACACTCCTCCAACAATGACCACCAAAGATGGAAGTGAAGTCTGCAAGCCTAAGTCTCAATGGAGCACACAAGAATTTGAAGCTTCAAAGTGGAACAAAAAAGCAATGCATGCTTTGTTTTGTGCAATGGATGAGAGCCAATACAAACTCATCCAAATCACCAAAAATGCACATGAAGCTTGGAAGATCCTAGAGACGGCGCATGAGGGAACCGAAGTGGTTAAGGATTCCAAGCTCCAAGTTCTTCAAGCACAATTTCAGACAATCAAGATGGAAGAGCATGAGTGCTTTAATGACTTCCAAGTGAAGTTGATGGACATTATGAATCAAAGCCATCAACTAGGTGACCCGTATTCGGATAGGAGGATGAAGCAAAAGATCATGAGGTCACTTCCCGCTAGATTAGAATCTAAAGTGACGGCTCTTGAAGAAAATAAGGACTTCAAGACTATGAAGCCAAGTGAAGTGATTGGAAGGCTACTTGCCTATGAGTCTAGATTGGGTCCTACCTCCACACCTCCCAAGAAGCAAAAGGGGTTAGCCTTGAAGACCTCTAAGATTGGGAAGTGGGATGATGACTCGGATGAAGATATGGCTCTAACGGTGAAGAGATTCAAGAAATTCTTGAAGCTACAAAAGAGTGGCCATGGATCTAAGGGAAATGACTTCAAGAAGAAAACCCACTTCAAGAAGATTGAGCCAAGTCAAGAGAAGACTTCAAGAAAGGGGATTCAATGATTTGAATGTGAAGGATTCAGGCATATCTCTAAGGATTGTACTAACTTGAAGGACAAGAGAAGAGGAAAGGCGATGGTTATCTTATCAAGTGATAGTGAGAGTGTAGAAGATTCCTCGGATGATGAAGAACTTGCCATTAACTACACGGCCTTTGGAGCCTCTTATGTGGAAGTAAAAGAAGGCAAGAGTGCCTTGTCTTGTGACCAAGGTGAAAGTCTTGATGAGGAAGTTGACTCATTTGATGAGAGGCAAAGTGAAAAGAGTGTCTCATTCTCTATTGTAGGAAGTGACTCTAGTGATGAGAAGTCTTCTCCTCACTCTAGAGGAATTTATGAAGGCATGGACCTTGAAGGCTTCATCAAACACTTTGAAGACTCTAGGTTGAAAAAGAAAAAGGAGATTCAAAAATTAAAGGAGGAGAATCTCAAGCTTTCAACCAAGGTAACTCACTTGAATGAAGAAGTGAGGAGAGTCAACGAAAGTGAAGACAAGATGAAGAAGGAGCTTGAGGAAGCTAAGGAGTTGCTTGCCAAAATGACCTCCGGCACCAAAAAGCTTGACCATATGTTGGGCATTGGAAAGAAGTCAAATGATAAGAGGGGCCTTGGATATGTTCATGACAAGGAAACTCCCTCCAGAGGCAAGACGGTGTTTGTCAAGGGAAATAGCGTGAAGGAAGCCTCACCTCCACAACATCCAAGGAGGAAGATTGAGCTTGGAGAGTCATCCAAGAGTGGCCAAGTGAAGATGCCAACAAAGAATGGATCTCAAGGTCAACAACCAAGAGCTCCGCTTTCAAGCTTCCCTCAACCAAGAAGGCAAGCCAAGCAACCTCAACCCCCAAGGCAAGTACATCAAGTTGTTCATGCTCAACCACAAAGGCACCAACATCCGGCTAATGTTCCCAAAAAAAGCCAACCAGTGCAAAATCAAAGACAAACTCATCAACATGGCAATGCCTCGATGATAGCTCAAAGCAATGGTATGATTTCTTCTTTTATAACTACTTGTCATTATTGTGGTATGATTGGTCACATTAGACCAAATTGTTTTAACTACATCAATTTATGTAGGATTGAGAGCATGAAAGAAAAGAGAATGAACTATAGGGCTAAATTGAATGATCCTAGGAAATCTAGTGAATTGAATACTTTGACCACTAAAAATGATGTAGTGGAACCTAGGTTGGATAAGGAAAATGTGCATCATTTCCATTTGCTAAAATATCGCCGATAGATACTACTGAGTCAAATGGACTTAGTATGTCTATAGGAACTTGCCCCTCGTCCTGATACAGTATGGTTGTGACCCCATATGGGGAGCTCAAGCAAAGAGAGAAAACTTGCATGAATCTTTATATGCAAAAAATTGACTTATTTTATGCTCTTCTATGATTGCTTGAGTATGCTTGGTGAATAACATTGGCTAATAATTGTATAATGTTTTTGATTACACCATTGCACGGTTGCTTTGTTTTATAATGCATGATTTCTATTATTGTTTGAGCATGCTTATCTTTTTGGGGAATGTTCTACTTTTTAGTACATTTGATTGACCTCAAATTATTCTCCATGTTCATGATTCCTATTATATGCATTCTTAAGCTCTCTCTTGAAAATGGCTACTGGCAATATGACGTGGAGCCACCCAATGTTGGAAAAGGCTACTCATTTGAAACCGAGTGAAAGCCATCAAGAGAGTTACTTTAGCAAGAAAAACATAAATACATGCTTACTAGGAAATTGGAGAAAAACAGAAAAAGGAGAAAAACAGAAATGTTGTTATATGACTGTTATATGTGGTGATGCATTGATTATTTTTGACATCAAAATTGTTGATTGATGATGTATTTAGCAATGAAGACAAGATCATATATATTTTTTTGGTGTGATTAGTTCACTTGCACACAAATGCTTGGATATATATCTTCATATCAGAACAACATGGTCTTAATTGGTTTGACTTCATTTGGAAATCTTGTTGAGTGTTGCTTTAATTGATCTTCATGCATGAAGATAATAGTGTTATGTATTACATGCTAAGCAACCTTTCACACACACACAATTTTGAAAATAATCTCCTTGAATCTCTCTCAATTATTTAAGGTGCATAAAGTTTATGTATATGATTATGCAACCATCTTTTGTGCAAATATCTCTCTTTGGTAAAGCAACCCGATAGGGGGAGCTCCTTTACTTATCTCATGAAAAAAAGGGGGAGAAGTCTTGAGAAATATAGGGGGAGCATGGGGGAGCATGTTTATGCTTTGGGGGAAAAGCCTCATGAGAGAGAGTAACCTTTTAGGGGGAGCATTGCACATGCATTTCTTTATATTGCTTTATTGAGTGCAATTGCTTTTTATTTTTGTTCACCTCACATGCACTTGTTCTTGGAAAGTGCTTTCTTACAATTGTGTGTAGGTATGATGATCTACGAAGAGATTGATGACCTTGAAGACTTAGATCTTAGGTTTCTCTCATTGTAACGTAGAATATACTTTGTTGACCAATAGCTTTATTTTTGTTTTGTGAGGATTATTTTGTAAGTGGTGATTTTGTCATGAAATAGCCAAAGGGGAAGATTGTAAGAACCTCAGTTTTATGATTGGCTTATTTCATGACAAATCACATTGGGGATGTTTATGTAACAGGCAGCATAGGTTCTCTAAGTGTGGTTTTCTCGAAGACATGCTTCCGGTCATCCCAAAGAGCTTCAAGAGAGGTAGTTCACTTGTTCTTAACTCTTAAAGAGATTTAGTTGCACACACTCACATCTCTTGGATTTGTATTGACATGCATTGATTGTTGCACACTCACACACTTACGTGCATTTGAAGTGTTATGCATTTGTTTCATGATTGCTCATGTGTGCATTCATCACACTCCACACTTGCACATTTTTGCATATTAGATTAGTGTGTTGAGTCTGCCTGGAAAAGAGGATTTCCCTCTTCACCGCGGTGTAGGTCGCTTGCTGGGCATATGCCTCCATCGCGGTCCCAACAGCGGTTGGTTCCAGAAGGTGCATGCTTTGAAGACCGCGTTCTGTACACCTGTATGCACAGCAGTCCATACCGCGGTAGACATCAGTAGGCCACTGCTGCCTAGACCGCGGCCTGTGCTTTGCATGCACAGCGGTCCCCGATGCGATGTTGTCCAGACGGTGCACCGCTTCATATACCGCGGTCTAGGCACTTACCCGAGCCGCGGTCCAGCGAGCGGTATTTACGGGATTTTGATTCCCAAGCCCAAAACGACGCAGTTTTGTCTAGGGTTTCTATATATATGTTCTCTTCTTCCCTAACTCGTTTTGAGAGCTTTATGAACCCATTTTTATGAGAGAGAACAACCCTTAGAGAGAGAAAGCTTCAAGCTTTGTTCCTTGACTCTCCAAACCCAAAACCCATCATCTTCATGCATTTCTAAGCATCTTTAAGGCATGGGTCTTCATCATTAGTTGACTTGGTAAGTTGAACAAAAACCCCATCTTTATCATTTGTTCATACTTTCCAAGATTGTGTTTTTATTGCATTTATTAGTTGATTAAATGCTAGGACTCTACGTAATGCATCTATATATGAGTTCCTTTGTATGATTGGGTTTGTATTGTGATAGCTAATATTTAGGACATATTTGCCCTCTAGCTAATTAGGATTCATTGATTGCATTTGTTAATTGCATTTATTGTCCTTGCCATTTTATGTGACAACATGTGTTGATATGGCTTTGTTTGATGACTAGAGTTTAGACTTGCATATCTATATCTAGTTAGGTCTTTATGAGCATTCATATAGACATTGATATCTAGGATTTGTACTTAGTGTCATATTTAATCCCTAGATAAGCATTTAGTGTTGCCTAGCATTATTTGCATTTTGAGTATTCATATATTCACTTAGGTTGTTAATCTCATCTTGAGAGTTAAGTCTTATGACTATAAGGTGTAGTGCACAAGCAAGTGAAGTCTTGCAACCAAGGTGTGGTTGGCAAGCAAAGTGATCAAGGATTCACTATAAAGGCCCGTTGGGTAGTAGTGGTGGGTTAGTGACCGAGAATGGTATGACTAGAGGTCAACCTAGGTTGTAAACACATTACAATAGTGGATTTGAGGATCGTGTGTGGCTAGAAGGATAGCCCGTGGTTTTTCCCATTGTTTAAAGGTTTCCATGTAAAAATCAAGTGTTATTTATTATTTCGCACTTTACACTTGATTTTGTATGTTTGTTTATGAAGTGAATTTTTAATATTGACTAATCAAGAAAATTTGGTAATTAACTTGATTAAAACCTATTCACCCCCCCTCTAGGTTGTAGACACACGCTTAGAGTAGTATTTTCAGATATTATACACGAGGATACACTATCTCCAATAAGATTTTCTAGGGTATAAATGAGAAACATCTTCTTATTCTATCTTTATTTAAGAGTTCAATTTTAGCTCTTTAGTGGAATAAGCTAAAATTAATAGATCAGACCTAAGTGAATCATTTGTTGATTGTGATTAGGTTATGTCTATTGAAGCTTAAATTTAGATAGCCCGCCAAGATCCGCAATCCACACGGATTTGCTTGGATCACTTGATATATTCTACCGGACTAATTTATGGGTTCATCTAGAATTGTATTTAATATATTAAGAATATAATTTGCGCATTATTTATTTAATGGGCTGCTCAAATTATATTAATATATTAATGAGAGGCATGTGGGCTTGTTTCTTTTAGTAATAATGGGTCTGGTTCACATGTGAGCTTTTATTTAAAGCCTGAATGGATTAAATAAAATAAGAAAATAATATTTTGCCCATATTTTTTGTGTGTGGGCGGCAAGGCTATAATAATAGCCTAAAATATTATTTTATTTTATTGTTTGATTAAATGGAAATTAATTAATTGATTAATTAATTATTTAATTAAAAATCAAAATCTTTTTCTGACTAGGAATTATGTTTTCTAGTAATATACTATTATAGTAGTATAATAAATATAAAAGACTTAATTTGGTAAGTAGATAAATAAAGAATTTATTTATCTAATCAAATAAGGAAGTCTTTAATATAATCACAAATACACTATTTGAGTTGGATTAGGAGTCTTGGTGTGGAAAAGAAATCTTTTTTTGAAAAAGGATTCTTTGTCACCAAGTAAATCAACCTAGCAGATAGGATTCTTGCCCACCAAGTAAATCCTCTTTAGGAAAGGATTTGTATACCTATATATATTAATAATTTCGAAATTAATAGTGAGAGAAAGAAAAAAAAATGTTTTTTTAGAGAAAGAATTTTTTATTCTCTTGCTTATGAATAAAAAAAAATCCAACTCTAGAACATAGTGAAAATTCTGCCAAGAGGAAGAGAGAAAGATAGTTCTAAATTCGATAGTGCACTTGCAAGACTTTACATAAAAAGGTTTTGTGCACACTTTCGATTTAGGTTCACGCGAGTTTCAATCATAACGATCGTGAATTCAAAAGTGACCGGAACGATCTTTCTAAGTTCTTGGAGTTTTTGTGATTAACGATCGGGAAAGAAGATTTTGTTTTTCCATTCTCATGTACGCAATTCAAAGAATAGGGAGACCACGCTCCTAGGTGATTCACGTTCGTGATCAGATTGGAAGATCTTGCAGATTACCATCGACACTAAGTCAATCGGATCATGCGACAAGAGGTATGATATCTTTTGAATATATGTATGTTTAATTAATTAAAGGGTTAAGGTTCAAATATTGGAAAATTTTTAAACTATACTAAATTCATTTTTAGTCTCGCTTCCGCTACGTTTTCGTATTTTTCCCTACAAGGAAGTGGGTCATAACACATCAGAATGTCACAGTTTGCGTAACCAGATTGAGGCCCTGGTAAGGGGAGGTTGTTTGGTTCTCTTATAGGTGTGAGATAGCATTCACACCGGGAAGGAGGTGCAAGCAGACATTAAAGCATTCGAAGAGAAGAGAAAAGCGAAAGGGAAGGACCTAATGGAACAGATCCACATCGTCCACACCATCAGCGGAGGTCCCACCCTGGCGGGAACATCCTACTATTCCAAAAAGAACCACGCCAAGAAGGTGCCCAGGTTAGAGGCGGGTGAGAATATTCTCAAGATTACAAATGGATCACACCAGTCTCCTCCATCAGCCCTGATCATCTTTACTGAAGAGGATGTGTACAACATCGTGCAACCCCATGATGAACCCACGGTCATCACCGTGCAAATAGCTAACAATTTGGTCCATCGTGTCCTGATTGACATGGGTAGCAGTGTTGATATTCTCTTCAAGAGTGCTTTGGAGCAATTCAACTTAAAGAGACCTTGTTACAATAGCTGCACTACCCCACTGTACGGGTTCACAGGAGACTCGAAGATCCCCATCGGATCCATGATCCTACCAGTGATAGTAGGGACAACACCGCTCCAACAGAACCTAATGATAGATTTCGTCGTGGTAAACATCCCATCCGCCTATAACGCCAACCTTGGGAGACCTTACTTGTTTGCCCTCAAGGGTGTCTTATCGATCTACCACAACGTCTTGAAATTCCCAGTAGGAGACAAGGTGGGCGAAGTGCGAGGGGACCAGCAGGCTGCGCGTAAGTGTTATGCAGTGTCCACCAACCCAACAACGCTGGCTAAGCAGTGTGTGCAGATAACCATTAATCAAGATCAACAGTTATCGGAGGAGAACTTTGAAGATGAAATGAATTTAGTAGAGGAGGAGCCTGAGGTAGAGTACTCAGGTATGGAGGTGATCGGGCCAAATATGTAGTATATTTAGGCCCTTAAATCCTTACCTTGTGTTCTGTTTTCGTGCATTTTTGTATCTGTAATGGGTTGTTTTGTACGTAATTGTAAGAAATGGTGCAAAGATGGGTTTGGAAGCATGTTGCGGTGATTCCAGCATAAAAGGGGCCAAAGGAAAGACAAAGGAGCATGAGCAGCTCTACAGTGCGGGTCAAGTGCTGGTCGCAACCGCACTCCAACCGCACTCATGCTCATAGCCGGGACCTGATGCAACGTGAAGAGTTAAAGTGCAGGCATGGTGCGGGTCATCCAACTGCACTCCACCCACACTGTTGCCAAAACTAGAGAAGCTGAAGTTGCAGCTGACGTTAAAGTGCGTGTACTGTGCAGGTAATTCAACCGCGCTCCACCCGTACTAATGACAAACCAGAGAAGCTAAAGCTGCACCTGACATTAGAGTGTGGGTACTGTGCGGGTTATCCAACCGCACTCCACCCGCACTGTTGCTAAACCAGAGAAGTTGAAGTTGCACCTGACATTAGAGTGCGGATACAGTGTTGGTCATCCAACCGCACTCCACCCGCACTATTGTTCAAGATAGAGGAGTGGATTTTGTACTTGACAGTACAGTGCGACTCAAGTGCAACTCAAGTGCGGGTAAAGTGCGAGTCCAGTGCTGGTAATCCAACCACACTCCACCCGCACTATTGCCCAGATCCGAGAACTAAAGATGAAGACAACCCATACAGTGCGGGTACAGTGAGGGTAATTCACCCGCACTCCACGCGCTCCATATTGATTTTTGAAGCTTAAGTGACCTATTTTTGTATGTTGTACAAATAGAATAGTATGGAAATTTTTTAGAGAGCTTTTGACTCCATTTTTCAGAGGTTTTACACACTTAGATTTAGAATCTCTCTCTCTCTCACACATCCTTACATTCTCTACTCAACTTCAAGGAAGTTAGGATATTGAAGCACTTCAAGGAAGGAGATGTTCTCCAAGGGTTCTTTCTCTTTCCTTTCTCTTATTTTTGAGTTGTAATGAGTAGCTAAATCCCCTCTAAGGGGTTGATGGAGTAGTTAGTTGAATATTGGGCTTGCACATAAACTTGATGTTATATTGATATTCATGTCTATCTTTCATTGATCTATTCTTGTTATGAATGTTTACCATTGATTTCTTGTGTAGATACATCCTCTTTGCAAGATCTCTTTGTATTATGTATAAGTATTGCATCTAGATATACATCCTATTTTGTTGTATCTTGCTCTAATGAATGGACGGAACGTCATGAATTCCGACTCTTAAAACCGCGGTCTTAATCTAACCTTGATCGAATTTTTGGCACTATACATCCTAGGTCGGATCTTGTGAGAGGATTAGAAGTAATCACTATACATCCTAGGTTGACTACATTTACAATCAGTTAAGTCATTGATAGGTAGACGAGCTTCATTTTCAGAATCCGACGAACCACCAACACTATACATCCTAGGTTGGTAGTTTTCGACAGATTAGTCCCTAATAGGTGGTCCGCACTATACATCCTAGGTTGGCCACTTTCTAGGGATAAATAACTGACTCTATACATCCTAGGTCGATTGCCTTGAATAGCCGTGCTATTGACAAGTTTGTTGCATTGCCCAGTTTTCACTTTCGTATCCGTTAACTCCTTAGTTTCCATCATCTATATACATCCTTCATTCCATTTTCCCCCACTTTAGTTTGCATAATTAATTTAGTGTTATTAATAGGATAATTAACCATCTACATCTTCACCATTTTATGTTTCGTTTATTATATATATACACTAACATTACTTTAGCAATAACTAATTTTAGCTAACTGCGCTCCCTATGGACGACACCCCACTTGCCACCATACTTGTGTTTTCAAACTAATTTAGGCTTCGTGAGGTTTTAACAAATATTGTTGACGGATTGCTCTTTTCAAACAACACTAGAAAAACATCCAGTCAAATGGCGCCGCTGCCGGGGAGCGGCATGTTTAGTTTGATTAGTTTTGCATAAGTAATTTTTATAGTTATTTTTTTTCCTGCCATTACTTTGTTTGTATATTTTTACGTTGTGGGTAGTTTTCTTTTCTCGATATTGTAGGTTCATGGATGCCCTCTGGAAAAATTCAGGATCCGAGTACGAACTTGATATTGACCCATTTAGTCAAGAATGGGGATGTGAGCAGGATTTCCAGGAGGGATGCAATGTGGGTGAAGAGTTTTTGACCAAAGAGAGACTAGCAGTTTTGCTAAAGGACTACTTGCAAGGGAATGAAGAGACCACATTAGTAGAGCAGAGAACAAGGGAAATTGTGCAAGCGGCACAGATTCCAGAGGACATTAATGCAGGTCAGCTGAATATAGGAACATTTGATGAATGGATAGGAGAGTTTATGCAATCAGCCAACCAGGATACGCAAGAGGTCCAGATGCTACAACAAGCACATTTAGAGAGTTGGGAGACATATATGTGGAAGAATGATAGGCAATCAAACGAGATGGATGCGTCTATTCACAGGATTGAGTTCCAAATAGGTTAGTTGGCTGAATTGTTACAAGAAAGAGAAAAAGGAAAATTCCCAAGTCAACCGAAACAGGCTAGTGCAAAGGTAGTCCTCAGAAGCGGAAGGGTTTTGAAGGAAAAGGATAAGGACACCGTCATAGAAGAAGAAGATGAGGCGGTTCATACGGAGGTGGAGAGTGAGAAAGAATTAGAAAAGGAAAAACGTGTTCAGTTAGCGGACTCAGAACCAAGACCTCAGCTCCATAAGTCATCAAACCCCTATGTGCCGCCTATACCCTTTCCAGGGAGGCTGAAAAACTCTAAGTTAGAGAAATCACATCAGGAAATCTATGATCTCATTTCCAAGGTAACCGTCAACTTACCACTCTTAGATGCCATTGAGAAAATGTCGGCTTATGGTAAATTTTTCAAGGATTTGAGTAAGGATAAAGAGCGGTTTAGGCCAAAACAACAGGAGAGTCTAAATGAGAATGTCAGTGCAGTAATTCAACGGTCAATGCCCCAGAAAATCAAAGACCCAGGGAGTTTTATAATTGACATTACGATTGGTGGGTCAAATCGCGAAAGAGCGATGTTAGACTCAGGAGCAAGCATTAACCTCATGCCGTTTTCGGTCTATAAGAAGCTGGGTTTGAATGACCTCAGGAAAACTACCATGTCTCTTGTCTTAGCGGATGCTTCTGCAAGAAGCCCTAAGGGCATTGTCGAAGATGTGTTAATACAGATAGAAAAGTTAATCATACCTGCTGACTTTATGGTGATTGACATGGATGAAGGAAGAGATGAAAGAGATGTGAAGTTACTTTTTGGTAGACCTTTCATAGAAATAGCTAGGGTAGTGATTGATATGCATGCAGGGAAGCTTACCATGAAGGTAGTAGACGAAACAGTGGCATTCAACATCTTTGACTCTTTATCATACCCAGTGGGTTCCCACGATTGTAACACTGTGGATTTCTTAGAGGAAGAGTTAGTTATCACTGTTGAGGAGGAATTCGAAAGAGAAGGAAATGCAGATGACCTGGTACAATTAGAAGAACATCCTCCAAGAGTTGAGTTGAAAGCACTCCCATCGAACTTGAAGTATGTGTTTCTCGACGAAGAAAAGTTAAACCCAGTTATCATTGCCGCTAATTTGGTGGCAAGTCAAGAAGATGAGTTACTTGGAGTGTTGAAAGAGTATAGAGAAGCCATTGGTTGGTTCATAGATGTTATAAAGGGAATAAGTCCTACCATGTGTATGCATAGGAATTTGCTAGAAGAAAACGCCAAACCGACACGGGAGGCACAAAGGAGACTGAATCCGATTATGCAAGAGGTGGTAAAAAAGGAGATATTGAAGCTTCTCGATGCAGGGATTATCTACCCCATATCAGATAGTAGATGGGTTAGTCCCATTCATGTCATCCCAAATAAATTCGGAGTTACAGTAGTGAAGAATGAGATGAGTGAGTTAGTAGCACAAAGGCTCCAGACAGGGTGGCGTATTTGCGTAGACTACCGCAAGTTGAATGCGGTTACCAAGAAGGACCATTTTCCCTTACCTTTCATTGATCAAGTCCTAGAGCGATTGGTAGGGCATCAGTTCTACTATTTTCTAGATGGATATTCTGGGTACAATCAAATAGTTATTGCTTCAGAGGACCAGTAGAAAACCACTTTTACATGTCCCTATGAAACCTATGCCTTCCGAAGAATGCCCTTTGGCCTTTGCAATGCCCCAGGTACGTTTCAAAGGTGTATGGTTTCATTGTTTTCGGATATGGTGGGAGAGATTATTGAAGTCTTCATGGACAATTTCTCAGTATTCGGGGACTCTTTCAAGTTGTGCCTTGATAACTTATCGTTAGTGCTACAAAGATGTATGAAAAACAACTTGGTGTTGAACTCGGAGAAGTGCCACTTCGTGGTGCAACACGGGATTGTCTTGGGTCACATAATATCTAAAAAAGGGATTGAAGTAGACAAGGCAAAGGTTGAAGTAATCAAGAGTTTGCCACCTCCTCGCAATGTCAAAGACATTCAGTCGTTCCTTGGTTATACGGGTTTCTATAGGAGATTCATCATGGATTTTTCGAAAATCTCCAGACCACTATGCTTGTTGCTACAAAAGGACAAAGATTTTGTGTTTAGTGCAGAATGCGTGGTGATGTTTGAATCTTTAAAAGAAGCTTTGACCTCATCTCCGATAATTGGGCCACCAGTTTAAGATTTACCATTCGAAATAATGCGTGATGCATCTGACTTTGCTGTAGGTGCAGTTTTGGGTAAAATGGTTGGAAAAGACCCACATGTTATATATTGCTCATCCCGGATTTTGAATGATGCACAGATGAACTATTCAACAACAGAGAAGGAATTACTGGCTGTAATTTTTGCTCTAGAAAAATTCAGACAGTACTTGGTAGGTGACAAGGTTGTGGTATACTCAGACCACGCAGCTTTGTGATATTTACTCCAAAAGAAAGATGCAAAGCCCAGGCTGATTAGGTGGGTGTTGTTGTTGCAAGAGTTTGATTTAGAAATTCGGGACAAGAAGGGTTACGAGAATGTGGTAGCAGATCACCTTAGCAATATAGTTCATGACAGTCAAATAGATGGGGAAGAGATTCCGTTGAGAGAAAATTTCCCTGACGAACATCTGTGGATTGTACAGAATAAGAAACCCTGGTATGCGGATCTAGCAAACTATCTGACACATGGGGTTTTTCCCCCTGATCTGGATTGGTAGGGTAAGAAAAGGTTTGCTAATAGATCAAGGGAATACTTCTGGGATGAGCCTTACCTTTTCAAACATAGGGCAGATCAGGTAATTAGGAGGTATGTGCTAGAAAATGAGCAATATGATGTGTTGCAATTCTATCATGACTTGCAATGTAGAGGCCATTTCAGCACACGTAAGACAACATTTAAGGTGCTGCAATCAGGTTTCTTCTAGGTATCACTGTTTAGATGCTTATCAGTTTTGTGTAGCATGTGATAAGTGCCAGCGCACAGGGAACATTGGTAAACAGAATGAGATGCCACAAACTGGAATTTTAGTGGTTGAAGTATTTGACACTTGGGGTCTTGATTTTATGGGACCGTTCCCACCTTCTGGTAGGAACAACTATATTTTAGTGGGGGTTGACTATGTTTCCAAATGGGTTGAGGCCATTGCCACAAAGACCAATGACAGTAATGTGGTGGTAAAATTCGTAAAGGAACATATTCTGACCCGATTAGGGATCCCAAAGGTGATCATTAGTGATGGAGGGAGCCATTTCTGTAACAAAGTCTTAGGAAATCTAAAGTATGGGGTGCATCACAAGGTGGCCACACCATACCACCCACAGACATCAGGACAGGTTGAAGTAAGTAACAGGCACATCAAGCTGATTTTGGAGAAGACGGTCTCCTCCACTAGGAAGGATTGGGCATTGAAACTATCTGACGCCTTATGGGCGTACCGAACGGCTTTCAAAACTCCTAATGGGATGAGCCCATATAGGTTGGTTTTTGGTAAGGCTTGCCACCTTCCAATAGAACTAGAACATAAAGCTTGGTGGGTGATTAAGAAGTTGAATTGGAAGTATGACAAGGCAGGCGAAGAAAGATGCAATCAGTTGAACGAGTTGGATGAATTCAGATTGGAAGCCTATGAGAGTTCACGACTGTACAAAGAAAAAACAAAAGCTATTCATGACAAGCGATTGGTAAGGAAAGAGTTCCAACCGGGCATGCTGGTGTTACTTTATGAGTCTCGTTTGAAGTTGTTCCTTGGGAAGTTGAAATCGAGATGGTCAGGCCCACACCGTGTTATTAATGTCTCTCCCAACAGAACTGTGGACATTCAGAATTTGAGGAACGATGGAGTATTCAAAGTTAATGGGCATAGGCTAAAACTGTATTTTGGACCAGAGACCTGCTGCAAGGGTATTGGTTCCATGGAACTTACTGAGCCATAGAATATCTATCATGTCAGAGCACCGGTGGGAGGCAGCCCGCTCAGGTCATCTTTAAACTGTTAGCCTTCTTAGTTTTATTTCAGTTTGTATTTTGGTTTCTTTTTTTTTTTTTGCATTTGATTTTTGTTTGGTAGATTTGTTGTGTGGTTTTAAGCTAGGTTGTGCATCTTTTGGGAAGCACACGACAACACGCATGGACAAAGAACTAGCTTCCTTCTAAAGGGAGTTTCTACCTTCGATTTTGTACTTCATTGTATTATTCTTGATGAATGCGAATTTAGATTTTGTTAACATGAATGAGCATGGTTGAATGCACATGATCATATACTTGTGCGAGTTTTGAGCTTGTGTCTGTTGGATCCTAGGGTTACAGATTGCGCAGCGGAAGGGTTTTAAAATTTTTTATGCAATCATTTAAACTAACCCATTTGTACAGTAATAATCAAATGAAATTATAAAGTGATGAAACATTTTCATACCTACGTAGGAGGCTCCTTCACTTTAATACGAACTGCTCTTGATTTGAACCACGTGATCTTCCTCGCTATCTCCCGGAACTGGTAACAGCGTGTGGGCACGTCACGATATTCAGGACCTGTATGGAGGAAGAAAAGAAGAACACACACAAAAAACCAACTCTAGAAGTGTAGCACTTGTGGTCTCACCACACACTAACTTTTTCTATTTGTTTGCTTTTTGCTTTTGCTGTGCACGAACACTTTTTTTTTCTTCTTTCTTTCAAAGTAATCTAATTACTTTTTATTTGTTGTGTCATGTTCTCTCATTCGGTTTTTATTTTTTTAATTAAATATATATCTCATATATATCAAATAAAAACAAACCAAAATCTTATTTGATTTTTAAAACTTTTCAAAAGAATATCTCATATCCTTTTAAATTAAATATTTATTTTTGAATTCAAACATTTCAATTTCAATTTCAAATATTTAATTTAATAAAATAAAATAATCATATTATCTTATTTTATTCAAAATCAAATATCAACTAACACCCTCCATTTAGTGATTAACAACATAATTAAATAATCTTATTATTTAATTTATTTAATCACCATTATTCATTAATTAAATAATCCCATTATTCAATTAATTCCCAAATTAATACGTGTCACTTTCGTAATACAATTAATTGGACAATCCAATTAATTAACTGTGACCATTGTTACCTAAATCGATCGGGCTAGCAAGGGGACCTAATGGACCCACAGTATTTTGAGCTTCAATAATCCTTAGAAATTATTAACTAAACTCTTTAATTAATATTTCATGATTATTAACTTCGGTGTTATTCCACTAAAAACCCGAAGCTGCACTCTCTCAACTGCAGACGTTTTTACACAAACCAATAAATCTCGGTGTCCATCGATATAGCTATTGCATATGGTATAATCCTCCACAAGTAGTTCATAATTAGAGCTGGGTCATAATGTCCGTTAAACCCCTCTAATCATATCTTTCCATTAAGTACCATTGATTCTCTAATGAACAATAAATCCTACATTCCTTACGGAATTAGGAGAGCGCTCATATTGTTCAAGCCCCGAATCAACCCTTAAGGGAACTACCATCTACTTCTCACAAGAAGGAGTGGATTCCACTATTGTGTACAAGCCTTCCCAGCCACAAGCCAAACCGCGATCCCAACATACGGAGTATATTGATCGGGAATGCAACTCCGACCTCACCCATGGTATATCAAAGACCACGATCTAACCTGAAGGAGTCGATAAGACACTCAGGATTAAGATCACCCACATATAGCCATCATTAGTTGATATATATGAATCTCATCGTTAAACGGATTTTAGTAAGAGATTCATATAGATCATGGCCCAGTCCTATATGATCACATCATACAAGGCGCCTCCATTCTCATATCTACATATGAATGATCCAGGATAGGATCACCGTACACTACGAAATAGACCGCAGCTATAGATTAACCACAAATAAAGTACCCCGCTTTATTTGCTATCTACGGACTCTTTAAATTGCTCGTTTCAAACTGAATCCATCTATATATGACACTCATATACTCAGTTCGAAATTACATCCAGCAATTTTGGATGTTAAGTGCACATGTTATATAAAGTATGACACAAAATGAATGAATATACTACTTCTTTCATTTATGTTCAAATTATATTTACATATTACAAGCTTTAGGGCAAAAACCCCAACAATCTCCCACTTGCACTAAAGCATGTGAGTCATGTCTCATAACCCTAGACCTTCTAGGTGACCTTCAAACACTTTAGCCGGTAAGGTCTTCGTAAATGGATCAGCATGATTGTCTTGTGAGGATATCTTGGTGACGATCACATCTTCTCTCTGCACTATCTCTCTAATGAGATGATACTTTCTCTCTATATGCTTCCCTCTCTTCTGGTTTCTTGGTTCTTTGGAATTAGCCACAGCACCACTGTTATCACAATAAAGTGTGATGGGCTTATCCTGATCTGGAACAACTTCCAAATCACTCAAGAACTTACGGAGCCAAACAGCCTCTTTAGCAGCTTCACAAACGACTACATATTCAGCTTCCATGGTGGAGTCAGTAATGCAAGATTGCTTTATACTTCTCCACACAATGGCTCCACCACCTAGGGTGAATACTGATCCAGACGTGGATTTTCTAAAATCCCTGTCTGACTGAAAATCAGAATCTGTGTATCCTAACGGGATCAAATCCTGTCCGGAATACACTAGCATATAGTTCTCGTTCTCCGAAGATACTTGAGAATAGTCTTGACAGCAACCCAATGATCTAATCCTGGGTTGGACTGGTACCTGCTGACTACTCCCACTGCATAGCAGATGTCCGGTCTCGTGCATAACATAGCATACATGAGACTACCTACTGCTGATGCATATGGCACACATCTCATATCCTCAACTTCTTGAGGTGTCTTAGGACATTGTTCCTTAGACAAGTGAACCCCATGTCCAGAAGGTAAATTACCTTTCTTGGAGTTCTGCATCAAAAATCGCATAAGAATCTTGTCGATATATGATGCCTGAGACAATGCTATGAGTTTGTTCTTACGATCCCTTATAAGTTGGATCCCTAGAACATAACTCGCCTCTCCCAAATCTTTCATTTGGAATTGGCTAGCCAGCCAGCCCTTTACATCAGACAACACTCCTACATCATTCCCAATGAGTAGGATGTCATCTACGTATAGGACCAAGAAAACTACTTTCTTGTCAATGATGCGCTTGTAGACACAAGGCTCATCAACATTTTGCTCGAAGCCATAGGTTTTGATTACATCATCAAACCTTATGTTCCAAGATCTAGATGCTTGCTTAAGTCCATAAATGGACCTTTGCAACTTGCAAACCTTTTGCTCTTGATCTGGAGACACAAATCCCTCTGGTTGCATCATGTATATGCTTTCATCAACATTGCCATTCAAGAATGCAGTCTTGACGTCCATTTGCCAAATTTCATAATCTAAATAGGCAGCAATGGATAAGAGAATCCGAATAGACTTAAACATGGCTACTGGCGAGAAGGTCTCTTCATAATCGACCCCATCTTTCTGGGTATAACCCTTGGCCACTAGCCTTGCCTTGAAGGTCTCTACCTTCCCGTCTACTCCTCTCTTCCTTTTATAGATCCACTTACATCCTATGGGTTTTACCCCATTCTGTAAGTCTACAAGTTCCCAGACTGAGTTAGAGTACATAGACTCCATCTTGAGATTCATGGCTTTAAGCCATTCCTCTTTATCAGGA
Source organism: Dipteronia sinensis (assembly GCA_033220585.1). Taxonomy (NCBI): domain Eukaryota; kingdom Viridiplantae; phylum Streptophyta; class Magnoliopsida; order Sapindales; family Sapindaceae; genus Dipteronia; species Dipteronia sinensis. The sequence goes on from CM065637.1 coordinate 36,938,503, forward strand.
TCTTCCATTGCATTCTTAAATGTCAGTGGATCATCCACACTATCAGCAGAGACAAGATCTTGTCCCTCACTTACACCCAAATAGCGTTCAGGCTGTCTCACAACCCTCTCACTACGTCTAGGTGGTAGTGTATCCTGACTAGGAATTATCTGACTTTCAGATGTTAATGGATTAACAACTCTAGTTGACTGAGTACTAGTCTCACCAGACTCGAACTCATTTAATACAATTTTAGAACAAGGTTTATGATCACTTATATAGTTATCCTCAAGAAACGTTGCATTTGTCGATACAAATACTTTGTTATCTTCAGGACTATAGAAGTATCCACCTCTGGTCTCCTTGGAATATCCTACAGAAAAGCAGACCACAGACTTGGGATCTAGCTTTCCAGTTCTATTCTTCAGCACGTGTGCTGGACACCCCCATACGCGAAAATGTCGTAAACTAGCTTTATGACCATTCCACAACTCTAGCGGAGTTTCAGGAACATATTTGGATGGCACTACATTCAAAATGTATGCCGCTGTTTGTAACGCATATCCCCAAAAGGAATTTGGTAATGATGAGAAACTAATCATAGATCTCACCATTTCCATTAGGGTTCTATTTCTCCTCTCTGCGACACCATTCTGCTGAGGTGTACCAGGAGCTGTGAGTTGGGACACTATCTCATACTCGACCATAAAGTCTTCAAACTCTTGGTCAAGGTACTCACTTCCACGATCTGATCATAGAGACTTGATAGTCTTTCCTAACTAGTTCTCAACTTCAGCACGGAATTCTTTGAACTTTTCAAATGTTTCCGACTTCAGTTGCATTAGGTAGACATATCTGTATCTCAAGTAGTCATCTATAAAGGTGACATAATACCCATAACCACCCCTTGCTTTAACATTCATTGGTCCACAGACGTCTGAATGTATAAGCTCTAGTGGTTGTTTAACTCTAAGCCCTTTTCCAGTAAAAGGTCTCTTAGTCATCTTACCTTCCAGAAAAGATTCACAGACAGGTAATGTGCCAACCTTTAACTCATTTAAAGATCCGCTTTTTACTAGTCTGTTTATCCGGTCAAGGTTAATATGTCCAAGCCTTAGATGCCAGAGATATGTTTCATTTTCTGGAGAAATCTTATGTCGTTTAGTTTTTGGTTTTTCAACTTTAAACATTTCGGTGTTGAGCAGTGTTGTATGCATTAACGGTCTTAACACATACAAATTGTTTTCATTAATTCCTGAACAAATATTCAGACCATTCTTTGCAATAATAACTGATTTATTATCAAAAGAAATAGAATATAATTGTTCTAACAACTTAGAAACGGAAATTAAATTCCGTGTAAATCCATGAATAAAAAATACATTGTCCAACAAAATAAAATTATTATTACAAAAACGCAATCTAATTACGCCCACTGCTCGTGCCGACACGACATCCCTGACCCCACTCGCATCGAGAAGGCTCCCTCGCAAGCTGTGTCCAAGAATCAGTCCACTGTAAAGAAGAACAAACATGGTTAGTGGCCCCTGAATCAACTATCCAGGGTGAAGAATCATCTTCAACTAAACATGACTCAAGAACAAGTAAATCATATTTACCTTTCGCTTTCTTCTTCTTGGCTACCTCCTCCAGATACTGAGGACAATTCATCTTCCAGTGTCCGACCTTGTCGCAATGGAAACATTTTCCTTTGCTCTTGTCGATGGAGGCGCTTTTCTTTTTGCTTTGGGCTTTCTTGGGTTTGGGCTTACCCTTCGCCTTCCCAACAGACCCCTTCCTCTTGTTGTTATTGGAGGAAGATGGTTCAGCAACATTTGCCTCACCGGTTTTACTTTTGCTGTCCTTGGTCATGGACTCAAAAGTAGCGAGCTCATTGAGTAACTGTGTGAGACTAAACCTTAACTTGTTCATCCCGTAGTTGTTCTTAAACTGATCGAAACTCTTCGGAAGAGTCGTCAGTATGATGCTCACTTGACTGGGTTCATCAATGGCCCCGCCATTGACTTCTGCCATGTTGAAGTAGGACATCATGCTCAGAACATGTTCCAGAACTGATGTACCTTCCTTCATGCGAGCGAGCATAGCGGAACGAACAGCTTCGTGTCGCTTTTGCTCGGAGGGTTGCCCGAACATAGCTTGCAATGACTCCATAATATCGAATGCTATAGTCATTGCTTCGTGCTTTGTGACAAGCACGTCTGTCATAGAAGCTAACAGATATGTTCTGGCCTTCTCATCAAATGTGACCCATCGCTGGTATGCCTCACGAACAGTTCGTGTGGCATTGGCAGTACGCACCGGAGGACATTCCTCCGTAAGCACAAACTTGAGGTCTTTGGTGACCAGTATTGCATTAATGTTAAGTTTCCATTTTGTGTAGTTATCACCAGTTAATTTATCGTTTGCAAGTATTTGTAATAGTGCAGATGACATGGCTGAAAAAACATAAATTAAGGATTCATTCAGTCATACATTCTAAACATGTGCGAATGTTCGGCATACAATTAAACATGATGCATGAAAATGTTTAATGAACAAGAACAACCCTAAAAACAATGTTTCTATGCCACGACAATCCAACATACCACAAGCAAGTGCCGCCTTAGGGTCGGTCAAATTCTTGCATGTTGGATCGAGACCTTCTCAGTCAAAGGATATACCAGAATAACTCTTATGCCAATATAATTCAACCATCGTTTATTAGGTCATGTTTTTAATTAACCAATTTAATTAAAACCTTGTGAGTGAAACCCATCATTTCAGATCTCAAGAGCTTAACTCGAGAATTGCCGCCTTAGGGTCGGTCAATCCTGAAATCCCCTCCGAAATCCTATCTGTTAGGAAGTCAACCTTGGTATTGATTCTTATGGAAACCCTCCTTAGGGAGGACGAAAACAAAACCAACACGAGGCCCCACTCGAATCTCACGGTGTTGAACTAATGATGGAGACCGCGGGATATAATGTCATATATCCCTCTCCCACTCACTATTTTATATCAAGGGTTTTCTATTAATATTAATGCACCTAGATTAAACTAGATTAAACGGCTAATATTAATCTAAGCGTCAAGTGCATTAATCACAAATTATTAGAATCCTATTCCAAAAAATAATAAACTAAATTGATTTTTAACACTTAAAAAATCTAGTTCATTAGTGATAATTCAAATCTATGTAAACTGTTTACTAAGACTATAATTATTATTAAATGTGTATTTACCAAGTTGTAACTATTAAAACTAAACACATTATTAGGTCCAATTATTATTAGGAGCTTAATCAAATTAATCCTAATATATATAAAGGACCCTACTAATCTAAGTATTTAAACTCTTTAAAAAAAGATTAGTAATTAATGAGATTTACCAAGTTTTTACTCCTAAAAACTAATCCCATTAAAAATAGCCAATTATGTGAATAACCCATTTTAATCAAATTAAAAAAAATTAAACACATAATATAGATGGCTATAATGCATGTATGATATATCAACATATATATATATGTGTGTAGGCACAACTAATTTTAATGACATGTATATGCATGGCAATGCTTAATCATCAAATAATTAAAACATACATGAGTTGACCGAGTGTTGTGGATTATTTAACCTAAAAAATTGGAATCTAATTACAAAAAAATATTCCCAAGGCATCCCTTGGTCTTCTTGTAATTTCCAAGACTTCCAATCTCTTCAGGTCATGTGTGGGATGTGCTGTGCGCGCTAGTAGGCATGCGTGGGATGTGCTGTGCGCGCTGGTAGGCATGCGCACTGGAAGGATTGCGCGCTGGTAGGCGCGCGCTGGGGGGCATCGCTGATAGGCTGTGCTGGAAGGCTGCGCTGGAAGGCTTGTGCGCTGGTGGTAGACATGCGCTGGTCTACGCGTGTGCGCAGTCTTCGTTGAGCGACCAGGTCTAGCTATGCGCGCAGCGTTGGTGAACATGCGCTGGGAAGGCAACGCTGGTCTTCATGTGCTGGTCTACATGTGCACATTGAACTACCAGTTCCTCTTCATGCGATTACATATTTTGTTTTTTTTAATAATACAACAGTAAAATAAAAAATATATATATAATAACATTATACAACCCAGAAACACTCTAAATCCACAACACCATAAAAAATTACGATCAACCATGTTTTTTTAAATTAAACAATTTAATTAAAAAACATCATACACTCATCAAAAAAATATGTGCCTACACATTCATACATATCAGGAGTAATCGAATTCGATTATACTGTACAAAAATTGGCTCTGATACCAATTGTTAGATCCTAAGGTTACAAATTGCGTAGCGGAAGGGTTTTAAAATTTTTTATGCAATCATTTAAACTAACCCGTTTGTACAGTAATAATCAAATGAAATTATAAAGTGATGAAACATTTTCGTACCTACGTAGGAGGCTCCTTCACTTTAATACGAACTGCTCCTGATTTGAACCACGTGATCTTCCTCGCTATCTCCCGGAACTGGTAACAGTGTGTGGGCGCGTCACGATATTGAGGACCTGTATGGAGGAAGAAAAGAAGAACACACACAAAAAACCAACTCTAGAAGTGTAGCACTTGTGGTCTCACCACACATTAACTTTTTCTATTTGTTTGCTTTTTGCTTTTGCTGTGCACGAACACTTTTTTTTCTTCTTTCTTTCAAAGTAATCTAATTACTTTTTATTTGTTGTGTCATGTTCTCTCATTCGGTTTTTATTTTTTTAATTAAATATATATCTCATATATATCAAATAAAAACCAACCAAAATCTTATTTGATTTTTAAAACTTTTCAAAAGAATATCTCATATCCTTTTAAATTAAATATTTATTTTTGAATTCAAACATTTCAAATTCAATTTCAAATATTTAATTTAGTAAAATAAAATAATCATATTATCTTATTTTATTCAAAATCAAATATCAACTAACACCCTCCATTTAGTGATTAACAACATAATTAAATAATCTTATTATTTAATTTATTTAATCACCATTATTCATTAATTAAATAATCCCATTACTCAATTAATTCCCAAATTAATACGTGTCACTTTCGTAATACAATTAATTGGACAATCAAATTAATTAACTGTGACCATTGTTACCTAAATCGATCGGGCTAGCAAGGGGACCTAATGGACCCACAGTATTTTGAGCTTCAATAATCCTTAGAAATTATTAACTAAACTCTTTAATTAATATTTCATGATTATTAACTTCGGTGTTATTCCACTAAAAACCCGAAGCTGCACTCTCTCAACTGTAGAAGTTTTTACACAAACCAATAACTCTCGGTGTCCATCGTTATAGCTATTACATATGGTATAATCCTCCACAAGTAGTTCATAATTAGAGCTGGGTCATAATGTCCGTTAAACCCCTCTAATCATATCTTTCCATTAAGTACCATTGATTCTCTAATGAACAATAAATCCTACATTCCTTACGGAATTAGGAGAGCGCTCATATTGTTCAAGCCCCGAATCAACCCTTAAGGGAACTACCATCTACTTCTCACAAGAAGGAGTGGATTCCACTATTGTGTACAAGCCTTCCCAGCCACAAGCCAAACCGCGATCCCAACATACGGAGTATATTGATCGGGAATGCAACTCCGACCTCACCCATGGTATATCAAAGACCACGATCTAACCTGAAGGAGTCGATAAGACACTCAGGATTAAGATCACCCACATATAGCCATCATTAGTTGATATATATGAATCTCATCGTTAAACGGATTTTAGTAAGAGATTCATATAGATCATGGCCCAGTCCTATATGATCACATCATACAAGGCGCCTCCATTCTCATATCTACATATGAATGATCCAGGATAGGATCACCGTACACTACGAAATAGACCGCAGCTATAGATTAACCACAAATAAAGTACCCCGCTTTATTTGCTATCTACGGACTCTTTAAATTGCTCGTTTCAAACTGAATCCATCTATATATGACACTCATATACTCAGTTCGAAATTACATCCAGCAATTTTGGATGTTAAGTGCACATGTTATATAAAGTATGACACAAAATGAATGAATATACTACTTCTTTCATTTATGTTCAAATTATATTTACATATTACAAGCTTTAGGGCAAAAACCCCAACAATCTCCCACTTGCACTAAAGCATGTGAGTCATGTCTCATAACCCTAGACCTTCTAGGTGACCTTCAAACACTTTAGCCGGTAAGGTCTTCGTAAATGGATCAGCATGATTGTCTTGTGAGGATATCTTGGTGACGATCACATCTTCTCTCTGCACTATCTCTCTAATGAGATGATACTTTCTCTCTATATGCTTCCCTCTCTTCTGGTTTCTTGGTTCTTTGGAATTAGCCACAGCACCACTGTTATCACAATAAAGTGTGATGGGCTTATCCTGATCTGGAACAACTTCCAAATCACTCAAGAACTTACGGAGCCAAACAGCCTCTTTAGCAGCTTCACAAACGACTACATATTCAGCTTCCATGGTGGAGTCAGTAATGCAAGATTGCTTTATACTTCTCCACACAATGGCTCCACCACCTAGGGTGAATACTGATCCAGACGTGGATTTTCTAAAATCCCTGTCTGACTGAAAATCAGAATCTGTGTATCCTAACGGGATCAAATCCTGTCCGGAATACACTAGCATATAGTTCTCGTTCTCCGAAGATACTTGAGAATAGTCTTGACAGCAACCCAATGATCTAATCCTGGGTTGGACTGGTACCTGCTGACTACTCCCACTGCATAGCAGATGTCCGGTCTCGTGCATAACATAGCATACATGAGACTACCTACTGCTGATGCATATGGCACACATCTCATATCCTCAACTTCTTGAGGTGTCTTAGGACATTGTTCCTTAGACAAGTGAACCCCATGTCCAGAAGGTAAATTACCTTTCTTGGAGTTCTGCATCAAAAATCGCATAAGAATCTTGTCGATATATGATGCCTGAGACAATGCTATGAGTTTGTTCTTACGATCCCTTATAAGTTGGATCCCTAGAACATAACTCGCCTCTCCCAAATCTTTCATTTGGAATTGGCTAGCCAGCCAGCCCTTTACATCAGACAACACTCCTACATCATTCCCAATGAGTAGGATGTCATCTACGTATAGGACCAAGAAAACTACTTTCTTGTCAATGATGCGCTTGTAGACACAAGGCTCATCAACATTTTGCTCGAAGCCATAGGTTTTGATTACATCATCAAACCTTATGTTCCAAGATCTAGATGCTTGCTTAAGTCCATAAATGGACCTTTGCAACTTGCAAACCTTTTGCTCTTGATCTGGAGACACAAATCCCTCTGGTTGCATCATGTATATGCTTTCATCAACATTGCCATTCAAGAATGCAGTCTTGACGTCCATTTGCCAAATTTCATAATCTAAATAGGCAGCAATGGATAAGAGAATCCGAATAGACTTAAACATGGCTACTGGCGAGAAGGTCTCTTCATAATCGACCCCATCTTTCTGGATATAACCCTTGGCCACTAGCCTTGCCTTGAAGGTCTCTACCTTCCCGTCTACTCCTCTCTTCCTTTTATAGATCCACTTACATCCTATGGGTTTTACCCCATTCTGTAAGTCTACAAGTTCCCAGACTGAGTTAGAGTACATAGACTCCATCTTGAGATTCATGGCTTTAAGCCATTCCTCTTTATCAGGATCTTCCATTGCATTCTTAAATGTCAGTGGATCATCCACACTATCAGCAGAGACAAGATCTTGTCCCTCACTTACACCCAAATAGCGTTCAGGCTGTCTCACAACCCTCTCACTACGTCTAGGTGGTAGTGTATCCTGACTAGGAATTATCTGACTTTCAGATGTTAATGGATTAACAACTCTAGTTGACTGAGTACTAGTCTCACCAGACTCGAACTCATTTAATACAATTTTAGAACAAGGTTTATGATCACTTATATAGTTATCCTCAAGAAACGTTGCATTTGTCGATACAAATACTTTGTTATCTTCAGGACTATAGAAGTATCCACCTCTGGTCTCCTTGGAATATCCTACAGAAAAGCAGACCACAGACTTGGGATCTAGCTTTCCAGTTCTATTCTTCAGCACGTGTGCTGGACACCCCCATACGCGAAAATGTCGTAAACTAGCTTTATGACCATTCCACAACTCTAGCGGAGTTTCAGGAACATATTTGGATGGCACTACATTCAAAATGTATGCCGCTGTTTGTAACGCATATCCCCAAAAGGAATTTGGTAATGATGAGAAACTAATCATAGATCTCACCATTTCCATTAGGGTTCTATTTCTCCTCTCTGCGACACCATTCTGCTGAGGTGTACCAGGAGCTGTGAGTTGGGACACTATCTCATACTCGACCATAAAGTCTTCAAACTCTTGGTCAAGGTACTCACTTCCACGATCTGATCATAGAGACTTGATAGTCTTTCCTAACTAGTTCTCAACTTCAGCACGGAATTCTTTGAACTTTTCAAATGTTTCCGACTTCAGTTGCATTAGGTAGACATATCTGTATCTCAAGTAGTCATCTATAAAGGTGACATAATACCCATAACCACCCCTTGCTTTAACATTCATTGGTCCACAGACGTCTGAATGTATAAGCTCTAGTGGTTGTTTAACTCTAAGCCCTTTTCCAGTAAAAGGTCTCTTAGTCATCTTACCTTCCAGAAAAGATTCACAGACAGGTAATGTGCCAACCTTTAACTCATTTAAAGATCCGCTTTTTACTAGTCTGTTTATCCGGTCAAGGTTAATATGTCCAAGCCTTAGATGCCAGAGATATGTTTCATTTTCTGGAGAAATCTTATGTCGTTTAGTTTTTGGTTTTTCAACTTTAAACATTTCGGTGTTGAGCAGTGTTGTATGCATTAACGGTCTTAACACATACAAATTGTTTTCATTAATTCCTGAACAAATATTCAGACCATTCTTTGCAATAATAACTGATTTATTATCAAAAGAAATAGAATATAATTGTTCTAAAAACTTAGAAACGGAAATTAAATTCCGTGTAAATCCATGAATAAAAAATACATTGTCCAACAAAATAAAATTATTATTACAAAAACGCAATCTAATTACGCCCACTGCTCGTGCCGACACGACATCCCTGACCCCACTCGCATCGAGAAGGCTCCCTCGCAAGCTGTGTCCAAGAATCAGTCCACTGTAAAGAAGAACAAACATGGTTAGTGGCCCCTGAATCAACTATCCAGGGTGAAGAATCATCTTCAACTAAACATGACTCAAGAACAAGTAAATCATATTTACCTTTCGCTTTCTTCTTCTTGGCTACCTCCTCCAGATACTGAGGACAATTCATCTTCCAGTGTCCGACCTTGTCGCAATGGAAACATTTTCCTTTGCTCTTGTCGATGGAGGCGCTTTTCTTTTTGCTTTGGGCTTTCTTGGGTTTGGGCTTACCCTTCGCCTTCCCAACAGACCCCTTCCTCTTGTTGTTATTGGAGGAAGATGGTTCAGCAACATTTGCCTCACCGGTTTTACTTTTGCTGTCCTTGGTCATGGACTCAAAAGTAGCGAGCTCATTGAGTAACTGTGTGAGACTAAACCTTAACTTGTTCATCCCGTAGTTGTTCTTAAACTGATCGAAACTCTTCGGAAGAGTCGTCAGTATGATGCTCACTTGACTGGGTTCATCAATGGCCCCGCCATTGACTTCTGCCATGTTGAAGTAGGACATCATGCTCAGAACATGTTCCAGAACTGATGTACCTTCCTTCATGCGAGCGAGCATAGCGGAACGAACAGCTTCGTGTCGCTTTTGCTCGGAGGGTTGCCCGAACATAGCTTGCAATGACTCCATAATATCGAATGCTATAGTCATTGCTTCGTGCTTTGTGACAAGCACGTCTGTCATAGAAGCTAACAGATATGTTCTGGCCTTCTCATCAAATGTGACCCATCGCTGGTATGCCTCACGAACAGTTCGTGTGGCATTGGCAGTACGCACCGGAGGACATTCCTCCGTAAGCACAAACTTGAGGTCTTTGGTGACCAGTATTGCATTAATGTTAAGTTTCCATTTTGTGTAGTTATCACCAGTTAATTTATCGTTTGCAAGTATTTGTAATAGTGCAGATGACATGGCTGAAAAAACATAAATTAAGGATTCATTCAGTCATACATTCTAAACATGTGCGAATGTTCGGCATACAATTAAACATGATGCATGAAAATGTTTAATGAACAAGAACAACCCTAAAAACAATGTTTCTATGCCACGACAATCCAACATACCACAAGCAAGTGCCGCCTTAGGGTCGGTCAAATTCTTGCATGTTGGATCGAGACCTTCTCAGTCAAAGGATATACCAGAATAACTCTTATGCCAATATAATTCAACCATCGTTTATTAGGTCATGTTTTTAATTAACCAATTTAATTAAAACCTTGTGAGTGAAACCCATCATTTCAGATCTCAAGAGCTTAACTCGAGAATTGCCGCCTTAGGGTCGGTCAATCCTGAAATCCCCTCCGAAATCCTATCTGTTAGGAAGTCAACCTTGGTATTGATTCTTATGGAAACCCTCCTTAGGGAGGACGAAAACAAAACCGACACGAGGCCCCACTCGAATCTCACGGTGTTGAACTAATGATGGAGACCGCGGGATATAATGTCATATATCCCTCTCCCACTCACTATTTTATATCAAGGGTTTTCTATTAATATTAATGCACCTAGATTAAACTAGATTAAACGGCTAATATTAATCTAAGCGTCAAGTGCATTAATCACAAATTATTAGAATCCTATTCCAAAAAATAATAAACTAAATTGATTTTTAACACTTAAAAAAATCTAGTTCATTAGTGATAATTCAAATCTATGTAAACTGTTTACTAAGACTATAATTATTATTAAATGTGTATTTACCAAGTTGTAACTATTAAAACTAAACACATTATTAGGTCCAATTATTATTAGGAGCTTAATCAAATTAATCCTAATATATATAAAGGACCCTACTAATCTAAGTATTTAAACTCTTTAAAAAAAGATTAGTAATTAATGAGATTTACCAAGTTTTTACTCCTAAAAACTAATCCCATTAAAAATAGCCAATTATGTGAATAACCCATTTTAATCAAATTAAAAAAAAATTAAACACATAATATAGATGGCTATAATGCATGTATGATATATCAACATATATATATATGTGTGTAGGCACAACTAATTTTAATGACATGTATATGCATGGCAATGCTTAATCATCAAATAATTAAAACATACATGAGTTGACCGAGTGTTGTGGATTATTTAACCTAAAAAATTGGAATCTAATTACAAAAAAATATTCCCAAGGCATCCCTTGGTCTTCTTGTAATTTCCAAGACTTCCAATCTCTTCAGGTCATGTGTGGGATGTGCTGTGCGCGCTAGTAGGCATGCGTGGGATGTGCTGTGCGCGCTGGTAGGCATGCGCACTGGAAGGATTGCGCGCTGGTAGGCGCGCGCTGGGGGGCATCGCTGATAGGCTGTGCTGGAAGGCTGCGCTGGAAGGCTTGTGCGCTGGTGGTAGACATGCGCTGGTCTACGCGTGTGCGCAGTCTTCGTTGAGCGACCAGGTCTAGCTATGCGCGCAGCGTTGGTGAACATGCGCTGGGAAGGCAACACTGGTCTTCATGTGCTGGTCTACATGTGCACATTGAACTACCAGTTCCTCTTCATGCGATTACATATTTTGTTTTTTTTAATAATACAACAGTAAAATAAAAAATATATATATAATAACATTATACAACCCAGAAACACTCTAAATCCACAACACCATAAAAAATTACGATCAACCATGTTTTTTTAAATTAAACAATTTAATTAAAAAACATCATACACTCATCAAAAAAATATGTGCCTACACATTCATACATATCAGGAGTAATCGAATTCGATTATACTGTACAAAAATTGGCTCTGATACCAATTGTTAGATCCTAAGGTTACAAATTGCGTAGCGGAAGGGTTTTAAAATTTTTTATGCAATCATTTAAACTAACCCGTTTGTACAGTAATAATCAAATGAAATTATAAAGTGATGAAACATTTTCGTACCTACGTAGGAGGCTCCTTCACTTTAATACGAACTGCTCCTGATTTGAACCACGTGATCTTCCTCGCTATCTCCCGGAACTGGTAACAGTGTGTGGGCGCGTCACGATATTGAGGACCTGTATGGAGGAAGAAAAGAAGAACACACACAAAAAACCAACTCTAGAAGTGTAGCACTTGTGGTCTCACCACACATTAACTTTTTCTATTTGTTTGCTTTTTGCTTTTGCTGTGCACGAACACTTTTTTTTCTTCTTTCTTTCAAAGTAATCTAATTACTTTTTATTTGTTGTGTCATGTTCTCTCATTCGGTTTTTATTTTTTTAATTAAATATATATCTCATATATATCAAATAAAAACCAACCAAAATCTTATTTGATTTTTAAAACTTTTCAAAAGAATATCTCATATCCTTTTAAATTAAATATTTATTTTTGAATTCAAACATTTCAAATTCAATTTCAAATATTTAATTTAGTAAAATAAAATAATCATATTATCTTATTTTATTCAAAATCAAATATCAACTAACACCCTCCATTTAGTGATTAACAACATAATTAAATAATCTTATTATTTAATTTATTTAATCACCATTATTCATTAATTAAATAATCCCATTACTCAATTAATTCCCAAATTAATACGTGTCACTTTCGTAATACAATTAATTGGACAATCAAATTAATTAACTGTGACCATTGTTACCTAAATCGATCGGGCTAGCAAGGGGACCTAATGGACCCACAGTATTTTGAGCTTCAATAATCCTTAGAAATTATTAACTAAACTCTTTAATTAATATTTCATGATTATTAACTTCGGTGTTATTCCACTAAAAACCCGAAGCTGCACTCTCTCAACTGTAGAAGTTTTTACACAAACCAATAACTCTCGGTGTCCATCGTTATAGCTATTACATATGGTATAATCCTCCACAAGTAGTTCATAATTAGAGCTGGGTCATAATGTCCGTTAAACCCCTCTAATCATATCTTTCCATTAAGTACCATTGATTCTCTAATGAACAATAAATCCTACATTCCTTACGGAATTAGGAGAGCGCTCATATTGTTCAAGCCCCGAATCAACCCTTAAGGGAACTACCATCTACTTCTCACAAGAAGGAGTGGATTCCACTATTGTGTACAAGCCTTCCCAGCCACAAGCCAAACCGCGATCCCAACATACGGAGTATATTGATCGGGAATGCAACTCCGACCTCACCCATGGTATATCAAAGACCACGATCTAACCTGAAGGAGTCGATAAGACACTCAGGATTAAGATCACCCACATATAGCCATCATTAGTTGATATATATGAATCTCATCGTTAAACGGATTTTAGTAAGAGATTCATATAGATCATGGCCCAGTCCTATATGATCACATCATACAAGGCGCCTCCATTCTCATATCTACATATGAATGATCCAGGATAGGATCACCGTACACTACGAAATAGACCGCAGCTATAGATTAACCACAAATAAAGTACCCCGCTTTATTTGCTATCTACGGACTCTTTAAATTGCTCGTTTCAAACTGAATCCATCTATATATGACACTCATATACTCAGTTCGAAATTACATCCAGCAATTTTGGATGTTAAGTGCACATGTTATATAAAGTATGACACAAAATGAATGAATATACTACTTCTTTCATTTATGTTCAAATTATATTTACATATTACAAGCTTTAGGGCAAAAACCCCAACAATCTCCCACTTGCACTAAAGCATGTGAGTCATGTCTCATAACCCTAGACCTTCTAGGTGACCTTCAAACACTTTAGCCGGTAAGGTCTTCGTAAATGGATCAGCATGATTGTCTTGTGAGGATATCTTGGTGACGATCACATCTTCTCTCTGCACTATCTCTCTAATGAGATGATACTTTCTCTCTATATGCTTCCCTCTCTTCTGGTTTCTTGGTTCTTTGGAATTAGCCACAGCACCACTGTTATCACAATAAAGTGTGATGGGCTTATCCTGATCTGGAACAACTTCCAAATCACTCAAGAACTTACGGAGCCAAACAGCCTCTTTAGCAGCTTCACAAACGACTACATATTCAGCTTCCATGGTGGAGTCAGTAATGCAAGATTGCTTTATACTTCTCCACACAATGGCTCCACCACCTAGGGTGAATACTGATCCAGACGTGGATTTTCTAAAATCCCTGTCTGACTGAAAATCAGAATCTGTGTATCCTAACGGGATCAAATCCTGTCCGGAATACACTAGCATATAGTTCTCGTTCTCCGAAGATACTTGAGAATAGTCTTGACAGCAACCCAATGATCTAATCCTGGGTTGGACTGGTACCTGCTGACTACTCCCACTGCATAGCAGATGTCCGGTCTCGTGCATAACATAGCATACATGAGACTACCTACTGCTGATGCATATGGCACACATCTCATATCCTCAACTTCTTGAGGTGTCTTAGGACATTGTTCCTTAGACAAGTGAACCCCATGTCCAGAAGGTAAATTACCTTTCTTGGAGTTCTGCATCAAAAATCGCATAAGAATCTTGTCGATATATGATGCCTGAGACAATGCTATGAGTTTGTTCTTACGATCCCTTATAAGTTGGATCCCTAGAACATAACTCGCCTCTCCCAAATCTTTCATTTGGAATTGGCTAGCCAGCCAGCCCTTTACATCAGACAACACTCCTACATCATTCCCAATGAGTAGGATGTCATCTACGTATAGGACCAAGAAAACTACTTTCTTGTCAATGATGCGCTTGTAGACACAAGGCTCATCAACATTTTGCTCGAAGCCATAGGTTTTGATTACATCATCAAACCTTATGTTCCAAGATCTAGATGCTTGCTTAAGTCCATAAATGGACCTTTGCAACTTGCAAACCTTTTGCTCTTGATCTGGAGACACAAATCCCTCTGGTTGCATCATGTATATGCTTTCATCAACATTGCCATTCAAGAATGCAGTCTTGACGTCCATTTGCCAAATTTCATAATCTAAATAGGCAGCAATGGATAAGAGAATCCGAATAGACTTAAACATGGCTACTGGCGAGAAGGTCTCTTCATAATCGACCCCATCTTTCTGGATATAACCCTTGGCCACTAGCCTTGCCTTGAAGGTCTCTACCTTCCCGTCTACTCCTCTCTTCCTTTTATAGATCCACTTACATCCTATGGGTTTTACCCCATTCTGTAAGTCTACAAGTTCCCAGACTGAGTTAGAGTACATAGACTCCATCTTGAGATTCATGGCTTTAAGCCATTCCTCTTTATCAGGATCTTCCATTGCATTCTTAAATGTCAGTGGATCATCCACACTATCAGCAGAGACAAGATCTTGTCCCTCACTTACACCCAAATAGCGTTCAGGCTGTCTCACAACCCTCTCACTACGTCTAGGTGGTAGTGTATCCTGACTAGGAATTATCTGACTTTCAGATGTTAATGGATTAACAACTCTAGTTGACTGAGTACTAGTCTCACCAGACTCGAACTCATTTAATACAATTTTAGAACAAGGTTTATGATCACTTATATAGTTATCCTCAAGAAACGTTGCATTTGTCGATACAAATACTTTGTTATCTTCAGGACTATAGAAGTATCCACCTCTGGTCTCCTTGGAATATCCTACAGAAAAGCAGACCACAGACTTGGGATCTAGCTTTCCAGTTCTATTCTTCAGCACGTGTGCTGGACACCCCCATACGCGAAAATGTCGTAAACTAGCTTTATGACCATTCCACAACTCTAGCGGAGTTTCAGGAACATATTTGGATGGCACTACATTCAAAATGTATGCCGCTGTTTGTAACGCATATCCCCAAAAGGAATTTGGTAATGATGAGAAACTAATCATAGATCTCACCATTTCCATTAGGGTTCTATTTCTCCTCTCTGCGACACCATTCTGCTGAGGTGTACCAGGAGCTGTGAGTTGGGACACTATCTCATACTCGACCATAAAGTCTTCAAACTCTTGGTCAAGGTACTCACTTCCACGATCTGATCATAGAGACTTGATAGTCTTTCCTAACTAGTTCTCAACTTCAGCACGGAATTCTTTGAACTTTTCAAATGTTTCCGACTTCAGTTGCATTAGGTAGACATATCTGTATCTCAAGTAGTCATCTATAAAGGTGACATAATACCCATAACCACCCCTTGCTTTAACATTCATTGGTCCACAGACGTCTGAATGTATAAGCTCTAGTGGTTGTTTAACTCTAAGCCCTTTTCCAGTAAAAGGTCTCTTAGTCATCTTACCTTCCAGAAAAGATTCACAGACAGGTAATGTGCCAACCTTTAACTCATTTAAAGATCCGCTTTTTACTAGTCTGTTTATCCGGTCAAGGTTAATATGTCCAAGCCTTAGATGCCAGAGATATGTTTCATTTTCTGGAGAAATCTTATGTCGTTTAGTTTTTGGTTTTTCAACTTTAAACATTTCGGTGTTGAGCAGTGTTGTATGCATTAACGGTCTTAACACATACAAATTGTTTTCATTAATTCCTGAACAAATATTCAGACCATTCTTTGCAATAATAACTGATTTATTATCAAAAGAAATAGAATATAATTGTTCTAACAACTTAGAAACGGAAATTAAATTCCGTGTAAATCCATGAATAAAAAATACATTGTCCAACAAAATAAAATTATTATTACAAAAACGCAATCTAATTACGCCCACTGCTCGTGCCGACACGACATCCCTGACCCCACTCGCATCGAGAAGGCTCCCTCGCAAGCTGTGTCCAAGAATCAGTCCACTGTAAAGAAGAACAAACATGGTTAGTGGCCCCTGAATCAACTATCCAGGGTGAAGAATCATCTTCAACTAAACATGACTCAAGAACAAGTAAATCATATTTACCTTTCGCTTTCTTCTTCTTGGCTACCTCCTCCAGATACTGAGGACAATTCATCTTCCAGTGTCCGACCTTGTCGCAATGGAAACATTTTCCTTTGCTCTTGTCGATGGAGGCGCTTTTCTTTTTGCTTTGGGCTTTCTTGGGTTTGGGCTTACCCTTCGCCTTCCCAACAGACCCCTTCCTCTTGTTGTTATTGGAGGAAGATGGTTCAGCAACATTTGCCTCACCGGTTTTACTTTTGCTGTCCTTGGTCATGGACTCAAAAGTAGCGAGCTCATTGAGTAACTGTGTGAGACTAAACCTTAACTTGTTCATCCCGTAGTTGTTCTTAAACTGATCGAAACTCTTCGGAAGAGTCGTCAGTATGATGCTCACTTGACTGGGTTCATCAATGGCCCCGCCATTGACTTCTGCCATGTTGAAGTAGGACATCATGCTCAGAACATGTTCCAGAACTGATGTACCTTCCTTCATGCGAGCGAGCATAGCGGAACGAACAGCTTCGTGTCGCTTTTGCTCGGAGGGTTGCCCGAACATAGCTTGCAATGACTCCATAATATCGAATGCTATAGTCATTGCTTCGTGCTTTGTGACAAGCACGTCTGTCATAGAAGCTAACAGATATGTTCTGGCCTTCTCATCAAATGTGACCCATCGCTGGTATGCCTCACGAACAGTTCGTGTGGCATTGGCAGTACGCACCGGAGGACATTCCTCCGTAAGCACAAACTTGAGGTCTTTGGTGACCAGTATTGCATTAATGTTAAGTTTCCATTTTGTGTAGTTATCACCAGTTAATTTATCGTTTGCAAGTATTTGTAATAGTGCAGATGACATGGCTGAAAAAACATAAATTAAGGATTCATTCAGTCATACATTCTAAACATGTGCGAATGTTCGGCATACAATTAAACATGATGCATGAAAATGTTTAATGAACAAGAACAACCCTAAAAACAATGTTTCTATGCCACGACAATCCAACATACCACAAGCAAGTGCCGCCTTAGGGTCGGTCAAATTCTTGCATGTTGGATCGAGACCTTCTCAGTCAAAGGATATACCAGAATAACTCTTATGCCAATATAATTCAACCATCGTTTATTAGGTCATGTTTTTAATTAACCAATTTAATTAAAACCTTGTGAGTGAAACCCATCATTTCAGATCTCAAGAGCTTAACTCGAGAATTGCCGCCTTAGGGTCGGTCAATCCTGAAATCCCCTCCGAAATCCTATCTGTTAGGAAGTCAACCTTGGTATTGATTCTTATGGAAACCCTCCTTAGGGAGGACGAAAACAAAACCGACACGAGGCCCCACTCGAATCTCACGGTGTTGAACTAATGATGGAGACCGCGGGATATAATGTCATATATCCCTCTCCCACTCACTATTTTATATCAAGGGTTTTCTATTAATATTAATGCACCTAGATTAAACTAGATTAAACGGCTAATATTAATCTAAGCGTCAAGTGCATTAATCACAAATTATTAGAATCCTATTCCAAAAAATAATAAACTAAATTGATTTTTAACACTTAAAAAATCTAGTTCATTAGTGATAATTCAAATCTATGTAAACTGTTTACTAAGACTATAATTATTATTAAATGTGTATTTACCAAGTTGTAACTATTAAAACTAAACACATTATTAGGTCCAATTATTATTAGGAGCTTAATCAAATTAATCCTAATATATATAAAGGACCCTACTAATCTAAGTATTTAAACTCTTTAAAAAAAGATTAGTAATTAATGAGATTTACCAAGTTTTTACTCCTAAAAACTAATCCCATTAAAAATAGCCAATTATGTGAATAACCCATTTTAATCAAATTAAAAAAAAATTAAACACATAATATAGATGGCTATAATGCATGTATGATATATCAACATATATATATATATGTGTGTAGGCACAACTAATTTTAATGACATGTATATGCATGGCAATGCTTAATCATCAAATAATTAAAACATACATGAGTTGACCGAGTGTTGTGGATTATTTAACCTAAAAAATTGGAATCTAATTACAAAAAAATATTCCCAAGGCATCCCTTGGTCTTCTTGTAATTTCCAAGACTTCCAATCTCTTCAGGTCATGTGTGGGATGTGCTGTGCGCGCTAGTAGGCATGCGTGGGATGTGCTGTGCGCGCTGGTAGGCATGCGCACTGGAAGGATTGCGCGCTGGTAGGCGCGCGCTGGGGGGCATCGCTGATAGGCTGTGCTGGAAGGCTGCGCTGGAAGGCTTGTGCGCTGGTGGTAGACATGCGCTGGTCTACGCGTGTGCGCAGTCTTCGTTGAGCGACCAGGTCTAGCTATGCGCGCAGCGTTGGTGAACATGCGCTGGGAAGGCAACACTGGTCTTCATGTGCTGGTCTACATGTGCACATTGAACTACCAGTTCCTCTTCATGCGATTACATATTTTGTTTTTTTTAATAATACAACAGTAAAATAAAAAATATATATATAATAACATTATACAACCCAGAAACACTCTAAATCCACAACACCATAAAAAATTACGATCAACCATGTTTTTTTAAATTAAACAATTTAATTAAAAAACATCATACACTCATCAAAAAAATATGTGCCTACACATTCATACATATCAGGAGTAATCGAATTCGATTATACTGTACAAAAATTGGCTCTGATACCAATTGTTAGATCCTAAGGTTACAAATTGCGTAGCGGAAGGGTTTTAAAATTTTTTATGCAATCATTTAAACTAACCCGTTTGTACAGTAATAATCAAATGAAATTATAAAGTGATGAAACATTTTCGTACCTACGTAGGAGGCTCCTTCACTTTAATACGAACTGCTCCTGATTTGAACCACGTGATCTTCCTCGCTATCTCCCGGAACTGGTAACAGTGTGTGGGCGCGTCACGATATTGAGGACCTGTATGGAGGAAGAAAAGAAGAACACACACAAAAAACCAACTCTAGAAGTGTAGCACTTGTGGTCTCACCACACATTAACTTTTTCTATTTGTTTGCTTTTTGCTTTTGCTGTGCACGAACACTTTTTTTTCTTCTTTCTTTCAAAGTAATCTAATTACTTTTTATTTGTTGTGTCATGTTCTCTCATTCGGTTTTTATTTTTTTAATTAAATATATATCTCATATATATCAAATAAAAACCAACCAAAATCTTATTTGATTTTTAAAACTTTTCAAAAGAATATCTCATATCCTTTTAAATTAAATATTTATTTTTGAATTCAAACATTTCAAATATTTAATTTAATAAAATAAAATAATCATATTATCTTATTTTATTCAAAATCAAATATCAACTAACACCCTCCATTTAGTGATTAACAACATAATTAAATAATCTTATTATTTAATTTATTTAATCACCATTATTCATTAATTAAATAATCCCATTACTCAATTAATTCCCAAATTAATACGTGTCACTTTCGTAATACAATTAATTGGACAATCAAATTAATTAACTGTGACCATTGTTACCTAAATCGATCGGGCTAGCAAGGGGACCTAATGGACCCACAGTATTTTGAGCTTCAATAATCCTTAGAAATTATTAACTAAACTCTTTAATTAATATTTCATGATTATTAACTTCGGTGTTATTCCACTAAAAACCCGAAGCTGCACTCTCTCAACTGTAGACGTTTTTACACAAACCAATAACTCTCGGTGTCCATCGTTATAGCTATTACATATGGTATAATCCTCCACAAGTAGTTCATAATTAGAGCTGGGTCATAATGTCCGTTAAACCCCTCTAATCATATCTTTCCATTAAGTACCATTGATTCTCTAATGAACAATAAATCCTACATTCCTTACGGAATTAGGAGAGCGCTCATATTGTTCAAGCCCCGAATCAACCCTTAAGGGAACTACCATCTACTTCTCACAAGAAGGAGTGGATTCCACTATTGTGTACAAGCCTTCCCAGCCACAAGCCAAACCGCGATCCCAACATACGGAGTATATTGATCGGGAATGCAACTCCGACCTCACCCATGGTATATCAAAGACCACGATCTAACCTGAAGGAGTCGATAAGACACTCAGGATTAAGATCACCCACATATAGCCATCATTAGTTGATATATATGAATCTCATCGTTAAACGGATTTTAGTAAGAGATTCATATAGATCATGGCCCAGTCCTATATGATCACATCATACAAGGTGCCTCCATTCTCATATCTACATATGAATGATCCAGGATAGGATCACCGTACACTACGAAATGGACCGCAGCTATAGATTAACCACAAATAAAGTACCCAGCTTTATTTGCTATCTACGGACTCTTTAAATTGCTCGTTTCAAACTGAATCCATCTATATATGACACTCATATACTCAGTTCGAAATTACATCTGGCAATTTTGGATGTTAAGTGCACATGTTATATAAAGTATGACACAAAATGAATGAATATACTACTTCTTTTATTTATGTTCAAATTATATTTACATATTACAAGCTTTAGGGCAAAAACCCCAACAGTGTCTAGATCCGGTTTGGGGGTGTTGAACCCTCATTCCGCAAATTATTGAGATTATGCCTGTTATTGGTTGCGCTTTATGCATGTTCTTCATTTTTGAGTCGTCTATGGTGTTTCTCCCCCTTTAGGACATACCTTGTGGTTTCCAACAATGGGAACATTGTTGAGTTTTGGTTTGGGGGTGTGTTACGCCTTGTACAGTCGTTATTATAGTTTTATAGTGTCCAATTTTTTAATTTTGTCGCTTGTCCAGTTTTCAAACTGTAACCAGTATGGGTATGATGCCTCTAGAGTGTGCTTTTGGCGAGTTATTTGTATATGCTCTGACCTTGTGACATAGTTTGGTGCTACTTGAGGGTTCGCTTGCACCAACATGGGGTCGTCCCACTCGTTGGTGTTAAGTATTGGGGACTCAATGTTCCCATTAAATTGTTCTAATAGTGGAGATGCCCATGAGGTCATAAACATAAGCATTAAAGTGCGTTTTCTGAGGTCACAAACACTCAGATGTTTACATCTTGATGATGCTAGCTGGGCACTCAGAGAGGTACATTCAGGGGACTGCGGAAATCATGCAGGAGGAGCGGCACTAGCTCACCAGGTATTACGCATTGGATACTACTAGCCTACCATGCATCACGATGCGAGGTAGTTCGTGCAATCTTGCTAACCCTGCCAGAAAACTGCCAATTTACACCACTTACCTACTAAACGACTGTCTTCCATTAGCTCTTCATATCCATTTGCCTTCTGGGGGGTAGATTTGATTGGACCGCTCCCAACCGCTCTAGGACAACTGAAGCAAGCAATTATGGCCATTGATTATTTTACCAGGTGGGTGGAAGCGGAGCCCCTTTCCAAAATCACAGAAGCAAACACGACAGAGTTCATCAAGAAGAATGTGATCTGCCGGTTCTGTACGCCGATGGTAATCATCACGGATATGGGTAAGCAATTCGACAATGCAAGGTTCCGGGGATTTTGCGAGGACCTAGGGATCAATCTGCGGTTTGCTTCAGTAGCACTTCCTCAAACTAACGACTTGGTAGAGGCCACTAATAAGACCATTAGGAGGCTCCTAAAGAGGAAACTCCAACAGAAGAAAGGTATATGGGCAGACGAGCTCCAAGACGTACTATGGGTCTACCACACCACCAGAAGGACTGCTACAGGAGAAACCTCCTATTCGCTAGCTTTCGGGGTAGAAGCCGTTCTTCCTATTGAGCACAAACACACCTCCTTCCAAGTTCAATACTTTGACCCAGAAGGAAATGAAGATAAATTGAGGGCTAACTGACAAGACGTTTTTCTCAGTGTCTTTTTAAAAGATCAGTCCGTCAATAATATTTGATAAAACCTCACAAAGCCTAAATCAGTTTGAGAACATAAATATAGTGGCAAGTGGGGTGTCGTCCACAGGGAGCGGAGTTAGCTAAACTAGTTAATGCTAAAGCAATGTTATGTATATATATATATAATAGCGAAACATGAATTGGTGAAAATGTAGATGTGAATCACACTCTAAATAACACTAAATTAAATATGTAAACAAAATGAAGGGGAATATGGAGTGAAGGATATATATAGATGATGGAAACTAAGGAGTTAATGGATACGAAAGTAAATACTGGGCAATGCAACAAACTTTTCAATAGCACGGCTATTCAAGGTAACCGACCTAGGATGTATAGAGTCAGTTATTTATCCCTAGAAGGTGGCCAACCTAGGATGTATAGTGCAGACCACCTATTAGGGATTAATCCGTGTAAACTACCAACCTAGGATGTATAGAGTTGGTTGTTTATCGGATTCTAGAAATGAAGCTCGTCTACCTAACAAAGACTCAACCGATTACAAATAGTCACCCTAGGATGTATAATGATGGATTCTAACTCTCTCACGGATTCCGACCTAGGATGTATAGTGCCGGAAAACACGATCGAGGTTAGATTAAAACCGCGGTTCCAGAGTCGAAATTCATGACTTTCTTTCTATTCTTTAGAGCATTAAACAACTAAATAGGATGTATATCTAGATGCAATACTCATACATAATACAAAGATATCTTGCAAAGAGGATGTATCTACACAAGAAATCAATGATAAACATTCACAACAAGAATAGATCAATGGAAGATAGACATCAATATCAATATAATATCAAGTTTATGTACAAGCCCAATATTTAACTAACTACTCCATCAACCCCTTAGAGGGGATTTAGCTACTCATTACAACTGGGAAACCAAGAGAAAGGAGATAGAAATAACCCTTGGAGAACATCTCCTTCCTTGAAGTGGCTCCAATCTCTTAACTTCCTTGAAGTTGAGTATAGAATGTGAGGATGAGAGAGAGAGAGAGAGAGAGAAACTAGATCTAAGAATGCTTAATCTCTGCTAAACGGAGTTAAAAAGCTCCTTAAAACGTTTCTATACTTTTCTATTTATACTAGATACAAAAATAGGTCACAAAGATAGCTTTGAAAATTAGACGGGCGCGCTCGGAGTGCGGGTGGAGTGCGGGTGAATTACCCGCACTGTACCCGCACTGTATGGGTTGTCTGCAACTTCAGTTCTAGGATCAGGGCATTAGTGCGGGTGGAGTGCGGTTGAATCACCCGTACTTGACCCGCACTTGGAATCGCACTGTGATCGCACTTGAATCGCACTTCCCTGTCAGGTGCAAAATCTACCTTCTATTCTTGATGCAAGTGCGGGTGGAGTGCCGTTTGATGACCCGCACAGTACCCGCACTCTAATGTCAGGTACAATTCTGCTCTTCTGTCTTTGGTGCAAGTGCGGGTGGAGTGCGGTTTGATGACCCGCACAGTACCCGCACTCTAACGTCAGGTGCAATTCTGCTCTTCTGTTCTTGGTGCAAGTGCGGGTGGAGTGCGGTATGATGACCCGTACAGTACCCGCACTCTAATGTCAGGTGCCTCTTCAACTTCTCTGGTTTGGCATTAGTGCGGGTAGAGTGCGGTTGGATGACCCGCACAGTACCCGCACTTTATCGTCAGGTGCAACATCAGCTTCTCTGGTTCGGCAACGGTGCGGGTGGAGTGCGGTTGGATGACCCGCACTGTACCCATACTTTATCTCTTTACTTGCATCCTGCCATGGCTATGAACATGAGTGTGGCTGGAGTGCGGTCGGAGTGCGGTTACGACCCGCACTGGACCCGCACTGTAGAGCTGTTTGCACTCTTTTGCCTTTTCTTTCGCCCTTTTTCTGGGGGAATCACCGCAATATGCTTCCAAACCTGTCTCTGCATCATTTCCTACAAATAAGCATAAAACAACCTATAAGAGATACAAAAACGCATGAAAACAGAACATAAGGTAAGGATCTGAGGGCCTAAATATACAACCTATTTGGCCCGATCACTAACTTGGACCTCCTGGAGGAGAAACAGGAAAGAGTTGCAGAAAGGGTGGCAATCTACCAAAGCCGAATCGCATGATGTTTCAACAAGAAAGTTAGAAACTGAAGTTTCAAGGAGGGGGATCACCCAAAGGTCACCCAGAACACCCGGAAATGGTCCGATGGGGTACTATCACCCAATTGGGAAGGTCCCTATCTGATTAAAATGGTAATCCGAAGTGGGGCCTACAAGCTGGAAGACATGGAAGGACGTTCTACTGACCACACTTGGAATGCAGATCACCTTAAGAGGTTCTACCCATAGAGTTTATCGTAAATACCAACCAGTATCACCCCAGGTTGATACCAGAAGATGTTGGAACTCATGAGTATTTGTATTCCTTCTTGATTCATCAATAAAAGAGGACTTTTTATCCATCTACGTTTTTCTACATTTACCTATATCTAATTCGCCATGTTGACTACTGAGGCCAGGAAAGCGTTATAGCTCTCCTGATGCCCTGGAGTGGACCAATCCCTCTAGCAGGATCTCTAAAATGTCCAGGAAAGTGTTATAGCTCTCCAGATGCCCTAGAATGGACCAATCCCTCCAGAAGGATCTCCATAAAGTCCAGGAAAGTATTATAGCTCTCCTAATGCCTTGGGGTGGACTAATCCCTCCAGAAATATCTCCTCGAGTCCAGGATAGTCCACATGACTTTCCTGATGCCCTGTCTGGGAACCACCCCCTGTTAGGAAGGATCCGATATGTAAGAGCATAGTTGTCTGACGGATCAAACCTCGGCCGTGCACTACCCCTCGCTGAGAAGGGTCTGGACAGTAAGTGCATAGTTGCCCGCCATATCAAGAACTTAGCCGGGCACCACCCCATGCTGAGAAAGACTTGGTGCTAAAGTGGCCTTAGTTGCTTACCAGGATCTTACTGCTAGTACGGTCATCTCATTTTCCCCAATGGAAGGATCTAGATGGTAAGTGCATAGTTGCCAGCCAGATCAAGGCCTTAGCCGGGCACCACCCCCCACTAGGAAAGACTTGGTGCTAAAATGGCCTTAGTTGCCTACTAGGATTAGGTTCACCAGAATGTTCGCCCTGGTACCAAGATTCCTAAAACAGGAGTACGAGGTACCTAGGTTCGCTAGATTGTTCGCCATGGTACTAAGATTCCTGGAACAGGAATGCAAGGTACCTGAATTTGTCAAGCTAACTTGCTAGCGCCGTCAACTATATACCTAGATTCCCACAAACAGAAAGGCTAGGTACCATGAGTTGCCAGCATTACCAACAGCGTACCAGGATTCTCAAAACAAGAATGCTCGGTACCCAGGCTCTCCCTAGATAGGGTTAATCAAAAGACCATTGTACTGGCTACGAGCCATGATACACCGTCAGATATTGCTGTTACCAGATATCAGTGTCACATTCATGTTGGAGACTATTATCCAAAGTTGCACTACAGTTAGAAGTGCACAACGGAATTAAGCAAAAAAGGGTAAAAAATAATGTTAATAGCCAAAATTGGCTAAGGACCAAAGGGAAATTTTCCACCCTCCAAGCCTGGCTCCATTCCCGAGATCATCCACCAGGAGACCATGTTACCCCAAAGCCGATCTACGGCATCGCCCCGCAGGAACAAGGATGGGCTCCAGAAACATCCGGAATATAGCCAGGAATGATTAGATCAAGTCCGTGTCACCGAACCTGAAAACAGGAAATTACCCCCCATAGTCAGGATTACCTCGTAACTTCTCCAGAAGCTCGCCAGTACCTCGCTGACATCGTAAGGTGTCCGCAGGAGGCCGCACCTAGCTTCAAAAGGTCAAGGGAGGATAAACCTAGCTTCTGATTAGATGAAATTCCTTTATATCAGGGCTAGAACACTGATCAACCTCACTACCTGATGTACCCTGCCACATTACATGCCATATTCGACGATCCCTACGAGAGAACATGCTAGACCTGAAGACACATAGGATCATATCTTAAGACATTACATGCATACAGAACAAATAATAAAATCCAAGTAGGAAACAAATTGATCTCCGCCAAGATATCCACGATTCAGCAATTAACTCAAAGTCAATAACATTTAAAATGAAAATTCCGTTCGATAAAAAGGGGAGAGATAGAAAAACTCAAGGGAGGAATCAATTAGTTTAACCTACGAAGACATTGTATAAAGGAGGGACTTCCTCCTTCTGAAAAGGGAGACTACTATTCGATAGGCACACAACAAGTACCCAACGACATCTGAGAGAAAAATGAGAGCAATTTGAGAGAGAGAGAGAGACATGTATATCACATATTATTAATAGTGGAAGCCTTTTTTGATTCTTTTGAGTAGCTAATAATATCGTTGTATTCCTTGTCATTTCATTAGGCATTGTTATATATATATATGTTCTACCTTGGTCATCACCTATTTGGTAATGATCTCGAGGGTGCTAACTAAGATTTACTGCCCCGAGCAAAATTTCCGTTAACAAATAAAAATGAGGTTTCTTCATTGATTAAATTAGGGAGCCCATCCCCCGACCATAGGCTACAAAGTTAAAGAAAAATAAAAGTTGAGCGTGTAAGAGATCAAGCTTGGTCACACGTCCCTTGGCTCCTGGTTTGCCCCCCTTTCTCCAGCTCCTAAGGCTTGAACTTATCCTTCAGGTCCTCCTGGGAGCTGACCAGTCACCTGAACCACCACCTCGGCTGAAGCCTCGCTTGCTACTGGGACACCTGCCTCTACAGGGATCTCCACCTGAGCAGGCCCAGCCTGGTGCTCCTCTGTTGCCATAACTAAGGATTCCCTAACTTCTTGGGTTTAGATAGCCTGATCTCCCACCTCCTTGACAAGACCTGATAAGGGGACTAGTACATCAGCCCCTCTCTCCTTAGTGGCAAGCTTGTCCCCTACCTCGTTAAAGATCGGGATGGAGACACGGATGGGTCAAGCATTCTACCTTCAACTTGGACCACTCCAACTTCAGGGGCCTTCAGATTAGGATCTGCTCCCACATTGCCTGGTGAAGGGAGGGAGATAGGTCTCTGGTCTTCACCACCTGCCACTCCACTTGCTCCAACAGCCCGAGAAGGCCCAGCTATATTGGAAGGAGCAGCCCCGACTAGCTCGGTGGCTTTAGCCATGATCTCCTCCCTGTCCCATCCCTCGATGACCCTCAGGTCAAATGGAGGAGGGAAAGCTAAAGCCACCTGATAGCCAGCAAAAAAGTAGCCATCCCCAAAGGCAGTATCTACTTGAGCATCCAGGCTGCCCACACTGTCACGAAGGGACTAAACCTCTTTCTCCAGCTTTGTCAATCTTCTCTTCACGATTTCCCTCTCCTCTCTATGGCAGAGGGACATGAGCCTCTCGATATCGAAAGCAAGCTGCATTCACTCCCTATCAGCTTTTGCTTCATCTGCTTCCTTCTTGGCGTTGCTCAGATACTTATTCAGGGCTGCCATGCCTTTAGCGGCCATAGCAAGCTCCTTCTTGGACTTCTCCAGCTCGGTGGTAGCATCATTGACCTGAGTCCAGAGAGAGCTGATTTGATGATTCATCGCCACATTAAACTTGAAGGCCTGCCAAGAACGAAGAGTAAGATGGAATACTGACCAATTATGAAATCGAGATAAAAGACTAAACTGCTTACCTCAGCCAGAAGAACTGATCCCTTAGAGATCAAATAATCAAAAGGCATGGAAGTCATGGCCTCCAAACCCCTACCTGGGCAGGAAGCCACGAACATGGCTAGAACTTCATCTTGGCTGTTATCTTTCAACCTCGATCACGATCTATCACGAAGCTCCAGTCGACTAGCAGTAGCAGGATCAGAACTCTTCTCGACCCGAGTAGGTGGATTGGTTGCTATGGCAGAAGAAAGGGAGGGAGCTAGTCAATCAACAACAGTAGCTGTGACGATAGTGGCTGGGGCGATGGGTGACACCTCTTAATCCCGGTTGAGAGCGCCTCGGGCACTACCCACTCGAGTTGTAAATGCTTCCAATGATCTGACTACAAGGGGAGCTAAAGCCCCCGATACCTCGACTGAGGTCCTACTAGGTCCAGTAGGAGTACCTACCCCTCTACCGAGCTCAGAACCAACCAGAACAGGGAACCTGGTAGGAGAAGCAGGAGGAGAACTGTTTGTACCACCAGTCAGATGGAGCTCCACCTCTGGAAGCCGATGGAGGCACTCCAGAGACTGCAGAGATAGAAATAAATTAATTGTTAACGGAAACATCTGCTCGAGGAGTAAAATTTCAGCTAACACCCTCGTCCCCTACCAGTAGGTGGTAGCAGGATAGGTACCTTCGGTACCAGGGGTCTCTTCCTAGGCTGAAGATTGATACAGACAAGTATGAAGGAACCAATGAAATGTAAGTAAATACAGTTTTCGTTAACATGGTTTTATGACAAGGGACCAAAGGAGAATTTTCCAATATGGACCTTCCTAGGAAGATTCATCCCGATACTTCAGTAAACCAGCAAGATCAGTACCCCAACCTAGAAGGAGCCAATATTTGACAAGGTTGAAACCTCGGCCATCTATCTATCTGGATAGGATATCAGCTCCGTGAGCTAATGAAGGCATGTACCTCACTTCAACTGAAGCTCCTGATGTCAACACCAGATCAGTACAATGGTAGCTCGTACGCCCAGTACCATGCGAAGTACCTCGACTTCAGTCGAAGTACCTGGTACCTCAAATCCTCCATGGCATTGTCTTAACTCCCACCTGATACCTAGCACGCCTACTCGAAACCCCTCCAAGACAAGCACCACACCTGCCAGACAATACGAGAATGAACATAAAGACACAATCACCATTCCAGCAAGACACGAAACAAGCTCCATCAATCTGATATACTGTCACCTCAATCTACCAAAGACCAGAATTTCCCTTCAAAGCTCCACGAAGAAGGAAAGTTGACTCTATCGCCAAAATAAAGCGCCATTAATGAGACCAAATAGTCAACATAATCAGAATTTGAATTCGACAGTAATTAACAGGATCAAATTCCACGCCTTCAGCCCCACTCAATGCTTTTCAACGGTTAAAATAGGACTCTCAATAATCCTCATAAAAGAGACCGGATATTGAGGGGATCTTGGGAGAATTATATATACAGCTTTGAAGCGTAAAGAGGAAAAGAAGGGAACATTGTTTTTTATCGCCAGAAAAGAGAGTTTAATTTCCATAGGAATACTCTTTGAATTCTCTAAAGCCAGTGATAGTCCATTGACAATCATTGGAAGGAAATATCCACTTATCGACATAAACGAAGGCTCAGCCTTCATCCTGTATAAGAGGAAATAGAGAGTTTAGTGTAAGGAGAGTCCGAATTATAACGATACTACTAATACCTTTTTTTTTGAATAAAACAGTGTTATTTCATATCTCATCGATCCTTCTTATCCTGCTCCTTATTTACATCCATTTACATTACGAGGAAGGATCGTGGTACCGAAGGTACCTGTAAGGACCTCGATTTTATGATTGGCTTATTTCATGACAAACCACACCACATTGGGGATGATTGTGTAATGGGTAGCTTAGGTCCGTGTTGGCAAGCTTCCAAGCATCTCCATGACTTCAAGAGAAAAAGGTATACTCACTTGACTTTGTCTCTTGAAGAGTTTAGGTGCACACACACACACTTGATGCATGTTTTGTTTATCTTGCATTTGTGTTCTTTATTGTTTATATAAGTGTGCATCTTTTTCAAAAACACTCACTAGCTTGCATTGTATCTCATTTGATAAACATGTTTGACATGTTAATTGTGCTTCATTGTGTGCATCTCACTCACTTCACACTTGCACAACATTCTTGTAAGATAGACATTTTTTTGAGTGTTAAAAAGGGATTTTCCCTTTAGCGAGGCCAAGACCGCTCGGCAGGCTCTGCTTGAACCGCGGCGCACGGAGCGGTATTCTCCAGTGCGTCATGCGTGACGTGGACCGTGACCTGTGCTCTTGCACGCTCAGCGGTCCCAACCGCAGTGTTGTCCGGACGGTGCACTGCTGTATGTACCGCGGTCTAGACACTTACATGTGCTGCGGTCTAGCAAGCGGTTTTGACGGGATTCTGTTTCCCAATTTCAAAACGATGTAGTTTTAACTAGGGCTTCATATATATTCTCCCTCTTCTCCTCTTGGCCGACCAAGAGCTCAGAAAATCATTTTTAGAGAGAGGTTAGAGCTTCTAGAGAGAGAAAGCTTCAAGAAAGCATCTTTGACTCTCCAAACCCAAAACCCATCTCCAGCTTGCATCATTCAACATCATATGAGCATGGGTCTTCATTGTTTCATGACTAGGTAAGCAAGAACTTCTTTGAATATCATTTATTGTTCTTCTTACTCTAGATTAGGTATTTATTGCATGATTAAATACCTAGACTCTACTTTATTGCATATTTATGAGTCTTGATAACATGATTGGGTTTGTATTTTGATAGCTTAATTGATTAGGTCATTTTTGCCTAAAAGCTAGGTTATAAATATTCATGTGTGATTAATTGATAACTAGGTTGAGAAATTGTGTTTTAATCAACTAGTTAATGTTCATGAATATTTGATTGTGTTTGTTTGTGATAGCTTGCATTATTAGGTCATATATGCCTAAATAGCTAATCCATAAATATTCATGTATGCTTAATTGATGATTAGGTTGACTTTGTGCATCTAGTCAAGTTTATGAATGTTTATGTGAATATATTTGACAATTAGGTTGTTAGAATTTCTCTACAACTAATTGAGACCTCATGTGTGTACATGTAGGCATTGTTTGATAACTAGAGTGTTTAATTGCATTATAACTTTTAGTTAAGCATTTTGTGTTTAGTCTTGCACATTATTGCATTGAGTATATTGTCATATACACACTTAGACTTTTATACTCTTCTTGAGTCAAAGTCTTGTGGCTTCGGGGTGAAGTTGCACAAGCATTGAAGTCTTGCAACCAAGGTGTGGTTGGCAAGCATCGGTCAAGAGCCGCTATAAAAGGCCTGCTGGGTAGAGTAGGAGGTGCTCACGCCAAGAGTAGTGTATTAGGGGATATCACTAGGGACTGAACCAATAGTGGCGAGTAGTAGTGTCCTTAGCCTGAGGTTGTCGAGAGTGAGAGTCCGAGTATCACTTGAGGGTGTAACATTTTACTCATATAGTGGATTTCTGTGATCGTCTGTGGCTAGAAGAATAGCCCGTGGTTTTTCCCTTGTCGAAGGGTTTCCACGTCAAAATCAAGTGTTCTTTATATTTCCGCACTTTTACTTGATTTTGTATGTTTGTTTTATTTGGGTTAATTGTGATTAAATTTGACTAATCGAAAAAGTTGGTAATAATCGATTAACAACCCATTCACCCCCCCTATAAGTTGTTAGACACACCTTAAGAGTGTATTTTCAGTACCTATCCCGCTACTGGCTACCGGTAGTGGGTGAGGGTGCTAACCGAGATTTCACTCTCTAAGTGATTTTTCCGTTAACACTTTTTGGCGCTGTCTGTGGGAAACACCACACCATCAAAAGAAAGCCAGCGCATCTCGTTTTCTTGTCTTACCATTAAAATGAAGCTCCGATCCTCTCTGGATCATCCTGACCCATCGGGACATCAGTCAAACGCTTCAACCCGAAAGGGGCAGGAGCCGAAAGAGAGGGGGAAAGGATCGTAAACCCGCCTCGAAGCCGTCAGCTACCGCGTGGATTACCCCCCAGGTACCTACTACCCCAGTAGCTGGACCTACCAATCTAGACCAACAGGTCGCGACCTTTATAAAGAGAATTCACCTCCGAATGGTCGCTGAAGGTAGTACCATTCAGCCCATGGTACCAGATCCTAGGGAGATGCCAATCGACAAGGTACCAGGGTACCTCCCTTTGACAGGTTGGGACCACCACCTCCTGTACCAGTCCATGATAGACTCGGCCCCATGCCCCCAGCACCGTCAGTCCATGACAGGCTCAGGCCTAAACCCCCGGTTCTAGGGCATCTTATAGGTTATCAACCCTGGCGTGCGAGATCCTTCATCGATCTCCAGCCCAGAGAGTGCCACAACCTGGTCGAACCAGTACGCTATTCTAGACAACCTCACCAAGAAACGACCAGGGGACGCCCTCGCTCAGTGGCGAGAGGTAGCAACAGGGACGCAGGAGAAGACCCTCCCCGAAGAGAAAATAAGGATGAAGCTTCTGCTACATCGGAGGGGCTTGATGATATAGATTTTGAGGTGGAATAAGGGAATGATGCCAATAAACGTCTCCAGGACCAGGTTGCTAGGATGGTGAAAGAAATCCAGGAGTTGAAGAAAGACAAACATCGGGAAAACCGGAAAGACCCCCTGGGAGAGATGAATGCTCCCTTCTCTATGAGGATCAATGAGGCTGAACCACCTCTCAAATTTAAGATGCCAACTGAAAAATACTCTAGGACCGAAGACCCCTTGAGCCACCTAGAAAGCTTTGTCCACCAGATAGAGGTAAAAAATGCTACTAGGGCCGCTATGTGCAGAATATTCCCAACCACGCTAACGGACTATGCCAAGACATGGTTCAGAAAGCTACCGGCTGGAAGCGTTCATTCATTCACCAAATTGACTGACTGACTTATGTGCCCAGTTTCAGGGCATCAAACCTCACCTTAAAGATCCTATTCACCTTCAATACGAGATCCAAGAGCGGGGTGAATCGCTCAAACCCTACGTGGAGAGATTCTATAAAGAAGTGATCCAGATAGGAGTCTTCACGGAGAATGAAACCTTGGCCAATTTCAGAAGGAATCTTTGGGCAGGCAAACTGTTCAGATCTTTCGCCAAGAATCCCTAGGAGACCTACTAAGAGGCCTACGATAGAGCTTTGGAACAGGTTGAGGTAGATGAATATCCCCCAGTTAAGATGGAGCATGATGATATGAGAACTGTCAAGCGCCAAAAGAAAGAGGCGCCTAAACCTGCACTCATTCAGAAAAATCAGAACAGACCTCCTAACAAATCTACATATCGGTCGCCACCTTATCAGCCACCACGGAACCGGTACCCTGTGAGGCGGACTCCACCCAGAGCGACACCTTTACCCAAGGATGTAGGGTGGGTAGATAGAGAGGAAATGGGGTACTCCCACTACACCCCCTTGAACGCGTCTCACGAAACTATTTACCTCGCCATCCGTGACAAAGGACTACTCAGGAAGCCGGGTCCAATAAAGGCACCAGTCGATCAACGGAACCGCAACAAGTATTGTGACCTCCACAAGGATGTAGGTCATAATACCTCAGAATGCTATAGCTTACGAAACCAGATTGAAGCCCTGGTTAGAGGAGGTTGCTTGGAGGAATTCCCCCAACAAGTACGCGACAACATACGTACTAGGAAGGAGGTGCAGGCCGATATTAAAGCATATGATGAAGGAAGGAAAACAAAAGGGAAGGATCTGATGGAGCAGATCCACATTGTCAATACCATCAGTGGAGGTCCCACCTTGGCAGGAACCTCCAACAACGCTCAAAAGAACCACACCAGGAAAGTTCCCAAAGTAGAGGCGGGCCAGAATGTTTTCAAGGTTACTAGAGGATCACCTCGGTCTCCTCCTGCTACACAGATCATCTTCACATAAGAGAACGTATTCAACACCGTCCAGCCTCATGATAATCCCATGGTCATCACTATTCAAATAGCCAACAACTTGGTCCACTATGTTTTGATTGACACAGGTAGCAGCATTGATATTCTCTTCAAGAGTGCTTTGGAACAGTTCAACCTAAAGAGACCTTGTTACAACAGCTGCACCACCTCATTGTACGGGTTCAGAGGAGATTCATTGATTGCCATCTGGTCTATGATCCTACCAGTAATAGTCAGAACAATGCCACTCCAGCAGAACCTAATGACGGACTTCGTTGTGGTAGACACCTCGTTTGCCTACAACGCTATACTAGGAAGGCCCTACTTATCTGCCCTCAAAGGGGTCCTATTAATATACCATAACGTCTTGAAATTCCTAGTAGGAGACAAGGTAGGCAAAGTGCAAGGGGATCAGCAGGCTGCTCGTAAGTGCTATGCAGTGTCAACCAACCCAGCTGCGCTGGCCAAGCAATGTGTGCAAATAACCATTAATGAAGGTCATTAGTCCTCAGAGGAAGATTTTGAAGATGAAGCAAACTCAGTCAAGGAAAGATCCACATCAGAGCTTTCCGATATAGAGATCAGGAAGGAGGAAGAGAAGGAATGAGCTAGTGGCCATCCTGCAGAGGAATTAGAAAAGATACCTATCAAGGAGGACGATCCTTCCAAGGTTGTCAGGATAGGTTCAACAGTGAAGGCTAAGGTAAAGGAAGATCTGATAGAACTCCTACGAGAATATAATGACATCTTCGCATGGAGCGATGAGGAGATGCCTGGGATACCTGTTGCTTTAGTAGCTCACAGGTTAGCGGTAGATCCCACCTTCAAGCCAATCAAACAAAAGAGAAGAAATTTCAACCAAGCAAGAAATGCTGCAGTGCAAGAGGAGGTAAACAAACTACAAAAGATAGAATTCATCAAGGAGTCTCGATACCCTGAGTGGATCGCCAACGTAGTTATGGTGACCAAAGGAAATGGGAAGTGGAACATGTGCGTTGATTATACAGATCTCAACCGCACCTGCCCAAAAGACAGCGTCCCGCTTCCAAAAATCGACCAACAAGTAGATTCAACCTCGGGTAACAAGCTTTTGAGTTTTATGGACTGCCTTCTCAGGATACAACCAGATAATGATGCACCCAGCTGACTAGGATAAAACCAGTTTCATAACCGGACAGAGCCTGTACTGCTATAGGGTCATGCCCTTCGGGCTTAAAAACACTAGGGCTACCTACCAGCGCTTGGTCAACCGATTAATCGAGGGACTGATAGGAAGGTCGATGGAGGTATACATCGATGATATGATCACAAAGTCCCAGGTAGCTGAACATCACTAGGACCATTCCCGTCAAACGTTCCAGATAATCAGAGAAAATCAGATAAGATTGAATCCTGATAAGTGCGCCTTTGGAGTTACAGCCGAGAAATTTCTCAGATTCATGGTCCATGAGAGGGGGATCGAAGCTAATCTTAAGAAGATCAAAGCCATCCTAGATCTTGAGTCCCCCACCTCACTTAGACAAGTGCAAGGTTTGACCGGGTGAATTACAGCCCTGAACCGCTTCATATCACGATCTACTGACAAGTGTATCCCCTTCTTCAAGGCAATCAAACAGGGGAAGAACATGAAGTGGGACCGAGATAGCGAGCTAGCTTTCCAATCACTGAAGAAGTACCTTGCTAGCCCACCCCTACTAGCTACCCCGGTACCAGGAGAAGAACTGCAATTATACCTGGCAATATCTGAAACCGCTATCAGCGGAGCATTAGTAAAAGAATGCGAAGATGGGGTCCAGCGCCATATCTACTATGTGAGCACCACCCTAACCAAATCAGAAAAGAACTACATCCTCCTGGAAAAGCTCGCCTTCACCTTGGTGGTTGCTTCCAGAAAGCTCCGTCCTTATTTCCTTGCCCACACAGTCGTGGTAGTCACTGATCAACCTCTGCATCAATTTCTCCAAAGGCCGGACGTATCAGGAAGACTTATGTTGTGGGCCCTTTAGCTCACCCAGTTAGACATCAAGTACAATACCAGGACAACCATTAAAGCCCAAGCTTTGGTGGACTTCATGGTAGAATTCAGTGCAACTCCCGATCAAAATGCTACCTCGGCCCTGAATCAAGCTCTTCAGAAGGAGCAAGAGCCTGTAGATTGGCTTATCAATCAAGTCTGGATCTTATATACCGATGGGGCATCCAATCAAGTAGGAAACGGAGGTGGGATCATTCTAACCGATCCCGAAAAGGTCAAGTGCACTCACTGTTTCAGATTCGAGTTCAGTACTACCAATAAGGAAGCTGAATATGAAGCCTTGTTAGCAAGAATGAGAATCACAACTGAGCAATGGGGCTGATTACCTCCTTGCCAAATGTGACTCGCAACTAGTAGTAAATCAAATAACCAGTCTATACCAGGCAATAGAAGATAACATCACAACCTACCTCGAAAAAGTCCAGGAATTGTTGCCCCGTTTCAAAGGTTTCTGGATCGAACATATACCAAGGCAGCATAATCATCAAGCTGACGTCCTAGCTAAGATAACTGCCAGTGGAGGACAAGCATTACAGAAAAAAGTACCACTCCAGATAATCACTACGTCAAGCATAGCTGAAGGTAGGGAAGTCAACCGCGTGGAACGACTCCCATGCTGGATGGATCCCATCACAGATTATCTTCAGTCAGTGAAGCTCTCTGAAACCTCTGATCAAGCTCACAAAATCAAGAGAACCTCTGTCTGATAATGCTTGGTAAAAAGGCACTTTTACCGAAGAGGTAGATCACTCCCTTTGCTTAGATGCCTACATCCCGACGATGCAACTGGGCATTGAGAGAAGTACATTCAGGAGATGGTGGAAGTCATACCGGGGGAGAAGCACTGGCTTACCAGGTGCTACGTATGGGATATTTTTAGCCAACCTTGCACCATAATACAAGGCAGTTCGTACGGTCTTGTGAACCCTGTCAGAAAATGGCCAACCTGCATCACCTACCTCCAGAACGATTATCTTCCATCAGCTCGCCATATCCGTTTGCCTTTTGGGGAGTAGATCTAACTGGGCCTCTACCAATCGCGCCAGGTTAGCAGAAGCACGTGATCGTGGCTATTTATTACTTCACCAGGTGGGTGGAAGCAGAACCCCTCTCCATAATCATTGAAGCAAATACAATAGAATTCATCAAAAAGAATGTGGTTTGTCGGTTCGGTACCCTAATGGTTATCATCGCCGATCTGGGTAAACAGTTTGATAATGCCAGGTTCAGGGAATTCTGTGAGAGTCTGGGGATTGAACTTCGCTTCGCATCTGTAGCACACCCTCAGACTAATGGCCTAGTAGAAGCCACAAATAAGACTATCAAGAGGCTCTTGAAGAAGAAACTTCAACAGAAAAAAGGAAGATGGGCTGATGAACTCCCAAATGTTCTATGGGCTTACTGCACCAACAAAAGAACAGCTACTGAGAAACCCCCTACTCGCTATCTTTCAGGGTAGAAGCTGTCCTTCCGATAGAGCATAAGCTCACTTCAATCCGGGTTCTACATTTCGACCCCGATGAAAATGAAGACAAGCTGAGAGCCAACCTGGACCTCCTAGAGGAAAAACATGACAAGGTGGCAGAAAGGGTAGCAGTTTACCAGAGCCGGATCGCCTGTTACTTCAACAGGAGAGTAAGAGCCCGGAGCTTCAAAGAAGGGGACTTGGTTCTCAAGAAGGTTACTTAGAACACCCAAAATAGGTCAGACAGGGTACTATCACCTAATTGGGAAGGTCCCTAATTAATCAGAATGGTGATCCGAGGTGGGGCATACAAGTTGGACGACATGAATGGGCATCCTGTAGACCACACTTGGAATGCTGATCATCTCAAGAGGTTCTACCCATAAGCCATGCAGTAAAAGTAAACCAAGACTATACCGTAACAAACACTAGAAGATGTTAGTAATCGTGAGTACTTGTATTCTCTTTTATGATCATCAATAAAGAAGGTTTTCTTTCTCCATCTACTTTTTCTACGATTATCTACACCTATCTGCTATGTGTCGCCAATTGAATCCGTCATGGTCGCCTTAAAGACCAGGAAAGCCAGATGGCCTTCCTGATGCCCTGGACAGGATAAATCCCTCCAGGAGGATTGCCTTAAACCAGAAGATTTAAACAGCACTACTTATGCCTTGGACCGGATTAACCCCTCCAGGAGGAGTTCATAATAGAAGAAGCAATCGGCGGTTCAATTCGGTGGCCCGGCCGCAGATTAAAACTGTAGATCAAAAGGGAAGTTTCTACCAACAATTCGGTGGTTGAAACGGCGGCCGAATTATAGCGGCCGAATTAACTCCAGAAGATCATTCAAGCAATCGGCAGTTTAATACAGCGTCCTGGCCGCCGTTTGAAACCACTGATCGACCAGGGAGAGGCCAAATTATGGCAAATTTTAGGGGCAGTTTGGTCCTTTCATAACCAATTTCGTGCCCTAACTCATAACACTATATAAACACCCATTTCTCTCCTCTCAACAGACTTCTTCTTCCCCAAACTTTTTCTTCTTCATTTTGTTCATGGAGGAGCTTCCAAGAGCATCCATGGAGGTTTTCCTCCATGGATGTCTCTCCCACACCGTTTCTACCTATCACCCACCACATTTGAGAGTAGACTACATAGAGATAGGAGTGGTCTATGACTGATTTCGTGCTAAGCAATGGAGGTAGCTCTTGGAGGGGTTTCTTCAAGGGTTGTATTCCTTGTTTTCTTAATTATGTAATCCCCACTTGGGAGTATTTGTAAACCTAATTTGTGCTCAATATAATGTGTGGTTGTTTTTATATCTA
This sequence comes from Dipteronia sinensis, assembly GCA_033220585.1. Classification (NCBI taxonomy): domain Eukaryota; kingdom Viridiplantae; phylum Streptophyta; class Magnoliopsida; order Sapindales; family Sapindaceae; genus Dipteronia; species Dipteronia sinensis. Next base: position 36,977,794 of record CM065637.1, read on the forward strand.
ATTTGTGTTTTGATTCATTCTTGCTTTTATTGAATATATCTCTATCTTGAAATGCTTGTGTATGGAGATTGGAAATTAATATGTGTTCATGAATGGGGTTTGTTAACAGGTTTTTCTGGTAAGGGACCAAAGGAGAATTTTCCAAACAGAGACCTATCTAGGAAGATTCATCCAGATACTCCAAGAGACCTGCGAGATCAATACAGATACCAGTTCGCCCTACTGAAGCTCCTGATACCAGTTCAAGACCTGTGAGATCGACTATCCATCTATCTATATAGGATATCAACTCTGAAAGCATGTATCTCACCCTACTGAAGCTCCTGATACAAGTTCAAGACCAGTACGATGATAACTTGCGCGCCCAGCACCCCGGAAGCATCTCGACGTTGATCAAGGTACCAGGTACCTCGATACCTACCTCGGTACCACCTCGATATCTGCCTTGGTGCCACCCTGACTCCCGCCTAGTACTTAGTATGCTTATCCAAAGCTCCTTCAAGGCAAGTATCCTACTCCCCAGGCAATACGATAGGGTACACGAAGATACAAGCACCATTCCAGCAGGAGGCAGAACAAGCTCATCAAAATGAGGTACCAGCACTACCCTCTGACAGAACTTAAAGTTAGAATTTCCCTCCAAGATCCACAAAGAAGGAAAGTCGATTCTATCGCCATCAAGCTCTACGAAGAAGGAAAGTTGACTCCATTGCCAAAATAAAGCGCCATTAATGACCCAATGGTCGACCGAATAAGAATTTGAATTCACTATTGATTAATGGGATCTAATCTCGCACCTTCAGCTCCATGCAAATGCCTTTCAACGCTTAAAATAGGACTCTCTATAATCTTCATTAAGACAACCGGAGTTTTGGGGAGATTCTGGAGAGTACTATATACACGGCATTGAAGGGTAAAGGAGAGGGGGGATTTTTTGAGTATTCTTGATCGCCACAACTAGAGAGATCCCTGGAGATTCCCGAAAGCCAATGAGAGTCCATTGGCAATCACTGGGGGAAAAATATCTACTTATCAACACGAACGTTTTCTCCATCTCCATCCTGTGTAAAAGAGTGAAAATAGAGAGAAATATGCATGTATACATATTGTAATCCAACCGTAGTGATTGACTGAATAAAACAGTGTTTATTTTACATTCCCAGTCCCTTTGTGTTCTTTCTCGATTCTTTGATCTATTGATCTCAATCATACAAAAAAGAGGGACCCCTGTACCGAAGGTACCTACCCCGCTGCTGCTACCGGTAGTGGGTGAGGGTGTTAACTGAGATTTTCATCCCGAGTGAATTTTTCCGCTAACAGGATTAGAAGTAGATTAATGTAATTGTAGGAGTAGTTGTAATCAAATGTCCCATTTTTGTGTGTATGTTGATGGAAAGTCGAATTCGCATGTGTATGGATGGATTTGAGTGAATTAGAGTTAGGATTGTGCCATTGGAAAGGCCATTCCGGGCATAGACTTGACTAATTAGCTAGGAAGAATGAATGAACTTGTTAATTTCCATATTTAAAGAGGTTTGGTTCATTGTTTTTGTTATATATTGGTCTTTAGTTATTCCTCACGCTAGGGGCTCTAGGTGAGTTATGATTAGAGATACAATAATTGGGAATTCGGCCATTTCTTGTGCTAGGGGCTCTAGGCAAGTCATGGTTGGAGGAACAATTACTCTTTTCACATTCATTAGACTTAACGTTGCCGTTTTACATTACCATGTTTGTATTAAGGCTCAATCTAGCATTGGTTTGTAGGATTGGTTCACATATGTTGGTTGCGGTTTCTTGTTTGAGAGACTCTCGACACATTCTTCAACCGTTAGCTCTATGAATGGGTATAAATCGGATTGAGGCAAGAACTAACCTTAACTTGAATTGGATGTGCTTAATGTCTAACAACTCACTTGTGTGCACTTATGTTTGGTTGACTTGTAAACCCTTGTGTGACCACTTTCATGCATCTCTCATATCCACCCTTTTATTATTTCTCACTTAATCAACATTCTCACCCCTCCACATTCTCTTGTTTATTTCTACATTTGCTTATTTTCATTTTCATTTCCATGCACACACACACAACACCCTACATACACCATTCTCACCTCATTCACATTCTATTTACATTGCTTTCCCTAAACTCTAGAACTTGAAAGGGTTAACAAATACATCCCCGCGGAACGATACCCTTGCTTGCAAGCTGTACTAGTTTTATTTCTATATATGTCTTTTGACTCATGCCTTATAGCAAGTTTGATTTTATTGTAAACATTTGACAATGCTTTTAACGACACATATAAAATTACCACTCGTCATGTATCCTGAGAAGGCATCCATAAAGTTTAGGAGCTTGTTACCCGCGGTTGAATCTTCTAGTTGGTCAATATTTGGTAGCGGGAAGCTGTCTTTTGGGCAGGCGCGGTTGAGATCTGTGTAGTTAAAGCACATGCACCACTTCCCATTTGTTTTGTTCACCTTGACTACGTTGGCAACCAACTCAGGGTACTGAGACTCCCTAATGAATTCTGCCTTTAGTAGTTTGTTTACCTCCTCTTGTACCCATCATTTCTTGCTTGGTTGAAATGCCTTCTCTTCTGTTTGACTGGCTTGAAGGTGGGATCTACCGCTAACCTGTGAGCTGCTAAGGTAACGGGTATCCCTGGCATCTCCTCATAACTCCATGAAAAGATGTCATTATATTCTTGTAAGAGCTTTATCAGATCCTCATTTACCTCCGCCTTCAATATTGAACCAATCCTAACTACCTTGGAAGGATCGTCCTTGTTGATAGGTATCTCTTCTAACTCTTTTGCAGGATGGCCACTGGCACATCCCTTCTCTTCCTCCTCCCTGATCTCTATATCCGGGAGTTCTGGCGTGGATCTCTTTCCAACTGAGTTCGTTTTGCTTTCAAAATCTTCCTCTGAGAACTGGTGATCTTGATTAATGGTTATCTGTACACATTGTTTAGCCAGCGCTACTGGGCTGGTAGATACTGCATAGCACTTGCGTGCAGCCTGCTAATCCCCTCGCACTTCACCCACTTTGTCTCCTACTAGGAATTTCAGGACGTTATGGTATATCGATAGGAGCCCTTTGAGGGTAGACAAGTAAGGTCTTCCCAGGATGGCATTGTAGGCGGACGGGGTGTCTCCCACAACGAAGTCTGTCATCACGTTCTGCTGGAGTGGCGCAGTCCCTAAGATCATTAGTAGGATCATAGATCCGGTGGGAATCAACGAGTCTCCTGTGAACCCGTATAGCGGGGTAGTGCAGCTATTGTAACAAGGTCTCTTTAGGTTGAATTGCTCCTAAGCACTCTTGAAGAGAATATCAACGCTGCTACCTGTGTCAATAAAGACACGATGGACCAATATGTTAGCTATCTGCACAGTGATGACCATGGGATCATCGTGGGGCTGCACGGTGTTGTACACGTCCTCTTTTGTGAAGACAATCTGTGCAGCAAAAGGAGACTGAAGTGATCCCCCTAGTAACCTTGAAAACATTTTGGCCCCCTTCTACCCTGGGTACTTTCCTGGCATGGTTCTTTCGAGCATTGTTGGAGGTTCCTGCTAGGGTGGGACCCCCACTGATGGTGTTGACTATATGGTTATGCTCCATCAGATCCTTTCATTTTGCTTTCCTTCCTTCTTTAAACACTTTAATGTCTGCTTGCACCTCCTTCCCGGTGTGAATGTTGTCGCGCACGTGTTAGAGGAATTCCTCCTAGCAACATCCCCTAACTAGGGCTTCAATCTGGTTCCACAGACTATAGCATTCCGAGGTATTATGTCCTACATCCTCGTGGAAGTCGTAATACTTGTAGCGGTTCCGTTGATCGACTGGTGCCTTTATTGGACCCAGCTTCTTGAGTAGTCCTTTATCGTGGATGGCGAGGTAAATAGTCTCGCGAGATGCGTTCAGGGGGGTGTAGTGGGAGTACCCCATTTCCTCTCTATCTACCCGCGCTACCTCCTTGTGTGGAAGTGTAACGCTGGGCGGAGCGTTAGGGTGGCGACCGATACATATTTTGTTCAGATTTTTCTGAACTGGTGCAGGCATGGGTGCCTCCTTCTTTTGGCGCTTGGCAGTTCTCATATCACCGTGCTCTATCTTAACTCAGAGCTATTCATCTATTTCAACCTGCTCTAGATGTCTATCGTAGGCCTCCTAGTAAGTCTCCGGGGGATGCTTGGCGAAGGAACTGAACAGCCTGCCTGCCCATAGGTTTCTTCTGAAATTGGCCAAGGTTTTCTTCTCTGTGAAGACCCCCATCTGGATTACTTCTTTGTTGAATCTCTCCACGTAGGCTCTGAATGATTCACCCCACTCCTGGATCACGTATTGGAGATGAATGGGATCCTTGGGGCGAGGTTTGATGCCTTGAAACTGAGCACAGTAGTCAATAGTCAACTTGGTGAATGAGTCAACGCTCCCTGCTGGTAGCTTCCTAAACCATGTCTTGGCATAGTCCGTTAGCGTGGTAGGGAACATTCTACACATGGCTGCCTTGGTAGCATTCTGGACGTCCATCTGGTGTATAAAACTTTCTAGATGGCTCAGGGGATCCTCGGTCCCAGAATATTTTTCGGTTGGCATTTTGAATTTGGGAGGTAGTTCCGCATCCCTGATCCTCCTAGAGAAGGGAGCATTCATTTCTCCCAAGGGGTCTTTCCGGTTTTGCCGGTGCTTACCCTTCTTCAACTCTTGGATTTATTTCACCATTCTGGCAACTTGGCCCCATAGACGTTTGTTGCCATCATTCCCAGATTCCACTTCAGAATCTCTGTCGTCAGGTCCCTCCGATGTCACGAAAGTGTCATCCTGGGGTGGGTCTTTTCCGGTGCCTCTATTTCTAAATCCTGCCATTGAACGAGGGCGCCTCCTGGTCGCTTCCTGTTGAGGCTGTCTAGAAAAAGCTTCTGGGTGGAACAAGTGGTCGTGCTCTCGAGGTGGGAGATCGATGGCGGATCTCACGCGCCGGGGTTGATAACCTGTAGGTTGCCCTGGAACCGGGGGTATGGGCCTGAGTCTATCTTGGTTGGACGGTACTGGGGGCATGGGCCCGAGTCTGTCATAGACCGGTACGGTAGGTGGTGGTCCCAACCTGTAGAAATGAGGTACCCTGGTACCTTACTGATTGACATCTCCCCTGGGATCTGGTACCGCGGGATGACTGGTACCACCTTCAGCGACCATGCGGAGGCAAATGCTTTCTATAAAGGCCACGACTTGTTGGTCCAAATTGGTAGGTCCAGCTGCCGGGGTAGTTGGTACCTGGGGGTAACCCGCGAGGTAGCTGATAGCTTCGAGGCGGGTTTGAGACCATTTTCCCTTTTTTCGGCTTCAGATCCTTTCGGGTTGAAGCGTTTGACTGGTGTCCCGATGGGTCAGGATGATACTGAGAGGATCTGAGCTTCATTTTGATGGTATAACAAGAAAACGAGGCACGCTGGCTTTCTTTTGAGGGTGTGGTGTTTCCCACAGACGGCGCCAAAAAGTGTTAACTAAAAAATCTGCCCGGGGAGCAAAATTTCAGCTAACACCCTCGTCCCCTACCGGTAGGTGGTAGCGGGATAGGTACCTTCAGTACCGGGGGTCCCTTCCGGGGCTGAAGATTGATACGGACAAGTATGAAGGAACCAAGGAGATGTAAGTAAATACAGTTTTATTAAATGGAAACTTGTATAGTGGATACAATACAACACTCATTCTCTCCACACTTAACTCTCTTGTCGCTCTTACATACGAAGGTGGTAGAGCCTTCGTTTATGTCGATAAGTAGATATACCCTTCTAGTGATTATCAATGGACTCTCACTGGCTTCAGAGAATTCAAAGGAAATTCTTCTGGGAATTAATCTCTCTGTCCTTTTTTCATCCAGAAAACGATCCCCTCCTTTACCCTTCAAAGCTGTAAATATAGTTCTTCAAAGAATCCCCTCAAAATTTGGTTGTATTGATGATGATTATTGAGAGTCCTATTTTAGGCATTGAAAAGAATTGTATGGGGCTGAAGGTGCGGGATTTGATCCCGTTAATCACTGTCGCATTCAACTTTTAATTTGGTTGACCATTTGGTCTCATTAATGGTGCTTTATTTTGGTGATGGAGTCAACTTTCCTTCTTCGTGGTGCTTGGAGGGAAACTTTGATTCTGAATTTTGGCAGAATGAGGCACTGGTACATCAGTTCGATCCCACTGGTATGGAGCTTGTTTTGCTTCTCGCTGGAGTTGTGCTTGTGTCTTCACGATCATCTTTGTATTGCTTGGCAGGGAAGGTACTTGCCTTGAAAGGGGCTCCGAATAAACGTACTAGGTACCAAGTGGAAGTTGAGGCAGTACCACGGCGGGTATTAAGGTACTGGGTACCTTGACTGATGTCGAGGTACTTGCGGGGTGCTGGGCGTGTGAGTTACCATTGTACTGGTCTTGAGTTGATATTAGGAGCTTCAGTATGGCAAGGTACATGCCTTCTTTAGCTCGCAGAGCTGATGTCATATCTAGATAGATATGTAGTCGAGGTCCTGACCTTATCAAGTATCGGCTCCATCTAGGTAGTGGTACCGATCTCACTGTTACCTGGAATATCAGGATGGTTCTTCCTAGGTAGATTCTTGTTGGAAAATTCTCCTTTGGTCCCTTGCCAAAAAACCCTGTTAACATTAATATTTACAAAATTAATAAAGCAGTAAAGCAGAAGCAGAGTCAGAAATATGGTTACCTGGGAACGCGTCAGAGATACGGAGGTAAAAGTCCACCCTTCCCGCTTCAAAGGCATCCGCAGTGGGATACTTCAGATTGGTATAATTACGAGCCATGATAGCTCTCAAAATCTTGTCCGACTCCACAGAGAGTCTGTTCTTCTACAACGAAGGCTTCCCACTGAAACAAGTAGGAACCTTGAACTCAGTTCCTCCGATACGGACCGAGCTGCCCCATTCGCCTTTGATGATGACCCATTCCTCCCTCTAGGAGTATCCTTCTTTATGGCCCCTGGTACCATAAATTTCAAATCGTTTTTCGCCCAAGCATAGAACTGCCCCTTTGGGTCGTGAGAATTGGCAGCAATCTGGAACACGTACCCCAAGCTCATCCGGTCTTGGTTCCCGGTCGAGATTGTCTCTCTGACACTGTTCCCTCCATAATACCAGGAACCCCACCAGATGCCTCCAAAACCCCCGCGTTAGCTGAATAGGGGCAAGCTACAAGGCATACAGCACCATACGCAAGGTAGGGTGGATAGGTAGCCTGACTCCGCTCTCGAAAGCCGCTGTATTAATCGGACGCTCGCCAGGAATGGGAGTATACATGTCATACCCAGGAGGAGGTATGGCGATTAAGATATCCTTAGGGATCTTAAAATCCCTCCGTAAGCGCCTGACAGTATACAAGGTGCTAGTCGAATCGGCAATGCATCTATACTCGTAGGGAAGGGTGAGTACCCTCCTCACGGTGTCCTTAATTTCACTAGCTCGGTCTCGATCAACCCCGATAGCGCCCGATTCTCCGCTCGATTCTCTATCCACATCGACGGGGGCAGCTGGGGTCATTTGTTAACCCGGTCCCGATAGCAATGGTCTTATTGGAAAGGCGAAGCTGGAAGACAGGGGCATCATCCCCACGATCACTATCGACTAGGGTTCTTTTCCTGGGAGCAAGACCCCCGCTCGCAGTCGTATTATCATTGAACAGCTGCTCGACACTAACGCTAACAGGGGAAGACATCGTAGAAGAAATAAGGCAGAAGACTTGGCAAAAAGAAGGGATCGAGATTGAGAAACGAAGAGAGAAGAAGATTAGGGTTTTTTCTCAGAATTGGGGGATTTTTCCTAAAGTGAGTAATCTATGGTAGTGGCGAGGTTTATATAAAAGCTGCTACTTGTAACGGGCAGAGAAAGTCATATTGTCGCGGATAATCATTAACTTGGGGGAAACGGTTTCAAGAAACGCGCGCCGCTAAAATTTCCTTTTTGAATTTAGCCTACCATGGTCAGCCACGTAGAAGATTAATTTAAACTAGCGTGCAAAGGGAAGATTCCATTCTATGAGTCTGTTATGGGAAAATTCTCCATATGTTATGAATCCTGACTCCAACCCCGACCCAGAACTGGTGTTCAAGTCAGGGGGGACTGCTGTTAACAGGGTTTTTTGGCAAGGGTCCAAAGGAGAATTTTCCAGCAAGTATCTACCTAGTGGGAACCAATCCCGGGCTCCCAGGTACCTAGTAGGGACAACATCACGATCTCGAGGGAAGCAACCCGAAGTTCGACTACCCACCTACCCGGATAAGGCACCAAAAATGTTCGACCAGAAGGATCAGGTACTTCGCTGTACATCCATACTAGCACCTGGTGGAAGGGATATCACAGTATCATACTTCTAGTACCCTGAAGGTATCCGATACTCCCTACTTGGTACATTGATACTGCGACATGTACTTGTTACCTACTGCCTGGTACCCAAGTATCTCGTCGTCATCCCAGAGTCCAGCCGAGATAGATATCCTACTTACCCTGTAGGACGAATATTCCTACAAGGTCGTCAGTATGAAAGACCAAGCATCATGCCAGTGAGTCAGATCAGTACTCCAGTATCCCACACCGCCTGGACATGAAACCAGTATTCTTTTCCGAGTAACACCAGCAAGAAAAGTTGACCCCACACTATTTAAAGTGCCATAAACGAGACCAAATGGTCAACCCAATCAGAATTTGAATTCGACAGTGATTAACGACATCAAATCCCGCGCCTTCAGCCCCACACAATGCCTTTCAACGCCTAAAATAGGACTCTCAATAATCCTCATGAATAAGACCGGATTTTGAGGGGATTTTTTGGGAGAACTATATATACAGCTTGAAAGGGTAAAGGTGGGAGGAGAGATCGTGTTTTTATCACGAAAGAGAGAGAGATTCATTCCCAGAAGAATTTCCTTTGAATTCTCTGAAGCCAGTGAGAGTCCATTGACGATCATTGGAAGGATATATCTACTTATCGACATAAACGAAGGTTCTACCACCTTCCTGTGTAAAAGCAAAAGGAGAGCCAAGTGAGGAGAGTGTGTGTGCTGTAATTATAATTTCAATACTTATTCAATTAAACACTGTTATTTCATATCTCGTTGCTCCCTCTTATTTCTTTTCGTTCATTTTTATCTACGTTACGAAGAAGCACCTTGGTACCGAATGTACCTATCCCGCTACTGTCTACCGATAGTGGGCAGCGGTGTTAATCGAAATTTCACTTCCCCAGTGGATTTTTCCGTTAACAAAAGGCATGTTACCTTTCAAACATGGAATCAAACTTTCTAAGGAACAAGTTCCTAAGAATGTGCATGAAGAGCAATTCATGAGTCGAGTTTCATATGCTTCGGTAGTTGGAAGTCTCATGTGTGCAATGCTTTGCACTAGACCAGATATTTATTTTGAAGTTGGCATAGTTAGCAGATTTCTATCGAAACCTGGTCCTGATCACTGGACGGCAGTCAAGCATATTTTCAAGTATCTTAGGAGAACGAGAGATTATATGTTTGTATACTCCGGAAAAGATTTAATTCCTTGTTAGGTATACAAATTTCAATTTCCAATCGGATTCTGACTCCAGAAGATCAACATAAGGATCTGTGTTTACACTTGGAGGAGGGGCATTCATATGGAGGAGTATCAAGCAATCTTGTATTGCTGATTCCACCATGGAAGCTGAGTATATAGCCGCATGCGAAGCTGCTAAAGAGGCTATTTGGCTCCGCCAATTCTTGATTGACTTGGAAGTGGTTCCTGATGTGAATAAGTAGATCACTATCTATTGTCACAATAGTGGAGCAGTGGCTAATTCGAGAGAACCAAGAAGTCATAAGAGAGGCAAACACATTGAAAGAAAGTATCATCTTCTGAGGGAAATTGTGCATAGGGGTGACGTGACGATTACCAAGATCGTGTCAGCAGAAAATTTAGCGGATCCCTTCATAAAGGCTCTTCCACAGAAGAGTTTTGATAGGCATTTAGAGAACATGGGGATGAGAGATATGACACATTTGCTATAGAGCAAGTGGGAGATTGTTAGGATTATGCTCAATAGCAAGAGTGTAATAATGTATTTGACAATCTTTTCATATTAATAAAGTGATTTCTAGTTTAACAAATCTTATAGCATTTATAGTTTAATTATTATAATTGTCAAAAGTAAATAATCATAAGGTAAAAAGACTATGAGAAAAGAAGAATTGTTCATACATCTTGATATGTATGAGGTAGACACAATTTTTTAGTTAGTCTTTAATAATATTCACAACTTAAGATAAAGGTTGGGTGCCTTTATCTTGTTAAAGTTGTATATTCATTTGCTAGCATTTGAATGGGATCAAATGTGTTATGATGAGTCTAAAATCATCAAAGTGTGGTGTCTTTGGGCAAAAGAATCTAGTGCACTGGGTGCATTGAATAAGATCATAGTGAAATACTTTATCCAGAACCGTCAATGGATAAAAGTTTTCACATGAAGACAATCAGAGAGTCTATCTCAATCCTGAGATAAATGATGAACTAATGGTTGCAAGTGTTATCATTTTAGCTATCAATGAGTACGATTATATAACATAGCCTATCCTCGACAGTTTGGTGGTATTCACTTGTTAATCGATAGATGACTTCATTTATAGATATAGACATCATGGCTCCATTTATTAAATGAGAGTAGAATATCATCATATGGATGTTTTGAGGTATTGGATATTGAATCTTAACGTTAAGTTTTCAATAGTGTCTATTAAAAAATGGCTTCTGGACAAGTCAAAATATCCAAGTTCAAAATGTGGTCATATGGGTAAATATGGTAACTTGGAGAGCTATATGCGGTCTATGAGCTCTTGGTGATTACTGATATTCTTCACGAGGATACACTATCTCCATTAAGATTTTCTAAGGTAAGAATGAGCAATATTAACTTATTCTATCTTTATTTAAGAGTTCAATTTTAGTTCTTGTTAACGGAAAAATCCACTCGAGGAGCGAAATTTCAGTTAACACCCTGAACCCGCTACCCTGAAGGTCGCAGCGGGGGTAGGTACTTCGTACCGTGGTTCTGGTAAGGTGAAAGTGAGATAGATGCCATGGTAGGAGAACAGTCATCCCTCCCATCTGGTGCAGTAGGCTGGTACCCGGTCTTGGTATCTGATCCTGGTACCTAGTCACCTCTCTAGGTGCCTTCAATATTCCCCAGACCTAGAAAAGCAGCCAGGAGAGGTACATGAGAGCTAGGACCAGCATGGTCAGTGCCTAGCACGTATACATGCATTCATAACAAGGAGATAGATGGGAGAATGACAACTCTTTTAGTAGTGGTGGACTGACCTAGGGGGAAAAAGCATCACGATTGATCATATGCGGAAAAACCCCCAGGCAGTATCCATAGGAAGGAGAAAGACCCTTCTTTATATTTATATATTACGGAGGTGCTTCGGAGAGCTTACATTAATACAAACTGAGTCCTGGTAGGTCATAGTTAGAGGGGTACCATTTGGTACCGGTACATTCATGGCGAAAACGGACATACATAGCAGTCGATACAATGGTGGTGTAGAGGGAATTCGGGCAAGGTCCCTTTTACACTCCAGGCGATGGCGAGCTCATATTCCTAGTGGAGAAGTGGGCAAAATCTGGGATCAAAGACATCTTGGGGATATAGAGATATAGGAGAGCTGTTGGAGAATGTTGGAGAGAATGTCAGGGAGTCGAAATGTTGGGGAATCGACCGGAGAAAATGTCTGAACCCTTGAGATGGAGAAATTCGAGAGAGTTGGTGGCGTAGTCAGAACCCTAGCTGGTGTTGGGAATGACCATTGTTCGAACCCCTTTCTTGGAGAGAACTTGGTCATATTTATATGTTCCGATTCTTCTTGCCCATTCCACTAATTAATTCACAATCAAAGGAACGTTGACTTGGCATTAATGAAGTTGAATATTCTCTCATTAATGGTGTTGGGAATGGCCATTAAATAGTTGATTGATCTTCTCATTAATGGGGCTGGTTATCTCCATTAATAGAGTTGAATGATTCCCTCATTAATGGCATTGTGAATGGCCATTAAAGAGTTGATTGATCTTCTCATTAATGGGGATGATTATCTCCATTAATAGAGTTGACCGATTCCCTCATTAATAGCTTTATGAATGGTTATTAATGGAGTCAACTGCATCATTCATTAATAGCATTGTGAATGGCCATTAATGGAGTCAAATGGTGTTGCATGCTTCTTCCCTTCAGGCGAGGTACTCTGGTGTACCGGTCCCTTCTCTCTAAAGAGGTGCTTATTCTAGCATGCTAGTGGCTTCGTGGCGACATTCTTCCTACTTGGCGAGTAGGATACCTGTCTATGGTGGATTCTGGGTTGATGTCAAGGTACTAGGTACCAGGCAGATATTGAGGTATTCAGGCACCAGGTTGATATTGAGGTACCCTAGGGTACTGGATACATGTCGCGGTACCTATGTGCAAGGTAGGAAGCACCGGGTATATGCGAGGTACTGGGTGCATGGTATCGCGGTACCAGCTTCACCATGTGTCGGGGTAGATGTACCTGCTCTTCCTGGTTACTTATATATGGTGCCTCATCTAGATAGACAGGCAGTAGAGGTTCTGGCCCTACCAAATATTGATTCTTCCAAGGTCAAGGTATCGATCCTGCTGGGTACCTGGTAGCTGGGAATGGTCCCTACCGGGTGGTTACTTGGTGAAAAAATCTTCTTTGGACCCCTGCCAAAAAACCTTGTTAACAGTTCTTTAATGGAATGAACTAAAATTAATAGATTGAACCTAAGTGAATCATTTGTTGATTGTGATTAGGTTATGTCTATTGAAGCTTAAATTTAGATAGCCCGCCAAGATCCCCAATTTACAATAACTTGCATGGATCACTTGATATATTCTACCGGACAAATTTATAGGTCCATCTTGAATTATATTAAGGCATGTGGACTTGTTTCTTTTCGTAAGAATGGGTCTAGTTCACATGTGGACTTTTTATTAAGGTCCAATGGATTTAATAAAATAGAAAAAACAATATTGGCCCTTATATATTTGCTTTGGCGGCAAGGGACTATTTATTAGTCTTATATATATTTTTTATTTTATTATTTAATTAAACGGAAATTAATTAATTAATTAATTAACTAATTATTTAATTAAAAGTCAAAATCTTTTTCTAACTAGGAGAAGGATTCCTAGTGTCATACTATTGTTGGTAGTATGAAAAGTATTGTTAACGGAAAAATCCACTCGGGGAGTAAAATTTCGGTTAGCACCCTCGCCCACTACCGGTAGTAGTAGCGGAGTAGGTACCTTAGGAACTAGGGTCCCTTTCTATAATCGAAGACAATAAATAAAATGATGGAGAAGAAACAAAAGGGACCGGGAGATATAGAAGAACACTGTTTTATTAAATAACACTATAACAAAGTTACAAAGCATACACTCTTCTCTCGTTTCTCACTCTTTTACACAGGATGGTAGTGGAGAAAGCATTTATGTCGATAAGTGGATATGTCCTTCCAATGATCGTTAATGGACTTTCGCTGGCTTCGGAGAATTTCAGAGAAAATTCTACCGGAAATAAATCTCTTTGTCTTAGGCCATAAGAAACACTCGAATGTCTAGCCTTTTTTTTCCTTTGCCCTTCAAAACATTATATAGTTTTCCCAAGAATCCCTGATCGGGCCAAATATGTAGTATATTTAGGCCCTCAGATCCTTACCTTATGTTCTGTTTTCGTGGGTTTTTGTATCTCTGATGGGTTGTTTTGTGCGTATTTGTAGGAAATGATGCAAAGAGAGGTTTGGAAGCATATTGCGGTGATTCCGGTAGAAAAGGGGCGAAAGTAAAGGCAAAGGAGCACAAATAGCTCTACAGTTCAGGTCAAGTGCGGGTCACAACCGCACTCCGACCACACTCCAGTCGAACTCATGTTCATAGCCGGGACAGGATGCAAGTGAAGAGATAAAGTGCGGGTACAGTGCGGGTCATCCAACCGCACTCTACCCGCACTAATGCCAAACCAGAGAAGCTGATGTTGCACTTGACGATAAAGTACGGGTACTGTACGGGTCATCCAACCGCACTCTACCCGCACTAATGCCAAACCAGAGAAGTTGAAGATGCACCTGACGTTAGAGTGCGGGTACTGTGCGAGTCATCAAACCGCACTCCACCCGCACTGTCACCAAGAAAAAAAGAGCAGAGTTGTACCTGACATTAGAGTGCTGGCACTGTGCGGGTCATCCAACCGCACTCTACCCGCACTGTTGCTCAAGACAGAAGGTAGATTTTGCACCTGACAGGGAAGTACGATTCAAGTGCGATCATAGTGCGATTCCAAGTGCGGGTCAAGTGCGGGTAATTCAACCGTACTCCACCCGCACTATTGCCTTGATCTGAGAACTGAAGATGAAGACAACCCATACAGTGCGGGTAATTCACCCGCACTCCACCCGCACTCCGCGCGCGCCAAGTTTAATTTTGAAGCTTAAGTGACCTATTTTTGTATCTTGTATAAATAGAAAAGTATAGAAACGTTTTAGCCAGCCTTTGACTCCATTTTGCAGAGGTAAAACACATTTAGACCTAGAATCTCTCTCTCTCTCATCCTTACATTCTCTACTCAACTTCAAGGAAGTTAGGAGATTGAAGCCACTTCAAGGAAGGAGATGTTCTCCAAGGGTTCTTTCTCTTTCCTTTCTCTTAGTTTCCTAGTTGTAATGAGTAGCTAAGTCCCCTCTAAGGGGTTGATGGAGTAGTTAGTTGAATATTTGGCTTGTACATGAACTTGATATTATATTGATATACATGTCTATCTTTCATTGATCTATTCTTGTTGTGAATGTTTACCATTGATTTCTTATGTAGATACATCCTCTTTGCAAGATGTCTTTGTATTATGTATGAGTATTGCATCTAGATATACATCCTATTTAGTTGTTTAATGCTCTAAAAGAATGGACGGAAATTCATGAATTCCGACTCTTAAACCGCAGTTTTAATCTAGCCTCGATCGAGTTTCCGGCACTATACATCCTAGGTCGGAACGCGTGAGAGAGTTAGAAGTCATCACTATACATCCTAGGGTGACTATGTTTAATCGGTTGAGTCATTGTTAGGTAGGCGAGCTTCATTTCCAGAATCCGATAAACAACCAACACTATACATCCTAGGTTGGTAGTTTATGACGGATTAATCCCTAATAGGTGGTCCGCACTATACATCCTAGGTTGGCCACCTTCTAGGGATAAAAAACCGACTTTATACATCCTAGGTCGATTACCTTGAATAGCAGTGCTATTGACAAGTTTGTTGCATTGCCCAGTATTTACTTTCGTATCCATTAACTACTTAGTTTCCATCATCTATATATATCCTTCATCCCATTTCCCCCTTCATTTAGTTTGCACAATTAATTTAGTGTTATTTATAGTGTAATTCACCATCTACATTTTCATCAACTCATGTTTCGATATTATATATATACATAACATTACTTTAGCAATAACTAATTTAGCTAACTCCGCTCCCTGTGGACGACACCCCACTTGCCACTATATTTATGTTTTCAAACTAATTTAGGCTTTGTGAGGTTTTATCAAATATTGTTGACGGATTGATCTCTTAAAATGACACTAAGAAAAACGTCTTGTCAATCCCCTAAAAATCTGGTCGTATTAGTGAGGATTATTGAGAGTACTATTTTAACCGTTGACCGGCATTATGTCGGGCTGAAGGCCCGGGATTTGATCCCGTTAATCACTGTCGAATTCAAGTTCTGATTTAGTTGACCATTTGGTCTCATTAATGGCATTTTATTTTGGCGATGGAGTCAACTTTCCTTCTTTGTGGAGCTTGGAAGGAAATTCTGATTCTGAATTTTGGTAGAATGTGGTACTGGTACATCATTTCGATCCCACTGGTATGGAGCTTGTTTTGCATCTTGCTGAAATAGTGCTTGTGTCTTCACGATCATCTTCGTATTGCTTGGCTAGTGAGGTACTTGCCTTGGAGGGGCCCCGGATAGACGTACTAGGTACCAGGTGGAAGTCGAGGCAGTACCAAGGCGGGTATCGAGGTATCAAGTGCCCTGATTGATGTCGAGGTGCTTGCGGGGTGCTGGGCATGCAAGGTATCATCGTACTGTTCTTACATTGGTATTCGGAGCTTCAATATGGCGAGGTACATGCCTTCGTTAGCTCGCGGAGCTGATGTCCTATCTAGATAGATAGGTAGCGAGGTTCAAACCTTGTCAACTATCGGCTCCATCTAGGTAGTGGTACCTATCTCGCTGGTTACCTGGAATATCTGGATGAATCTTCCTATGTAGGTCCTTGTTAGAAAATTCTCCTTTGGTCCCTTGCTAGAAAACCCTGTTAATAGAAGTCTCCCCCTGACTTGAACACCGGTACCAGGTCGGGGTTGGAGTCAGGATGGGTAGCACTTGGAGAATTTTTCGCAACCGTCTTTTTGGAGGGAATCTTCTCTTTGCACGCTGATTTAAATGAGTCTTTCACGTGGCTGACCAGGGTAGGCCAAATTCAAAAAAGGAAATTCTTTTAGGGGTGCACGTTTCTCGAAACCATTCCCTCCACGTCGCCGATTGTCCCGCGACATTGATTACCTTCTCTGCCTGTTACAAGTAACTATCTCTATATAAACCCGGCTTCTTCACATTGTGCTTACTTAGGCAAACTTTCCCGAACAAGAGTTTTGAGAAAAAAACCTAGCTTCCTCTTCGTCAAACTTCAACTTTCCATTTTTGATCGTGCATAAATTGTTGTATATTTCGGCCCTCATTTCCTATTTCTTTGTCTTGTTCTTGTGTGTATTTTTTGTATATTTTATGTCTTATAGGCTCGTTGGTGCTAATTGCAGGCAATAGATGTAATTCTAGTGTTAGAAGCGTTTTGCGAGAGTAGTGGCCGAAAAGAGGCAAAATGTGGTTGAAGGAAAGACAAAGAGTCATCAGCAATTCTAAGGGTGCGAGTCAAGTGCGGGCCGCAACCGCACTCCTTCCCACAGCTGGGACCTGATTCATGAAGGAAAGATAAAGTGCGGGTCAAGTGCGGGTCATCCAACAGCACTCCACCCGCACTGTTGCTCAAGACAGAGAGTTGGATTTGCACCTGACTTTAAAGTGCGGGTACAGTGCGGGTCATCCACCCGTACTACACCCGCACTCCACCCGCACTGTTGCCAAAACAAGGGAAGCTGATTTGTACCTGACAGATAAAGTGCGGGTCAAGTGCGGGTAATACAACTGCACTCCACGCGCACTCTGCGCGCGACAGCTTCTGTTTTCAAGCTTAAGTGACCTATTTTTTGATCCCCTATAAATAGAAAAGCATGGGAACGAACCAAATGACTCCCAAATCTCCCAACACTTGTGTTTTCTATTTCCTTTACATAGTCTAAGCTAGAAACACATCTCCCTCTCATCCAAACCATCTCTACTCAATCAAAGGCAACTAGGAGACTTGGATTCAAGCTTCAAGGAAGGAGATCAATCTTCAAGGGTTTTCTCTTTACACTCTCTCTTAGTTTATTGGTTTGTAATAGAACATGAGTAGCTAAAATACCCCACTATGGGGTTGATGTTATTTGTTTGATGGATATTTGGGATTTGTAAATAAACTCTATGTGTTATATTTATTCTATCTCTATATTTTGTTCAGTTGCTTGAATTGATTTCAATTATTGATTTCCTTGGATACACCCTCTTTGCATGTTGATTTGGATTACTTGAGTAGGCAATTAGGTTGTCTAATGCTCCATTGAATGGAAGGATTTCCAGAAATCCGGCTCTACAACCATGCCCTTAATCTAATCTTGAATTAATGGCTTTCACTATACACCCTAGGTTAGCCATTTGCGAGAGAATTAGAAGCCTCCACTATACACCCTAGGTTGGCTACTTTAGTGATTTTACGAGAACTAACCTTCGAGTATAATTCCGTTGATAAACTCAAGCCTCATCCAATCTCAAACGGGTGGCCTTCACTATACACCCTAGGTCAACCACTTGTGTGGGAATTGGAAGCCATCACTATACACCCTAGGATGGCTACATTAGTAATAGGTTGAGCCATAGCTAGATAGATGAGCATTCATGGAAAAAGTCCCGATTGAGTAACTAGCCATTGTTGGTTGCTTAGGAGGGATTAATCGCTAGTAAGAGGTCTTCGCTATACACCCTAGGTTGACTGCTTGCTAGAGATATATACCAACACTATACACCCTAGGTTGGTTACATTTGTCAAAACGTGCTTAATTGAGAGTTTGTTGCAATTGCCCCAATATTCACTTACGAGTCCATCAACTCCGTAGTTCTATCATCATACATTCATCACTCCATTTTCATCCCATCTTATTTGCTTTCATAGTTTAGTTTATATTATAGTTTCATTCACCATCACTTTTACTTTTATGCATACTAGTTATATTAATCCAAATCTTATCACCGCTACCCCGATCTTAGTGCACGACACCCGTGCTTACCGCTTTACTCGTATTTATACTTGTGAACGCATCGCATAGGTTTTCTAAATTGTTTTGGCGGACGGTTTTCTAATGGCGAAAATCTTACCATCAATTTTCCGAGAAACTAAACCTCGAATCTGTGAACATGTCTTCACCCTGCGATGACAGTATTGAGCAGCTATTTGATAGCGACGCGGTGGCCAGCGGGAGCCTCACCCCTAGAAAAAAGGCTCACATCGATAGCAACAGAGGGGACGGCGTTCCTTTTCAGCGTCGGGGTTCCAACCGGAATGTTGCAATCGGGTCAGGCTTTTCAAACAATCCCGATGCTTTGGTTGATGTGAACCTGAAGTTGATTGGAGAAACAGGAGCCGCTAGGATTGGTGTAGAGAGGGTCGGTGAGGTCAAGGACTCCATGGGGAGGATGCTCGCTCTTTCCAATGAGTACAGATGCATCCCTGATTCAACCATTACTTCAGAAGCCGTCGAGCGCTTGCAGAGGGATTTCAAGGTCCCTAAAGATATCACGATCACTATACCTCCTAAGGGGTATGATGTATATATCCCTAATCCTGGCGAGCTCCCGATTCATTCGTTAGCTTTTGATAGTGGAGTCAGGCTACCTCTTCATTCTACCTTGCGTAGGGCATTGTATGCTCTGCATTTTGCCCCTCTTCAGCTAACGCCGGTGTTCTGGAGGCATCTGGTGAGGTTCTTAGTACTGTGGAGAGAGTAGTGCGATAGAGATAACATTGACCTGGAGCCGGGGCCAGGCGAGCTCGGGTACGAGTTCCAGATTGCTGCCAAAGCCTCGGGTCCAAATGGGCAATTTTATGCTCGTGCCAAGAATAACCTGCAGTTTGTGGTGCCAGGGCCACGAAAAAGGACATTTCCTGAAAGGAAGAGTGGGTCATCATTAGAGGCGAGTGGGGTAATTCAGTCAACATTGGAGGAACTGAGTTCAAGGTTCCTACTTGCTTTAGCGGGAAACCCGGGTTGGAGAAGAGTAAGATCTCCGCTGAATCAGAGAAGATCTTGAAAGCCATCATGGCCCGTAACTACATTAATATGGAATATCCTATCACGGAGGCCTTTAAAGCAAAGAGGGTAGATTGCTACCTTCGTATTTTTGGTGCTCTCCCAGGTAATGGAATTTCTGACTTTGCACCAATTATACTGCTTCATTGATTCTGTAGGTATTGACTCTAGATATCCTTGCAGTTTCAGCAGTATCCCCATCGGTTCCTGAGATGGAGCTCAACCAAGTTGGTGGTACCGTTGATTCTCCTCCAACTTCACCTGTCAAGCTTCCAGCTGGTTGTGATCTTGATACAGGGGTATGCTTATCTGCTGGATTTGGTAAGACCCCGGTCGGGGTATCTGGATCACCGGCTCCCCCTCCTCCTATCTCGGCTATGTCGCTAGAGGCTTTTACAGCCAGAGTGAGGAGGTATCGAGGTACTCCTTGTCGGGTGTAGGATACATCACCCATTGAGCCAGTTAATCTTCCAGTTGCTATTGATACTGATGCTTCAGCCCCCTCCGCCTCCCCCTCGCTTTAACCCAGTCAAGAAGAGTTCTGATCCTGCTATGGCTAGCAGGGGGGGACCTCGGGATATGCCGCGATTGAGGTCGAAGGAGAGCAGCCAGGACGAAGTCTTGGCCCACTTTATTGCTTCAAGCCCAGGCGGAAGCTTGGATGTCATGACGGCCATGCCCACTAAACTTCTAATTAGAAGGGGATTTGCTCTTCTGGCTGAGGTAAGCTGTCTCATTTTAGTCTTCTATCCCGGTTAAGTATTGGAGATATCCTGACTAATGTTTTGTTCTTGGCAGGCGTTTAAGTTTAATGTGGCACTGAGTCAGCAGGTCGGCTCCCTCTCGGAGCAAGTTAGAAGTGCTACTACCGAGCTGGAGAGGTATAAGGAGGAGCTTGCCAAGGCTGTTAGAGGAGTGGAAGCTTTGAAACAGTCTCTGGATAATGCTAAGAAGGAGGCGGATGAGGCGAAAGCTGACAGGGATCAGATGCAGCGTGCCTTGGATACTGAAATACTCAGGTCCCTTCGTCGCAAGGAGGAGAGGGAGATCGCGAAGGATAGAGCAGTGAAGCTGGATAAGGAGGTTCAGTCCCTTCGTGATACCATGGCCAACCTCGATGCTCAAGTAGACACCGCCTTTGGGGATGGCTACTTCTTGCTGGTTATCAAGTGGTTTAGCCTTCCCTCTTCCGTTCGACCTGAGTGTTATCACGGGGTGGAACCGGGAGGAAATTATGGCGAAGGCTGCTGAATTGTCTGGGGCAGTGCCTTCCAATGTGGCTTGACCTTCCCAGGTTGCTAGAGCTAGTGAAATGGCAAGAGGTGAAGACAAGAGTTCTATCTACCTTCCTCTACCAAGCAATGTTAGAGCATATCCCAATTTGAAGGCTCCTGAAGCTAGATTGGCTCAAGCCGAAGGAGAAGTTTCTGCCCCTTCTGCTTCTCCATTAGAGTTCGTCAAGAAGGTAGGGGATCAGCCTGCTACTGATGATGGGGAGCCTGCCATGCCTATCTCATCCTCTAACCCTGCCCAGTGGTGCTGTGGCTAATTCCAAAGAACCAAGAAGCATATAGAGAGAAAGTATCATCTCATTATAGAGATAGTGCAGAGAGGAGATGTGATCGTCACAAAGATAGCCTCACAAGACAATCAAGCTGATCCATTTACAAAGACCTTATCGGCTAAAGTGTTTTCGGGTCACCTAGATGGTCTAGGGTTACGAAACATGCCTCACATGCTTTAGTGCAAGTGGGAGATTGTTGGGGTTTATGCCCTAAAGATGTAATTTGTAAATGGATTTATGAAATAAATAAAAAGAAAAGTTCAATTCATTTTTGTTGTGTTGTTTATTTTATAACTTGTGCATATAATAACATCCTAGATTGCCGGGTGTAATCTCAAACTGTGTATATGAGTGTCATATACAGATGGATACGGTAAGTGACATGCAATCTAAAGAGTACATAGATAGCAAATAAAGCTGGGTACTTTATTTGTGGTTAATCTATAGCTACGGTCCATTCTGTAATGTACGGTGATTCTATCCTGAATCATTCATATGAGATATGGGAATGGAGGTGTAGGGAAAAATCGATATAAAACGCAGCGGAAGAAAACGAAAATAGATTTCGTATGGTTTTAAAATTTTTCTCAAAGTTGAACCTTAACCTTTTAATTAATTAAACTCAATATATACGGTTAGAGTTAAATACCTCTTGACGCGTGATCCGATTGACTTACGTCGATTGGTAATCCGCAAAATCTTTTCTGATGCCGTGAACAGTACCCGCGTGAACAGTACCCACGTGAACAGTGATTGTGAACAGTACCTATGTGAACAGTACCCCCGCATGAACAGTACCCCCCGGTGAACAGTGATCGTGAACAGTACCGCGAGATCTTCCAATCCAAACACGTACGTGAATCACCTAGGAGCATGGTCTCCCTTTTTCTTTGAATTGCAAACCTGAGAATGGATGAACAAAATTTTCTTTTTCTTTTGTTAGTCACAAAACAATTAAAAGAAGACAAAAATTATTCCGGTCACTTTTGAGTTCTCAATCTAATGATCGAAACTCGCGTGAACCTAATTCGATGTTGTACACACAAGCTTAATGATGAACAAGCAATCAGTGTACTATCAAAGAATAATCTCTTCTCTCTTTTATGTTTAGTAGAATAAAAATTATCCTTTTCTATGAATTGAGAAGAAGAAGAAAAATTGAATCATTCAATCAACTATGGTGGCCGAATTCTATATGTGGAATTATATAGGTGGCCGAAATTTTGCTTCCTCTTCTATTTAGGATTGCCGAAATCTTCCTCTAAATAGACTAGGGTTGCCGCAAATCACATACCAAAAAGAGTTTGTGTTGCACCCTAATTTCCATCAACCTTTAGACTTCAAAACCTAATCCAACTCATAGATATTTTTATTCTTTTATTAACAAAATAAAAAGACTTCTTATTTGATTAAATAAATAAAATTAATTATTTATTTTCTTATCAAACAAGTCTTTTACTTTTAATATACTACTACCAATAGTATAACTTTAGGAAATATATTTCCTGATCAGAAAAGATTTGTTTCTTAATTAAACAATTAATTAATAAATTAACTAATTCTTATTTAATTAAAACAATGAAACAAAATAATATATTAGGTTAATATATACACCTTGCCGCCCCACTTATATAAATGGGCCATATATTATTTTCTTATTTCATTTAATCCATTGGACTTTAAATAAAAGCCCACATGTGAACCAGACCCATTCTTACTAAAAGAAATAAGCCCACATGTCTCCTTTTGATATATTAATATAATAGTGCAGTCCATTAATTAAATAATAGACATATTATATTCTTGATATATTAAAAACAATTCTAGATGGACCCTTAAATCGGCCCGGTAGAATATATCAAGTGATCCATGCAAATACGTGTGGATTGGGGATCTTGACGGGCTATCTAAATTTAAGCTTCAATAGACACAACCTAATCACAATCAACAAATGATTCACTTAGGTCCAATCTATTAATTTTAACTCATTCCACTAAATAGCTGAAATTGAACTCTTAAATAAAGATAGAATAAGGAGATGTTTCTCATTCATACCCTAGACAATCTTATAGGAGATGGTGTATCCTCGTGAATAATATCAGTAATCGCCAAGAGCTCATAGACCGCCTATAGCTCTCCAAGTTACCATATTTCCTCATATGACCACATTTCGAACTTGGATACTTTGACTTGTCCAGAAGCCATGTTTTCAATAATTATTATTAAAAACTCAACGTTGAGATTTAATATCCAATACCTCAAAACATCCATATGATGATATTATACTCTCATTTAATAAATGGAGCCACGATGTCCATATCTATAAATGAAGTCCTCTATCGATTAACAAATGTATACCACCAAACTATCGAGGATAAACTATGCTATATAATCGTACTCATTGATAGCTCGAATGACAACACTTGCAACCATAAGTCCATCATTTATCTCAAGATTAAGATAGACTCTCCAATTGTCCATCATTTAAGCTGTGCATGTGATATTGAAAAGAGAGAAAAAGAAAGCTGTAAGTGGCGTGCACCACTAAAAACAAAAACAAAATTATATTTATTATATTTTTTCTTTAAACAACTAGAATGGTTCTAGTTTTGTTTTCTCTTGGAAGAAATTGTTTCTTCTTCATTCTCTCTACATCCTCCTAAGTTCTTGAGTACAGTGACGCGCCCACACGTAGTTACAAGTCCCGGGCTATAACGAGGAAGATCAGTGGTACGGACCAGGAGCATATCGTAAAGTGAAGGAGCCTCCAAACGTTGGTAAGGTTCTAAATTTTCTTTTAATATATTGTTTACAAATTCCTGTGTTTACATATTGTATGTATTAGTTCCGGAAAAAGAATTGCGATCCTAAGTTCACTGGTCCCGAATCGTTTATGATCTGTATAAAACTTTTTAAAACCTATTTCCGTTGTGTTACCAGTGAACGGGGTTCCAACAATTGGTATCAGAGCCAATTCTTTTTTGGAACAGAAAATTGTTTTCGATGATCCTGTATGTATGATTGTGTAGGCACTGTTTAAAGTGACTGTATGTTGTTTTTGTATGTATATTAAATTTGTTAATTTACAAAAACATGATTGATCGTTAATTATATGGTACTGTGGATTTAGGGTGAGTATTATTATATTTATTATTATTATTTATTTTTTCTGTTATTGTAATGTAAATAAAAATGTAACCTGTATTGAAGACCTAGAAAAATGGCGAAGTCGGAAGGGCGAAATTGGAAATACGCTACGGTACTGTTCATAGTACTGTTCACGACACTGTGTCATGCACTGTTGTGGGTACTGTTCATGCACGGCACTGTTCATGCGGGTACTGTTCATGTCAGACACTATTCATGTTGTCTTGCACGGTTCCGTTGGCAAGTGTTGCCTAGTGCGTTCCGTGCGGATTTCCTATTTCGGATTCATGAGATGAATCAGAGTGACCTGAAGAGACTAGAAGACTCGGAAATTACAAGAAGACCAAGGAATGCCTTGGGCGTATTTTTGTAATTTTAAATTCCAATTTTTTTTAGGTTAAATAATCCACAGTACTCGCTCAATTCATGTATGCTTTATATTATGTGATGATAAAAGCATTGCCATGCATACGTATGTCATTAAGATTAGATGTGTCTGCACAGATATATTTGATATGTCATACATGCATCATAGCCTAATTTTTATGTATTTTTTTAATATGATTAAAATCAGTAAATACATTATTGGCTATGAAAATGAGATTAGTTTTTTAATTGTTAGAAAACTTGTTAATTCTCATTAATATTGATCTGGTTATTAAAGTGTTTAATAAGTTAGATTAATATGGTCATTTATTGTAATTAGGATTAATATGATTAATAACTTAATAATAAATGGACCGCATAAAGTGTTAGAGTTTTAATAGTTAAAACATGGTAAACGCTTACATAATAATCAGACCTTAGTAAAAAGTTTACAAAGACTTAGATTATTCACTAATATATTAGATTTTTAATTGTTAAAAATAATTAATAATTTATTAGTTAATTAGAATTTATTTCTAATAATGAATTTGTTAATGCGCTAGATAACTTGATTAAAGTTAGCCGTTTGATCATGTAGAGTCTAGGTGCATTAACGGATAATAGAAAACCTTATTTTTTTAAATAGTGAGTGGGAGAGGGATATATTACATATATATCCCACAGTCTCCATCATTAGTTCAACACAGTGAGATCCGAGTAGGGCCTCGTGAAGGCTTTGCTTACGTCCTCCCTAAGGAGGGTTTCCACAAAGATCAATACCAAGGTTGACTTCCTAACGGATAGGATTTCTGAGGGTATTTCGGGATTGACCGACCGTAAGGTGGCAATTCTCGAGTTAAGCTCATGAGATCTGAAATGGTGGGTTACACTCACGAAGGCTTTGATTAAGTTTTGTTAATTAAAAACCTGACTAAATAAACGATGGTTGAATGATATGGAATAAGAGTTATTCTAGAATATCATTTAATTGAGAATGTCTCGGTCCAACATGCAAAGAATCTAAATTTTCTTTTAATATATTGATTACAATTTCCTGTGTTTACATATTTTATGTATTAGTTCCGGAAAAAGAATTGCCATCCTAAGTTCACTGGTCCCAGATCGTTTATGATCTGTATAAAAAATTTTAAAACCTATTTTCGCTGCGTTACCAGTGAACGGGGTTCCAACAGCTTTGACCAAGGAAGTTGGAGGAAATTCTGACCAAGCAGCAGCAGGGGAACTTCGGGGCGATTTGTCTCAGGTGGAGCTTTTTGTTACGGTGGATACCTAGGAAGCAGGTAGGGTTCCATCTGGTGCTAAAGAGGGAGAAACTCTAACTGGTGGAGCTAGAGAGAAGATGGCCATTCAGGAGCAGGAGGATGCATGATCCAGTTTGATCCCTTACCCAGTTATACCCAGTCAACCTTATCTTCTTGTAGCCCTTGATCGGGGAATGGGCTCCCTAGTTTTAGTAATGAGAACTTTTTTATTTTTCCTTAGCTTCATGCATGTGTAGTTTATTAAACCCTTGGTTGAACTTCTCCTTGATCTGAAGTAGAGTCCCCAATGTAATTTCGATTCCATAAATACTTGTCCTCGGATGAATCTTGGTACCTAGGTGTAGATTCGGCGATCCACCCTCTGTTGGGCCCGATTTAGTGTAGTTGATAACGTGATTGGTCTGGGAGGGGTACCAAGGCATCAACTAGATATGGATCATGGTACCTGGTAACCGAGATTGCCGCGGTCCATGCAATCTTCGTGGTTACCCTGATCAAAAGGTTTTTTTTATTTGGATTTCCCGCGTGGGAATTTTTGGTTTGAGCTTTATATTCAACAGTTTTTCCACGCGTCAGTCTAGGACATGTTCGATTACTTCAAACATCAAACTCTGTGGGGGGCACGCTTTGCGAAGCTGTCCTTTCCCATACACCGAATGTCGTGTCCCATTAATGACCTTATCCTCTCGCTCCTGATACTCGATCTCTCCTTCTATAAATACCCCTTATTTGTTCGACAGGTCTTCAGACGATCTCTTTTCCCTTTTAGTAGGCAACCCCCAATAGGTTGATCATTGATCGTCGTATAAGTTAACATTGTTGGAGGATGAGGAGATGTAAATTCTATGACTGGTAGGATGCTTGGTATTATGGATAGAATGGTGCGAGATGGACTTAACTACCAGGGAATCATAATTGGTTGTGATTTCTTAGATCAAGAGGAATGGTGGATTACAGCGCTGCACCCTTACCAAAGGTGTAGGCATTACCTAGGCAAGCCACAGCTTTGTATCCAGTTGCATCTTGAATATGGAGGGCTTCAAGGTCGCCCCATATGTTCGATGACTCCAACACGGCCTCTGGTCCTACCTTCGGGGTCATTGCAGGATCGTTGACATCTGTCATGGTTGAAAAGAACGTTGCTAGGTAGGCGGATGGAGAAAATAGGCAAGGAGCTGGAGAGGAGATTGATATTTCCGAATCTCCTGTTTACTTTCTGTAATTTTCTTTCTTGTTTCTTAAATGTAGCTTGAAATAATGGTTGGGTTCCCTGATCTGATCAGGGGAGATACCCTTGCTTCTTTCTTGTATGTATCCTGAAATAAAGGCTGGGTTCCCTGATTTGATCAATGAAGGATGTTAACGGGAATTTTACTCAGGATGAGAATTCTCTGTTAACGCCCTCGAGACCACTACCACGTAGGTGGTGGCCAAAATTATTCATATATGTGACAATGGTTTATCTAGTGACAAATAAATAAGAGCATTTTTATTTAACATGCATGGTACACGAATACAAAGATTTTTCTCTCTTTTCTCTCAACTCTCTTTGGTAAATGGTCAATTGCTAGTCGTATGCCTGTCGAATAGTAGTCTCCTTTTTTCGTTTCTTTTCTTTTCTATTTATACATAGTTTGTAGGTCAATAGACTGATTCTCCCTTGATTGTCTCAGTGATTGTCTCAGTCTCTTCCTTATCGGGCGGGATTTCTTACGTTAAATCATTTGACTTTTAGATTGACGTCCGAATTGAGAGTATCGTGGTAGAGATCAACTTGTTTCCTTTTGGATTTCATTACTTATTCTGCATGTAGATAACGCTTCTAGGTACGATTTAATTTATTCCTCGTATCCTTTCAGTACGATCCTTATAGGAGTCGTGGGACATGACGATATGGTATGATGCATCAACCAGGGAGATTATTTAGTATTTCGACCTTAATGTTTGAGAAGTTTTATCCAGCTTGGAGCCAGATCTGGCTTCTCTTGACTTTTCCGAAGCTAGACGTGGCCTTGACTGACCTTTTTGAAGCTGGGTGTGGCTTCGACTGACCTTGCGGCCTTCTAGGGACATTCTTCTGTGTCAATCGAGGTACAGACGGGTTTCTTGAGCATTTGCAAGATGACCTTGACTTCGGGGAGCTTCTAGTTTTGATGATGCGGGCTAAGCCCGATCATTCCGGGCTCTATCCTGGATGTTTCCGGAGCCCGCCCTTGTTCTTGGGGTGGTATCGCAGTTCGGCTCTGGATAGAGAGGTCTCCTGGTGGAAGTTCTCGGGTCCGGGCTTTATCCCAGATGTTTCTGGAGCCCGCCCTTGTGCCTGAGGCGGCATCGTAGCTTGGCTCTGGATATAGAGGTCTTTAGGTGAAACTTTCGGGTATGGAACCAGGTCTAGGAAGTGGAAAATTTCCCTTTGGTCCTTAGCCAATTTTGGCTATTAACAAAGGAAAACCCGTTTCCCGTTATATCTGTTGACTGAATCCTGCCGCACGCTTCTGATTATAGCATAAACTCGAGCAATAGTCCCCAGCATAAACCTGACTTAATCAATACTTGGTAACGCAAGGAATCTGAAAAAGAAAAAGTAGAGGAAATACGGGTGACCGGTACCATGGTAACTAGCCAAAGAGTCTCTGGACCCTTTCCCCGAGACTCAATGTTATCAGTGATCGTTGCATGTAGAAAAGTCAAGGTACTAGGTGTCCCGTATCGAGGAACCTTGGTAGCCTGGCAGAAATTTAATCGAAAGAAGTGTGGGTACTAGAGATCCTCATTCTTCTGAGGATCCAGGTACTTTAGAGAAAACATCTGAAAAATCTGGGTACCTCGCATCCAGTTCTAGGAATCTTGGTTCCTTGATAAGGGTGAACGTACCGGCGAATAATCTTGCAGTATAGGTTCCTTGCATTCCTACTTTAGGAATCTTGGTACAATGGCGAATATTCTGGCGAAAATAGATACCTTGTATTCCCGTTCTAAGAATATTGGTATCTTAGAGAATGAACCTGGTGAATCTGAGTACCCCGCATTCCTGTTTGCAGGGATCTTGGTACCTCAATGAATAACCTGGTACCCAGCCTTCCTGTTTCAAGTAAACTAGGTCTCTAGGTGGAATATTCTGGTGAACCTAGGCACCTCGCATTCCCGTTTGTAGGGATTTTGGTACCTTGGCGAACAAATTTGGTGAATAAGGGTACCTCGCATTCCTGCTCTAGAAATCTTGGTACCGTGGCGAACATGATGGAGAATGTGTTGGCAACAAGATCCTGGTAGGCGAATAAGGCCATGTTATAACCAGGTCTTTCTTACCAGGGGGTTGTACCCGGCCAAGGTCTTTATCTGGCAGGCGACTATGCCCTTACTAACCAGACTCTTCCTAGCGGGGGGTGGCACCCAGTCAAAGCAGCAGGAAGGCCATACGGTCTTTTCTGGTCTTGAGGCGATCATTGACAAAAATAAGGCGATCATACTGGCAACAAGATCTTGGTAGGCAACTAAGGCCACTTTAGCACCAAATATTTCTTAGCGGGGGGTGGTGCCCGGCCAAGGCCTTGAACTGGCTGGCAACTATGCACTTATTATTCAGACCCTTCTCAACGGGGGGTGGTACCCGGCCGAGGTCTGATCCATCGGGTAACTAAGCTCTTACATATCTGATCCTTCCTAGTAGGGGTGGTGCCTGGCTAGGGCATCAGGAATGCCATGCTGCTTATCCTGGCCTCGAGGAGATCCTTCTGGAGGGATTAATCTTGTCCAGGGCATTAGAAGTGCTGTGTAGCTCTTCTTGTTTTAAGGCGATCCCCTTGGAGGGTTTTTTCCGGTCCAGGGCATCATGGGTGCTATATAGCTCTCCTAGTCTTAAGGCGGTGATCATAGCGGATTCAATTGGCGATATAAAGCAGATATATATAGATAAATGCAGACAAAAGCAGATGGAGAAAGAATCCTTCTTTATTGATGAAAAAAGAGAGAATATGAGTACTCACGACTACTAATATCTTCTAACATTCGTTTCATGATGATCCCGGCTGATTTCCACTGCATGACTTATGGGTAAAACCTCTTGAGGTGATCAGAATTCCAAGTGTGGTCTACAGGGTGTCCATTCATGTCTCCCAACTTATAGGCCCCACATTGGATAACCATTCTGATTAGGTAGAGACCTCTCAATTAGGTGATAGTACCCCATCCGACCTCTTCCGGGTATTCTGAGTAACCTTCCTGAGAACCAAGTCCCCTTCTTTGAACTTTGGGCTCTTACTCTCCTTTTGAAGTAACGAGCAATCTGGTTCTGGTAAATTGCTACCATTTCTGCAACCCTGTCTAGTTTCTCCTCTAGAAGGTCCAAGTTGGCCCTCAGCTTATCTTCATTCCCATTGGGGTCGAAATGCTGAACCCGGAAAGAAGTGAGCTTATGCTCTATAGGAAGGACAACTTCTACCCCGAAAGCTAGTGAGTAGGGGGTCTCTCTAGTAGCAGTCCTTTTGGTTGTACGGTAGCCCATAGCACGTCTAGGAGTTTATCTGCCCATCCCCTCTTCTTCTGTTGAAGCTTCTTCTTTAGGAGCATCTTGATAGTCTTATTTGTGGCCTCTACCAAGTAATTAGTCTCAGGGTGTGCTACATATGCGAAGCAAAGTTTAATCCCCAGACTCTCAAAGAATTCCCAGAATCTGGCATCATCAAATTGCTTACCCAGATCTGTGATAATGACTATCGGGGTCCCAAACCGGCAAACCACATTTTTCCTGATGAATTTTGTTGTATTTGCTTCAGTAATTTTGGAAAGGGGTTCTACTTCCACCCACCTGGTGAAGTAATCAATAGCCACGATCGTATGCTTCTGCTGACCTGGCACGGTTGGGAGAGGTCCAATCAGATCTACTCCCCAAAAGGTAAATGGATACGGTGAGCTGATGGTAGATAATCGTTCTCGAGGTAGGTGATGCAGGTTGGCCGTTCTCTGACATGGTTCACAAGACTGTATGAACTGCCTTGCATCATGGTGCAAGGTTGGCCAGAAATAACCCATGTGTAGCATCTAGTAAGCCAGTGTTTCTCCCCCGGCATGTTTTCCACAGTCTCATAAATGTACTTCTCTCAAAGCCCAGTTAGCATCATCGGGCTGTAGGCATCTAAGCAATGGGAGTGACCTACCTCTGCGGTAAAGGTGCCCCTCTACCAAACAGTATCGGACAAAGGTTCTCTTGATCTTGCGAGCTTGATCAGGGTTTACAGGGAGCTTTTCTTACTGAAGGTAATCCGCGATGGGATCCATCCAGCATGGAATTCGTTCCATGGGGTTGACTTCCTTGCCTTCAGCTATGCTTGACGTAGTGATTATCTGGAACAGTAATCCTTTTAGCAATGCTTGTCCTCCACTTGCAGCTATCTTGGCTACGACGTTAGCTCGATGATTCTGCTGCGTAGGTATCTTCTCAATCCTGAAACCTTTGAAGCGGGGTAACAGCTCCTGGACCTTTACGAGGTAGGTTGCCATGTTATCCCATTTGGCCTGGTATAGACCTGTTATTAGATTAACTACCAGCTGTGAGTCACATTTTGCAAGGAGGTAATCATCCCCTAGCTCTACTGCTATTCTTATTCCTGCTAACAAGGCTTCATATTCAGCCTCATCTTTGGTGGTGCTAAACTCAAATCTGAAACAGTGTCAACAATCGACTTTTTCTGGGTCAGTTAGAATGATCCCACCTCCGCTTCCTGCTTGATTGGAAGCTCCATCGATATATAAGATCAAGATTTCTCAGTTGGTAGGCCATCAACAGGCTCTTGCTCCTTTCTGAGGAGCTTGATTCAGGCTCAAGGTAGCACTCTGATCGGGGATTGCACTGAATTCTACCATGAATCCACCAAAGCCTTGGCCTTGATGGTAGTCCTAGCTTTATACTTAATGTCGAACTGGGTGAGCTCGAGGGCCCACAGCACAAGTCTTCCCGATACATCCGGCCTTTGAAGAAATTGACATAGAGGTTGATCAATGACTACCATGATTGTGTGAGCAAGGAAATAAGGGCGGAGATTTATGGCAGCAACTACCAATGCGAAGGCGAGCTTCTCTAGAAGAGTGTAGTTCTTTTAACATTTGGTTAGGGTGCGGCCCACATAGTAGACAGGGCGCTGGACCCCATCACAACATTCTTTTACCAATGCTTCGCTGACAGCGGTTTAAGATACTGCCAGGTATAACTGTAATTCTTCTCCCTGTACTGGGCTAGCTAGCAGTGGTCGGCTAGCGAGGTACCTCTTCAATGATTGGAAAGCTAGCTTGCTGTCCTGGTACCATTTCATGTTCTTCCCATGTTTGATTGCCTTAAAGAACGGGATACACTTGTCAGTGGATCGTGATATGAAGCGGTTCAGGGCTGCAATTCGTCAAGTCAAACCTTACACTTGTTTAAGTGAGGTGGGAGACTCAAGATCTAGGATGGCTTTGATCTTCTCAGGATTAGCTTCAATCCCTCTTTCATGGACAATGAACCCGAGAAATTTCCCGGATGCAACTTCGAAGGCGTATTTAGCAGGATTCAACCTCATCTTATTTTTTCTTACTATCTGGAAAGTCTGGCGGAGGTGGTCCTGGTGATGTTCAGCTACCTGAGACTTCGTGATCATATCATCGATGCATACCTCCATTGAATTTCCTATTAGTCCTCTAAATAAACGGTTGACCAGACGCTGGTAAGTAGCTCCAGCGTTTTTGTGCCCAAAGGGCATGACCCTGTAGTAGTACAAGCCTTGCCCGGTTATGAAACTGGTTTTAACCTGGTCAGCTGGGTGCATCATAATCTGGTTGTATCCCAAGAAGGCATCCATAAAGCTTAGGAGCTTGTTACCCGCCGTTGAATCTACCAGTTGGTCGATTTTCGCTAGCAAGAAGCTTTCTTTCGGGCAGGCACAGTTATGATCCGTGTAGTCAACGCACATGTGCCACTTCCCGTTTGCTTTGGTCACCATGACTATATTGGCAATCCATTCGGGGTACCGAGACTCCCTGATGAATTCTGCCTTTAGTAGTTTGTTCACCTCCTCTTGTACCGCAGTATTTCTTGCTTGGTTGAAATGCCTTCTCTTCTGTTTGACTGGCTTGAAGGTGGGATCTACCGCTAACCTGTGAGCTACTAAGGTAACGGGTATCCCCGGCATCTCCTCATGACTTCATGCAAAGATGTCATTATATTCTTGTAAGAGCTTTATCAGATCCTCATTTACTTCTGCCTTCAATGTTAAACATATCTTGACTACCTTGGAAGGATATTCCTTCCAGATAGGTATCCCTTCTAACTCTTCTGCAGGATGGATACTGGCCCATCCCTTCTCTTCCCCCTCCTAGATCTCTTTATCGGGGAGTTCCAGCGTGGATCATTTTCCAAATGAGTTCGTTTCACCTTCAAAATCTTCCTCCGAGAACTGTTGATCTTGATTAATGGTTATCTGCACATACTTTGTGGCCAGTGCTGCTAGGTTGGTAGATACTGCATAGCACTTGCGTGCAGCCTGCTGATCCCCTCGCACTTCACCCGCCTTGTCTCCTACTAGGAATTTCAGGACGTTATGGTATATTAACAGAACCCCTTTGAGGGCACACAGGTAGGGTCTTCCCAAGATGGCGTTGTAGGAGGACGGGGTGTCTACCACAACAAAGTCTATCATCAGGTTCTGCTGGAGTGGAACTGTCCCTACTATCACTGGTAGGATCATTGACCCGGCGGGAGTCATCGAGTCTCCTGTGAACCCGTATAATAGGGTAGTGCAGCTGTTGTAACAAGGTCTCTTTAGCTTGAATTGCTCCAAAGCACTCTTGAAGAGAATATCAACACTACTACCTGTGTCAATCAAGACACGGTGGACCAAGTTGTTGGCTATGTGCACAGTGATTACCATGGGATCATCATGTGGCTGCACGGTGTTGTATACG
This sequence comes from Dipteronia sinensis, assembly GCA_033220585.1. Classification (NCBI taxonomy): domain Eukaryota; kingdom Viridiplantae; phylum Streptophyta; class Magnoliopsida; order Sapindales; family Sapindaceae; genus Dipteronia; species Dipteronia sinensis. Next base: position 37,011,651 of record CM065637.1, read on the forward strand.
TCCTCTTCTGTGAAGATGATCTGTGCAGCAAGAGGAGACCTAGGTGATCCTCTAGTAACTTGAAAACATTCTGGCCCACTTCTAATCTGGGAATATTCCTGGCATGGTTTTTTCGAGTATTGTTGGAGGTTCCTACCAGGGTAGAACCCCCACTGATGGTGTTAACAATGTGGATATGCTCCATCAGATCCTTCCTTTTTGCTTTCCTTCCTTCTTCAAACGCTTTGATATCTGCCTGCACCTCCTTCCCAGTGCGAATGTTGTCACGCACTTGTTTGAGGAATTTCTCCAAGCAACCTCCCCTAACCAGGGCTTCAATCTGGTTCCACAGATTATAGCATTCCGAAGTATTATGACCTAGATCCTCGTGGAAGTCACAATACTTGTAGCAGTTTCTTTGATTGACTGGTGCCTTTATTGGACCCGGCTTCCTGAGCAGTCCTTTGTCACGGATGGCGAGGTAAATAGTCTCGCGTGATGCGTTCAAGGGGGTGTAGTGGGAGTACCCCATTTCCTCTCTGTCTATCTGTGCTACCTCCTTGCGTGGAGGTGTGGCTCTGGGCAGAGTCCGCTGAACTGGGTACCGGTCACGCTGAGGCTGGTGGGGAGGTAGATTTGTTGGGAAGTTCGTTCTTATTTTTCTAAACTGGTGCATGCTTGGGAGCCTCCTTCTTTTGGCACTTGACAGTTCTTATATCATCGTGCTCCATCTTAACTCGGGGCTGTTCATCTATTTCGACCTGCTCTAGAGCTCTATCGTAGGCCTCCTAGTAGGTCTCCAGAGGATGCTTGGCGAAGGATCTGAACAGTCTGCCTGCCCAAAGATTTCTTCTGAAATTGGCCAAGGTCTTCTTCTCCACGAAGACCCCCATTTGGATTACTTCTTTATGGAATCTCTCCACGTAGGCTCTAAGCGATTCACCCTGCTCCTGGATCATTTATTGGAGTTGAATGGGATCCTTAGGGCGAGGTTTGATGCCCTGAAACTGAGCACAGACGTCAGTAGTCAACTTGGTGAATGAGTCGACGCTCCCTGCCAGTAGCTTCCTGAACCATGTCTTGGCATAGTCCATTAGCATGGTAGGGAACATCCTGCACATGGCGGCCCTGGTTGCATTCTGGACCTCTATCTGGTGAACAAAACTTTCTAGATGGCTTAAGGGATCCTCAGTCCCAGAATATTTGTCGGTTGGCATCTTGAATTTGGGAGGTAGCTCTGCTTCCTTGATCCTCCTAAAGAAGGGAGCATTCATCTCTCCCAAGGGGTCTTTCCGGTTTTCCCCTTACTTGCCCTTCTTCAACTCCTGGATTTCTTTCACCATTCTGGCAAACTAGTCCTGGAGACGTTTGTTGCCATCATTCCCAGAGTCCACTTCAGAAGCTTTGTCGTCAGGCCCCTCTGATGTCGCAGAAGCTGCATCCTAATTTTCTCATTGGGAGGGTCTTCTTCGGCGCCCCTGTGGCTACCTCATACCATTGAATGAGGGCGTCCCCTGGTCGCTTCTTGTTAAGGCTGTCTAGAAAAAGCTTATGGCTAGAACAGGTGGTGGCGCTCTCTAGGAGGGAGATCGATGGCGGATCTCGCACGCCAGGGGTGATAACCTGTAGGTTGCCCTGGAACCGGGGACATAGGCCCGAGTCTGTCGTGGACCGATGGTACTGGGGGCATTGGCCCGAGTCTATCATGAACCGGTACGGGAGGTGGTGGTCCCAACCTGTCGAAGGGAGGTACCCTGGTACCTTGCCGGTTGGCATCTCCCTTGGGATCCGGTATCGTGGGCTGACTGGTACTACCTTCAGCGACCATTCAGAGGTGAATGCTTTCTATAAAGACCGTGTCCTGCTGGTCTAGATTGGTAGGTCCAACTGCCGGGGTAGTAGGTATCTAGGGGGTAACCCGAGCGGTAATTGATGGCTTAGAGGCAGGTTTGCGACCCTTTCCCCCTTTCTTCGGCTTCTGACCCTTTCGGGTTGAAGCGTTTGACTAGTGTCCCAATGGATCAGGATGATCCTGAGAGGATCAGAGCTTCATTTTGATGGTATAACAAGAAAATGAGGCACACTGGCTTTCTTTTGAGGGTGTGGTGATTCCCACAGACGGCGCAAAAAAGTGTTAACGAAAACATCCACTCAGGGAGTAAAATTTTGGTTAGCACCCTAGCCCACTACCGGTAGCAGTAGCAAGGTAGGTACCTGCGGTATCGGGGTCCCTTTCTATAATCGAAGACAAGAAATAAAATAATGGAGAAGAAACAAAAGGGACCGGGAGATATAGAAGAACACTGTTTTATTAAATAACACTATAACAAAGTTACAAAGCATACACTCTTCTCTCGTTTCTCACTCTTTTACACAGGGTGGTGGTGGAGAAAGCGTTTATGTCAATAAGTGGATATGTCCTTCCAATGATCGTCAATGGACTTTCGCTGGCTTCAGAGAATTTCAAAGAAAATTCTACCAGAAATAAATCTATTTGTCTTAGGCCATAAGAAATAGTCGAATGTCCAGCCTTTTTTTTCCTTTGCCCTTCAAAATCGTATATAGTTTTCCCAAGAATCCCCTAAAAATCTTGTCGTATTAATGAGGATTATTATGAGTCCTATTTTAGGCGTTGACATGTATTATGTGGGGCTGAAGGCACGGGATTTGATCCCGTTAATCACTGTCGAATTCAAGTTCTGATTTAGTTGACCATTTGGTCTCATTAATGGCGCCTTATTTTGGCGATGGAGTCAACTTTCCTTCTTCGTGGAGCTTAGAGGGAAATTCTAATTCTGAATTTTGGCAGAATGTGGTACTAGTACATAATTTCGATCCCACTGGTATGGAGCTTGTTTTGCGTCTTGCTGGAATGGTGCTTGTGTCTTCACGATCATCTTCGTATTGCTTGGCTGGTGAGGTACTTGCCTTAGAGGGGCCCCGGATAGACGTACTAGGTACTAGGTGGAAGTCGAGGAAGTACCAAGGCAGGTATCGACGTACCAGGTGACCTGATTGATGTCGAGGTGCTTGCGGGGTGCTAGGCATGCAAGTTATCATCGTACCGGTCTTAAGTTTGTATTAGGAGCTTCAGTAGGGCAAGGTACATGCCTTCGTTAGCTTGCGGAGCTGATGTCCTATCTAGATAGATAGGTAGTCGAGGTTCCGACCTTGTCAAGTATTGGCTCCATCTAGGTAGTGGTACTGATCTCATTGGTTACCTGGAATATCTCGATGAATCTTCCTAGGTAGGTCCTTGTTGGAAAATTTTTCTTTGGTCCCTTCCCAGAAAACCTTGTTAACAAGTATCAAAAACTATATTTGATAAGTAGATAAATAAAAGTATTTTATTTATCTAGTCAAATTAGGAAGTTTTTGATATAGTCACTGTTAATAGCCAAATTTGGCTAGGGATCAAAGGGAAATTTTCCACCCTCCTATTCTGACTCCAGGCCTAAGGTTATCCACCAGGAGACCACGTTTCCCAAAGCCGAGCTACGATACCACCCCACAGAAATAAGGGCGAGCTCTAGAAACACCCGGAGTAGAGTCCGGCGCGATCAGATAGAGCCCGCATCACCAAACCTGAAACCAGAAAGCTCCCCAGGGGTCGAGATTACCTCGCAATCTCTCCAGAAGCTCGCCTAAACCCCGCTGTCATAGAGGAGTGTCCGCAGGGGGCCGCATCAAGCTCAAAGAGATCAAGGGAGGTCAGACCGAGCTCCTGGCTAGACTAAGCTCCTGGCTAGACTAAGCTCCTGAATACCAGAGCCAAGACACTGATCTACCTCGCTATCTGATCTACCTCGCCATACGAGACAATACATGCCATATTCAATGACCCATATGAGGGATCATGCTGTGAAGATATGAAGATACACAGGATCATATATAGAAACATTACGTACGTGCAGAACAAGTAATAGAGTCCAAAAAGGAAACAAACTGATCTACACCAAGATATTCTCAACTCAGCTATTAACGCAAAGTCAATGACATTTAAATGAGAGATCCCGTCCGATAAGGAGGGAAGAGACTGAGAAAATCAAGGGGAGAATCAGTTTGTTTAACCTACCAAAACTATGTATAAATAGGAAAAAGAGAGAAAGAGAAAGGGACTACTTTTTGACAGATATACGACAACAACCCTACTACACCTTAGAGAGATTGAGAGCGATTGAGTGATATTTGTACATGATACACCATTAATAAATAATGCATTCTTCTTCTCTTTTGATAGTATTAACATTAGCATTTTTTGTCATTTGAAGAAGCACTATTTAGAATACATTCGACCTTGGCCACCATCTTTGTGGTAGTGGTCTTGAGGGTGTTAATTGAGATTTCTCACCCTGAGCAAATTTTCCGTTAACACTTTCTAGCGCCATCTGTGGGGAACCAACCCACACCCAATTAATCAAGTCAACCATTTGCATTTTGATTGTTTTACATAAACCATGAGGCTTTGCTCCTCCCAAGAACAGCACGGAGCTTCGGAACAACCTTCGGCGATGCCAACGCGAAAGGCCTCAAAGAGGGGAAAGAAGTCTGGAAATCGTCGTCAAGCTCCGGTCTAAACGACTTATGTGCGGGCTTCTGGCCAACCTATGATAAGTCAGGCCACGCTCGACCAACAAGCTGCAGCCTTCGTGGAAACCGTCTGCATCCGTCTGCTCGCCGAAGGCATCACAGTCCAACCAACAAACCCGAATGATCAGGGAGAACCGAGTAGGCCCGGGACCAGGCAGCCTGCTTTGGACCACTTGGGACCTCATCTTCTAGAGCTAGCTCATGACAGTACTGGGCCCCAACCTTCGATCCGGGATAGGCTAGGACCCATGCCCCCAATTCCGAAAAGACCATCACAATATCAGCCCAGGCGGGTTAAGTCTGCAGCAGATGCTCTAACCCGGAAGCAACGAGAGGCACCTCGCCCGACGGCATCAAGAAAGAAAGCCCGGGCCCAAGAGGAAGGAAGGTCGACGAACCTCCCGAGTGGATCCCGCCCATGAAGAGGATAGGGTAGAGGTCACCAGTTCATCGGAGGGATCCAACAGTAAAGAATCCGAGGTCAATTCAAAGAAACCCGGGAACAAGCGACTGAGGGATCAGCTGGCAAAGCTACAGAAAGAGGTCCAACAGATAAGAAAGGGAAAGAACAAGGAGGATAAGAATGATCCATTAAGCGAGATGAACGCTCCCTTCACTAGAAGGATCCGGGAAGCGAAGCTTCCTCTAAAATTTAAAATGCCAATAGATAAGTTCTTTGGAACAGAAGACCCTTTAAGTCACCTGGAGAGTTTCGTCCAACAGATGGAGGTCAGAATACCACCAGAGCAGCTATGTGTAGGATGTTCCCAACGACCCTAACCGACTACGAGAAGACTTGGTTTAGGAAGCTGCCTACTGGTAGCGTGGATTCTTTCACAAAGTTATCAACAGATTTTTGCTCGCAGTTCCAATGGGTCAAACCTCGTCCAAAAGATCCCATACACCTCTGTTAACGGAAATTTTACTCGGGCTGAGAAATCTCAATTAACACCTTCAAAACCACTACCACGGAGGTGGTGGTGGTTAAGGTAGAATGTATTATAGTCAGTGCTAGTTAAAAATGACAGAGAAAAGTACTATTGTTAACAGGTTTCTCTGGCAAGGGACCAAGGGAGAATTTTCCAACAGGGACAGGAAGACTTATCCAAATACTCTAGGAAGCCAGCGAGATCGGTACCACCACCTAGATGAGACCGATATCCAACAAGGTTGGAACCTTGACTATACGTTTATCTAGATAGGACATCGGCTCCGAAAGCTTGTACCTCGCCCTACTGAAGCTCATGATACCGGCTCGAGACCAGTACGATGATAACTTGCATCCCACAAGGATCTCGACATCAATCAAGGCCCCTGGCACCTTGATACCTACCTTGATACCACCTTGGTACTACCCCGATATTTGCCTTGGTGTCTCCCCGACTCCCACCTAGTACTTAGTATACCTATCCGGAGCTCCTCTAAGGCAAGTACCCCTACCTTCCAGGCAACACGATAGGGAACACGAAGACACAAGCACCTTTCCAGTAGGACGCAGAACAAGCTCATCAAAATGAAGTACTAACGTTACACTCCATCGCCACCAAGCTCCTACAAAGAAGGAAAGTTGACTCCATCGCCAAAATAAAGCTCAATTAATCACCCAATGGTCAACCGAATCAGAATTCGAATTCGCCATTGATTAAACAAACATGAAATGGGATCAAGACACTGAGCTAGCTTTCCAGTCATTAAAGAGGTACCTCGCTAGCCCACCCCTGCTAGCTAGCCCGGTACTAGGAGAAGAATTACAGTTATATTTGGCAGTGTCTGAAACCGCCGTTAGCGGAGCATTGGTGAAAGAGTACGGAGATGGAGCCTAGCGCCTTGTCTACTATGTGAGCCACGTTCTAACCAAATCAGAAAATAACTACATTATATTGGAGAAGCTCACCTTTGCATTTATGGTAGCAGCCAGGTAGCTCTGCCCTTATTTCCTTGCTCACACAATCCTGGTAGTCACTAATCAACCTTTGCAAAAATTTCTTCAAAGCATCCAGAATTTTCTCCAACTTCCTTGATCAAAATAGCCTGATCCTCCACTACCCGGGCAGGATCAGAAGATGGGGTAGGCAGGGCAGACTCTCCACCATCAACACCAGACAAATCCCTTATAGCCTAGGCAAGCTCTGACAGAGAAACAGAAAGGGCGAAAACCCCTCTTTCAGCTTGAGCTGCTCCAACTGCAGGGGCCATCAAACTGGGATCTCTTACAACCTGGATAGGGGGAGGAAGGGAGATAGAACTCTGGCCTTCACCTCCTACCACTCCACTGGCTCCAACAACCTAGGAAATTCTGGCCACATCAGAAGGTGGTGCTCCCGAGAGTTCAGCAGCTTTCGCCATGATTTCCTCCCAGTTCCACCCCGCAATAACTCCCAAGTCAAACAGAGGAGGGAAGGCTAATGCCACTTGGTAGCCTGCGAAGAAGTAGCCGTCCCCAAAGGCAGTGTCCACTAGAGTATCCAAATCGGCCACATAATCGCGAAGGGACTGAACCTCTTTCTCTAGCTCCACTACTCTTTCCTTTGCAATCTCCCTCTCCTCCCTGCAGTGAATGGACCTGACCTCTCGATATCGTAGTCAAATTGTATCCGCTCCTGATCTGTTTTTGCTTCATCTGCTTCTTTCTTTGAGTTGTTCAAAGACTCGTTCAAAGCTACCATGCCTCTGGAAGCCTTATCAAGTTCCTTATTGGTTTTCTCTAGCTCGGTGGTAGCGCCTTCAGCTCGCTCCAAGAGGGAACCGACTTGCTGGCTTAACGCCACATTGAATTTGAAGGCCTCCCAAGAATGAAACACTTGTCAGGATATTTCCAACCAACTACCTGGATAGAAGATTAAAGTAAAACAGCTCACCTCTGCCAAAAGGGCAGATCCCATTCTAATCAAAAGCTCAGTGGGCATGGCTGTCATGACGTCCAGACTCGCATCAGGGCAGGAATCGATGAAGCGGGCCAAGACTTCATCTCGGTTGCTGTCACCGGACCTCGATCGTGACTTATCCAGAGGTACCACCAGCTTAGCCGAAGCAAGGCAAGAACTCTTCTCGACCAAGTTATCGTGGTCGGTTACCACGGCGGGCGAGGCCAGAGGAGCTGAAGCACCAGCATTAGTAACGACCGCAGCTTTGATTGTTTTATTTGGTGACATATCCAACACCTGACTGGAAGCACCTCGGTACCTCCCAACTCTAGCTGTAAAAGCCTCCAACGACCTAGCCGAGGTAGAAGAAGGGGGAACTGGTAATCCCAATGTCCCGACTAGGGTCCTACCCAATCCAGCAGATGTCCCAGCCCCTGCATCAAAATCAGAACTGGTTGGGAGCCTGATGGGAGAAGTTGGCAGTGAGTCATCAGTACCAGCCTGGTTGAGCTCTCCCATATAAACCGAAAGGGGACACTGCTGAAACTACTGAGACAACCAGAGTCAATATCCACATGATCAATATAATCAGATGACAGAAGCATAATCAAGAAAGCTTATTACCTGGAAGAGCGCTGGAGATACGATAGAACTCCACCCTTACTGCTTCGAAGGCATCAGCAATAGGATACCTCAGATTGGTGTAGTTGCGGGCCATAATGGCTTTCAAGATTCTCTGTGACTCGGCAGAGATTCCGCTCTTCTCTAAAGCGGGCTTCCCACTAAAGCCAGTAGGAACCTTGAACTCTGTTCCTCCAATGTGGACTGAATTACCCCATTCGCCTCCGACGTCGACCCAGTCCTCATTCCAGGAATTGTCTTTCTTGGTGGCCCCTGGCACCACAAACTGCAGATTGTTTTTAGCACGAGCATAAAATTGCCCCTTTGGTCCTAAGGCGTTGGCAGTAATCTGGAACACGTACCCGAACTCATCCGGCCCCGGCACCTGGTCGATTTTGTCCCTGTCACATTGCTCTCTCCACAACACCAGAATACCCACCAGGTGCCTCCAAAACCTGGCGTCAACTGGAGAGGGGCAAGCTGCAGAGCATACAATGCCTACGCAAGGTAGGATGGAGAGGTAGCCTGACCCCAAAATCAAAGGCCGCAGTATGAATTGGGAGCTCGCCGAGATTGGGGGTATGTATATCATACCCTTTTGAAGGTATAGCGATCGTGATATCCTTAGCGATTTTGAAATCCCTTCTGTAAGCGCGCCATAATGTCCAAGGTACTGGACGAATCAGGGATGCACCTATATTCGTAGGGGAGGGCAAGTACCCTTCCCGCGGTATCAGTAACTTCACCAGCCCAGTTCCCACCAATCCTGACAGTACCTGCTTCTTCACTCGACTCCTGGTCGACATCAACCGGAATCTCGGGATTGTTTAGGAAGCCTATCCCGATTGCAATGTTCCGATTGGAATGATGACATTGAATGGGAACGTTGTCCCCACTGTCGCTACTATCGCGTGCCCTTTTTCTATGGGCGAGGCTCCTGCTGGCCACCGTGTCACCGTCGAACAATCGTTCGATACTATAGCAATCAGGTGAAGACATGATGACAGCCTCGAAATATGATTTCTTAAGTTAAAGATTGAAGCTAGGATTTCTTTTTGCTGGAAACTCTTAATCATGAAGTTTTTGCTTGAACGAACCTAATGTAAAGCACTAGAGTTTATACAGAGATGGCTATTTGTAACGGGCAGAAAAGAGAATCAATGTCGTGCTAAAATCAGTGAAGTGGAGGGAACGGTTTCGAGAAACGTGCACCCATAAAAAATTTCTTTTTTTTGAATTCGGCCTACCCTGGTCAGCCACGGGGAATTTTCATTTAAATCAGCATGCAAAGAGAAGATTCCCTCCTATGAGACGTTGTGAAAAATTCTCCAAGTGCTATCTATCCTAACTCCAACCCCAACCTGATACCGATGTTCAAGTCAGGAGGGACTTCTGTTAACAGGTTTTTCTAGGAAGGGACCAAGGGAGAATTTTCCAACAGGGACAGGAAGACTCATCTAGATACTCCAGGAAGCCAGCGAGATCGGTACCACCACCTAGATGGGACCGATATCCAACAAGGTTGGAACCTCTACTATACGTCTATCTAGATAGGACATCGGCTCTGAAAGCTTGTATCTAGCCCTACTGAAGCTCCTGATACCGGCTCGAGACCAGTACGACGATAACTTGCATCCGGTAAGGATCTCGACATCAATCAAGGCGCATGGTACCTCGATACCTACCTCGATACCACCTTGGTACTACCCCGATATTTGCCTAAGTGTCACCCCGACTCCCACCTGGTACTTAGTATACCTATCCGGAACTCCTCTAAGGCAAGTACCCTACCTTCCAGGCAATACGATAGGGAGCATGAAGACATAAGCACCCTTACAGCAGGACGCGGAACAAGCTCATCAAAATAAGGTACCAGCGTTACACTCCATCGCCACCAAGCTCTAACGAAAAAGGAAAGTTGACTCCATCGCCAACATAAAGCGCCATTAATGACCCAATGGTCAACCGAATCAGAATTTGAATTCGCCATTGATTAACGGGATCAAATCCCATGCCTTCAGCTTCACTCGAACGCCTTTTTACGCCTAAAATAGGATTCTCAATGATCTTCATTATGACAACCGGATTTTGAGAGGATTTTTGAGAATAATACATATACGGTATTGAAAGACAAAGAGAAAGGGAGGGCATTGCTTCAAGGATTCTTGATCGCCATAACGAGAGAGACTCCGGGAGAATTATCTCAGAAATTCCCCGAAGCCAGTGAGAGTCCATTGACAATCACTGGAGGAAAATATCCACTTATCGACACGAACGCTTTCACCATCTCCATCCTGTGTAAAAGAGTGAAAACAGAGAGAAGAGTGTATGTATACTTATTGTAATTCTTTTATAGTGATTTATTAAATAAAACAGTGTTCTTTTACATCTCCTGGTCCCTTGTGTTCTTTCTCCATCACTTGATCTCTTGCTCCTGATCACAGAAAGAGACCCCGGTACCGAAGGTACCTACCCCGCTACTGCAACCAGTAGTGGGCGAGGGTGATAACTAAGATTTTCATCCCGAGTGAATTTTTCCGTTAACAACTATTATCAATACAATCAAAAGAGAATGAACAAAAGAGAACAAAAATGTTTTCTTTATTCTTATTAATGGTGTATCGTTTACAAATATTTCTCAATCGTTGTCAATATCTCTTGGGTGTAGTAGGGTAGTTGTCGTATACCTGTCGAAAAGTAGTCCCTTTCTTTTATACAAAGTTTTTATAGGTGTTAACTAAAAAATCCACTAGGGGTGAAAATCTAAATTAATACCCTCAACCCGTTACCTCGAAGGTCACATCGGGGGGTAGGTACTTCGTACCGTGATTCTGGTAAGGTGAAGAAATGGACGAAATATGGGATCGAAGACATCTTGTAGACATGGAGATGTTTGAGGGATGTTGGAGAATGTTGGAGAGAATGTCATGCCAGAGATAATGTTTTGTAACCTGTTGGCGAGATGTTCAAACCCCTTCTTGGAGAGAACTTGGTCATATTTATATGTTCTGATTCTTGTTGCCCACTCCACTAATTAATTCGCAATCAAAGGAACGTTGACCTTGCATTAATGGAGTTGAATATTCTCTCATTAATGGCATTGGGAATGGCCATTAAAGAGTTGACTGATCTTCTCATTAATTGGGCTGATTATCTCCATTAATAGAGTTGACTGATTCCTTCATTAATGGCGTTGTGAATGGCCATTAAAGAGTTGACTAATCTTCTCATTAATGGGGTTCATTATCTCCATTAATAGAGCTGACTGATTCCCTCATTAATGGCTTTGTGAATGGCCATTAATGAGGTCAGATAGTGTTGCACGCTTCTTCCCTTCAGGCGAGATACTCTGGTATACCAGTCCCTTCTCCCTGGCGTGGCACTTGTTCTAGCATGCTAGTGGCTTCGTAGCGACATTCTTCCTGCTCGGCTAGTAGGATACCTGTCTATGGTAGATTCCGGGTTGATGTCAAGGTACTGGGTACCAGGCAGATATCGAGCTATTCGGGGGCTAGGTAGATGTTGAGGTACCCTGGGGTACTAGATATATGTCACAGTACCTAGGTGCCAGGTAGGAGGCACCGGGTATATGCGAGGTACTGGGTGCATGGTATCGTGGTACCAGCTTCACCAGATGTTAGAGTAGATGTACCCATTCTTCCTGGTTTGTATTTCTGGTGCCTCATCTTGGTAGACAGGCAGTCGAGGTTTTGGCCCTACCGGGTATCAATTCTTGGGAGCTGGGAATGGTCCCTACCGGGTGGTTACTTGATGGAAAATTCTTCTTTGGACCCCTGCCAAAAAACCCTTGTTAACAGTAGGTTAAATCAATTGATTCTCCTTTTCATTTTCTTAGTCTCTCCCTTCCTTACTGGGCAGAATTCCTCATTTAAATGTCATTGACTTTGAGTTGATAGCTGAATGGAGAATATTTAGGGGGAGATCAGTTTGTTTCCTCTTTGGACTCTAATACTTGTTCTACACGTACGTAATCTTTCCAGATATGATCCTGTGTATCTTTGTATCTTCATAGCATGATCCTTCATAGAGGTCGTTGAATATGGTATGTATGGCGAGGTAGATTAGTGTATTGGTTCCGATATATCTGACCTCCCTTGATTACTTAGAGGTTGATGTGTCCCCCTACGGATACTCCTCTATGACAACAAGGTTTAGGTGAGCTTCTGGAGAGGTTACGAGGTAATCTCGACCTCGGGGGAGCTTCTTGATTTCAGGTTATGTGACTCGGGCTCGATCTGATCTCATCGGGTTCTATTCCGGGTGTTTCTAGAGCTCGCCTTTATTTCTGTGGGGTGGTACCGTAGCTCGACTTTGGGAAGCGTGGTCTTCTGGTGGATGACCTCGGGCCTAGAGTCAGACTAAGAGGGTGAAAAATTTCCCTTTGGTCCCTAGCCAAATTTGGCTATTAACAGAAGTCCCCTTTGACTTGAACGCCGATGATTGAGTTTGGGGTTGGAGTCAAATTTCCTATTTTATTTGGGGAATTTTTCCTTCTTTACCATTACAAGAATCTTGGGGAAAATCTTCCCATTAATTGCACAAGTGACGTGGGGAGAGCTGACCGGTTTATTCCCAAATTAATCCTACTGCGTTACGGCAGTTCCCGCGATTCAAGGCAATCTTAACCAAAGATTCGGACAGCCCATGGTGCTGCTCTATTGCCTATTTATACTTGGTTACTTCAACGCCTTCCTCATACCTTTCAAATTTCCAATTTTCTCAAGAAAAAAAAAACCTTATTTTGAGCATATCTCTTTTCTTGTTCTTCATCCTCCCAGACTTCATTCCACTATGTCTAAAGCTAGTCACGACTCCATTGACTCCATTTTCGACGGTAAGGAGGTCATCAGCCTTGCCCACAGAAAACGGGCACGAAGTAGCCTAGATAGCGATGATTCTCCGCCAAATCTGCAACGTCGGCGTCCGAACAGGAACGTGTCCATTGGGACCGGGTTTTCTAATCATCCCGACCATCCTATGGAGTTAGTTGATGACGATTTTGATAGAAAAGTTGGTGGCAACCCTACGGGGGAATGTCAAGTCCCGGCTACTGGTTCCCCTTTGGAGAGGCTTCCTCCCTATGACTTTAGGGTTGTCCCTGATTCTACCGTTGATCCGAACTCGATTGACCTTTTGAGGTCTAAGTACGGCATTCCTGATAATGTTTCTATCTCGATTCCTCCCTAAGGCTATGAGTTTTTCAATCCCTCCAATGGTGAGCTTCCGATTCATGTGGCGTCTCTTGAGAATGGGGTCAGGATTCCTCTTCATCCTACCCTTCGATGAGCTCTCAACGCCATCCAGCTTGCCCCTCTCCTGTTGACGCCTAGCTTCTGAAGGTATTTGATTTGCTTCCTCGTGCTGTGGAGGGAACAATGCCAGTTGAGCAATGTGATGAGGGAGCCCGAAGCAGAGGAGCTGGCCTACCTTTTTCAAATCAGGAGCCTCTCAGGGGCTCCCTGGGGTCAGTTCTATGCAAAAGCAAATAACAAGCTCAATTTTATCATTCCCGGGGCTTCGAAGAAAGATCCCGCCTGGAAAGAATAGTGGATCTTAGTAGGGGGCGATTGCGGGAGCTCAATTTTTATTGGGGGCCATGAGTTCGAGGTCCCCACAGTTTTCTGCGACAAATCATCGTGGGATTAGGATTCCCTGCCATCTGAGTCTAAAGCTGTTTTGAAGGCTATTTTGGCAAGGAACTACTTGAACCTCAAGTACCTAACCGTAGAAGCCTTCGATCCCCACTGGGTGAATCAATACCTGTGGATCTCCGATGCTATTCCTCATAAGTAACACTGAATCGTCTTGCTTTGTCTTGTTGACTAGCTCAATTCTGACGTTCCTCTTTTGTTTTGTTTACTTATAGTTTTTGTTGTTAAGCCATCTTCTAGCGAAGCTCAACAGCTCTAGCAAGCTCGCACTCCTTCCCTATCCATCAGAAGAACGCGGAGGGCTTCCCCTGCTACCTTGGAGAAGGAAAGGTTAATTGTTTTGACCGGGATTACGCATGCTCCAACTCCATCGCCTTCCCAGGTGAAATCCAAGATGGCTACCTTCGCGTCATGGGCTTCCAAAACGATAAATACAGGGGCTCCCGTTTCCCGGGTAGCTGGCATTACTGCTCATGCTTCTTCTGATCCCTATGTTGTTACTTTTACCCCACCTGCCCATATATATGATGCCGCTACGATTCCAATCCCCCGATCTCTGAAAAACTTTGAAGCGGGTGTCGCAAGGATTCTTCCTAGCCACTCTCGCCCTCAATCGAGCTCGACGGGGCAGGACGAGATCCTGGAACAATTCATCGCATCCTACCCGGGTAGTGGGCTCTCTGGGATGGCCTCGATGCCTGTTGATGTCTTGCTCACCAAGGGGTCTGCTGTCTTAGCTGAGATAATTGTTCTTTCTCCGTACTACTTCTGAGACTGCCAACTTAATCGGTTTCTAACCTTGGCTTTGTATCTTGTAGGCCTTCAAGTTTAACGTGGCTATGGGCCACCAGATAGCCCTCTTTCATGATCGGGCTGCCAAAGCTGAAGCTAAAGCTGAGAGAGCCATGGGATTACTCAAGCGGGCTCAAACATTAGTGGAAGAGATAACCTCCAGCCAAGGAAAAATAGAGACAGAGCTGGCAGAGCTTCGCTGTGATTATGAGAGGACAAAGCTGTCCTTTGATCAAGAAATTCTCCAGTCTACCAGGAGGGCCAAACAGTGGGACTCTTGGAAAACTAAAGCTAAGAGGTTGGACCTTGAGAATCAGGATTTGATTGCTCAGGTGGCCAAGTTGCAGGCTGATGCGGAGACCTCTTTTAGTTATGGATAATTCTATGCTTCCTTTCAGGTTGCAGAGGCTCTCCCCCTTCCCTTTGATCTATTGTCAATCGCTGGTTGGGATAGAGATGATATAATGACTAAGGTTGCTAAGTTGTCTCACCCTGATGATGATGGAGCGATTCCCTCTAACCAGGCTGGAGATGGAAAGTAGCCCGTACAGGCAGATCCTCCCATTCCTTCTCCCATATTTACTACTTAAGGTCCTGAGGAGTCTTCACATAAGGTTCTGCCCACGTAGTCCGAAGGAGATCACCCAAAAGCCGAGGAAGGAACAAGGAGCCTGCCTGAGGGATCCTCTGGAATGGAATTAAAGATTGACAGAAGCCAGACGAGGTCCTTGGCTGCTTTTCTTGATGCGGTTATCCCTCCTAAGGTCATGGCAGTGATTAACGAACTCTTGGAGGAGGATCCAACTGATTAGCGGGAGGAACCTCTAGAGGGAGTGACAACTGGAGAAGGTAACCAAGAAGGGCAACCACCTGTAAGAGGAGTCGATGGCGGGGATCGATATATGGGAGTAAGAGTAGCAAGGGGAAATCAAGAGGGCTCCGAAGCTACCGGTTCATGATTTGCCTTGATTGCCCAGAAAGGGGGTGTGGGCACCCCGCTTTACTCATGATTAGTTTAGTCGATCTTTTTTCTTTTTCACGTAGCCCAGAATTGGGGTTTGGGCTCCCTGTTTGATGACATGTAGCCTTTACCAGGGGATAGGCTCCCTTATGGTTAATAAAAGTTTAGTTATTATTTCCTTCGCATTTGTTTTGACTATTCCCGATAACGAGCTTCCATCTTGATTTAGAACTCCTTGCTTTATTTCTGATCCCAACCGTGAATCGACCCTATCTCTTTGTTTATACTTTAATTAGGCTTCGTAGGAAACTCTTATTATGGTGACCTTAATCCTGCAAATGACACAAATATTTGTCTTTAAATCTGTTTCAGGAGAGGTAGCCCGATCGAGGCGTTAGGGAGGCTGTCCAGTTATTTTCTTGTTTCGAGGTCTGGATGGCAACTATGCTCTTATAATCACACCCTTCTTGGGGGTGGTAGCCCAACCAAGGCATCATGAGGGTTGTTTAGCTATTTCTTGGTCTCGAGGTTTGGATGGCAACTATGCTCTTACACTCAGACCCTTCTTGGGGGTGATAGCCCGACTAAGGCATCATGAGGGTTGTCTAGCTATTTCCAGGTCTCGAGGTCTGGATGGCAACTATGCTTTTATACTCAGATTCTTCTTGGGGGTGGTAGCCCGACCAAGGCATTCAGTCGGGCTGTTTAGCTATTTCCTAGTCTCAAGGTTTGGATGGCAACTATGCTCTTACACTCAGACCCTTCTTGAGGGTGATAGCTCGACCAAGGCATCAGGGGTAACAAGGGGCCTTCCCAGGCTAGTCCCTGGTCTCGAGGTCCTGCTGGCAACTATGCTCTTACGCTTAGACCCTTCTTGGCTGGGAGTGGTGCCCAGCCAAGGCATCAGAGGCAACGAGAGGGTTTCCCTGGCTCACCTCTGGTCTTGAGGTGATGATGTCAAATTTTCCAGTCGAATATGTAGATACTAAGGTTGAACATAATCGGAGATAAAGAAAAAAATGAAGACTTTATTGATGATCGAGATGTAGTACATCGTTATTAGGGATTTTATTGAAACCTAAATGAGGGTAATCTGCTTGGCAGCTCTCTACTCAGGGGTAGAATTTCCTCAAATGATCTGCGTTCCAGGTGTGGTTGATGGGTTGTCCATTCATGTCTTCGAGTTTGTAGGCTCCATTGCGAGCAACTACCTTTATCAAGTATGGCCCTTCCCAATTGGGGCCTAGGACTTCATCTAACCTTTTCTGAGTATTCAAGGTCACTTTCCTTAGCACCAGATCCACTTCTTTGAAATTTCGGGCTCTAACCTTTCGGTTGAAATACTTAGCGATCTTGCTCTGGTAGATCACTACTTTCTCAGCTACCCAGTCTTGTTTCTCTTCTAGAAGGTCTAGGTTAGCTCGGAGCTTGATTTCGTTGCTTTCAGGTTCAAAATGCTGCACCCTGAATGAGGTCAATTTATGCTCGATGGGGAGGACCGCTTCAACTTCGAAAGCTAGGGAGTAAGGTATCTCCCCGATACCTGTCCTCTTTGTAGTTCGATATGCCTAGAAGACCTCAGGCAGTTCTTCGGCCCATTTGCCTTTTTTCTGCTGTTGTTTTTTCTGCTGTTGTTTTTTCTCCATAAGCTTCTTGACAGTCTTATTGGTGGATTCCACCATCCTATTTGTCTGAGGATGGGTTACTGAAGCGAGCCTGAGGTCGATTCCCAATCCTTTGCAGAAGTCTTTGAATTGGGCGTTGTCAAACTGCTTGCCTAGGTCGGCTACAATGATGAGAGGGGTCCCGAATCTACAGACTACGTTAGTTTTGATGAACTTGGTCATATTCTTTTCTGATTTTGAAGAAAGAGGCCC
The DNA here is from genome assembly GCA_033220585.1 of Dipteronia sinensis. Classification (NCBI taxonomy): domain Eukaryota; kingdom Viridiplantae; phylum Streptophyta; class Magnoliopsida; order Sapindales; family Sapindaceae; genus Dipteronia; species Dipteronia sinensis. The sequence goes on from CM065637.1 coordinate 37,029,007, forward strand.
TGCCTCGACCCATCTTGTGAAATAATCGATAGCCACAATAGCATATTTAACTTGTCTAAGAGCGGTGGGAAGCGGTCCAATCAGGTCAATCCCCCACATGGCAAATGGGTAGGGTGAACTGAGAGAGGACAGTTGCTCTGGTGGCAAGTGGTTCAACTTCGAAGTCCATTGACATGGCTCACAAGATCGTACAAAGCTTCTTGCGTCTTGGTAGATTGTCGGCCAGTAGTACCCCATAAGGAAAACTTGATACGCTAAAGCTTCTCCACCGATGTGGTTCCCGCAATCCCCAGAATGAACCTCTCTTAGCGCCAATTTAACGTCATCAGGATGTAAACATCGAAGTAAGGGGAGGGATCTACCCCTCCTGTAGAGATACCCATCTACAAGGCAATATCGGACATAGAGCCTTTTAATTCTCCGGGCTTGATCGGGCTCCTCGGGAAGCTTTCCCTCTTGGAGGTAGGCAACGATCAGGTCAATCCAGCAGGGTTGACGATCCAGGGAACAGATTTTCTTACTTGCGGCTATGCTTGGTTGGGAGATCACTTGGAGGGGAACTCCTCGTGGTAAGGATTGACCTCCATTTGCAGCTATCTTGGCTAAAACATCAGCGCGGTGGTTTTGGTGTCGAGGCACCTGATTAATCTTGAATCCCTTAAATTTATTTTTAATTGACTGAGCTAGCTTTAAGTAAGCGGCCATGTTATCTCCCTTTGCCTGGTACACCCTAGACACCTGATTGACTACAAGTAATGAGTCGCTCTTGATTTGCATGTAGTCGGCCTCCAGTTCGATGGCTGCCTTCATCCCGGCTAGGAGGGCTTCGTATTTCGCTTCATTATTGGTGGCTTTGAATTCGAATCTGAAGCAATGACAAAATTTAGTCCCCTCTGGGTCTAGTAAGACCACACCATCTCCTCTCCTAGCTTGCCCAATTGGTCCATCTGTATAGAGGATCTAAGGCTTGCAATCTTCTGGCCAATTATCGATCTCGGAAATCTTCTCAGGGACTATATTCAATGCTGCGGGGTTCACTTGGCTGGAGGGCGCTGAAAACTCAGCAACGAAGTCTGCCAAAGCCTGTGCTTTAATCGTGGTCCTAGGCTTATACTTTAAGTCAAATAGAGTGAGCTCTAGTGCCTATAAGACTAGCCTTCCGGACACGTTCGGTGTTTGTAAGAATTGGCGAAGAGGTTGGTCATTCACTACTGCTATTGAATGAGCTTGAAAATAGGGACGGAGCTTTCTCGGTGAGGTCACCAGAGCATAGGCGAGCTTTTCCAGGAGAATATAATTTTTTTCGTACTTGGTTAAAGCATCACTCACACAGTATATAGGCCTTTGAAACCCGTCACCACACTCTTTGGCCAAAGCTCCGCTTACTGCAGTTTTTGAGACGGCCAGGTAGATTTGCAGTTCCTCTCTGGGATCCGGCTTGACTAACAGTGGTGGGCTTGTTAGGTATTTCTTTAAGGCTTGGAAAGCTTGCTCACTTTCCGGGGTCCATTTCATGTTTCTCCCTTGCTTGATGGCTCTGAAGAACGGGAGGCTTTTATCGATAGAGCGAGAGATGAACCTGTTGAGTGCTGCTACACCCCCTGTCAAAAATTGCACCTATTTGAGTGATGTGGGGGATTCCAAGTCCAAGATAGCTTTGATTTTTTCTGGGTTGGCCTCTATGCCTCTTTCATGAACCATGAAACCTAGAAACTTCCCCGATGTTACCCCGAAAGTGCACTTGGAGGGGTTCAACCCGCATCTGGTTTTCTCTTAGGATTAGAAAGGTCTTGCGAAGGTCTTCCCGATGTCCTTCTGCAGTTGGTGATTTTGTGATCATGTCATCGATGTATACCTCAATCATTCTTCTAATCTCGGGCTTGAACAGTTTGTTAACCTGCCGCTGGTATGTAGCCCCGCATTCTTCAAGCCAAACGGCATTACCTTGTAGCAATACAAGCCCTGCCCAGTAATGAAGCTGGTCTTATCTTGGTCAACTGGGTGCATCTTAATCTGTTTATACCCCGAGAACGCGTCCATGAAACTAAGAAGTTTATTTCCAAAAGTGGAGTCAACTAGTTGATCGATCTTTGGCAAAGGAAAGCTGTCTTTTGGACATGCCCAGTTAAGGTCGGTGTAATCGACACACATACACCATTTCCCATTCACCTTCGTAACCATGACCACGTTGGCGATCCACTAGAGGTAGCGCACTTCTCTGATGAACCCTGCTTTGATCAATTTGTCTACTTCTTCCTGCACCGCAGCGTTTCTCTCAGCATTTAAGTGACGCCTCTTCTGTTTGACGGGCTTGACTGTTGGATCTACCGCTAATCAATGGGCGGCCAATGACATCGGGATCCCAGGCATCTCATCGTGGCTCCAAGCGAAGATGTCGCTGAATTCTCCGAGAAGCCCAATCAAGCCTACTTTCACTCCTGGTTCGAGGGTAGCTCTGACCTTGATGACCTTGAAGGGATCATCACTTCTAATGGGTATCTCCTCTAGTTTATCTACGAGTTGCACACTATCCCATTCCTTGCTTTGTTCTCCCTCATAAGGCATAATGGGCTAGCTCTCTGGATGCTCCGTGGGCCCTATGTCTTCCAGGACTATCCGGGATGCTTCCATGTCTTGGATCGTCGCAACCTGTATGAATTGTTTTGATAAAGCCATAGGATTAGAGGATACCGCGTAGCACTTCCTAGCTACTTGTTGGTCTCCGCGTACCTCTCCCACCTTGGTTCCCACTGGGAACTTCAGGACATTGTGGTATATAGACAAGACTCCCTTCAAGGAGAACATGAATGGTTTTTCTAAGATGGCGTTGTAGGCCGATGGGGTGTCAACCACAACAAAGTCCGTCATAACATTTTGTTGGAGAGGTGTGGTTTCGACGATCACTGGAGGATCTTTGATCCCACCGGGATGATCGAATCCCCAGTAAATCCATAAAGTGGAGTTGTACAACTATTGTAACACCATTGCTTCAGGTTTAGTTTTTCCAAGGTATCTTTGAAGAGGATATCTACACTGCTGCCCGTATCTACGAGCACACGATGGACCATGCAGTTGGCAATCTGTATCGTGATCAGCATGGGATCATCATGAGCTACACGGTGTTGAAGACATCTGCTTTAGTGAAAATGATCTGTGCTGACTGGGAGGGCTCCGCCAGGCTTTGGCTGACCTTGAAGATACCCCGAACTTCTTCTACACGGTTAATCTTCCTTGTGTGGTTTTTCCTAGAATTATTAGAGGTACCGGCCAATGTGGGACCTCCGCTGATGGTGTGTATCACCTGTATCTGTTGTATTAAATCAGCTTGTTCCTCTTTTCTTTTCTCCAAGTGTCAGCGGATCTCAGCTTGTACCTCTCTTCCAGTATGAATATTTTCTCTGACTTGCTGCAAGAACTCAATCAAACATCCTTCCCTTATCAGGGCTTCGATCTGGTTGCACAAATTATAACACTGTGACGTGTTGTGGCCCACATCTTCATGGAAGTCGCAGTACTTGTACCGGTTCCTCCTGTCGACGAGGGCTTTCATGGGTGCGGGCTTTTGGAGTAGCCCTCTATCCCCTATAGCAAGGTAGACTGTTTCCCGGGAGGCTTTCAGAGGGGTGTAATAATCATACCCCTTCTCTCCTCGCATTATGGGGGCTACAGTCCTAGGAGGCGAAGCTCGCATAGGGGTTCGTCTAGCTAGATATCTTTCTTGCCTGAGCTGAGCAGCGGGGAAACAGTATGTCGATCTATTGGGAGGTTTGTTCTGATTTTTCTGAGCTGGCTCAGATTTGGGAGCTTCTTTTTTCTGACGACTTTGCCGTTCTCATATCATCGTGTTCCATCTTGACTTTGAGCTGTTTGTCGATCTCGACATACTCAAGAGCCCGATCGTAGGCCTCCTTGTAAGTGTCTGGAGGTCTCTTGGCGAAGGAACGGAAAAGCTTTCCCGCCCATAGGTTCCGCCTGAAATTGGTGAGAGTCTCTTTCTCGGTGAAGACTCTCATCAGTATGACTTTGTGAAAACGTTCCACGTATGATCAAAGTGTTTCACCCCGCTCCTGAATTACATATTGGAAGTGTATGGGATCTCTTGGACGATGTTTGACTCCTTGGAACTGTGAGCAAAAATCCGTTGATAACTTTGTGAAAGAATCCACGCTACCAGCATGCAACTGCCTGAACCAGGTCTTCGCATAGTCGGTTAGGGTCATTGGGAACATCCTACATATAGCTGCTCTGGTAGTATTCTGGACCTCCATCTGTTGGGGTCTTCCGCTCCGAAGAACTTATCTGTTGGCATTTTAAATTTTGGTAGGAGCTCCGCTTCCCGGATCCTCCTTATGAAGGGAGCGTTCATCTGGCTTAATGGATCCTTCTTATCCTCCTTGTTCTTTTCCTTTCTTATCTGCTAGACCTCTTTGTGTAGCTTTGCCAGCTGATCCCTTAGTCGCTTGTTCCAGTGTTTCTTTGAATTGACCTCGGATTCTTCGCTGTCGGATCCCTCCGATGAACTGGTGACCTTTACCCGATCCTCTTTATGGTTGGGATCCACTCGGGAGGTTCGTCGGCTTCCTTCCTCTTGGGTGCGGGCTTCTCTTCTTCAAACCGTCGGGTGAGGTGTCTCTTGTTGCTCCCGGGTTAATGCATCTGCTGTAGACTTTACTAACCTGGGTTGGTATTGTTAAAGTCTTCTCGGAACTGGAGGCATGGGTCCTAAACTCTCCCGGATCGAAGGTTGGGGCCCAGTCCTATCTCTAGCTGGCTCTGGAGGAGGATCTCCTAGGCGGTCGAAAGCAGGTGGTTTGGTCCCGGGCCTGCTCGGCTCTCCCTGATCATTTAGGTTTGTTGGTCGGATTGTGATGCCTTCGGCGAGCTAGCGGAGGTGAACTGTTTCCACGAAGGATGCCGCTTGTTGGTCGAGCGCGGCCGGGCTTATCATAGGGTGGCCATAAGTCCGCGCCTTAGTTATCTGGATCAGAGCTTGACTGCGATGTCTATACTTTTTCCCCTTTCTTGGGGCCTTTCGTGTTGGCATCGCCGAAGGTTGTTCCGAAGCTCCTTGCTGTCCTAAGGTGGAGCGGAGCCTTATGGTTCCTGTTGAACAAATGAAAATGCAAATGGTTGAGTTGATTTACTGGGTGTGGATGTTTCCCACAGACGGCGCTAGAAAATGTTAGCGGAAATTTTACTCGGGGTGAGAAATCTCAATTAACACCCTCAAAATCACTACCACGGAGGTGGTGGTCAAGGTAGAATGTATTCTAGTCAGTGCTAGTTAAAAATGACAAAGAAAAAAATACTATTATCAATACCATCAAAAGAGAACGAACAAAAGAGAACGAAAATGTTTTCTTTATTCTTATTAGTGGTGTATCGTTTACAAATATTTCTCAATCTCTCTAGGGTGTAGTAGGGTTATTGTCGTATACCTGTCGAAAAGTAGTCCCTTTCTTTTATACATAGTTTTTGAAGGTTAAATCAATTGATTCTCCCATTGATTTTCTCAGTCTCTCCCTTCCCTACCAGGCGGGATTCCTCGTTTAAATGTCATTGACTTTAAGTTAATAGCTGAATGGAGAATATCTTGGGGGAGATCAGTTTGTTTCCTCTTTGGACTCTAATACTTGTTCTGCACATACGTAATGTTTCCAGATATAATCCAGTGTATCTTTGTATCTTCATAGCATGATCCTTCATAGAGGTCGTTGAATATGGTATGTATGGCGAGGTAGATTAGTGTACTGGTTCCGATATTCAGGTGCATAATCTAGCCAGGAGCTCGATCTGACCTCCCTTGATTTCTCGGAGCTTGATGCGACCCCCTACGGATACTCCTCTATGACAGCAGGGTTTAGGCGAGCTTCTAGAGAGGTTGCGAGGTAATCTCGACCTCGAGGGAGCTTCCTGATTTCAGGTTTGGTGACTCGGGCTGAATCTGATCTCCTAGGGTTCTATTCCGGGTGTTTCTGGAGCTCACCTTTATTTCTGTGGGGTGGTACCATAGCTCGACTTTGGGAAGTGTGGTCTCCTAGTAGATGACCTCGGGCCTGGAGTCAGACTAGGAGGGTGAAAATTTTCCCTTTGGTCCCTAGCCAAATTTGGCTATTAACAACCTCTAATATGTGATTCAGGAGCGAGGTGAAACACTTCGATCGTTCGTGGAATGTTTTCACAAAGAAGTCATACAAATGGGAGTCTTCGCGGAGAAAGAGACTCTCGCCAATTTCAGGCGGAACCTGTGGGCAGGAAAGCTTTTCCGTTCCTTCGCTAAGAGACCTCCAGAGACTTACCAGGATGCCTACAATCGGGCTCTTGAGCAGGTCGAGATCGATGAACAACTCAAAGTCAAGATGGAACACGATGATATGAGAACGGCAAAGCGTCAGAAAAAAGAAGCTCCCAAATCTGAGCCAGCTCAGAAGAATCAGAATAAACCTCCCAATAGGTCGAGCTATCGTTTCCCCGCTTCTCAGCTCAGGTAAGAAAGGTATCCAGCAAGACGAACCCCTCCTCGGCCTTCGCCTCCTCCTAAGATCTTAGCCCCCATAATGCGAGATGAGAAAGAATATGATTATTACACTCCCCTGAACGCCTCTCGGGAAACAGTCTACCTTACTATACGAGACAAGGGGCTACTCCAAAAGCCCGCACCCATGAAAGCCCCTGTCGATAGGAGGAATTGGTACAAGTACCACGACTTCCATGAAGATGTGGGCTACAACACGTCAGAGTGTTATAATTCGCACAACCAGATCGAAGCCCTGATAAGGGGAGGATGTTTGATTGAGTTCTTACAGCAGGTCAGAGATAATATTCAGACTGGAAGAGAGGTACAAGCCGAGATCCGTGAACATGCGGAGAAGAGAAAAGGGGAACAGACTGATTTAATGCAACAAATACAGGTGATACACACCATCAGCGGAGGTCCCACATTGGCCGGTACCTCAAATAACTCCAGGAAAAACCACGCAAGGAAGATTCCCTGTGTAGAAGAAGGTCGGGGTATCGTCAAGGTTAGCCAAAGCCTGGCAGAGCCCTCTCAATCAGCACAGATCATTTTCACTGAAGCAGATGTCTTCAACACCGTGAAACCTCATGATGATCCTATGGTGATCACGATACAAATTGCCAACTACCTGGTCCATCGCGTGCTCGTAGATACGGGTAGCAGTGTAGATATCATCTTCAAGGATACCTTGGAAAAATTAAATCTGAAGCAATGGTGTTACAATAGTTGTACAACTCCGCTTTATAGGTTCACTGGGGGTTCGATCATACCGGTGGGATCGAAGATCCTCCCAATGATCGTCGAACCATACCTCTCCAACAGAATGTTATGACGGACTTTGTTGTGGTTGACACCCTATTGGCCTACAACGCCATCCAAGGGAGACCATTCCTGTCCTCCTTGAAGGGAGTCTTGTCCATATACCATAATGTCCTGAAGTTCCCAGTGGGAACCAAGGTGGGGGAGGTACACGGAGACCAGCAAGCAGCTAGGAAGTGCTACGTAGTGTCCGCCAATCCTACAGCTTTAGCGAAACAGTTCATACAGGTTGTAACAATCTAGGACATGGAGCCATCCGGGATAATCCAGGAAGATATGGAGGCATCCCGGATAATCCAGAAAGATATGGAGCCTGCAGAGCATCCAAAGAGTGAACCCATTATGCATTATGAGGAAGAACATAGCAAGGAATGGGCTAATGGGCAACCCATAGATAGACTAGAGGAGATACCCATCAGAAATGATGATCCCTCCAAGGTCATAAAGGTCGGGGCTACCCTCGAACCGGAAGTGAAAGAAGGCCGGATTGGGCTTCTCAGAGAATTCAGCGACATCATCGCTTGGAGCCACGATATGATGCCCAGGATCCCAGTGTCATTGGCCGCCCATCGATTAGCGGTAGATCCAACAGTCAAGCCCGTCAAACAGAAGATGCGTCACTTAAACGCTGAGAGAAACGCTGCGGTGCAGGAAGAAGTAGACAAATTGATCAAAACAGGGTTCATCAGAGAAGTGCGCTACCCCGAGTGGATCGCCAACGTGGTCATGGTTACGAAAGCGAATGGGAAATGGTGTATGTGTGTCGATTACACCGACCTTAACTAGGCATGTCCAAAAGACAGCTTTCCTTTACCAAAGATCGATCAACTAGTTGACTCCACGTCCGAAAATAAACTTCTTAGTTTCATGGACGCGTTCTCAGGGTATAACCAGATTAAGATGCACCCAGCTGACCAAGATAAGACCAGCTTCATTACTGGGCGGGGCTTGTACTGCTACAAGGTAATGTCGTTTGGCTTGAAGAATGCGGGGGCTACATACCAGCGGCTGGTCAACAAGTTGTTCAAGCTCGAGATCAGAAGGATGATGGAGGTATACATCGACTACATGATCACAAAATCACCAACCGCAGAAGGACATCGAGATGACCTTTGCAAGACCTTTCTTATCCTAAGAGAAAACTAGATACGGTTGAACCCCTCTAAGTTCGCCTTCGGGGTAACAGCAGGGAAGTTTCTAGGTTTCATGGTTCATGAGAGATGCATAGAGACCAACCTAGAAAAAATCAAAGCTATCTTGGACTTGGAATCCCCCACATCACTTAAACAGGTACAAGTTTTGACCTGGGCGTGTAGCAGCGCTCAACAGGTTTATCTCTCGCTCCACCGACAAATGCCTCCCTTTCTTCAAAGCCATCAAGCAAGGGAAAAACATGAAATGGAGCCCAGAGAGCGAGCAAGCTTTCCAAGCCTTGAAGAAATACCTAACAAGCCCACCGTTGTTAGTCAATCCGGTTCCTGGAGAGGAACTGTAGATCTACCCGGCCGTCTCAAAAACTGCAGTAAGCAGAGCTTTGGCCAAGGAGTGTGGCGACGAGATTCAAAGGCCCATATACTACGTGAGTCATACTTTAACCAAGTCAGAAAAAAATTATATTCTCCTGGAGAAGCTCACTTATGCTCTGGTGACCTCGGCGAGGAAGCTCCGTCCCTATTTTCAAGCTCATTTAATAGCAGTGGTGACGGACCAACCTCTCTACCAATTCTTACAAAGACCGGATGTGTCCGGGAGGATAGTCTTATGGGCCCTAGAGTTCACCCAGTTTGACTTAAAATAAAAGCATAGGACCACGATTAAAGCGTAGGCTTTGGCAAACTTCGTTGCCGAATTTTCAGCTCTCCCAGGCCAAGCGAATCCCGCAGCATCGAACATGGTCCCTAAGAAGATTCTGAGATCGATAATTGGCTAGAAGGTTGCAAATCCTGGACCCTCTATACAGATGGTGCATCCTGACAAGCTGTGGGAGGAGCTGGCGTAGTTTTAATAGACCTAGAGGGGACTGAGTTATGTCATTGCTTCAGATTCTAATTCAAAGCCACCAATAATGAAGCGGAATATGAAGCCCTCCTAGCTGGGATGAAGGTAGCCATCTAACTGGAGGCCGACTACCTACAAATCAAGAGTGACTCATTACTTGTGGTCAATTAGGTGTCTGGGGAGTACCAGGCAAAGGGAGATAACATGGCCGCCTACCAAAGGCTAGCTCAGCCACTTAAAAATAAGTTTAAGGGGTTCAAGATCGATCAGGTGCCTCGACACCAAAACCACCGTGCATATGTTCTAGCTAGACAGCCACAAATGGAGGCCAATCCTTACCACGGGGAGTTCCCCTCCAAGTGATCTCCCAACCAAGCATAACCGCAAGTAAGGAAATCTGCTCCCTGGATCGTCAGCCTTGCTGGATGGACCCGATCGTTACCTACCTCCAAGAGGGAAAGATTCCCGAGGAGCCCGATCAAGCCAGAAGGATTAAAAGGCTCTCAGTCCGATATTGCCTGGTAGACGGGTACCTCTACAGAAGGGGTAGATCCCTCCCCTTACTTTGATGTTTACATCTTGATGATGCTAAATGGGCATTGAGAGAGGTTCATTATGGGACTGCGGGAACCACATCGGTGGAGAGGCTTTAGCGTATCAAGTGCCTCGTATGGGGTACTATTGGCTGACTATCAACCAAGACGCAAGAAGCTTTGTACGATCTTGCGAGCCATGTCAAAGGACTTCGAACTTGAACCACTTGTCACCAGAGCAACTGTCATCTCTCAGTTCACCCTACCCATTTGCCATGTGGGGGATCGACCTAATTGGACCACTTCCCACAGCTCCTGGACCGGTTAAATATGCTATCGTGGCTATCAATTATTTCACAAGATGGGTCGAGGAAGGACCTCTCTCCTGAATATCCAAAAAGAATACGACCAAGTTCATCAAAACCAATGTGGTCTGTAGATTCGGAACCCCTCTCATCATTGTAGCCGACCTGGGCAAGCAGTTCGATAACGCCTGATTCAAAGACGTCTGTGAAGGATTGGGAATCGACCTCAGGCTTGCTTCGGTAGCCCATCCTTAGACCAACGGGCTGGTGGAGTCCGCCAACAAGACTATCAAGAAGCTTCTGAAGAAGAAACTACAGTAGCAAAAAGGCAAATAGGCCGAAGAGCTGCCCGAAGACCTCTGGGCATACCGGACTACAAAGAGGACAGCTATCTGGGAGACACCTTACTCTCTGGCTTTCGGAGTTCAAGCGGTCCTCCCCGTCGAGCATAAATTGACCTCATCCAGGGTGCAGCATTTTGAACCCGAAAGTACTGCGGTCAAGCTCCGAGCTAATCTAGACCATAGGGAGCTATCAGTTTTGTGTATCATGTGATAGGTTCCAGCGCACAGGGATCATTGGTAAACAGAATAAGATGCCACAAACTGGAATTTTGTTGGTTGTTGAAATATTTGACACTTGGGGTCTTGATTTTATGGGACCATTCCCACCTTCTTATGGAAACAGCTATATTTTAGTGGGGGTTGACTATGTTTCCAAATGGGTTGAGGCTATTGCCACAAAGACCAATGACAGTAATGTGATGGTAAAATTCGTAAAGGAACATATTCTGACCCGATTTGGGATTCCAAGGGTGATCATTAGTGATGGAGGGAGCCATTTCTGTAACAAAGTCTTGGGAAATCTATTGAAAAAGTATGGGGTGCATCACAAGGTGGCAACACCATACCACCCACAGACATCGGGACAAGTTGAAGTAAGTAATAGACACATCAAGCAGATTCTGGAGAAGACGGTCTCCTCCAATAGGAAGGATTGGGCATTGAAACTTTCTGACGCCTTATGGGCGTACCGAACGGCTTTTAAAACTCCTATTGGGATGAGCCTGTATAGGTTGGTTTTTGGTAAGGCTTGCCACCTTCTAGTAGAACTAGAACATAAAGCTTGGTGGGCTATTAAGAAGTTGAATTGGGAGTATGACAAGGCAGGTGAAGAAAGATGCAATCAGTTGAACGAGTTGGATGAATTCAGGTTGGAAGCATATGAGAGTTCACGGCTTTACAAAGAAAAAACAAAAGTTATTCATGACAAGCGATTGGTAAGGAAAGAGTTCCAACCGGGCATGCTGGTGTTACTTTATGAGTCACGTTTGAAGTTGTTCCCTGGGAAGTTGAAATCGAGATGGTCAGGCCCACACCGTGTTATTAATGTCTCACTTAACGGAAATGTAGACATTCAGAATTTGAGGAACGATGGAATATTCAAAGTTAATGGGCATAGGCCAAAATCGTATATTGGACCAGAAACCTGCTGCAAGGGTGTTGGTGCCATGGAACTTACTAAGCCATAGAACATTATCATTATCTTCCTACCTGGTTAGAGGGAACCGATCCGTTATCTTCAGGGTGAGACAACTCAGCAGCCTTAGTCATTATCTCTTCTCTATCCCAACTGCAATGGATGATAGAACAAAGGGAAGGGGGAGAGCCTCTGCAACCTAAAAGGAAGCATAGAAATATCCATCAATAAAGAAGGTTTCCGCATCAGTCTATAGCTTGGCCACCTGAGCAATCAAATCTTGATTCTTGAGGTCCAACTTTTTAGCCTCAGCTTTCCGAGAATCCCTCTGCTTGGCCCGCCAGGTAGATTGGAGAAGTTCTTGATCATAAGATTGCTTCATCCTCTCATAATCACAACTAAGCTCGGCCAGCTCGGTCTCCATTTTTCCTTGGCTGAAGGTCATCTCTTCTACTAATGTCTGAGCCTGCTTGAGCAATCCCATAGCTCTCTCAGCTTCGGCTTCAGCCTTAGCAGCCTAATCACGATGGAGGGTTACCTGGTGGCCCATAGATACATTTAACTTGAAGGCCTGAAGATACAAAGCCAGGGTTAGGAACCGAGCAAGAGAAGTTCTTGATCATAAGACTGATTCATCCTCTCATAATCACAACAAAGCTCGGCCAGCTCGGTCTCCATTTTTCCTTGGCTGGAGGTCATCTCTTCTACTGATGTCTGAGCCCGCTTGAGCAATCCCATGGCTCTCTCAGCTTCGGTTTCAGCCTTAGCAACCCAATCACGATGGAGGGTTACCTGGTGGCCCATATATACATTTAACTTGAAGGCCTATAAGATACAAAGCCAGGGTTAGGAACCGAGCAAGAGAAGTTCTTGATCATAAGACTGCTTCATCCTCTTATAATAACAACAAAGCTCGGCCAGCTCGGTCTCCATTTTTCCTTGGCTGGAGGTCATCTCTTCTACTAATGTCTGAGCCCACTTGAGCAATCCCAAGGCTCTCTCAGCTTCGGCTTCAGCCTTAGCAGCCCAATCACGATGGAGGGTTACCTGGTGGCCCATAGCTACTGTTAATGGAAAAATTCACTCGGGGTGAAAATCTCAGTTAACACCCTCACCCAATACCGGTAGCAGCAGCGGGGTAGGTACCTTCGGTACCGGGGTCCCTCTTTTAGTATGATAGAGGTCGACTGACCAAAGAACGGAAAAAGGACACAAAGGGACCGGGAGATGTAAAAACGAACACTGTTTTATTTAATCAACTACTACCATGGGTTTAGAATGTGAATTCGTACATATCTCTAACTCTTTTTCACTCTTTTACACAGGATGGAGATGGAGAAAACGTCTGTGTCGATAAGTGGATTTTCTTCCAGTGATTGTCAATGGACTCTCACTGGATTCTTAGAACCTCTCGGGACCTCTCTTTCGTTCTGGTGATCAAGAAAGCTTTGGAAAGTACCTTTTCTTTACCCTTCAATGCCGTATATATAGTACTCCCCTAATCTCCTCAAAATCCGGTCCTTTTTAATAAAGATTATAGAGAGTCCTATTTTAAGTGTTGAAAGGCATTTGCGTGGAGTTGAAGGCGCGGGATTAGATCCCGTTAATCAATGGCGAATTCGAATTATGATTCGATCGACCATAGGGTCATTAATGGCGCTTTATTTTAGCGATATAGTCAACTTTCCTTCTTCGTGAAGCTTGATGGCGATGGAGTCAACTTTCCTTCTTCGTGGAGCTTGGAGGGAGATTCTGATCATGAGTTCTGATGGAGGGTAGCACTGATACCTCATTTTGGTGAACTTATTCTACTTCCTGCTAGAATGGTGCTTGTGTCTTCATGTTCCCTATCGTATTGCATGGGAGGTAAGGTACTTGCCTTGGAGGAGCTCCAGATGATCATACTGAGTATCAGGCGGGAGTCGAGGTAACACCAAGGTGGATATCGAGGTAGCACCGAGGTAGGTATGGAGGTACCTGGTACCTTGATCGACGTCGAGATGCTTGTGGGGTGCTGGGCGTGCGAGTTATCATCGTGCTAGTCTTCAGCTGGTATCAGGAGCTTCAGTATGGCGAGATACATTCTTGCGGGGATGATATCCCATCTAGATAGATAGGTAGTCGAGGTCCTGACCTTATCAAGTATCGGCTTCATCTAGGTAGTGGTATCAATCTCTTTGGTTATCTTAAATATCAAGATGATCTTTCCTAGGCAGATTCTCGTTGGAAAATTCTCATTTGGTCCCTTGCTAGAAAAAACTGTTAACAGAAACCCCCCCTGACTTGAACACCGGTATCGGGTTGGGGTTTGAGTCAGGATAGATAGCACTTTGAGAATTTCTCGTAACGTCTCATAGGAGGGAATCTTTTCTTTGCACGCTGATTTACATTACACGTGGCCGATCAGGGTAAGCGGAATTCAGAAGGGAAATATTTTGGGGGCGCATGTTTCTCAAAAATGATCCCTCCACGTAGCCGATTTTACTACGGCATTAATTACTATTTCTGCCCATTACAAGTAATCATCCCTATATAAACTCTGGTGCCTTCGCAAGTGATTCTTATCAAGCAAACTTCCTGATTGAGATTTTCTAGCAAAAAGAAAAACCTAGCCTCAACCTTCAACTTCTCCCTTTTCTCTAGAAATCACTATCTGAAACTGTCATTATGTCTTCACCTAGTGGCAATAGCATTGATCAGCTCTTCCATGGCGACGCGGTGGCTGGCAGGAGCCTCTCCCCTAGAAAAAGGGCACGTGATAGCAGCGACAGCGGGGACGACGTTCCGTTTCAACGTCGCCATTCGAATAGGAACATCGCAATCGGGACAGGCTTCTCGAACAATCCTGAGACTCCGATTGATGTCGACCAAGAGTTAAGTGAAGATGTAGGAACCGCTGTCCGGGTTGGTAGAGACCGGGCCGGTGAGGTCACAGACAATATAGGGAGGGTACTGGCCCTTCCGTATGAGTATAGATGGGTCCCTCCTTCTACTAGTATTCCAGAAACTATCAAACGTTTACGGAGAGATTTCAAGATCCCCAAAGAGATCTCTATCGCTGTCCCTCCATGGGAGTATGATATGTATTCTCCTTCTACTGGCGAGGTCCCGATTCATACGGTAGCCTTCGATTACGGGGTCAGGCTACCTCTCCACCCCACCTTAAGTAGGGCGCTACATGCCTTACAATTAGCCCCTCTCCAGTTGACACCGGGATTTTGGAGGCATTTGGTAGGGTTCCTCGTGTTGTGGAGAGAGCAGTGCCAGAAGGATAACATCGATCAGGAACCAGGCCCAGATGAGATTGGGTATGTGTTTCAGATTGCTGCTAATGCCTCAGGTCCAAAGGGGCAATTCTATACTCGCACCAAAAATAACTTGCAATTTGTGGTATCGGGGGCAACAAAAAAGGATACCTCCTGGAAGAAGGAATGGATCATCATCGGAAGTGAATGGGGAAGCTCGGTTCATATCAGAGTGTCTGAGTTTTGAGTTCCCACTATTTTCAGTGGCAAGCCAGTGTTGGAGAAGGGCAAGCTATCTGGAGAATGGAAGAAAATCTTACGGGCTATCATGGCCCGTCATTATGTTAACAGGAAGTTTCCCATCACGGAGGCCTTCGAGGCAAAGAGCGTAGATCACTATCTTCGCATTTTCGAAGCTTCTCCAGGTAGAAAACTTTTCTGACTTTGCTCATATTATCTTGTTTTTCTTGACTCTACGAATATTGACTCTGGCTATCTTTGTAGTTTCAGTAGTATCTCTATCGGTTCGGGGAGACCCACCAGGCAGGCGGTACTGTTGATTCTCCTCCATCTTCCCCTGTCAGGATTCCAATCAGTTTCGATCTCGATGCAGGGGTTGGAGTACTTACTGGAGGGGTTGGAGTACCTACTGGCTCTGATAGGATCTCGGTCGGGGTATCAGGATCGCCAGCTCCCCCATTTCCTACCTCGGTTAGGTCGCTGGAGGCTTTTACAGCCAGATTAGGGAGGTATCGAGGTGCTTCCAGCTGGGTGCAAGAGGTTTCACCCCTCAGACCAGTTAATGTTGCAGCAGCCATTGATGCTGGTGCCTCAGCTTCTCCTGCTTCTCCCGTTGAGGCATCTGGTCAGCTTAAACTGGCCGAGAAGAGTTTTGACTCTGCTATGAAGAAGCGGGTGGTACCTCGAGATAAGGCTCGGTCGAGGTCGAAGGACAGCAACCAGGATGAAGTTATGGCCCACTTCACGGCTTCTTGCCCAGGTGGGGGTCTAGATGTCATGACCGCCACGCCGACTTAGCATCTAATTAGAAGGGAGTCTGCCCTTCTAGCTGAGGTAAGCTATCTTATTTTAATCCTTTGTTCAGGTAAGAGGTTAAGAATATTCTGACAAGGGCATTGTTTTTGTCAGGCTTTTAAATTCAATGTGGCTATGAGCCAACAGGTTGGCCTCATTCTGGAACAAATCAAGGGTGCTACAGCGGAGCTGGAGAGGTCTAAATAGGAGCTTGCTAAGGCTGCTCAGGGAATGAAAGTTCTGAACCAGTCATTGGCGAATACCCAAAAAGAAGCTGACGAGGCGAAGGTTGACAGGGATAGGATGCAGCACGCCCTGGATTTAAGCTCAGGTCCCTCCGTCGCAAGGAGGAGAGGGATATTGTGAAGGAGAGAGTAGTAGGAGCTGGAGAAAGAAATCTTGTCCTTTCGAAGCAGCATGACAACCCTAGATGCCCAAGTAGACACCGCCTGAGGGGATGGTTACTTTTTTGCTGGTTACCAGGTGGCCCTGGCTCTCCCTCCTCCGTTTGATCTAGGTGATATCGCTGGGTGGAACTGGGAGGAGATCATGGCAAAGGCTGCTGAGCTAGCTAGGGCAGCATCTTCTGATGTGGCTTTGCCCTCCCAGGTTGTTAGAGATAGTGGAGTAGTAGGAGGACCGGACCAGGGCTCTATCTCCCTTCCTCCACCAAGCAATACTGGGTCAGCTCCAAATCTGCAGGATCCTGAGTTTGGTGTGGCACAGGCTGGAGGAGGGGTTTCAGCCTCCTTTACTTCTCCTGTAGAGTCTTGCAAGGAGGTAGGAGATCGACCTGCTACTGATGATGGAGAAGCTGTCCTGCATGTCTCATCATCTGACCCTGCCCAGGAAAAGGAAAGTCAAGCTGCTCTGATCAAGGAAGTTGGAGGGGAGCTTCAAGCAGATCCATCTCCAATGGAAATTCTGGTTGATGTAGGTGCCCAGGAAGCAGATGGGGCTCCATCCAGTATTAAAGGAGGGTAAACCATAACTGGTGGAACCGACGAGGAGACGGCCACTCAGGAGCAGGAGGATGCTTGATCCAGCTTGATCCTTTATTCAGTAGCACCTAGATAGTGTTATCTTTTGTAGCCCGTGATCGGGGGATGGGCTCCTCGGTTTTAGTAATGAGAACTTCTTTGTTTTTCTTGATTTCATGCGTGTATAGTTTATCACATCCCAAGTTGAAATGCTTGTCCGGGATGATCCTTAGTACCTAGGTGGGAATTTGGTGATCCGGAAGTTAATACCGCGAATGGTCCGGGAAAAGTACCAAGACCTCAACCGGTCATAGATCGGGGGGCTTCATTTTTTATGGATTTCCACGTAGGCATTATTGGTTCAGATTTTGTATTCAACATTGTGGGAGGAGGAGGAGATGTTGGCTCTGTGACTGGCGGGATGCTTGGTATTGTGGAAGGAGCTATACTTGGTGGATTTAATTACCAGAGGAACAGGGAAAGTAGAGATTCCCAAGATCAGGATGAATGGTGGGCTCTGACGCTGCGGCCTTGCCAATGGTGTAGGCATTACCCAGTCGAGCCGCGGCTTTGTGCCCCGTTGCATCTTGGACGTGGGGGGGGGGGGGGGATCCTTATTTCCTTCTTATTCTTACTGATCCCATCACGGCCTCTGCTCCTACCTCCGGGGTTCGTGGCAGCACCGTCAATATAGATTTTGATTTAAATCTATATTGCTACGTAGGCAGATCTAGTAAGTAGGTGAGAAGTTAGAGAGGGAACTGGCTGTTTCAGACCTCCTGTTTAATTTCTTGTCTCTTTTTTTCTTGTATCTTGTATATAGCTTAAAATAAGGGCAAGGTTCCCCGATTTGATCAATGAAAAGAAAAAATCACTTCCACTTATATCTGTCGATTTAATTTAGTCACACGCTTTTGATTGTAGCATAAACTCGGGCAAGAGTCCCCAACATAAACTTGACTTAATCAAAACTCGGTAACTCATAAAATCTGATGAGAATAAAGTAGTTGATCGGTACGATGGTACCTCGCACTCCAGTTATGAGAGTCTTGGCAGTATGGCGAGTAGTCTGGCGAAACTAGGAACCTCATCGAATGATTGAGTTTCTAGCTTTCCAGTTCATGGAACCTAGGTCTCCAGGGAAGTATTCTGGCGAAACTAGGTACCTTGCTCTTTTATTTGTAGGAGCTTTGGTGCCTTGGCGAATCAAAAATTTGGTGAATCTCAGTACCTCGCCTTCTTGTTTTAGAAATTTTGGTACTTTGGCAAAAACGGTAGCGTACAAGGTACCTCGCACTCCTGTTTGTAGGAGTCGTGGTATCCTGGAGAAAGCAATTCGTGAATAAACACTGGCAGTAAGATCCAGGTAGGCAACTAAGGCCACTTTAGCACCTGGTCTTTCTCGGCGGGGGGTGGTGCCCGGCCAATGCCTTGATCTAGCTGGCAACTATGCTCTTACTATCCAGATCCTTTTCAGCGGGGGGTGGTGTGATAGGAAGGTTTTTGCCATCAGAAAACCGTCCGTCAAAACAATTTATAAAACCTATGCGATGCGTTCACAAGTAGAAATACAAGTAAAGCGGTAAGCACGGGTGTCGTCCACTGAGATCGGGGTAGTGGTGATAAGATTAGGATTAATATAACTAGTATGCATAAAAGTAAAATGATGGTGAATTAAGATATAATATAAACTAAACTATGAAAGCAAATAAAATGGGATGACAATGGAGTGATGAATGAATGATGATGGAACTGCGAAGTTGTAGTACTCGTAAGTGAATATTGGGGCAATTGCAACAAACTCTCAATTAAGTACGTTTTGACAAATGTAACCAACCTAGGGTGTATAGTGTTGGTATATACCTCTAGCAAGAGGTCAACCTAGGATGTATAGCGAAGACCTCCTACTATCGATTAATCCCTCTTAAGCAACCAACATGGCTAGTTACTCAATTGGGACTTGTTCCATGAATGCTCATCTATCTAGCAATGGCTCAACCTATTACTAATGTAGCCATCCTAGGATGTATAGTGATGACTTCCAATTCCCTCACAAGTGGCCGACCTAGGATGTATAGTGAAGGCCACCCGTTTGAGATTGGATGAGGCTTTAGGTTATCAACCGAATTCTACTCGAAGGTTAGTTCTCGTAGAATCACTAAAGTAGCCAACGTAGGGTGTATAGTGGAGGCTTCTAATTCTCTCACAAGTGGCTAACCTAGAATGTATAGTGAAAGCCACTAATTCAAGATTAGATTAAGGGCATGGTTTTAGAGCCAGATTTCTGGAAATCCTTCCATTCGATTGAGCATTAGACAACCTAATTGCCTACTCAAGTAATCCAAATCAATCATGCAAAGAGGGTGTATCCAAGCAAATCGATAATGGAAACCAATTAAAGCAATGGAATACAACATAGAGATAGAATAAATATAACACATAGAGTTTATTTACAAAGCCCAAATATCCATCATACAAATAACATCAACCCCATAGTGGGGTATTTTAGCTACTCATGTTCTATTACAAACCAATAAACTAAGAGAGAGAGAGTAGAGATAACCCTTGAAGATTGATCTCTTTCCTTGAAGCTTGAATCCAAGTCTCCTAATTGCCTTTGATTGAGTAGAGATGGTTTGGATGATAGGGAGATGTGTTTCTAGCTAAAATACAAGTGTTGGGAGGTATGTTGCCCTTTTGGTTTGTTCCTATCCTTTTCTATTTATAGAGGATGGAAAAATAGGTCACTTAAGCTTGAAACCAGAAAATGTAGCGCGCATAGTGCGGGTGGAGTGCGGGTGAAGTGCGGGTGAATTACCCGTACTGTACCTGCACTGTACCTGCACTGTAAAGGTTTTCTTCATCTTCAGTTCTCTGATCTGGGCAACAGTGCGGGTGGAGTGTGGTTGGATTACCCGCATTTTACCCGCACTTTACTCGCACTATACTCGCACTCTGGTGTCAGGTGTAAATCCACTCCTCCGTCTTGAGCAACAGTGCGGGTGGAGTGCGGTTGGATTACCCGCACTTGACCCCCACTTTATCTGTCAGGTATGAATCAGCTCCTCTGTCTTGAGCAATAGTGCGGTTGAAGTGCGGTTGGATGACCCGCACTTAACCCTTACTTTATCTTTCCTTCATGATTCAGGTCCCGGCTGTGGGAAAGAGTGCGGTTGGAGTGCGGTTGCGACCCGCACTTGACCCGCACTGTAGAGCTGGTTATGATCCTTTGTCTTTCCTTTTACCCCTTTTCTGCTGGAACCACTGCAACTAGCTTCTAACAGCATTATTACATCTATTGCCTGCAATTAGCACCAACGAGCCTATTAGACATAAAAGACATAAAATATATAGAAAATACACTCAAGAACGAGACAAAGAAATAGGAATGAGGGCCGCAATATACAACAATTTAGGCACGATCATGGTGCCCGGCCAAGGTCTGATCCATCGGGCAACTATGCTCTTACGTACTGGATCCTTCCTAGCGGGGGGTGGTACCCGGCCAGGGCGGCAGAAAGGCCATATGGTCCTTTATGGTCTTGAGGCGATCATACTTGGGTACCTTGCATTCCTGTTTGCAGGAATCTTGGTATCTTGGCGAAAACAATGGCGAATAAACACTGGCAGCAATATCCAGGTAGGCAACTAAGGCCACTTTAGCACCTAGTCTTTCTCGACGGGGGGTGGTGCGCGGCCAAGGCCTTGATCTAGTTGGCAACTCTGCACTTACTATCCAGATCTTTCTTAGCGGTGGGTGGTGCCCGACCAAGGTCTGATCCATCAAGCAATTATGCTCTTACGTACTAGATCCTTCCTAGCGGGGGGTGGTACCCGGCCAGGGCAGCAGGAAGGCCAAATGGTCCTTCCTGATCTTGAGGCGAACCTTCTAGATGGACTGATCCGATCTAGGGTATCAGGAGTGCTATGCAGCTTTCCTGGTTTTATGGCGATCCTCTTGGAGGGATCTATCTTGTCCAGGGAATCAGGAATGCTATGCAGCTCTCCTAGTCTTAAAGTGACAATCATGGGGAATTCAATTGGTGACATAAAGCAGGTGGATGTAGACAAATGTAGGCAGGAACAAATGGAGAAAGAAACCTTCTTTATTGATGATCAAAAAAAAGAATACAAGTACTCACGAGGCAAGAGGCAACGAAGTGGGCCAAAACTTCATCCTCGCTGATATCATTCGACCTCGATTGCGCCTTATCTTGAGGTACCACCCGCCTCGCCATAGCAGGGTCAGAACTTTTCTCGACGGGTTTAGGCTGACCAGTTGCCATAATGGGAGAAGCAGAAGAAGCTGAGGCACCATCATCAATAGCAGCTGCAACATTAACTGGTTTGAGGGGCAAAGCATCTTGCACCCGGCTAGAAGCACCTCGATACCTCCCCACTCTGGCTGTAAAAGCCTCCAGCGACCTAGCCGAGGTAGGAAAAGGGGGAGCCGGTGATCCAGATACCTCGACCGGGTCCTATCAGAGCCAGTAGATACACCAACCCCTGCATCAAGATCAGAATTGGCTGGATGCCTGACAGAGGGAGCTGGAGGAGAATCAACAGTACCACCGGCTTGGTGGGGCTCCACCTCAGGAACCGATGGAGATACTGCTGAAACTACAAGGATAGTCAGAGTCAATATTTACAGAATCACTAAAGCAATATAATAGAAGCAAAGTCAGAAAGTCTTCTACCTGGAGAAGCCCCAAAAATACGAAGGTAGTGATCTACCCTCTTTGTCTCGAAGGCCTCCGTGATGGGAAACTTCGTATTAATATAATGACGGGCCATGATAGCCCGTAAGATTTTCTCTGATTCTTCAGATAGCTTGCTCTTCTCTAACGCGGGCTTGCCACTGAAAATAGTGGGAACTCGAAACTCAGACCCTCCGGTATGAACCGAACTTCCCCATTCACCTCCGAGGATGATCCAATCCTCCTTCCTGGATGTATCCTTTTTTGTGGCCCCCGGTACCACAAATTGCAGGTTGTTTTTGGCGCAAGCATAGAATTGCCCCTTTGGACCCGGGGCATTAGCAGCAATCTGAAACACATATCCAATCTCATCTGGACTTGGTTCCCGATCGATGTTATCCCTTTGACATTGCTCCCTCCACAACACGAGGAACCCCACCAGGTGCCTCCAAAATCTATGTGTCAGCTGGAGGGGAGCTAACTGTAAGGCATGTAGTGCCCTACGTAAGGTAAGGTGGAGGGGTAGCCTGACTCCACAATCGAAGGCTGCCATATGAATCGGGACCTCGCCAGCAGAAGGAGAAAACATGTCATACTCGCGTGGAGGGACGGCGATAGTGATCTCTTTAGGGATCTTAAAATCTCTCTGTAAGCATTTGATGGTTTCCGGAGTGTTGGTAGAAGAAGGGACGCATCTATACTCTTACGGAAGGGGCAGTACCCTTCCTATACTGTTCGTAACCTCGCATGCCCGGTCTCTACCTACCCCGGCATCTGTTCCTATTTCTTTACTCAACTCTCAGTCGATATCAACCGGAGCATCAGGATTATTCGAAAAGCCCATCCCGATTGCAACGTTATGGTTGGAACGCCGGCGCTGAAGGGGAACGTCGTCCCCGCTATCACTATCGACGCATGCCCTTTTTCTAGGGGCAAGACTTCCACTAGCTGCCGCGTCGCTGTCGAACAGCTGCTCAATGCTGTCGCCACCAGGTGAAGACATGACAACAGGCTCAGGGTTCAGTTTCTGAAAGAAGAGAAATTAAAGGGTTGAAGACGAGGAAAAAAGCTAAGATCTTTTTTGTCTTGCTATGCGTGTAGATTGGGAAAGCTAATGAAAGAAGAAGTAAGTCCACAGTGAAGGAGCAAGGTTCACTTATATAGAGTTAGATGCTTGTAATGGGCAGAGAGGGTAATTAATGTCGCGGGATAATCGGCGATGTGGAGTGAACGGTTTGTGGAAACGTGCGACCCTAAAAAATTTTGTTTTTCCTTTTTTGAACTTGGCCTACCCTGGTCAGCCACATGGAAGACTCAGTGAAATCAGTGTGCAAAAGGAAGATTCCCTTCTACGAGACAGTTACAAAAAATTCTCCGAGTATTATCTATCCTGACTCCAACCCCAACCTGGTACGGGTGTTCAAGTCAGGGGGGACTTCTGTTAACAGGGATTTTTGGCAAGGGACCAAAGGAGAATTTTCCAACTAGTATCAACCCGATGGACGCCAGTCCTAGCTTCCAGGTGACCAGCAAGGTCAATGACACAACTGTTGAAACCCCGTTCACCGGTAACGCAGCAGAAATGAGTTTTAAAATTTTTTATACAGATCATAAACAATCTGGGACCAGTAAACTTAGGATCGCAATTATTTTTTCGGAACTAATACATAGAATATGTAAACACAGAAAATTGTAATCAATATATTAAAAGAAAATTTAGAACCTTACCAGCGTTTGGAGGCTCCTTCACTTTACGATATGCTCCTGGTCTGTACCACTGATCTTCCTAGCTATTCCCGGAACTGGTAATTACGTGTGGGCACGTCACGTACTCAGGAACTTAGGAGGATATAGAGAGAATGAAGAAGAAACAATTTCTTCCAAGAGAAAAATACCTAAAACAATTCTAGGATGTTCAAAGAAAAATATATTATAATTTTTTTTTCTTTTCACTAGTGCACCCAGCACAATTGTTTTTTCTTCTTTTGATCTCATGCACCCCTGTGCGTTTTTCACTTTTTGTTTCTCTTTAAAAAAAATCACACACCAATTGCACACACAAAAGTACACTTATGCGTATCCTATTTTTTTTATATCTCTTTTTGTTTCACTTGTACACACACACATATTTGTATCCTATACAAATACTATGCATATCATATAAGGTTAGTTAAAAGATATAAAACTCTTTTATAATTTTCAAATAACCTCACATTATCTTTTAAAATAAAATCTATATTTTATTTATCAATAAAGATATTATGTATATCTAAATTTAAACAGTTTAAATTCAAATATATATCAATTTGTTTTATTTAATATATGAGATAATCTCATTATCTCATTATTCAAAATAAATAACAAATGAAACCCTCCATATTTACATCATTAAATAATCTTATTATTTAATTGTCATAATTATCATTTTAATCAATTGAATAATCCAATTACTCAATCAACTCCTGACATGTGTCATTTTCGTAACACAATTAATTGGACAATCCAATTAATTATCCGTGACCCTTGTTACCTAAATCGATCAGGCTAGCAGGGGGACCTAATGGACCCACAGTATTTTGAGCTCCAATAATCCTCAGAATTATTAATTAAACACTTTAATTATGTTAGTAGCCAAAATTGGCTAAGGACCAAAGGGAAATTTTCCACCTTCTAGACCTGGCTCCTTGCCCGAGAGTTTCCACCAGGAGACCATTCCACCCAAAGCCGAGCTACGATACCACCCCGCAGGAACAAGGACGGGCTCCAGAAACATCCGGAATAGAGCCCGGGACGATCAGATCTAGCCCGCATCACCAAACAAGAAAACTAGAAATTCCCGGAAGTCGAGGTCACCTCGCATTTCTCCAGAAACTCACCTATATCTCGCTGATACAGGGGGATGTCCATAGGAAGCCAGATCTGGCTCCTAGCTGGACGATACCTCACTGATACAGGGGGATGTCTATAGGAAGCCGCACCTAGCTTCTAAAGATCAAGGGAAGCCAGACCTGGCTCCTAGTGGGATGCAACTTCTCAGATATCGAGGTCGGAACACTGATCGACCTCACTAGTCGATACACCACACCATGATACATTCAACGAACCCTATGGGAATCATTCCAGATCCGAAGATACAAAGTATCATATCTACAGACGTTACACACGTGCAGAACAAGTAATAGAGTCTGAATGGGAAACAAATTGATTTCCAAGATATCCTCAACGGAGCAATTAACTCAAAGTCAACTACATTTAAAGGTAAAAATCCCGTCCGATAAGAGGGGGATGAGAAAATCAAGGGGAAATCAATGGGTTTAAACCTATGAAGACATTGTATGAAGGAGGGATGTTTCTCCTTCAAAGAAAGAGGACTATGATTCGACAGGCATACAAAAACATCCAACTATTTTCCCAGAATAAAGGGGAGAGCAATTCGAAAGAAAAATAGAGAGAGATGTATATCATATGTTATCAATAAAGAAAGATTTTTGTTTCTTCTGAATAACTGAAGAAATCGCTATCTCCATGTCATTTCAATAGGCACTGTTTTATACACATATGTATTCTACCTTGTACCTTGGTCATCACCTATGTGGTAATGATCTTGAGAGTGCTAATTGAGATTTATTGCCCCGAGCAAGATTTCTGTTAACACTTTCTGGCCCCGTCTGTGGGAAAGGCCTTACACCCAATTGATCAATTACTTGCTTTTACATTTCCATTGTTTTACATGAACTATGAGGCTCCGCTCTTCCCAAGGCCAACATAGAGTTTCGGAGCGACCCCCGGCGAGGCTTACGCCAAAGGCCCCAAGAAAGAGGGGAAAATCTGGATATGGCAGTCAAGCTCCGGTCCAAACAACCAATGCGCGGGCTTCTGGCCACCCTATAGTAAGCCAGGCCTCGCTCGACCAACAAGCGGCAGTCTTCGTAGAAACCATCCGCTTCCGCCTGCTCACTGAAGGCATCACAATCCAGCCAACTAACCTGAATGATCAGGGGGAACCAAGCAGGCTCGGAGCTTGGCAACCTGCTTTCGATCGCCTGGGGCCTCCTCTTCCAGTGCCAGCTTGAGATAGGTCAGGGCCCCAACGTTCGATCCGGGATAGGCTGGGACCCATGCCCCCAGTTTCGAAAAGACATTCACAATATCAACCCATGCGAGTTAAGTCTACCGCCGATGCTTTCACCCGGAAGCCACGAGATCTATCTCATCCAACTACGTCAAGGAGGACCGCCCGGGCCCTAGAGGAGGAAAGTAGACAAACTCCCCAAATGGATCCTATCCATGAGGGGGGCCAGATAGAGATTGCCAGTTCATCGGAAGAGACTCGACAGTGAAGAATCTGAGGTCAACTCAAAGAAACCTGGGAACAAGCGACTGAGGGATCAGCTGGCAAAGCTACAAAATGAGGTCCAGCAGATAAGAAAAGGAAAGAACATGGAGGACAAAAAGGATCCCCTGAGCGAGATGAACTCTCTCTTCACTAGGAGGATCCGGGAAGCGGAGCTCCCACCAAAGTTCAAAATGCCAGCAGATAAGTTCTCTGGAACGGAAGATCCTCTAAGCCACCTAGAGAGCTTCGTTCAACAGATGGAGGCCCAGAACACTACCAGAGCAGCTATGTGCAGGATGTTACCAACGACCCTAACCGACTACGTGAAAACTTGGTTAAGGAAGCTGCCTGTTGGTAGCGTGGATTCTTTCACGAAATTATCAAAAGATTTTTGCTCTCAATTCCAAGGGGTCAAACCTCGTCCGAAGGATCCCATAAAACTCCAATATGTGATTCAGGAATAGAGTGAGACTCTTCGGTCGTACGTGGAACGTTTTCACAAGGAGGTCATACAAATGAGAGTTTTCACCGAGAAAGAAACCCTCGCCAACTTCAGGCGGAACCTATGGGCGGGAAAGCTTTTCCGTTCATGTGCCAAGAGACCTCCCGAGACTTACCAAGAAGCCTACGACCGGGCTCTTGAGCAAGTCGATATCGACGAACAACTCAAAGTCAAGATGGAACACGACGACATGAGAACGGCAAAGCGTCTAAAAAAAGAAGCCCCCAAATTTGACCCAGTTCAGAAAACTCAGAATAAACCTCCCAACAGGTCGACCTATCGCATCCATGTTCCTCAACATAGGCAAGAAAGATATCCTGCAAGACGAACCCCTCCCTAGGCTTCGCCACCTCCCAGGGCCGTGGCTCCCGTAATGCATGGGGAAAAAGGGTATGACTACTGCACCCCTTTGAACGCTTCCACGAAAACAGTCTACCTTGCTATATGAGATAAAGGGCTACTCCAAAAGCCCGCTCCCATGAAAGCCCCAGCTGACAAGAGAAACCGGTACAAGTACTGTGACTTCCACGAAGACGTGGGCCACAACACCTCAGAGTGCTATAATTTGCGCAACCAGATTGAAGCCCTGATAAGGGGGGATGCTTGATTGAATTCTTACAACAGGTCAGAGATAACATTCGGACTGGAAGGGAGGTATAACCTGAAATCCGTGAAGACACAGAAAAGAGGAAGGGGGAACAGGCTGACTTAATGTAACAGATCCAGGTGATACACACCATCAGCGGAGGTCCTACACTGGCTGGCATTTCCAATAACTCCTGAAAAAACCACGCAAGGAAGATTCCCCTCATCGAAGAAAGCCGGGGGATCTTCAAAGTCTGCCAGATCCCGATAGAGCCCTCCCAATCAACACAAATCGTTTTCACTGAAGCAGATGTCTTCAACACCGTGCAACCTCATGATGATCCCATGGTAATCACGATACAGATCGCCAACTGTCTGGTCCATCGCGTGCTCGTGGGTACAGGTAGCAGCGTAGATATCCTCTTCAAGAATACCTTGGAAAAATTAAACCTAAACCAACGTTGTTACAACAGCTGTACCACTCCACTTTACGGGTTCACTAGATATTCGATCATACCGGTGGGGTCGATGATCCTCCCAGTAATCATCGGAATCACCCCTCTCCAACAGAATGTTATGACCGACTTTGTTGTGGTCGACACCCCATCGGCCTACAACGCCATCCTAGGGAGACCATTCATCTCTTCCTTATAGGGAGTCTTGTCCATATACCACAACGTCCTGAAATTCCCGGTTGGAACCAAGGTAGGAGAGGTACGCGGGGACCAGGCAGCAGCCAGGAAATGCTACGCAGTGTCTGCCAATCCTGCAGCCCTAGCAAAATAGTGTGTACATGTGGCATTAGTCCAGGAAGACATGGATACATCCCGGATAATCCAGAAGGAGAAGGAGCTCGCGGAACATCCTGGGCATCCGGAGAACGAACCTATTATGCCTTATGAGGAGGAACGGAGTAAGGAGTGGGCCAGCGGGCAGCCCGTAGATAAACTAGAAGAGATCCATCAGAAAAGACGATCCCTCCAAGGTCGTCAAGGTCGGGGCCACCCTTGATCCAGAAGTGAAAAGAAGATTAATTGATCTTCTTAGGGAGTTTAGCGACATTTTTGCTTGGAACCATGATGAAATGCATGGAATCCCGGCATCATTGGCCGCCCATCGACTAGCAGTAGATCCAACAGTCAAGCCCGTCAAACAGAAGAGGCGTCACTTCAACGCTGATAAGAACGCTGCGGTACATGAAGAAGTAGATAAATTGATCAAGGGAGGGTTTATCAGAGAAGTACACTATCCCGAATGGATCGCCAACGTGGTCATGGTTACGAAGGCAAATGGGAAATGGCTTATGTGTGTCGAGTACACCGGCTTCAATCGGGCTTGCCCAAAAGACAGTTTTCCTTTACCAAAGATCGAGCAGCTGGTTGACTCCATGTCTGGAAATAAACTTTTGAGTTTTATGGACGCATTCTCAGGATACAACCAAATTAAAATGACCAAGATAAAACCAGTTTCATTACTAGGCAGGGCTTGTACTGCTACAAGGTGATGCCGTTTGGTTTGAAGAATAGGGGGGCTACATACCGGCGGCTGGTTAACAAACTATTCAAGCCCAAGATAGGAAGGATGATGCAGGTGTATATCGATGACATGATCACAAAATCCCCAACCGCAAAAGGACATCAAGAAGACCTTCACAAAACCTTCCTCATACTAAGAGAAAACCAGATGCAGTTTAACCCCTCCAAATGTGCCTTTGGGGTAACAGCGGGGAAGTTTCTGGGCTTTATGGTTCATAAGAGAGGCATAGAAGCCAACCCAGAAAAAATCAAAGCTATCTTGGACCTGGAATCCCTAACCTCACCTAAACAAGTACATGTTCTGACTGGACTTGTGGCGGCACTCAACAAGTTTATTTCTCGCTCCACCGATAAATGTCTCCCTTTCTTCAAAGCCATCAAACAAGGGAAAAACATGAAGTGGAGCCAGGAAAGTGAACGGGCTTTCCAAGCTTTGAAAGAATACCTGACAAGCCCCCCGTTGTTAGTCAAGCAAGTTCTCGGAGATGAGTTGTAGATCTACCTGGCCGTATCAGAAACTGCAGTAAGCGGGGCTTTGGCCAAGGAGTGTAACGATGGTTTTCAAAGACCCATATACTATGTGAGTCATGCTTTGACCAAATCAGAAAGGAATTACATTCTTCTGGAAAAGCTCGTGTATGCTCTGGTGATATCAGTGAGGAAGCTCTGTCCCTATTTTCAAGCTCACACAATAGCAGTGGTGACGGACCAACCTCTCCGCCAATTCTTGCAAAGACCAGACGTGTCTAGAAGGCTAGTCTTATGGACCCTAGAGCTCACTCAGTTTGATTTAAAGTATAAGCCCCGGACCACGATTAAGGCACGGGCTTTGGCCGACTTCGTGGCAGAATTTTCAGCGATCCCAAGTTAAGAGGATCCCTCAGTACCAAATGAAATCCCTGAAAAGATATCCGAGGTCAAAAATTGGCCGGAAGACTGCAAGCCATGGACCCTCTTTACAGATGGAGCATCCGGGTAAGCTGAGGGAGGAGCTGGCATAGTTTTAATAGATCCGGAGGGGACTGAATTCTATCACTGTTTCAGATTCGAGTTTAAAGCCACCAATAATGAAGCAGAGTATGAAGCCCTCGTAGCCGGGATGAAGGTAGCCATCGAACTAAAGGCCGATTACCTAAAAGTCAAGAGCCATTCATTGCTTATTGTCAATCAGGTGACTGAGATGTACTAGGCAAAGGGAGATAATATGGTTGCTTATCTAAAGCTAGCCTAGTTGCTAAAAAACAAGTTTAAGGGGTTCAAGGTCGATCAGGTACCTCAACACCAAAACCATCGCGCAGATGTTCTGGCTAAAATAGCGGCGAACGGAGGCCAATCCCTACCACGGGGAATTCCCCTCCAAGTGATCACCTAACCAAGCATAGCCACAAATGGAGAAATCTGCTCTCTAGATCGCCTGCCTTGCTGTATGGACCTACTTGTTGCCTACCTCCTTGAAGGAGAGCTTCCCGAAGAGCCCCGACCAATCCCGAAGAATTAAAAGACTCTCAGTCTGATACTGTATGGTAGACGAGTACCTCTACAGAAGGGGCAGATCCCTCCTCCTACTTAGGTGCTTGCACCCTGATGATGCTAAATGGGCATTGAGAGAGGTCCACTCTGGGGACTGTGGGAACCATATAGATGGGGAAGCTCTAGCCTATCAGGTGCTTCGTATGGGGTACTATTGGCCGGCCATCCACCAAGACGCAAAGAGTTTTATGCAATCTTGCAAGCCATGTCAAAGAACTTCAAACTTGACCCACCAGCCACCAGCCACCAGAGCGACTGTCATCTCTTAGTTCGCCTTACCCCTTTGCCATGTGGGGAATCGATCTAATCGGACCACTTCCTACCGCTCCTGGACAGATGAAACATGCTATCGTGGCTATTGACTACTTCACACGATTAGTTGAGGCAGGGCCTCTTTCTCAGATATCAGAAAAGAATACGACCAAGTTCATCAAAACCAACGTGGTATGCAGATTTAGGACCCCTCTCATCATTATAGATGACCTAGGGAAGCAGTTCCACAATGCCCGATTCAAAGACTTCTGCAAGGGATTGGGAATCGACCTCAGGTTCGCTTCAGTGGCTCATCCCCAGACTAACGGGCTGGTGGAATCCACCAACAAGACTATCAAGAAACTTTTCAAGAAGAAGCTACAGAAGAAGAAAGGCAAATGGGCCGAAGAGCTACCAGAAGTCCTCTGGGCGTACTGGACTACAAAGAGAATAGCTACCGGGGAGACACCTTACTCCCTGGCTTTCGGAGTTGAAGCAATCCTCCCCATCAAGCTTAAATTGACCTCATTTAGGGTGCAGCACTTTGAGCCCGAGAGTAACGAAGTCAAGCTCCGGGCTAATCTAGATCTCTTAGAAGAAAAACAAGACCGGGTAGCGGAGAAAGTAGCGATCTACCAGAGCAATATCGCTAGATACTTCAACCAAAAGGTCAGAGCCCGAAATTTCAAAGAAGGGGATCTGGTACTTAGGAAAGTGACCCTGAATACACGGAAAAGGTCGGATGGAGTCTTAAGTCCCAATTGGGAAGGGCCATATTTGATAAAGCTAGTTGTTCACAAAGGAGCTTATAAACTCGAAGACATGGACGGACGATCCATCGACCACACTTGGAATGCAGATCATTTGAGGAAATTCTACCCTTGAGAAGGGAGTTCTCAAGCAGACTACCCCCATTTTGTTTTCATTACAGACCCTAATAAAGATGTACTACATCTCGATCATCAACAAAGTACTTTTTTTTCTCTTCCGTCTTTATCTCCAACTATGTTCAACATTAGTGACTACACCCTTGTATGGGAAACTCAACATGAACACTTCGAGACCAGGAAATAGCTGAATAGCCCTCCTGATGCCTTGGTCGGGCTACCACCCCCAAGAAGGGTCTGAGTGTAAGAGTATAGTTGCCATCCAGATCTTGAGACCAGGAAATAGCTGAATAGCCCTCCTGATGCCTTGGTCGGGCTACCACCCCCAAGAAGTGTCTGAGTGTAAGAGCATAGTTGCCATCCAGATCTCGGAACCAGGGAATAGCTGAATAGCCCTCCTGATGCCTTGGTCGGGCTACCAACCCAAGAAGGGTCTGAGTGTAAGAGCATAGTTTCCATCCAGATATCGCTCGAGATCAGGAAATAGCTAAATAGCCCTCATAACGCCTTGGTCGGGCTACCACCCCGAAGAAGGGTCTGAGTGTAAGAGCATAGTTGCCATCCCGATCTCGAAACCAGTAAATAGCTAAGTAGCCCTCCCGATGCCTTGGTCGGGCTACCGCCCCCAAGATAAAAAAATAAATAAAAATAATAAAATAAAATAAAATGTTTGTTTTCGTGTGCAGGATCAAGATCATCATAATCCCCTACCAAAGTTTTAAAGAAGTATGAACAAATTGTTGCTACGGATGCAACTCTGGACAAGAAATGAAACAAGAGTTCTCAAAAACTATTCGATTTCTCATTAAAGATAAGGGAGCCTACCCCCTCCGGTAAGGCTACATCCATCCAACGGGGAGCCCAACCCCCGAGCTCGGACTATAAAAAAAAAAAAAGGGAAAGCTGAGCTAAATAAGAGTAAAACAAGGTGCCCACCCCCTTTTTCCGGGCAATCAAAATGATCCATGAACAAACTGCTTCAAGCTTTAGGACTCTCTTGGTTCTCCTCCGTCGGTCCTCCTCCTTCATACTGATCTTTGCCATCGACCCCCCCTTCAGGTGGTTGTCCACCTCGGTTATCCTCACCAATCGCCCCTCCATTTAGAGGCTCAGCAGGATCTTCCTCCAAGACCTCATTAATCACTTCCATAACCTCAGGCGGGATAGCCGCATCAAGAAGGGCAGCCATGGACCCCGTTTGGCTCATGTCGACCTCCATCTCCATTATGGGGGGCTCCTCAGATGGGCTCCTAACCTCTTCCCCAGCTCCCAACTGGTCCTCCTCGGATCGAGAAGACAAAACTTTACTGGAAGATTCCCCGGGACCTGAGGAAGTAAAGGTAGGAGGAGGAAATGGAGGATCTGTCTGGGTGAGCTATTTTCCAGCTCCTGCTCGGCTCGAAGGGACCACCTCATCGCCTTCAGTGCGAGATAGCTTAGCAGCCTTAAGCATTATTTCCTATCTATCCCAGCCAGAAATAGATGACAAGTCAAAGGGAAGAGGGAGAGCTTCTGCTGCCTGAAAGGAAGCGTAGAAATATCCATCGCTGAAGGAGGTCTCCGAGTCAGCTTGCAGCTTGGTCACTTGAGTAATCAAAGACTGATTCTCGAAATCCAACTTTTTGGCCTCAGATCTCTAAGAATCTCTTTGTCTAGCCCGCCGGATAGATTGAAGACTCTTCTGATCATAAGATTGCTTCATCCTCTCATGGTCACAGCGAAGCTCAGCCATCTCGGCCTCAACCTTTCCTTGGTTGGAAGTAATCTCTTCCACTAAAGATTGAGCCTGCTTGAGCAATTCCCTGGCTTTCTCAGCTTCAGCTTTGGCTTTTGCAGCCCGGTCACGAAGGAGCGCTACCTGCTGACCCATCGCCACATTAAACTTGAAGGCCTATAAAATACAGAACCCGAGTTAGAAACTGAACAAATTAGCAAGAGTAGTACGAAGGAAATGCAATTACCTCAGCTTAAATAGCAGACCCCTTGGTAATCAGGACGTCCATAGGCATGGAAGCCATCTTGGAGATCCCCCCGCCCGAACAAGACCCGATAAATTGTTCCAGGACTTCGTCCTACCCTGTCGAGTTCGACTGAGGCTGGGAACGGCTGGAAGGAACTCTTGCGACACCCTTCCCAGAGACCTCCGAAGTGTGGGGGGTTGGAAGCGCAGTGGAATCAGGAGGCCGAATCAAGGGGGTAGCAACCTTAGCGATCACAGCTGAAGGGACAGAAGCAGCCGGACCAACAACCTGGGGAGCTTTACCCAAAGCCCGGAAAGCCCACGAAGTGAGAGTGGCCATCTTGGACCCAGCTGGAGAGGTAGATGAAGCAAGAGCAGGTTCGACCTCAGCGGAGGGAAGAGAAACTCTACCGTGAGGAGATCATGAGACGTGGCGGGTAGCCGGTTCAACGACAAAAACTGTGAATAAGCAAATTTAAAAGGAAAATGTTAGAACCAAGCTGAGTAACAAGGCAAGACAAGGCAACTCAATGACACTTACGAGGAGTAGCGTCTAAGATCCACAAGTATTGGTTCACCCTACGAGGATCGAAGGCTTCTGCAGTAGGAAACTTCAGGTTCAAATAATTTCGGGCTAAAATAGCCTTCAAGATGGCTTCGGACTCAGAAGGCAGGGAGTCCCGGTCCCACGAGGGTTTGTCACTGAAAACCGTGGGAACCTCAAATTCACGCCCTCCAATGAAAATCGAGCTCCCCCAGTCATCCCCCGTAAGAATCCATTCTTCTTTCTAAGCGGGGTCCTTCTTCGAAGCACCAGGAATAACGAAGTTGAGCTTGTTCTTGGCCTTAGCATAGAACTTGCCTCGAGGAGCACAAGATAGGCTCCCAATCTGGAAAAGATAGGCCAGCTCCTCTGCTCCCGACTCTCTCGTCACCTTACTCAACTGACATTGTTCCCTCCATAGTATGAGGAAACCAATCAAATGCCACCAGAAGCTAGGTGTCA
Source organism: Dipteronia sinensis (assembly GCA_033220585.1). Lineage (NCBI taxonomy): Eukaryota > Viridiplantae > Streptophyta > Magnoliopsida > Sapindales > Sapindaceae > Dipteronia > Dipteronia sinensis. Next base: position 37,063,208 of record CM065637.1, read on the forward strand.
ATGGGAGGGGAGCGAGCTGGATGGCGTTAAGAGCCCGCCGAAGAGTCAGATGAATGGGAAGCCTGACCCCGTTCTCGAGAGCTGCCACATGAATCGGAAGCACGCCTTTAGGGGGGTTGAAGAACTCGAAACCTTTGGGAGGCACCGAGATGGATACACTGTTGGGGATACCAAACTTCAACCTCAAGCGGTCAATCGATACTGGATGGACGATGGAATCTGAGACAACCCGGAAATCATAAGGAGGGAGCCTCTCAAAGAGAGGGCCAGAAACTGGGACCCGACGCTCTCCTGCGGCGTCACTGCCCTCTTCCTTGTCGGAATCTTCGTCGGCGATGTCCAAAGGATGGTCAGGATGGTTGGAGAACCCAGTCCCAATGGACAAGTTCTTATTTGACCACCGACGTTGTGGGTTGGGCGGGGAATCGTCGCCGTCTAAACTCCTCCTAGCCCGTTTCCCCAGAGCGAGACTAACGACCTCCTCGCTGTCAACTATGGAATCAACTGAATCACGACTGGTCTTCGACATAGTAAAGTCAATAAGGATGAAGAATGAAGAAAAAGGCAAGCTTGGAAGAAAGGCTATGAGAGAAAATATTTCTTAGCAAAAATTTTAGTTCGAAAGATGTGAGGAAAACTTGGAGATAAATAGATATATATAGGCAAGAGGGCAATAGCACGAGCGGCCGAGATCCTCGGTTGGTAACGGTAAAGAATCTCGAGGACTGCCGTAACGTAACCGGATTAACTCAAAAACAGGATAGTCAGCTCACGCCATGTCACTTATACAGTTAATGAGGAGATCTCCCCAAGATTCTGGTAAAGGTAAAAAATCTCAGGGACTGCCGTAACGCAATCAGATTAATTCGGAGATAAATTAGTCAGTTTGCTCCACGTCACTTACGCAGTTAATGAGGAGATTTCCCCAATATTCTGGTAACGGTAAAAAAGGGAAGATTTCCCAAATAAACTAAAAATCTTACCCCAACCCCAAGCTCGACGTCTGGTGTTCAATTCAGAGGGGACTTCTGTTAATAGCCAAAATTGGCTAAGGACCAAAGGGAAATTTTCCACCTTCCAGACCTGGCTCCTTGCCCGAGAGTTTCCACCAGGAGACCATTCTACCCAAAGCCGAGCTACGATACCACCCCGTAGGAACAAGGACGGGCTCCAGAAACATCCAGAATAGAGCCCGGGACGATCAGATCTAGCCCGCATCACCAAACAAGAAAACTAGAAATTCCCCGAAGTCGAGGTCACCTCGCAATTTTTCCAGAAACTCACCTATATCTCGCTGATACATGGGGATGTCCATAGAAAGCCAGACTTGGCTCCTCTTGGGATCTAGCTTTCCAGTTCTGTTCTTCAGCACATGTGCTGGACACCCCCATATGCAAAAATGTCGTAAACTAGCTTTACGACCATTCCACAACTCTAGGGGAGTTTCAGGAACAGATTTGGATGGCACTACATTCAAAATGTATGCCGCTGTTTGTAACGCATATCCCCAAAAGGAATTTGGTAATGATGAGAAACTAATCATAGATCTTACCATTTCCATTAGGGTTCTATTTCTCCTCTCCGCAACACTATTCTGCTGAGGTGTACCAGGAGCTGTGAGTTGGGACACTATCCCATACTCGACCATAAAGTCTTCAAACTCTTGGTCAAGGTACTCACCTCCACGATCTGATCGTAGAGACTTGATAGTCTTTCCTAACTGGTTCTCAACTTCAGCTCGGAATTCTTTAAACTTTTTAAATGTTTCCGACTTCCGTTGCAGGTAGACATATCCGTATCTCGAGTAGTCATCTATAAAGGTGACATAATACTCATAACCACCCCTTGCTTTAACATTCATTGGTCCACAGACGTCTGAATGTATAAGCTCTAGTGGTTGTTTAGCTCTAAGCCCTTTACCAGTAAAAGGTCTCTTAGGCATCTTACCTTCCAGACAAGATTCACAGACAAGTAAGGTGCCAACCTTTAACTCATTTAAAGATCCACTTTTTACTAGTCTGTTTATCCGGTCAAGGTTAATATGTCCAAGCCTTAGATGCCAGAGATACGTTTCATTTTCTGGAGAAATCTTATGTCGTTTAGTTTTTGGTTTTTCAACCTTAAACATTTCGGTGTTAAGCAGTGTAGTATGTATTAACGGTCTTAACACATACAAATTGTTTTCATTAATTCCTGAACAAATATTCAGACCATTCTTTCCAATAATAACAAACTTATTATTAAAAGAAACAGAATACAATTGTTCTAACAACTTAGAAACGGAAATCAAATTCCGTGTAAATCCAGGAATATAAAAAACATTGTTCAATAATAAAAAACTATTATTATTACAAAATTGCAATCTTATTACTCCCACTGCTTTGGCCGACACGACATCCCCCGACCCCACACGCATGGAGAAGGCTCCCTCCTCTAGCTGTGTCCAAGAATCAGTCCACTGCAAAGAAGAACAAACATGGTTAGTGGCCCCCGAATCAACAATCCAAGGTGAAGAATCATCTTCCACTAAACAAGATTCAAGAACAAGTAAATCATATTTACCTTTCTTCTTCTTCTTGGCTACCTCCTCCAGATACTGAGGACAATTCATCTTCCAGTGTCCGACCTTGTCGCAATGGAAACATTTTCCTTTGCTCTTGTCGATGGAGGCGCCTTTCTTTTTGCTTTGGGCTTTCTTGGGTTTGGGCTTACCCTTCGCCTTCCCAGTAGACCTCTTCCTCTTGTTGTTATTGGAGGAAGATGGTTCGGCAACATTTGCCTCACCGGTCTTACTTTTGCTGTCCTTGGTCATGGACTCAAAAGTAGCGAGCTCATTGAGCAACTGTGTGAGACTGAACCTTAACTTGTTCATCCCGTAGTTGTTCTTAAACTGATCGAAACTCTTCGGAAGAGTCGTCAGTATGATGCTCACTTGACTGGGTTCATCAATGGCCCCGCCATTGACTTCTGCCAGTGTTAAAGTAGGACATCATGCTCAGGACATGTTCCCGAACTGATGTACCTTCCTTCATACGAGCGAGCATAGCGGAGCGAACAGCTTCGTGTCGCTTTTGCTCGGAGGGCTGCCCGAACATAGCTTGCAATGACTCCATAATTTCGAATGCTGTAGTCATTGCTTCGTGCTTTGTGACAAGCACGTCTGTCGTAGAAGCTAACAGATATGTTCGGGCCTTCTCATCAGATGAGACCCATCGCTGGTATGCCTCACGAACAGTTCGTGTGGCATTGGCAGTAGGCACCGGAGGACATTCCTCCGTAAGCACAAACTTGAGGTCTTTTGTGACCAGTATTGCATTAATGTTAAGTTTCCATTTTGTGTTGTTATCACCAGTTAATTTATAGTTTGCAAGTATTTGTAATAGTGCAGATGACACGGCTGAAAAAACATAAATTAAAGATTCATTCAGTCATACATTCTAAACATGTGCTAATGTTCGGCATAAAATTAAACATGATGCTTGAAAATGTTTAATGAACAAGAACAACCCTAAAAACAATGTTTCTATGCCACGACAATCCAACATACTACAAGCAAGTGCCGCCTTAGGGTCGGTCAAATTCTTGCATGTTGGATCGAGACCTTCTCAGTCAAAGGATATACCAGAATAACTCTTATGCCAATATCATTCAACCATCGTTTATTAGGTCAGGTTTTTAATTAACCAATTTAATTAAAACCTTGTGAGTGTAACCCATCATTTCAGATCTCAAGAGCTTAACTCGAGAATTGCCGCCTTAGGGTCGGTCAATCTCGAAATCCCCTCCGAAATCCTATCTGTTAGGAAGTCAACCTTGGTATTGATTCTTATGGAAACCCTCCTTAGGGAGGACGAAAACAAAGCCGTCACGAGGCACCACTCGAATCTCACGGTGTTGAACTAATGATGGAGACCGCGGGATATAATGTCATATATCCCTCTCCCACTCACTATTTTATATTAAGGGTTTTCTATTTATATTAATGCACCTAGATTAAATTAGATTAAACGTCTAATTTTAATCTAAGCGTCAAGTGCATTAATCACAAATTATTAGAATCCTATTCGAATAACTAACAAACTAAATTGATTTTTAACACTTAAAAAAATTAGTTCATTAGTGATAATTCAAATCTATATAAACTGTTTACTAAGACTAGAATTATTATTAAATGTGTATTTACCAAGTTTTAACTATTAAAACTAAACACATTATTAGGTCCAATTATTATAAGGAGCTTAATCAAATTAAGCCTAATATATATATATTAAGGACCCTACTAATCTAAGTATTTAAACTCTTTAATAAAAAGATTAGTAATTAATGAGATTTACCAAGTTTTTACTCCTAAAAACTAATCCCATTAAAAATAGCCAATTATGTGAATAACCCATTTTAATCAAATTAAAAAAAAATTAAACACATAATATAGATGGCTATAATGCATGTATGATATATCAACATATATATATCTGTAGGCACAACTAATTTAAATGATATGTATATGCATGGCAATGCTTAATCATCAAATAATTAAAACATACATGAGTTGACCGAGTGTTGTGGATTATTTAACCTAAAAATTGGAATCTAATTACAAAAAAATATTCTCAAGGCATCCCTTGGTTTTCTTGTAATTTCCAAGACTTCTAATCTCTTCAAGTCATGTGCGCTGGTAGCAGGAAGTGCGCTGAAGAGCTGGTGGCATGCGCTGGATGCTGTGCGCTGGAAAGCAGCGCTGGTCTGGAAACGCACAGGGTCACGTTGAGCGCTGGTAGGCGCGATCTGGTGTGCATGCGCGCAGGTGGTAGGCTGCGCTAGTGGCAGTGCGCTGGAGCGCGCGATGTGCGCTGAAGCGCGCTGGTGCATGCGCTCGCTGGTGGGATGCGCTTGTCTGCAGGTGCGCGCTGGCTGATGCACTGGTCATCGTGAACTACCAGGTCTTGTTGCAATTACACATATATATATATATTTTTTAATAATACAACAGTAAAATAAAATAAAAAAAATATTATACAACCCAAAAACACTCTAAATCCACAACACCATAAAAAATTACGATCAACCATGTTTTTTAAATTAAACAATTTAATTAAAAAAACATCATACACTCTTCAAAAAAATATGTGCCTATACATTCATACATATCAGGAGTAATCGAATTCGATTATACTGTACAAAAATTGGCTTTGATACCAATTGTTGGAACCTAGGGTTACAGATTGCGCAGCGGAAGGTTTTAAAAATATTTATGCAATCATTAAACTAACTCATTTGTACAGTAATAATCAAATGCGATAATAAAATGAAGGAACTTTTCATACCTACGTAGGAGGCTCCTTCACTTTGATACGAACTGCTCCTGATTCGAACCACGTGATCTTCCTCGCTATCTTCCGGAACTGATAACAGCGTGTGGGCGCGTCACGATATTCAGGACCTGTATAGAGGAAGAAGAGAAGAACACACACACAAAAACAAAAGGAGAAGTGCAGCACTTGTGGTCTCACCACACACTATTATTTTTCTTAGTTTTGCTTTTGCTTTTGCTGTCTCACGGCACTTCTTTTTCTCTTTTGTTTTTCAAGTAATCTAATTACTTTGCTCTCTCTCTCTCTCATTCGGTTCTCTCTTCATTTTAATTAAAAATATATATCTCATATATATTCAAATCAAAACAAAACCGACATTTGGTTTAAATTTTAAAAAAAAATATATATCTCATATATATTAAAAACAAACCAAAAATCTTATATTTGATTTTTAAAATTTTATAAAGATATCTCATATCTTTTTTAAAAATAATTAAATATTTATTTTTGAATTCAAACATTTTAAATTCAATTTCAAATATTTAATTTAATAAAATAAAATAATCATATTATCTTATTTTATTCAAAATCAAATATCAACTAACACCCTCCATTTAGGTGATTAACAACATAATTAAATAATCCCATTATTCAATTAATTTCCGAATTAATATGTGTCACTTTCGTAACACAATTAATTGGACAATCCAATTAATTAACCGTGACCCTTGTTACCTAAATCGATCGGGCTAGCAAGGGGACCTAATGGACCCACAGTATTTTGAGCTCCAATAATCCTTAGAAATTATTAATTAAACTCTTTAATTAATATTTCATGATTATTAACTTCGGTGTTATTCCACTAAAAACCCGAAGCTGCACTCTCTTAACTGTAGACGTTTTTACACAAACCAATAACTCCCGGTGTCTATCGATATAGCTATTACATATGGTATAATCCTCCACAAGTAGTTCATAATTAGAGCTGGGTCATAATGTCCGTTATACCCCTCTAATCATATCTTTCCATTAAGTACCATTGATTCTCTAATGAACAATAAATCCTACATTCCTTACGGAATTAGGAGAGCGCTCATATTGTTCAAGCCCCGAATCAACCCTTAAGGGAACTACCATCTACTTCTCACAAGAAGGAGTGGATTCCACTATTGTGTACAAACCTTCCCAGCCACAAGCCAAACCGCGATCCCAACATACGGAGTATATTGATCGGGAATGCAACTCCGACCTCACCCATGGTATATCAAAGACCACGATCTAACCTGAAGGAGTCGATAAGACACTCAGGATTAAGATCACCCACATATAGCCATCATTAGTTGATATATATGAATCTCATCGTTAAACGGATCTTAGTGAGAGATTCATATAGATCATGGCCCAGTCCTATATGATCACATCATACAAGGTGCCTCCATTCTCATATCTACATATGAATGATCCAGGATAGGATCACCGTACACTACGAAATGGACCGCAGCTGTAGATTAACCACAAATAAAGTACCCAGCTTTATTTACTATCTACGGACTCTTTAAATTGCTCGTTTCAAACTGAATCCATCTATATATGACACTCATATACTCAGTTCGAAATTACATCCGGCAATTTTGGATGTTAAGTGCACATGTTATATAAAGTATGACACAAATGAATGAATATACTACTTCTTTTATTTATGTTCAAATTCTATTTACATATTACAAGCTTTAGGGCAAAAACCCCAACAATATCAACATATATATATATATATATATATATATATGTGTAGGCACAACTAATTTAAATGACATGTATATGCATGACAATGCTTAATCATCAAATAATTAAAACATACATGAGTTGACCGAGTGTTGTGGATTATTTAACCTAAAAATTGGAATCTAATTACAAAAAAATATTCCCAAGGCATCCCTTGGTCTTTTTGTAATTTTCAAGACTTCCAATCTCTTCAGGTCATGTGCGCTGGTAGCATACGTGGGTAGGCATCGCTGGTCTGGATGCGCGCATGTAGGTTGCGCGCTGGTCAACATGCTCGCTTGTGGGTTGTGCGCTGATGGCAGCGTGGGAAAGCATCACATGTGCTGGTCAGCATGCTCGCTGGTGCGCGCTGGTAGGAACTTGTGCACTGAATCGCTGGTGGGCTATTGTACGCTGCAGGCGCGCTCTGGTAGGCGCTGCGTGGCATGCGCGCTGGAGGTAGAGATTGCTGGTCTGCGATGCGCGCACCAGGTCTTGCAATTGCTTACATATTTTTTTTAATATAATAATACAACAGTAAAATAAATAAATAAAAAATTATAACAACATTATACAACCCAGAAACACTCTAAATCCACAACACCATAAAAAATTACGATCAACCATGTTTTTTAAATTAAACAATTTAATTAAAAAACATCATACACTCATCAAAAATATATGTGCCTACACATTCATACATATCAGGAGTAATCGAATTCGATTATACTGTACAAAAATTGGCTCTGATACCAATTGTTGGATCCTAGGGTTACAGATTGCGCAGCGGAATGTTTTAAATTTTTTTTTTATACAATCATTAAACTAACCCATTTATACAGTAATAATCAAATCCAATAATAAAGTGAAGATTCATACCTACGTAGGAGGCTCCTTCACTTTGATACGAACTGCTCCTGATTTGAACCACGTGATCTTCCTCGCTATCTCCCGGAACTGGTAACAGCGTGTGGGCGCGTCACGAATATTCAAGACCTGTATGGAGGAACAAGAGAAGAATACACACACAAAAACAAACTCTAGAAGTGCAGCATTTGTGGTCTCACCACACACTAATATTGTTTTTCTTTTGTTTGCTTTTCGTTGCTGTGCACGACCACTTTTTTTTTTCTTCTCTCTCAAAGTAATCTAATTACTTTTTATTTTTTTGTGTCATGTTCTCTCATTCGGTTTTATTTATTTTTAATTAAATATATATCTCATATATATCAAATAAAAACAAACCAAAATCTTATTTGATTTTTAAAACTTTTAAAAGAATATCTCATATCCCTTTAAATTAAATATTTATTTTTGAATTCAAACATTTCAAATTCAATTTCAAATATTTAATTTAATAAAATAAAATAATCATATTATCTTATTTTATTCAAAATAAAATATCAACTAACACCCTCCATTTAGTGATTAACAACATAATTAAATAATCTTATTATTTAATTTATTTAATCACCATTATTCATTAATTAAATAATCCCATTATTCAATTAATTCCCGAATTAATAAGTGTCACTTTCGTAACACAATTAATTGGACAATCCAATTAATTAACCGTGACCCTTGTTACCTAAATCGACCGGGCTAGCAAGGGGACCTAATGAACCCACAGTATTTTGAGCTCCAATAATCCTTAGAAATTATTAACTAAACTCTTTAAAAGTTAATTTGTATGCTCACTAAGTGTTTGATAAAAGTCTCGAAAATGTTTTAAAAATAGCGTGTCAATCTATTCGCCTCCCTCCCCCCCCCCCCCCCCCCCCCCCCCCCCCACACACACACACACACACACACACACATTGTTTAGTTCATAACCTTGTAGGATTTCAAACCTAACATGCTAGCTATTAATCAACCCTAGTCAATCATTATGACTTCAAAATATATACATTAAAGATGAAGTCTTTGCAAGCAAAGAGCGATAAATGAGATGTCTTGACTAAATAGAACAATAAATGAAGTAGGATATTTGTTCTAACTTACCAAGTGATAAAACCTATGAAACCATGCTTGAATGATGCTTGAAGATGTTAAATAGATATGGATTTTGAGGTTGCAGAGTTAAAAAGCCAATCTTGATGCTTTCTCTCTCTAGAAACTCTATTCCCTCTCTAAAGAGTCTGGAAACCAAAACCAGAGTTCTTAGTGAACAAGAAAGTGTCTTGGGCTATAAATAGGGGACTTGTAAAACTACGTCGTTTTGGCAAAAAACAGATTGTCGCAGTTGACTAAGACGACAAGCTGCCAAGACAAAGGCAACTGAATCGTCGCCAGAAAGTCGATGTCCCTTTTTCACCGTGGTTCATGACTACACATGGACCGTGAAAACCAATAGAGAAAACTTCATGCCAGTTTTCACGATTCTCCATGACGACACAACGACAACGAAAACCACAAGAGGGTTTTTCGCGGCTATTTTCCGCGGTTGTCCAATATGGCACTTGGACAGCAAAATCCTTCAGAAGGATTTTCGTGCCCATTTGTCGCAGTGGTCCAAGATGGCACCAGGACCGCGAAATCCACTAGAGAGTTTTTCACGGTTCACCACGACGACACCAAGACTGTGAAAATAAGAAGAAAGAGACCTTCTCATTCGGTCTAACACATTGACCTATATGCAAAATGATCAAGTGTGTGAATGACGAAATGCACAGGAAAATGACAATAAGAGAACAAAAATGAATGAAATGTGTATGTATCAGCTGACAGCTGTTGCTTTGGTGTCAAACGATTATTCTTTGTATTTTCTGAAATTATCTCGCAAGCACACAAGTCAAAAGACAAGTATAGCAATAATCAATGGTTGTCCACATGGAGATATCATCCGTCAACCGTCTCGCTTTTTAGAGTTTATTGAAAGCAATGTAAATAAGAACATAGAAGAGGTGGGCGTTATGTGTGTGAGATGTAAGCATGTTGAGATGTTGAGTGTGTGAGAGATCATGGAAATAATAATGAAAATAACCTTAAAACTAAGGATAAAAATGTACGGGTGCTTACCTTTCTAAGGTAAACTAGTCCTAACTAAATTAATCTACTCCTAAAGGCAAGCACTCTAAGTTACGAAAATAAAGGTGGCTAGGAGAGATTCAAGGCAATAGACACACAAGGTACTTTTGCTCACAATGACATTCATACCACCCATAATGATCAACCGCATCAACACTCCGAGCTTGGGTTCAACCTTCCTTTAATATGACTTCTAAGTATATGAGTGTGGAGAGTCGTCTAATCCTCAATTACTACTCACCGTTTTTGTGACGCGTAAGCAATAACCAAGGATTTCACTAAGCATAAAGAAAGAACTAACCCTTGATTGCTACTCACCGTTGGTGTGCCGTGTGAGCAACAACCACTAGTTACATAAAGCATGAAGATTAAAGAACCAGAATCCAATCAAGCATTGGTGTGTACATATCATGAATTCCACCCATTCAATTAAGAGCATAATCAAAGCCATGTTTGATATTCACCTAACCTTAATTCTCAAATTAACCTAATCGCTAAACGTGCATCGAGAGTTGGTGTGCAATCAACACAAATCAAGAATCAAGCTATGATGCAATTGAATGAAACAAGACTTGAAGAGATTAAAAGCAAATTAATCAAATAGATAGCACTAGTGTTAGGTTTACAAATTTTCCTAATGGGCATACACATCAAAGAGGAAAAATAAAAAAATAAGAGTAAATAGAGAAAACCCAATTAATGTTCCCCGAGTCTTCAAGCTTCCATTGATGTGCCTTTTCCTGATAGACAAGCTAGATGGCTTTTTTCTCTTGAATCCTCCTGAAGGATGGATGGAAAAAGGATGGGTGATGGTGATAGATAGGCATCCATGGAGTTTGAAGCTTCTCTCTCTCTTTGATTTGTGAACAAGATGAAGTGTAGAGAAAGGTTGTGGTGTGTTGTGTGTTTTTGTGTGTCTCCACATCTAAATGGTGGGGAAAGATGTGTATTTATAGGCTAAGGAGGATAGGGCACGATCTGGGCATGAAAAGATAAGAATGTCCCTTTGAATCAGCTTTAAAAACATCTTTTTACTGAGCTAGAGAAGAATCGCAGTCTGATATTCACAGTTGAGGAACTACGGAACTTGATAAGCTATACTGGCTGGAGGCACAACCGCAGTTGAAGAGCAGCGGAACATGGGTCTCGAGATCTTCTGGGCTGCTTTTTACCGTTGGGTCACGGTTCATAAACAACGACATATGGGTCTTGAGATCTTCTGAAATGGATTCCGCGATTGAGGCCTAAAGGAAAGTCGCGGTTCGGGACCAACAAACCAGGAATCGCGACTCTGATCAGCTCATTTTCTCTTTTCCCCTCTGATTCTTTCATTTATTCACTTTCGACCTAAATTGCCTCTCAATCTTCACTTTAAGCTCAAACACCTTACTTAGGGAATATAACCTATACAAGGCTCAACAAGCACATTAAATATACAAAAAACACTCGAAAACGAGCACAAGAGCTAGGAAATAGAGACCTCAAATAGGTACATAAATGTGACGATCATCAGTGTGTGTGCACCTAATTTACTCAAGATTAGAAGTCAAGTGCTATACATTTGTAGCTATTCAGTCTTGAAGCTTTAGGGATGCCGAAGATTGCTTTGATCACGATCAAGTCCAATTACGTAAATCTACCTTACAATATTAACCCCATTAATGGTTTGTCACATAAATAAGTCAATCATAAATATGTGGAACTTACAGTTTTCTGCCAACAGTCTCCCGACAATCAACATTCTTCCCTATATCCTCATGTATGAAATGTTAACATGGCACATAAAACCCCTAAGAGCATCTCCAATGCTATTATGAATTTGGAGAAAATTGAGTGTCACATAGGATAGTTAGATAATGAGGTAGAAAAAACCTCTCCAATACAATTATCCAACATGATTATGGAGGTGATGTGGCAAATTATTTTTAGAGAATATGGAGTTGAGTTTCTAACATTAGAAATTCTTATAGGAATGCTGACTAGGATTTCTAACTTTTTCCCACCAATAATATTACACCTCATTTAATTATAAAATAAAATAGGAGAGAGAATGAGATAAATGTTATAAGATGATTGGTTAAAAATTGATACACATTTGATTTAAAATAAAAGAGGAGAGAGAGAGAGTGAAATAAATGTTTTACGATGATTGGTCAAAAATGGTTACATATTTGATTTTAGATAATTGCATTAGAGATGATAATACGCATTTCTTAAAATATTTTGGCAAAGTGTGTAAGTTCCTCATATTTTGATCTGCTCATTTTGTTGACAAACCACAAGGGGATTTGCTTGTAAGGGTAGATTAGGCCTCATTGTTCTTGATCAAGCTTCGATGGCATTCACAAGCTCAAGAGCACTTCAAAGGTATATTACTTGCTTAACTCTCTTTGAAGAGACTTAGTTGCACACACTCACTATGTGCATTAACTTTTACATCTTGCACTGTATCTCTTTTGATAACATGTTTTTGCATGTTAATCGTGCTTCATTTTGTGTGCATTTCACTCACTTCACACTTGCACAACATTAATGTAAGATAGGTTTTTTATTGTGCATTAAAAATGGATTTTGCTCTTTAGCACGGCCTAGACCGCTGAGCAAGCTCTGCTTGCACCGCGGCACACGGAGCGGTAAACTCCAGTGTGTCATGCGCAGTGTGGACCGCGGTTGGTACACATGCCTGCACAGCGGTCCATGCATCAGTATTCTCTAGAAGTCCTCTGCTGCCTATACCGCGGTGCTGTCCATTCAATGCACAACTGTGTGTACCGCGGTCTGGACAACTTGCCCAAGCTGCGGTCTGCCTAGCAGTAATAACGGGATTTAGTTGCCTGTTTTCAAAACGGTGTCATTTCTTCTAGGGCTTCATATATATATATATATATCCTTTGCCCTTCTTAGCCTCCTTAGAGCTTCAGATTTCAACTCAACTCCATTTTAGAGCTCAAGAGTGACTTGCAAGAAAAGCTATCAAGATTCAATTTTTCTTGACCAAAACCCAAACATCCATCATTCATTCATAAATCAAGCATCATCTAGGATGTATTTTAGTATGGGTCTTCATCAACTCACATGACATGGTAAGTAGAACACCGTCTTACTTCATTCTAGTGTTCTTGCTTAACAAAAAATCTATTTCATAACTTGTTTGCATCTAGACTATGTTTTTATATACAAGTTGAGATTTTTCTGTGTTGATTGTTGGGTTTTGTATTGTGATAACTATTGCGACTAGGTTTGTATTTATTTTATATAGGTAAGTTATATGTATGTCATATAGCAACATGATATCTATGATTGTTTTACTTGTTCATCCATGATTAAATAAGCTTAATGTGTTGACCTAACATTTATGCATTTAGAATACTTTTGATATTCACATAGGTTGTTTTCTCTTCATTGATTGTTAAGCTTTGTGACTAAGTGGATTAGTGCACCAAGTGGTTGGTCTAGGATCTATCAAAGGCCCGTTGGGTAGAGTGAAAGGGTTAGTGACTAAGAATGGTGTGACTAGAGGTCAATATCGCTATATCGAGAGAGAGACTCAGGGAGAATTATCTCTGAAATTCCTCGAAGCCAGCGAGAGTCCATTGACAATCACTGGAGGAAAATATCCACTTATCGACACGAACGCTTTCTTTATCTCCATCTTCATCCTGTGTAAAAGAGTGAAAATAGAGAAAAGAGTGTATGTATACTTATTGTAATTCTGTTATAGTGATTTATTAAATAAAACAGTGTTCTGTTACATCTTCCGATCCCTTGTGTTCTTTCTTCATCACTTGAATTCTTGCTCCTGATCACCTAAAGAGACCCCGGTACAGAAGGTACCTACCCCGCTACTGCAACCGGCAGTGGGCAAGGGTGTTAACTGAGATTTTTATCCCGAGTAAATTTTTCCGTTAACACTTTTTGACGCCGTTTGTGGGGAACACCACACCTTCAAAAGAAAGCCTGTGTGTCTCGTTTTCTTGCTAGATTATCAGGATGATGCTTCGATCTTCTCAAGATCATCCTGATCCGTCGGGGCATCAGTCAAACGCTTCAACCCGAAAGGGTCAGAAGCCGAAGAAGGGGGGAAAGTTCGCAAACCCGCCTCAAAGCCTTCAGCTACCGCGCGGACTACCCCCTAGGTATTTGCCACCCCGGCAGCTGGACCTGCCAATCTAGACCAACAGGTCGCGGCCTTTATAGAGAGCATTCACCTCCGAATGGTCGCATGATGATATGAGAATTGCCTTGCTCTAGAAGAAAGAGGTGCCCAAGCCGGCACTAGTTCAGAAAAGTCAGAACAGACCTCCCAACAAATCTACATATCGGTCGCCGCACTACCAGACCCCGTAGAACCGGTACCCTGTCAGGCAGAGTCCGCCCAGAGCCACACCTCCACCCAAGGAAGTAGCCTAGGTCGATAGAGATGGAAGAGGGTACTCCCACTATACCCCCTTGAATGTATCTCACGAGACTATCTACCTCGCCATCCGCGACAAGGGATTGCTTAGGAAGCCATGTCCAATAAAGGTACCAGCTGATCAGCGGAACCGCTATAAGTATTGTGACTTCCATGAGGATGTAAGTCATAATACCTCGGAGTGCTATAGTCCGTGGAACCAGATTGAAGCCCTAGTGGGGAGGCTGCTTGTAGGAATTCCTTCAACAAGTGCGCGACAACATACGCACTGGAAAGGAGGTGCTGGCCGATATCAAAGCATATGAAGAAGGAAGGAAAGTAAAAGGGAAGGATCAGATGGAGTAGATCCACACTGTCAATACCATTAGCGGAGGTCCCACCCTGGCAAGAACTTCCAACAATGCTCGAAAGAACCACGCCAGAAAAGCTCCTAGAATGGAAGCATGCCAGAGTGTCTTCAAAGTTACTAGGGGGTCATCTCAGTCTCCTCCTACTGCACAAATCGTCTTCACAGAAGAGGATGTGTACAACACCGTGCAGCCCCACAATGACCCCATGGTCATCACTGTGCAAATAGCCAACAACTTGGTCCATTGTGTCTTGATTGACACAGGTAGCAGCGTTGATATCCTTTTCAAAACTGCTTTAGAGCAATTCAATCTGAAGAGACCTTGCTATAATAACAGCACTACCCTATTGTATGGGTTCATAGGGGACTCGTTGATTCCCACCGGGTTTATGATCCTACCAGTAACAGTGGGAATAGGGCCACTCCAGTAGAACCTAATGATAGACTTCGTTGTGGTAGATACCCCGTCCGCCTACAACGCCATCCTCGGAAGACCCTACCTATCTGCTCTCAAAGGAGTCTTGTCATTATACCATAACGTTCTGAAATTCCCAGTAGGAGACAAGGTGGGCGAAGTACGAGGAGATCAACAGGTTGCGAGTAAATGTTACGCAGTGTCTGCCAATCCAGCAGCACTGGCTAAACAATGCGCGCAGATAACCATCGACCAAGATCACCAGTTCTCATAAGAAGATTTTGACGGCGAAACGGACTCTGTTGAGAGCTAAATGAGGATAGGTTCGTCATTGAAGACAGAGGTAAATGAGGCTCTGATAAAGCTCATACGAGAATTTAATGACATCTTTACGTGGAGTCATGAGAGATGCCAGGGATACCCGCTACCTTAGCAACACACAGGTTAGCGGTGGATCCCGCCTTCAAGCCAGTCAAGCAGAAGAGAAGGCATTTCAACCAAGTGAGAAATGCTGCGGTGCAAGAAGAGGTAAACAAACTACTAAAGGCAGAATTCATCAGGGAGTCTCGGTACCCTGAATGGATTGCCAACGTAGTCATGGTGACCAAAGCAAATGGGAATTGGCGCATGTGAGTTGACTACACAGATCTCAACTGTGCCTGCCCGAAAGATAGCTTCCCGCTACAGAAAATCGACCAATGGGTAGATTCAGCCGCGGGCAACAAACTCCTAAGCTTTATGGACGCCTTCTCAGGATACAACCAGATCATGATGCACCAAGTGGACCAGGATAAAACTAGTTTCATAACTGGACAAGGCATGTACTGCTATAGAGTCATACGCTTCAAACTCAAAAACGATGGGGCTACCTACCAGCACCTGGTCAACCGCTTATTCAGGAGACTGATAGGAAAGTCAGTAGAGGTATACATTGATGATATGATCATGAAGTCTCAGGTAGCTGAACATTACAAAGACCACCTCCGCCAGACTTTCCAGATTGTCAGAGACAATCAGATGCGCTTGAATCCTGGTAAAAGTGCCTTCGGAGTTACAACCAGGAAATTTCTCTGATTCATGGTCCACGAGAGAGGGATCGAAGCTAATCCTGAAAAGATCAAAGCCATCCTAGATCTTGAATCTCCCACCTCATTCAGACAAATGCAAGGTTTGACTAGGTGAATCGCAGCCCTGAACCTTTTCATATCACGGTCCACTGACAAGTGTACCACATTCTTCAAGGCAATCAAACACGGGAAGAACATGAAATGGGATCAAGACAGTGAGCTAGCTTTCCAGTCATTAAAGAGGTACCTCGCTAGTCCACCCCGGCTAGCTAGCCCGGTATCAGGAGAAGAATTACAGTTATACCTGGCAGTGTCTGAAACCGCCGTTAGCTGAGCATTGGTGAAAGAGTGCGGAGATGGAGCCCAACGCCTTGTCTACTATGTGAGCCGTGCTCTAACCAAATCAGAAAAGAACTACATTCTATTGGAGAAGCTCGCCTTTGCATTAGTGGTAGCAGCCAGGAAGCTCCGCCCTTATTTCATTACTCACACAATCCTGGTAGTCACTGATCAACCTCTGCGACAATTTCTTCAAAGGCCGGATGTATCGGGAAGACTCGTGATGTGGGCCCTTGAGCTTACCCAATTCGACATCAAATATAAAGCCAGAACGACCATCAAGGCCCAGGCTTTGGCAGATTTCATGGTATAATTCAGTGAGATTCATGATCAAGATGCTACCCCAAGCCTGAAACAAGCTCCTCCGAAGGAATGAGAGCCTACAAATTGGCCTACCGTTCGAAACATCTAGATCTTGTATACCGAAGGAGCATCGAATCAGGCAGGAAGTGAGGAAAGGATCATCCTAACCGACCTAGAGAAAGTCGAATGCTGCCACTGTTTCAGATTTAGGTTTAACACCACCAATAACGAGGCTGAGTATGAGGCCTTGTTAGCAGGAATGAGAACAACAGCAGAGCTAGGAGCTGATTACCTCCTTGCCAAATGTGATTCGCAACTGGTAGTTAACCAAGTAACTGGTATATACCAGGCAAAAGGGGATAACATGGCGGCCTACCTCAAAAAAGTACAGGACTTGTTACCCGGCTTCAAGGGTTTCAGGATTGAGCAGGTACCTAGGCAGCAGAATCATCGAGCTGACGTCCTAGCCAAGATAGCTGCAAATGGAGGACAAGCGCTACCGAAAGGAGTTCCGCTCTAGATAATCACTGCGTCAAGCATCTCTGAAGGCAAGGAAGTCAACCCCGTGGAATGGCTTCCATGCTAGATGGATCCTCTAGCGGATTACCTTCAATCAGAAAAGCTCCCTGAAAACCCTAATCAAGCTCGCAAGATCAAGAGAACCTCAGTCCGATACTGCTTGGTAGAGAGGCACATTTACCGTAGAGGTAGGTCACTCCCCTTGCTTAGGTGCCTACATCCCGAGGATGCCAATTGGGCATTGAGGGAAATGCACTCGGGAGACTGTGAAAATCACATCGGAGGAGAAGCATTGGCTTACCAGGTGCTATGCATGGGATATTTCTAGCCGGCCTTGCCTTATGATGCGAGGCAGTTCTTATAGTCTTGTGAACCATGCCAGAAAATGGCCAACCTGCATCACCTACCTCCAGAATGGTTATCAACCATCAGCTCGCCGTATCCATTTGCATTCTCGGAAGTAGATCTAATTGGACCTCTCCCAACCGTACCAGGTCAGCAGAAGCATGCGATCGTGGCTATTGACTACTTCACCATGTGGGTGGAAGCAGAACCCCTCTCCAGAATTACTGAAGCAAATACAATAGAGTTCATCAAGAAAAATGTGGTTTACCGGTTTGGGACTCCGATCGTCATCATCACAGATTTGGGTAAGCAGTTCGATAAGGCTGGATTCCAGGAATTCTGTGGGAGTATAGGGATTGAACTTCGCTTCGTATCCGTAGCACACCCCCAGACTAATAGCCTGGTAGAGGCCACAAATAAAACTATCAAGAGGCTCATGAAGAAAAAGCTTCAGCAGAAGAAAGGAAGATATGCTGATGAACTCCCGGACGTGCTATGGGCTTACCGCACCACCAAAAGGACCGCTACCGGAGAAACCCCCTACTCACTAGCTTTCGGGGTAGAAGCTATCTTTCCTATAGAACATAAGCTCGTCTCTTTCTGGGTACAGCATTTTGACCCCAATAGAAATGAAGACAAGCTGAGGGCCAGCCTGGACCTCCTAAAGGAGAAGCAAGACAAGATAGAAGAAAGAGTAGTAGTCTACCAGAACCGGATTGCTCGTTACTTCAACAAGAAAGTGAGAATCCAAAGCTTCAAAGAAGAAGACTTGGTTCTTAAGAAGGTTACTCAGAATACCCGGAAGAGGTCAGATGGGGTACTGTCACCCAATTGGGGAGGTCCCTACGTAATCAAAATGGTGATCCAAGGTGGGGCATACAAGCTAGAGGACATGAATGTACATCCAGTAGACCACACTTGGAATGCTGATCACCTCAAGAGGTTCTAGCCAAAAGTCATGCAATGAAAATCGGCCGGGATTACCCCGAATTGAATGTTAGAAGATGTTAATAATCATGAGTACTTGTATTCATTTTTCTTTGGTCATCAATAAAGAAGATTTCGTTCTCCATCTGTCCTTGCCTACATTTGTCGACATCTATCTACTTTATGTCACCAATTGAATCCGCCATGATTGTCGCTTTCAGATCAGGCGAGCTACATAGCAATCCTGATGCCCTGGACCGGGTAGACCCCTCCAGGAGGCTCGCCATGAATCTAGGAAAGCTATACAGCAATCCTAATGCCCTGGACCGGGTAGATCCCTCTAGGAGGCTCGCCATGAATCCAGGAAACCTACACAGCAATCCTGTTGCCCTGGACCTGGTAGATCCCTCCAAAAGGCTCGCAATGAATCCAAGAAAGCTATACAGTAATCCTGATGCCCTGGACCAGGTAGATCCCTCCAGGAGGATTGCCATGAATCCAGGAAAGCTACACAGCAATCCTGATGCCCTTGACCAGGTAGATCCCTCCAGGAGGCTCGCCATGAATCCAAGAAAAGCTACACAGCAATCCTAATGCCCTGACCTGGTAGATCCCTCTAGGAGGCTCGCCATGAATCCAAGAAAGATACATAGCACTCCTGATGCCCTAGATCGGATTAATCCATCTAGGAAGATCTCTTTGAGACCAGGAAAAGCCACATGGCACTCTTGTTGCCCTGGCCGGGCATCACCCCCCGTTAGGAAGGATCCAGTACGTAAGGGCATAGTTGCCCGATGGATAAGACCTTGGCCGGGCACCACCCCCCGCTAAGAAGGATCTGGATAGTAAGAGCATAGTTGCTAGCCAGATCATGGCCTTGGCCGGGTACCACCCCCCGCTAAGAAAGACCAGGTGCTAAAGTGGCCTTAGTTGCCTACCTGGATCTTGTTGCCAGTATTATTTCCCCATTATTTTCTCCAGAGTACCAAGATTTTGCAAACAGGAATGCGAGATACCCAAATATGATCGCCACAAGACCAGAAAGGACCGTATGGCCTTCCTGCTGCCTTGGCTGGGTGTCACCCCCCCGTCGGGAAGAATCTGGATAGTAAGAGCATAGTTGCCAGCCAGATCAAGGCCTTGGCCGGGTACCACCCCCGCTAAGAAAGACCAGGTGCTAAAGCAGCCTTAGTCGCCTACCTGAATCTTGCTGCCAGTATATACTCGCCATTGATTTTCGCCAGGGTACCAAGATTCCTATGGCATGAAGGCGAGGTACCGAGATTAGCCAAATTTGTTCTCCAAGGCACCAAAGCTTCTACAAACGGAGGAGCGAGGTGCCCAGTTTGGCCAGAATACTCAACTGGAGACCTAGGTTCCATGAAACAAGAAAGCTAGGTACTCAATCATTCGATAAGGTTTCTAGTTTCGCCAGACTACTCGCCATATTACCGAGGATCCTAGAATGGGAATGCGAGGTACCTCGAGTGCGAGAGTGTCCACCGGTATGCTTACCAACATCATGGAACCAAGATTCCTGGAATATATAGCATGAGGATCTCCAGTACCCAGATTACTTTCTACTAAATATCTACAAGGCTATCAAAGGGCCCCAAGGTTCTTTGAGGAGGTACCGTGGTACCAGTCACCCGCAGTTTCTCTATATACTTCTCTTTTATCAGGTTCCTTGCATTATCAAGTATTGATTAAGTCAGGTTTATGCTGGGACTGGTGATCGAAGTGATGCTACAATCAGAAAATGTGCAACAGAATTCAGTCAGCAGATATGGATGAGAATGGATTCTTCCTTTCATAGATCAAATCAGGATCAAATAGAGGATGGATCACCGAATCTTAGGTATCATGATTCATCCGAGGATGAGCATCTATGAAATCAAAATCGCATTGGGGATCTCATTTCAGATTAAGGTGAGGTTCAATCAAGAGTTTAAACTACACATATATGAAGCTAAGGAAAAAACCAGAAGGTTCTCATTTCTAAAACTGGGGAGCCCATTCCCCGATCACGGGCTACAAAAAAATAATAAGACAGGAAGGGTACTACTGAATGAGGTATCAAGCTGGATCATGCATCCTCCTACTCCTGAGTGGTCAGTCTCCTTACCAACTTCACCAGTTATGGATTTTTCTTCTTCAATACTGGATGGAGCCCCGCTTGCTTCCTGGGTACCTCCCGCAACCGGAGGCTCCCCTGCGGTTACCTGATCAGAATTTTCTCCAACTTCCTTGATCGAAGTAGCCTGACCCTCAACAGCAGACAGATCCCTTATAGCCTCAGCGAGCTCTGACAGAGAAACATAAGGGGCAAAAACCCCTCTTTCAGCTTGAGCCGCTCCAACTGTAGGGGCCGTCAAACTGGGATCTCCTACAACCCGGCTAGGGGGAGGAAAGGAGACAGAACTCTGGCCTTCACCTCCTGCCACTCCACTGGCTCCAGCAACCTGGGAAGTTCCTGCCATATCAGAAGGTGCTGCTCCAGAGAGTTCAGCAGCTTTCACCGGGATTTCCTCTAGGTTCCACCCTACAATAACTCCCAAGTCAAACAGAGGAGGGAAGGCTAAGGCCACTTGGTAGCCTGCGAAAAAGTAGCCGTCCCCAAAGGCAGTGTCCACTTGAGCATCCAAACCGGCCATATGATCGAGAAGGGACTGCACCTCTTTCTCCAGCTCCATTATTCTTTCCTTTGCAATCTCCCTCTCCTCCATGCGGTGGATGGACCTGAACCTCTCGATGTCGTAGTCAAATTGTATCCTCTCCCGATCGGTTTTTGCTTCGTCAGCTTCTTTCTGCGAGCTATTCAGAGACTCGTTCAAAGCTACCATGCCTCTGGAATCCTTATCGAGTTCCTCCATGGTTTTCTCTAGCTCGGTGGTAGCGCCTTCAGCTCGCTCCAAGAGGGAACCGACCTGCTGGATTAACGCCACAGTGAATTTGAAGGCCTGCTAAGAATAAAACACTTGTCAAGATATTTCCAACCAACTACCTGGATAGAAGATTAAAGTGAAACACCTTACCACAGCCAGAAGGGCAGATCCCTTTCTAATCAAAAGTTCAGTGGGCATGGCTGTCATGACGTCCAAACTCCTACCTGGGCAGGAATCGAAGAAGCTGGCCGAGACTTCATCCCGATTGCTGTCCCCGGACCTCGATCGTGACTTATCCGAGGTACCACCCGCTTAGCCGCAGCAGGGCCAGAACTATTCTCGACTAAGTTATCACGGTCAATTACCAGGGCGGGTGAGGCCGGAGGAGCTGAAGCACCAGCATCAGTAATAGCCGCAGCTCCGATTGTTTTGTTGGGTGACATATCCTGCACCTGACGGGAAGCACATCGGTACCTCCCCACTCTAGCTGTAAAAGCCTCCAACGACCTAGCCGAGGTAGGAGGAGAGGGAGCTGGTGATCCCGATGTCCCGACCCTGCATCGAAATCAGAACTGGCTAGGAGCCTGATGGGAGAAGTTGGCAGTGAGTCATCAGTACCAGCCTAGTTAAGCTCTCCCCCAGGAATCGAATGGGACATTGTTGAAACTACCAAGACAACCAGAGTCAATATCCATAGGATCAATGTAATCAGATAACAGAAGCATGATCAAGAAAGCTTATTACCTGGAAGAGCGCTGGAGATAAAAAGGTAGAACTCCACCATTCCTGCTTCGAAGGCATCAGTAGTAGGATGCCTCAGATTGGTGTTGTTACGGGCCATAATGGCCTTCAAGATTCTCTCTGACTCGGTAGAGAGACTGCTCTTCTCCAAAGCGGGCTTCCCACTAAAGCTAGTAGGAACCTTGAACTCGGTTCCTCTAATGTGGACTGAATTACTCCATTCGCCTCCGATGACGACCCATTCCTCCTTCCAGGAATTGTCTTTCTTTGTGGCCCCTAGCACCACAAACTGCAGATTGTTTTTAGCACGAGCATAAAATTTCCCCTTCGGGCCTAGGGCATTGGCAGCAATCTGGAACACGTACCCGAGCTCGTCCGGCCCCGGCTCCTGGTCGATTTTTTCCCTCTCACATTGCTCTCTCCACAATACCAGAAAATCCACCAGGTGCCTCCAAAACACTTGCATCAGCTGGAGAAGGGGCAAGCTGCAGAACATATAATGCCCTACGCAAGGAAGGATGGAGAGGTAGCCTGGCCCCACTGTCCAAGGCCGCCGCATGAATTGGTACATCATACCCTTTTGAAGGTATAGAGATCGTGATATCCTTAGGGATTTTTAAATCCCTCCGTAAGTGCGCCATAATGTCTAAGGTACTGGACGAATCAGGGATGCACCTATATTCGTAGGGGAGGGCAAGTACCCTTCCCGCGGTATCAGTAACTTCACCAGCCTAGTTCCTACTGTAAGTTCCTCAAATTTTGATTAGCTTATTTCGTTGACAAACCACATTGGGGATTATTTTTGTAAGGGGTAAATTAGGCCTCTTGAGTGTGATCAAGCTTCAAGGACATCATCTCTTTCAAGAGCACTTCAAAGGTATCTGATCGGGCAAAATATGTTGTATATTTAGGCCCTCAGATCCTTACCTTATGTTCTATTTTCGTGCGTTTTTGTATCTCTTATGGGTTGTTTTGTGCTTATTTGTAGGAAATGATGTAGAGATAGGAATGGAAGCATATTGTGGTGATTCCAGCAGAAAAGGGGCGAAAGCAAAGGCAAAGGAGCACAAACAACCCTATAGTGCGAGTCTAGTGCGGGTCGCAACCGCATTCCAGCCGCACTCATGTGCATAGCCGGGGCAGAATGCAAGTACAGAGATAAAGTGCAGGTACAGTGCGGGTCAATCAACCGCACTCCACCCGCACTGTTGCCAAACCAGAGAAGCTGATGTTGCACCTGACGATAAAGTACGGGTACTGTGTGGGTCATCCAACCGCACTCTACCCGCACTAATGCCTTACCAGAGAAGTTGAAGAGGGACCTGATATTAGAGTGCGGGTACTGTGCGGGTCATCAAACCGCACTCCACCCGCACTTGCACCAAGACCTGAAGAGCAGAATTGCACCTGACGTTAGAGTGCGGGTACTGTGCGGGTCATCAAACCGCACTCCACTCGCACTTGCACCAAGAACAGAAGAGCAGAATTACACCTGACATTAGAGTGCAGGTACTGTACGGGTCATCAAACCGCACTCCATCCGCACTTGCACCAAGAACAGAAGGTAGATTTTGCACCTGACAGGGAAGTGCGATTCAAGTGCGATCAAAGTGCGATTCCAAGTGCGGGTCAAGTGCGGGTGATTCAACCGCACTTCACCCGCACTAATGCCTTGATCTGAGAACTGAAGTTTAAGACAACCCATACAGTGCGGGTACAGTACGGGTAATTCACCCGCACTCCACCCGCACTCCGAGCGCGCCAGTCTGATTTTCAAAGCTTAAGTGACCTATTTTTGTATCTAGTATAAATAGAAAAGTATAGAAACGTTTTAAGGAGCTTTTGACTCCGTTTAGCAGAGATTAATCATTCTTAGATCTAGTTTCTCTCTCTCTCTCTCTCTCTCATCCTTACATTCTCTACTCAACTTCAAGGAAGTTAAGAGATTGGAGCCACTTCAAGGAAGGAGATGTTCTCCAAGGGTTATTTCTTTCTCCTTTCTCTTGGTTTCCTAGTTGTAATGAGTAGCTAAATCCCCTCTTAGGGGTTGATGGAGTAGTTAGTTAAATATTGGGATTGTACATAAACTTGATATTATATTGATATTCATGTCTATCTTCCATTGATCTATTCTTGTTGTGAATGTTTATCATTGATTTCTTGTGTAGATACATCATTTTTGCAAGATATCTTTGTATTATATATGAGTATTGCATCTAGATATACATCCTATTTAGTTGTTTAATGCTCTAAAGAATAGACGGAAAGTCATGAATTCTGACTCCGGAACCGCGGTTTTAATCTAACCTCGATCATGTTTTCTAGCACTATACATCCTAGGTCGGAATCCGTGAGAGAGTTAGAAGTCATCACTATACATCCTAGGGTGACTATTTGTAATCGGTTGAGTCATTGTTAGGTAGACGAGCTTCATTTCTAGAATCCGATAAATAACCAACTCTATACATCCTAGGTTGGTAGTTTACACGGATTAATCCCTAATAGGTGGTCCGCACTATACATCCTAGGTTGGCCACCTTCTAGGGATAAATAACCGACTGTATACATCCTAGGTCGGTTACCTTGAATAGCCGTGCTATTGACAAGTTTGTTGCATTGCCCAGTATTTACTTTCGTATCCATTAACTCCTTAATTTCCATCATCTCTATATATCCCTCATTCCATTTCCCCCTTTATTAATTTGCATAATTAATATAGTGTTAGTTTTAGTATAATTCACCACCACCATTTACACCAACTCATGTTTAGCTATTATATATACATATCATTACCTTAGCAATAACTAATTTAGCTAGCTCCGCTCCCTGTTGACGACACCCTACTTGCCACTATATCTATGTTTTCAACTAAATTAGGCTTGTGAGGTTTTATCAAATATTGTTGACGGACTAATCTTTTTAAAACGACTATAAGAGAAAAATGTGCTTTGTCAAATGGCGCCGCTGCCGGGGAGCGGCATGTTAGTTTAATTAGTTTTGCATAAGTAAGGTTAGTCTAGTAATATTCCTGCTTTGCCCTATCTGTTTCTCATTTACGTTGTGCGTTGTTTGTTGTGAAATTTCAGGGTTTTAGGTATATGCACGGACGAAGATCCTTAAGAGGAACAGTGTTGCCAGTTATCGATAACATCAATCGGTTGGGTAGAAGAACCGAGCAATTAGAGGGAAATATGGAAGATCATAGAGAGAATGAGCAGCAGGCTCGAGAGAATGAGGGAAGTGTAGATGGGGATGAAGAGCTAGGCCTCACCATGGGCGAGTACACTCTCCCGTTTGTAGGTAATGTGCCCACTGCCATAGTACTGGATGATGTAACAAGGCAGTATGAGTTGAAAACTATGCACATTAGCCTCCTGCCATCGTTTAGTGGGCGAATTACGGAGGATTGCCTCCAATTCATGAAACAGTATGGGGCCACATTAGAAACCTTCCCGGTCAGGTCTCGCCAAGCAGTACTGACAAGGGAGCAGCTTCATCTCAGGTGTTTCCAGTATTGTCTGAAAGATGCCGCAATGACTTGGTACATGAACTTGAGGCCAGGATCACTGGTGACATGGAGCCAAGTCTGCAAGGTTTTCTTCAACAAGTATTTTCCGTCGCAGAAGGCTAAAGACCTAAGGTTGAAGATAGCATCCTTTGTCGAAGAGGATGGTGAACCATTCCATGAGGCATGGGAGAGGTTCAACTTGTTGTTAGCTCAAATGCCACCGCATACATACCATCCAGAACTGAAGGTTAATTCCTTCTATAGTGGCCTTTCACCGATAACCCAAATGATGGTGGATAATGCATGCGGAGGAACTATAGCAGACAAAAGGGCAGTTGAAGCTTATGACATTCTGGAGAAGATTGCCCAAAACTCACAATAGAGGACATCACATGTGAGAAGGGGTGGAAGAATAGAAGTGGGTCAGGATACCCAAGTTCAGATTCAGATGTCTAGAATGAACAAGGAGCTTCAATCAATCAAGGAGCTTATAATCGGAAAACCAGGGTCCTCCCAAGGAGTTGGTCAAGTCATGGGGAGATTGAAGGGGGAGAAGGGCATTTCAGTCAAGAAGAGCAATATGATGCCTTTAGAGGTATACGAACAGCTGAAGATTCAGTCAATCAAGCCCACCTCCCAGACTCTCATCATGGCGGACAATTCTCCCATTACCCCAGTTGGTATCGTAGAGGAAGTTTATGTGAATGTGCATGGTTTGATGGTGCCGGCAGAATTTGTTGTGTTGGATTGCAAACGAGGAGAATCCGGTGGTAGGGACTGGAAACTACTGTTGGGGAGGCCATTCATGGCCACAGCGAGTATGGTGGTTGATATTTGTTCTAGGGACATTTCCTTCAGCTGTGGAGGTAAGAGTGTGAACTTCAAGGTAACATCCCCCGGAACAAGCCAAGTCAGAGATTGTTTAGTCTTGGAGGCACCAAATTCCAGAAAGAAAAGAAGCCGGGTGCTCACCCTTGTGCAAGCCTTTGAGGGTGTTAAGGAGATGGAATTGGGAAACCAAGACTGCATTAAGGTAAGCCAAGAATTAGAATTCGAAGAGGAGGAAGCAAATACTGAACTTTTCGAACAATTAGGTGAGCTTGAGCAAGACAACACAAAGCTCAAACTGGATGTTTATTTGCTTAAGGCTGAGAATGGACAGTTGAAGACGAAATTGCATGATCTCTCAACAGTGAACAACGGGTTAAAAGAGCAGGTAGTGGAGCTTGCCACCAAAAAGGAGTTAGTCTCCAAGAACTTAGATGCATTGGCAAAGCTCTTAGAAGAGTTTGAAGAAGACTATGGGAGAAGGACAAGGAAACTTCAACTAGGTGTGGAGGAGTCCGCAAGGGCGATAAGGGAATTGCAAGAATAGTTGAGCACAAAAGATAATGAGTTGAAGCGGGCTAAGGTCAAGGAGTGTGATTTGATTGAGAAACTCACTGTGTTAGAAAAAAATATCAAATCCCTCAGAATCGGACAACAAAAAGTGGCCCACGCCAACTATCGAACAGGGAGTTTCCCTAACTGTCCTATTACTTGTTACTTTTGTGCCAAAAAAGGGCACACTAAAGCTTATTGCTTTAGTTTCCAACGGTTCAAAACAAGTAGAGTTGGATCTAGGATGAACCTACCAAGGAATAAACAAATATGGGTTCGAAAGGACCTAGTCGGACAAATGAGGGAAGTGGGGAGAGATGCAGTGCATAGGCATTTGGCACCGGTTTGGGTGGCCAAGTTGAATGTGCTCCCCATTCCGGAAAAACCTCATTTGGTTGACCGGGTCCCACTTTGAGTGCATTGCACTCACTTTTGAATTTATTTTAGAATTTTTATTTTTATTTGTATTTTTCGGATGGTTAGTTTTTGTTATTGTAAACTTTTGAGAATGCTTGAGAATGTTTAATGGGTTTAGTGTTGGTGCAGATACAGTTGCAAGGCAGAGTTCAGGAGTCTGTCCAGGGGAACAGTGCGGTTATAGTGCGGGTCAGTCACCCGCACTCGTCCCGCACTCCGAAAGGCATCAGGTAATAAAGTGCGGGTAAAGTGCGGGTCTGTCACCCGCACTCCACCCGCACTTTGGTAGCGCAGTATATATACTGCCTGTCGTTCTCTAGGGCTCCACTTGCCACAAAAAAACAAAACAACACAGCAAACTTCAAAATTTTCCCTCTTCTCAACTGAAAGGTATTCTGTGTGTGCCACGTTTTCGATTTTTCGGCAATCAAGGTATGGATTCTTACTCTAATTTCATTACATATCTCTCTAATCCAAACCCTAACCCTCGTTATCAAAATTCTTTTTCCTCTTATGCATGAACTTCATTAGTTAGGGTTTTGAACTTTTGTTTTTGCCTTTGCTAATATCTATGCGGATAGAATGATGGGGGTTATCTATTTATGCATGTGATGTGTTCATTGTTACATTGATTTTCTATTGCATTTGGATGTTCAAACTATGAATTTGGGTTTAGATGGTTGAATGGAAGCCTATACATGAGTTAGAATCATATTGGTGTTAATTCGGTCGATGATATGCTGAGATTATGAAATGTTTACATGAATTGAAACTCTGCATGTGCTGGTATCTGATAACGAGTTAGAGTGCGGGTACAGTGCGGGTCATTCACTCGCACTCCACTCGCACTTTATCCTCCTGGCAGAATATGTGTCCTTTTAAATTTCTTCCTTATAACCTCTTGGTTCTTTGATCCGAATGTTGCCTTAAAACTGTTGTTTATTGTGCAGATGTGAGGAAGAACCAGGAGAGTAACTAGGCAAAGCAGTCAGGGTTCCGAACAAAGACCGCAGAGGGGACCCCAAGTTCCACCGCCATGCATGAGGCACCCATATTTCGAGGACCGTTTAGAATATTTCAGGGAGCGTGACATAGTGGTGGAGAGGGGGATAGCAGTTGAAGAGCTGGAGGGCACCCCGATTCCTCTAATGGTTGAAGCAAGGGGATGGGAAACCTTTGTTAGCCCCCTCCCCCCCCCCCCCCCCCCCCCCCCCCCCCGATGTATTGTCGACGTGTGGTCGAGGAATTCTTTGCTGGAATTGTACCTGAAAATTTTCAGCGCACTTCTTCGGTTCTGGTCCTCGGGGTAGAAGTCCGGATGACTATAGCGGACATTAACAGGTACTATAGGACTGAAGCGAATTAACAGTTGATCCCGAAGCAGTCAGACCACTTAAGCAGGGGGTGACTTGGAGCGAATTTTTTGTGACCCAAAATGTGGATTTTGCAAATCAGTTAGTGATCCGTCCAATGGACTTTTGGGTGGCACCTGATCACCGCATGAAGCACACCAACTTAAGGAGTGAGTTGGGATTTTGGCATGTGTTCATCTCCCACTCGTTAATCCCTAGAAAGCACAGGACTTCCGTGAACTTCAATGCAGCCATGATCCTGTACTGTATTCTACAGAATCAGTTAGTCGACATAGGCTTTCTGATCAAGAGAGAGATTCTGGAGTTGGGAGGGGTCAGGGTGGACAAGCAGCCACTCATCTTCCCTAGCCTCATTACCGCAATCTGCAGAACTGCCGGAGTAGATTTTGGATCCGACCCTTTTGAATGCGGTTTGGGGCCAGTTGGGCGATTCACATGGAACGACCAGGTCAGAGAGCGGGACCCCTCTAGTGTCAGGGTCCGAACAGGGAGGAGGAAACCAGCTCGAGGGGGCAGCATGAGCAGACAGGCTGAAGACATCCCGGAACAACCAGATGTGGAGCCGGTTTACATCGAATATGGTGATTATAGGCCCGCTGCTTCTCCACTCCCGCATGAGACGTTTGGAGAGGTCCCTTGGAAGACCTTGCTTACAGGATTGGAGAACCTCAAGACCGAGGTCGCCGAAAATAAGAGGCAGATTACTGAAAGTAGGGTGGAAGCCAATGAGTATTTTACAGACATTTAGGGCAACCTCACTGACATGCGGGAGGCACTCAGCCTTCCAAGTTATCCGCAGAAGAAGAAGAGGCCAGTAGCTTTCTCACCTCTTTCAGGGGGTCCAGACATTGACCCATATGGGGAAGAGCTCAGAGCTGCTATGGAGAGATCCAGGAGGGAGCAAGAAGAGCGGATCAGATCAGAGATCGACCCCAAGGGCAAAGGGATCTCCAGTGAACCGAAAAGGGAGATTTCCAACGAAGATTGACCATCCATTCATTTTTATTTGTTATTATTCTGGGATTTTTATTGCTTGTATTTGTATTTGTATTTTCTTTTAAATGGCTTATACTTATTTTTCTTTTCTTTTCGCATTTAATATTCGTTTGGTAGAGTTGTTGTGTGGATTTAAGCTAGGTTGTGCATCTTTTGGGAAGCACACAACAACACGCAGGGACATCAAACGATCTTCCTTCTAAAGGGAGTTTTCTACCTTCGATTTTGTACTAAGTTTTCAATGAATGCGATTTAGCTTTTGTGATTATTAATGAGCATGGTCGGATGTATGTCTAGATTCGGTTTGGGGGTGTTGATCCCTCATTCCGCCATTTGTTGAGATTATGCTTGTTATTTCCAACAATGAGGGCATTGTTGAGTTTTGGTTTGGGGGTGCATTACGCCTTCGCCTTGTACAGTTTAGTGTCAATTTTTTCAATTTTGTCGCTTGTCCATTTTTCAAACTGTAATCCAGTGGGTATGATGCCTCTAGAGTGTGCGTTTGACGAGTTCCTTATATGTGCTCTGACCTTGTGATATAGTTTGGTACCACTTGAGGGTTAGCTTGCACCTTCATGGGTTTGTCCCACCCTTTGGTGTTAAGTATTGGGGACTCATTGTTCCCATGTCTTGTTCTAATAGTGGAGATACCCGTGAGATCACAAACACAAGCATGAAAGTGTGTTTTCTGAGTGCATTATTGATTATTCTTAAACACACCTCTCGTCATTTATGTCATGTGCCATAGGACTTGCATCATTTTGTGAATTGGGTGATGAATGCTTTCATTCCCTTTTTAGATGGTTGTGGAAGTGACATTAGGGAATGTATGTGTATTGAATTACCTCTATAGCCTAAACACCACATACCATATTGTGTGCTCCAAAGCCAATTTGAGGCCAAACACTTACCCTTTCATTTGGTACCACATTCAACCATATACCCAATAGCCTAAACACATGCCTACCCTTGTACTAATCATGTTAGGATGGGAAATGGTAGTGATGAAAAAGGGTTAAAATGGTCCTACAGCGGGTAAAATGAAATAGTTGTTGAAAATATGCAAGGAAAGGGGTACGTTATGCACCCTAAATGCCTAAGAAAGGGAAATTGTAACAACTCAAATGGAGTACAACATTGTGATTGAGAAATTGTTAAAAGAAAAATTTAAAGAAAGATTGTACTTGAAGTGCCATAATGAAAGCGTTTTATGCTAAAAATGCCCAAACGGAATGGAACGTTGAAGGCACAAATGTGGGTTAAATGGTTTCCTAGAGGGCTGCATTTAAACAAGAAAAGAACATGGTGTGGTAGTAGGGATATATTCTAGCATGATTGGTGAGTTTGAACTCCTAATTTGTATATTTTTGTGTAAACTCATTCAACCCCACAGCCATACTATAACAGGTTGAAAAGCCCTATTTGATCCATATAAGTCTAGTTTGGGAATGTTTGTTGAAGCACGATCTTTCATATCCATGGCATGGTGACTCGTTCCTAGGATAGTTCATTGCTTAAATTTTATGTAGAATTTCCTTTGCATACTTGTTGTGTGGAACTTAGGACTCTTGAGGAAAGAAAAGAGAGGATCCATGTGAGCTTTAGAATTGAAGCGAATTATGCTCAAGGTATGGGAGCGAATTATGCCTTTAGGTGTGGGATTCGTGTTCGTACGAGCCTCCCTTGGGTACCTCCAAATTGCTCTTGATCTTGTGCATATGTTTTTCTCCTCTCTATCACACCTATTTGTATCATATCACACATGGGACTTGCGGCATTGTTGAGATATTGTTTAGGTATATAGAAATTAAATTAAGTTGGCGTCTTAATGTTTAGATTAGATTTGCTCGAAGACGAGCAAAAGGTTGGTTTGGGGGTGTTTGATCGGGCCAAATATGTTGTATATTTAGGCCCTCAGATCCTTACCTTATGTTCTATTTTTGTGCGTTTTTGTATCTCTTATGGGTTGTTTTGTGCTTATTTGTAGGAAATGATGTAGAGACAGGCCTGGAAGCATATTGTGGTGATTCCAACAGAAAAGGGGCGAAAGCAAAGGCAAAGGAGCACAAACAGCTCTACATTGCGGGTCCAGTGCGGGTCGCAACCGCACTCCAGCCGCACTCCAGCCGCACTCATGTGCATAGCCGGGGCAGAATGCAAGTACAGAGATAAATTGCGGGTACAGTGCAGGTCATCCAACCGCACTCCACCAGCACCGTTGCCAAACCAGAGAAGCTGATGTTGCACCTGACGATAAAGTGCAGGTACTGTGCGGGTCATCCAACCGCACTCTACCCGCACTAATGCCTAACCAGAGAAGTTGAAGAGGCACCTAATATTAGAGTGCGGGTACTGTGCGGGTCATTAAACCGCACTCTACCCGCACTTGTACCAAGAACAGAAGAGCAGAATTGCACCTGACGTTAGAGTGCGGGTACTGTGCGGGTCATCAAACCGCACTCCACCCGCACTTGCACCAAGAATAGAAGAGCATAATTGCACCTGACATTAGAGTGTGGGTACTGTGCGGGTCATCAAACCGCACTCCACCCGCACTTGCACCAAGAACAGAAGGTAGATTTTGCACCTGACAAAGAAGTGCGATTCAAGTGCGATCAAAGTGCGTTTCCAAGTGCGGGTCAAGTGAGGGTGATTCAACCGCACTCCACCCGCACTAATGCCCTGATCCAAGAACTGAAGTTGCAGACAACTTATACAGTGCGGGTACAGTACGGGTAATTCACCCGCACTCCACCCGCACTCCGAGCGCGCAAGTCTGATTTTCAAAGCTTAAGTGACATATTTTTGCATCTAGTATAAATAGAATAGTATAGAAATGTTTTAAGGAGCTTTTGACTCCGTTTAGCAAAGATTAAGCATTCTTATATCTAGTTTCTCTCTCTCTCTCTCTCATCCTTACATTCTCTACTCAACTTCAAGGAAGTTAGGAGATTTGAGCCACTTCAAGGAAGGAGATGTTCAAAAAGGGTTATTTCTTTCTCCTTTCTCTTGGTTCCTAGTTGTGATGAGTAGCTAAATCCCCTATAAGGGGTTGATGGAGTAGTTAGTCAAATATTGGGCTTGTACATAAACTTGATATTATATTGATATTCATGTCTATCTTCCATTGATCTATTCTTATTGTGAATGTTTATCATTGATTTCTTGTGTAGATACATCCTCTTTGCAAGATATCTTTGTATTATGTATGAGTATTGCATCTAGATATACATCCTATTTAGTTGTTTAATGCTCTAAAGAATAGACGGAAAGTCATAAATTCTGACTCTGGAACCGCGGTTTTAATCTAACCTCGATCGTGTTTTTCGGCACTATACATCCTAGGTCGGAATCTGTGAGAGAGTTAGAAGTCATCATTATACATCCTAGGGTGACTATTTGTAATCGGTTGAGTCATTGTTAGGTAGACGAGCTTCATTTCTAGAATCCGATAAACAACCAACTCTATACATCCTAGGTTGGTAGTTTACACGGATTAATCCCTAATAGGTGGTCCGCACTATACATCCTAGGTTGGCCACCTTCTAGGGATAAATAACCGACTGTATACATCCTAGGTCGGTTACCTTGAATAGCCGTGCTATTGACAAGTTTGTTGCATTGCCCAGTATTTACTTTCGTATCCATTAACTCCTTAGTTTCCATCATCTCTATATATCCCTCATTCCATTTCCCCCTTTATTAATTTGCATAATTAATATAGTGTTATTTTTAGTATAATTCACCACCACCATTTTCACCAGCTCATGTTTAGCTATTATATATACATATCATTACTTTAGCAATAACTAATTTAGCTAGCTCCGCTCCCTGTGGACGACACCCTACTTGCCACTATATCTATGTTTCCAAACTAAATTAGGCTTGTGAGGTTTTATCAAATATTGTTTACGGACTGATCTTTTTAAAACGACTGTAAGAGAAAAACGTGCCTTGTCAGTATCTCACTTGTTTAACTTTCCTTGAAGAGATCTAGTTGCACACACTCACTTGCATGCATTATGTTCTTATCTTCATGTAATTGAATGATGCTTTGTATGCCACTTTTCACACTCCACACTTGCACTTTTTGCACATCACTTAGTGTGTTGAGTTTGCCCCGAAAAAAGAGAATTTCTTCTCTTACCGCTGCCTAGACCGCTTGGCAAGACATGCTTGCACCACGGCATTCAGAGCGGTATACCTCAGTAGGGTCATGCTTCCTGTACCGCTTCTTGTACACTTGCATGCATAGCAATCCAAGTCGCGGTGTTGTCCAGTAGGCCTCTGTTGCCCATACCACGGCCTGTGCACCTGCATGCACAGCGCCCTACACCGCGTTGTTGTCCAGATGGTACACTCTTGTGTGTACCGCGGTCTAGACACTTGCCTGCGACGCGGTCCATCAAGCAGTATTGACGGGTTTCTGTTCCCTATGTTCAAAACGACGCAGTTTTGACTAGGGCTCCCATATATATATTCTCTCTTCTTCCTTGCTCGTTTTGGTGAGTTCAAGAAGCCATTTTTTAGAGGCCAAGCTTCCTTTAGAGAGAGAAACTCCCAATAACTCATCTTTACTCAACCAAACACAAATCGATGTGCATCTAACATCTTACAAGCATCATCTCATCATGGATTCTTCTTGCTTTCATTGACTAGGTAACTTGAACATGCCATAAATCTCATTGTATTTATTTATGCTCTTGTTTGCCTAGGACTAGCTCTTTTATATGATTTTATTGCATATCTTTATGTTTATTGGCACTTATAACATGTTTGAGTTGTTGTTTGTTGGTTGAGAGCTTTGTTCATTGATAGCTAGCATTTAGGACGATTTTACCCTTCCAGCTAAATCTTCATGCATTTGCATTTAGATATTGATATCTAGGATTTGCATTCATTGACATCTTTAAATCCTTAGATAAGCATTTAGTGTTGCCTTGCATTAATTGCATGTTTGAATATCTTTTACATATTCACATAGGTTGTTTAACCTCTTCATTAATTGTTAAGCTTTGTGACTAAGTGGGTTAATGCACAAGCTTGTGGTCTAGAATCACTATTAAAGGCCCGTTGGGTAGAGTGAAAGGGTTAGTGACCAAGTAGGTGTGACTTGAGGTCAACCTAGGTTGTAAACTTTCGTTCAAATAGTGGATTTGAGGACTGTATGTGGCTAGAAGGATAGCCCGTGAGTTTTGCCCAGTTGGAGGGTTTCTCACGTAAATCAATCTTTGTTTTTTTTATTGTTTTCCGCATATTTATATTGGATTGATTAATTGCTAATATGGGGTAAGACTAATAAAATTGATTAAGTCGAAAATTTGGTAATAAATCAACTAAAACCTATTCACCCCCCCTTTAGGTTGTATTAGACACACTTTGTGTATTTGCAATTGGTATCAGAGCGGGTTCCTAGATACACTTAGGTGATCCTTGCTCTTTGTGTGTCTTGCATTTTGTTTGTGTATGTTGCATCATTAACATTCATCTCATTCATACCCAAACACTATGAGTGGGAATGGAAGGGGTAATGAGGGAGCCTCTAGCACAAGACCCCCTTTGCTCACTGAAGTAAACTATGCCTCTTGGAAAGGCAAGATGGAGTCTTACATTTGCCAAATAAATGACCGAGCATGGATGGCAATTGAAGATGGCTACACTCCTCCGGAAAAGACTCTTGCAGACGAAAGTGTAGTTCCCAAGCAAAAGTCAGAATGGTCAACTCAAGAGTTTGAAGCATCCAAGTGAAACAACAAGGCTATGCATGCCATTCTTTGTGCAATGGATGACAATCAGTACAAATTGATCCAAACAACAAGAATTGCAAAAGAGGCATGGGAGATTCTAGAGATGGCCCATGAGGGAACCGAGGTGGTTAAGGACTCCAAGCTTCAAGTCCTCCTAACACAATTCGAGCAAATTAGAATGGAGGAGGATGAGTGCTTCAACGACTTTCAAGTGAAGTTGATGGACATAGTCAATATAAGCCATCAACTTGGTGACCCCTATTCAGATAGGAGAATTAAGCAAAAAATTATAAGGTCGCTTCCAGCAAGATTTGAGTCAAAAGTGACGGCTCTTGAGGA
Source organism: Dipteronia sinensis (assembly GCA_033220585.1). Classification (NCBI taxonomy): domain Eukaryota; kingdom Viridiplantae; phylum Streptophyta; class Magnoliopsida; order Sapindales; family Sapindaceae; genus Dipteronia; species Dipteronia sinensis. Next base: position 37,099,372 of record CM065637.1, read on the forward strand.
GAACAGCGATTACAAAAACATGAAGCCAAGTGAAGTTATAGGAAGACTTCTAGCATATGAGTCTAGGTGGACTCCTACACCTACACCTCCAAAGAAGCAAAAGAGTATTGCTCTGAAAACTTCCAAAGTAGAGAAAGAGGAAGATGACTCAGATGAGGAGATGGCCCTCATGGTGAAAAGATTCAAGAAGTTCATCAATTTTGAGAAGAGGGGATTTGGATCCAAAGGAAAGGAAATGAAGAAGAAGACTCCTTTCAAGAAGTTTGAGTCAAGTAAAGACAAGCCCACAAGAAAAGGGATTCAATGCTTCAAATGTGGAGGTTTCGGACACATCTCCACGAATTGTGGAAATTTAAAGAACAAGAAGAAAGGAAAGGCCATGGCCGCCACGTGGAGCGATGGTGATGACTTAGAAGAAGAAGGAGAATCCTCGGATGATGAGGATCATGTGGCAAACTTTATTGCCTTCGTATCTTCTCTCAAGAGTAAGGAAGCAATAGATGATGAAGAGGTAGAGAAACAAAGTGAAGATGACTCTAGCAATGGTGACTCTTCATCTCATTCAACAAATATGGATGTAGGAGGAATGGATCTTGAAGGCTTCATTGAGCATTTTCAAAGCTCAAGATTAAAGATGAAGAAAGAGATTCAAAGGCTAAAAGGAGAGAATCTCAAGCTATCTACAGAAGCTACTCACTTAAATAAAGAAGTGAAGATAGCCAAAAAGAATGAGGATTTGATGGAAAAGGAGCTTGAAGAAGCTAGAGAGATCATTGCTAAGATGACTTCAAGCACGAAGAAACTTGACCACATGTTAGGAGTTGGCAAGAGGCCAAGTGATAAGAAAGGTCTTGGCTATGAAGATGACAAGGAGACCTCATCCTCAAGCAAAACTGTGTTTGTCAAGAGCTTGGATAACAAAGAGCCTTCACCTCCACAACATCCTACGAAGAAGATTGAACTAGGAGAGTGCTCTAAGGATTCCCAAGTCAAGGTGGCACAAGGGAAATAAGCTCCAGCTCAACCAACAAGGGTTCAACAAGCAAGCTTTCCTCAACCCAAATATCACCAAGCTAAGAAGCAATTCATGCAATCTCAACCAAGGAAGCAATCTATTCCAACTCAACAACAAAGAAGGAGAGAACCAATCCAACACCAAAGGCAAGCTCAAATGCATGGGAAAGCCCTTTTGTATTTACAAGGGCATGTTATCTCTTCTTATTTCATTCCCACTTGTCATTTTTGTGGTGTTGATGGTCACATTAGACCTAATTGCTTCAAATACATTGAAATGTGTAGAATCAAGAGCATGATTGAATGAAATAGAGCTAGAGCCAAAATGCATGTTCCTAGGAGATCTAGAGCCAATTTGCATGATCCTAGGAAATCTAGAGCCAATACGACTAATACCACTAGGAATGAGAACATTTCACCTAGGTGGATTAGAAGAGATGACTATTTTTGCTATGTGGCTCAAATCGCCTTGAAGGCAAATGCCTCTAACACTTGGTATTTGGATAGTGGGTGTTCTAGGCATATGATGGGGAACAAGAGTTTCTTTAAATCCCTTGTCTTGGAGAATGGAGGATTTGTCACCTTTGGTGATTGATCTAGAAAGAAAGTCATAGGGAAAGGAACAATTTCCATTCTCGATTTACCCTCCTTGTCCAATGCTTTACTTGTTGATGGCTTGCAAGCCAATCTTATAAGTATTTCTCATCTTAATGATGATGGACTCTCCGTCTTGTTTAACAAAAATGATTGCTCTATTTTAATGCCCAATGGACAAACCTTACTAAAAGGAAAGAGATCAAGTGACAATTGCTATTGTCTTGAAGCTAGTGCTATCTCTTGCAATATGTCCAAGTGTGAGGAAGTTGAGTTGTGGCATCAAATACTTGGCCACATGAACTATCGAGATTTGAGGATCTTAGATAAGTTCAAGGTTGTGCGTGGCCTCCCTAAGCTTGGGAAGAAAGTCGATGGCGTTTGTGGATCTTGTCAACAAGGGAAACAAACCAAAAGTATACACAAGAAAGGCAAGTATCTCGCTACTAAGGAGCCATTAGAGCTTCTACATATGGACCTTATGGGTCCCATGCAAACCGAGAGTCTCGGTGGCAAGAGATACATTTTTGTTTATGTTGATGATTTCTCTATATTTACATGGACATATTTTCTTTTAGAAAAATCTGAAACATTTGAAAATTTTAAAATGCTTTGCACTAAAATTCAAAATGAAAAGAACTCACACATTAAAAGCATTAAAAGGATTAGGAGTGACCATGGGAGGGAATTTGAAAATGCTTGTTTTGAAAGCTATTGCAATAGCTTAGGCATTTCCCATGAGTTTTTGGCTCCTAGAACTCCTCAAGAAAATGGGGTTGTTGAGAGGAAGAATAGGGTCCTTCAAGAGATGGCCCGTGTGATGTTGCTTGACAACAATGTCCCTAGGAACCTTTGGGCCGAGGCCGTCAATACGGCTTGCTACATAGGAAATAGAGTCTTCCTATGGCCCGGTACTAGGCAAACCTCCTATGAATTATTAAAGGGTAGGAAGCCAAATGTTAGCTACTTCCACTCATTTGGGAGCAAATGCTACATTCTAAATGACCGAGATCAACGTGGCAAGTTTGATGCCAAGAGTGATGAGGGGATTTTCATTGGCTATGCCCTTAATAGTAAGGCCTATAGAGTTTTCAATTTAAAAACTCGGAGTGTCATGGAATCATCTAATGTTGTCATAGAAGATTGTAGGCCTAAGACTAGAGACCATGATGAGGAGGTCATTGTGCTTGATGATTCTTCTTTGGAGAAGAATGGTGAGACTTCAATTGATGTGAAGTCAAGTTTTGATGAAGAGGTCATTCAACCTCTTAATAGAGATCCATCATTGGACTCTAAAGAACCCGCTCCATGGGTTAGACATCTCCACAACAAGAATGACATTCTTGGAGATATGAATGAGGGTGTTAGGACTAGGCGTCAAATAGCTAATCAAATTAGCTATACTTGTTACACCTCTCAAATTGAACCCAAAAAGGTTGATGAAGCCTTGAATGATGAGTTTTGGGTTCTTGCCATGCAAGAAGAGCTAAACCAATTTGAAAGAAATGAGGTTTGGACTCTTGTTCCTAGACCCAAGGATACTAATGTCATAGGCACCAAATGGGTATATAGGAACAAGTAGGATGAGAATGGCAACATTGTGCGCAACAAGGCTAGACTTGTAGCACAAGGATACTCTCAAATTGAGGGTATTGACTTTGAGGAGACTTTTGCTCCGGTTGCCCGTCTTGAGTCCATAAGGCTTCTTTTATCCATATCATGTGTGCACAAGTTCAAATTGCATCAAATGGATGTTAAGAGTGCCTTTCTCAATGGTTTCTTGCATGAGGAAGTGTTTGTTGAGCAACCCAAGGGGTTTGTGGATCCACACCATCCCAATCATGTCTATCGCCTCAAGAAGGCTTTATATGGGTTGAAACAAGCACCTAGGGCTTGGTATGAGCGCCTCACTCAATTTTTTGTTGAAAATGACTACACTAGGGGTAGTGTTGATAAAACTTTATTCATCAAGAGAAACAAAAATGAGCTTTTCATAGCTCAAATTTATGTTAATGATATTGTTTTTGGCTCCACCAACAAATCCAAAGTCTAACAATTTGTTGATGTCATGTCTCATGAGTTTGAGATGAGTCTTGTTGGAGAGCTAAATTACTTCCTATGTTTGCAAATCAAGCAATTGCATGATAGGATTTTCATATCCCAAGCTACGTATGCTAAGAACCTAATGAAGAAGTTTGGCCCTGAGAATGCCAAACATTGTGACACACCCATGAGTACCATCTTGAAACTAAGCAAGGATGCTAGTGGCAAGAGTGTGGAACAAAGTCTTTATCGTGGCATGAATGGTAGCTTGCTTTACTTGACCGCAAGTAGGCCCGATATAGCCTTTAGTGTGGCTGTGTATGCTAGGTACCAAACGGATCCCAAGGAATCCCATCTCTCCTCAGTGAAGAGAATCATTCGATATGTGAATGGGACATCCAACTATGGGATATGGTACTCTTTCGACACTAATGCTAGCTTAGTTGGCTTTAGTGATGCAGATTGGGCAGGAAATTGTGATGATAGGAAGAGTACATCGGGCGGTTGCTTCTTCCTAGGCAACAACTTGGTCTCATGGTTTTGCAAGAAGCAAAATTCCATCTCTCTATCCACAGCTGAAGCGGAATACATAGCCGCCGGGAGTGCTTGCACACAACTCCTTTGGATGAAGCAAATGCTTGTGGATTATGTCTTTGATCATGGTATTCTAACCCTTTATTGTGATAACATGAGTGTAATTAACATTTTAAAGAATCTGGTTCAGCACTCTAGGACAAAGCATATAGACATTAGACATCATTTCATTAGAGAACTAGTTGAAAACAAATGCATTACACTTGAGCATGTGGGCACTAATGATCAACTAGCGGATTTATTTACAAAGCCTTTAGACTCAACTAGGTTCAAGTCACTTAGTAGGTCTATTGGAATTTGTCATATGCCTTGATGAGTTTTGGTGATTGACCCCTTATGGGGAGCTCAAGCAAAGAGAGCAACCTTGTATTTTGAAATAAGCAAAAACTTGATCAACTTTATGCTTCTTTATTAATTGCTTGAGTATTTTTGGTTGTGCTTATATATATTCTTATATGGTTTTTTATTCAATAAGTGTGCCTTGCTTGGTTTGTAATCCATGTCACCTCTATGTTCAAACATGAATTTTTGTATTAGGAGAATTGATTGGGAAGTACATTTGAATGACCTAAAGTTTATCTCAATGACATGTGACTTGATTTTGACATGCTAAACTATTATGCATGAATTGTGTGTGCAAATGTGTGTGTAAGCACCTTGACAAAGCTAAACTCAATAAGGAACTTGTGTCCATGCAATAAATAAGGATGTCTCATCCAATTTAGCTTTGGGTCTTCTCTTAATGGTTGAACAAGACAACAACCAATAAGGATTCTATATCCATTCAATTAATAAGGATTTTATATCCATGTCTTGATTGACCATTAAGGATTGACATGGTTGCTTGTGTGTGCTCAAAAATTTAAATGCTATATCTTGTTTAATTATGGCAAAAGGGTGCAAATTGGTTTGAATTCCTTTGGAACTCTTTTGATATTCTCTTTGCCAAATACCATTTGCTTGAACTATGATGTTACATGTCTTACATCCAAAGCAACTAAGTCACACATTTTCTTCTTAAGAATAAACCCTCAATGATTCTCTCTCAATTAATTAAGTTGCATAAAGTTGTTGTATATGATTATGCACTTATCTTGCAAATAACTCTCTTTGCTAAAGTGACCCGGTTAGGGAATACTCTTTTGCCTCTCTCATTCCAAAAAAAGGGAGTAATGTGGTTTATTTAAGGGGGTTGCATTTTTGGGGGGATTGTCCCATTGAGAGGGGAGTTAACCTATTTAGGGGGAGCATTTGCATGTTGCATGTTGCATGTTGCAGCTTTCTTTTATTATGCAAATTGCTTTTATTCATTGTCTCTCTTGATCACCTCACATACACTTGTCTTGGAAAGTGTAGTCTTATTGTTTTGCAGGGAAGGTGGCTATTCTACAAGAGCTTGAAGTTTTGAAGACCTAGTATCTAGGTAACTATTTGAAATGTAGAATATGTTTTTGTTGACCTCTAGTTTTTTTTTTTTGTGAGGATGATTTGTAAGTGGTGGTTTTGTCACAAAAAGCCAAACGGGGAGATTGTAAGTTCCTCATATTTTGATTGGCTTATTTCGTTGACAAACCACATTGGGGATTATTTTTGTAAGGGTAAATTAGGCCTCTTGAGTGTGATCAAGCTTCAAGGACATCATCTCTTTCAAGAGCACTTCAAAGGTATCTCACTTGTTTAACTTTCCTTGAAGAGATCTAGTTGCACACACTCACTTGCATGCATTATGTTCTTATCTTCATGTAATTGAATGATGCTTTGTATGCCACTTTTCACACTCCACACTTGCACTTTTTGCACATCACTTAGTGTGTTGAGTTTACCCCGAAAAAGAGAATTTCTTCTCTCACCGCTGCCTAGACCGCATGGCAAGACATGCTTACACCGCGGCATTTAGAGCGGTATACCTCAGTAGGGTCATGCTTCCTGTACCACTTCTTGTACACTTGCACGCATAGCAATCCAAGTCGCGGTGTTGTCCGGTAGGCCTCTGTTGCCCATACCGCAGCCTGTGCACTTGCATGCACAGCGCCCTACACCGCGTTGTTGTCCAGACGGTGCACTACTGTGTGTACCGCGGTCTGGACACTTGCCTGCGACGCGGTCCATCAAGCGGTATTGACGGGTTTATGTGCCTTATGTTCAAAACGACGCAGTTTTGACTAGGGCTCCCATATATATATTCTCTCTTCTTCCTTGCTCGTTTTGGTGAGTTCAAGAAGCCATTTTTGAGAGGCCAAGCTTCCTTTAGAGAGAGAAACTCCCAAGAACTCATCTTTACTCAACCAAACACAAATCCATGTGCATCTAACATCTTACAAGCATCATCTCATCATGGATTCTTCTTGCTTTCATTGACTAGGTAATTTGAACATGCCATAAATCTCATTGTATTTATTTATGCTCTTGTTTGCCTAGGGCTAGCTCTTTTATATGATTTTATTGCATATCTTTATGTTTATTGGCACTTATAACATGTGTGAGTTGTTGTTTGTTTGTTGAGAGCTTTGTTCATTGATAGCTAGCATTTAGGACGATTTTACCCTTCTAGCTAAATCTTCATGCATTTGCATTTAGATATTGATATCTAGGATTTGCATTCATTGACATCTTTAAATCCTTAGATAAGCATTTAGTGTTGCCTAGCATTAATTGCATGTTTGAATATCTTTTACATATTCACATAGGTTGTTTAACCTCTTCATTGATTGTTAAGCTTTATGACTAAGTGGGTCTATTAAAGGATCGTTGGGTAGAGTGAAAGGATTAGTGACCAAGTAGGTGTGACTTGAGGTCAACCTAGGTTGTAAACTTTTGTTCAAATAGTGGATTTGAGGACCGTATGTGGCTAGAAGGAAAGCCCGTGAGTTTTGCCCAGTTGGAGGGTTTCTCACGTAAATCAATCCTTGTGTTTTTATTGTTTTCCGCACATTTATATTGGATTAATTAATTGCTAATATGGGGTAGGACTATTAAAATTGATTAAGTCAAAAAGTTGGTAATAAATCAACTAAAACCTATTCACCCCCCCCCCCCCCCCCTCTAGGTTGTATTAGACACACTTTGTGTATTTTCACCTACCAATCCCGACAACACTTGCTTCTTCACTCGACTCCTGGTCGACATCAACCAGAGTCTCGGGATTGTTCTCAAAGCCCTTCATGATTGCAATGTTTCGATTGGAACGACGACGTTGAATAGGAACTTCATCCCTACTGTCGCTACTATCGCGTGCTCTTTTTCTACGGGCGAGGCTCCCGCTGGCCACCGCGTCACCATCGAACAATCGCTCGATACTATCGCCATCAGGTGAAGACATGATGACAGTCTCGAAAACTGATTTCTTAAGAAAAAAGGGGGAAGTTGAAGATTGAAGCTAGGTTTTCTTTTTGCTAGAAACTCTTAAATCAGGAAGTTTTTGCTTAAATGAACCTAATGTGAAGCACCAGAGTTTATATAGAGATGGCTACTTGTAACGAGCAGAAAAGATAATCAATGTTGTACTAAAATCGGCGATGTGGAGGGAACGGTTTCGAGAAACGTGCGCCCTAAAAAAATTTCCTTTTTTTGAATTTGGCCTACCCTGGTCAGCCATGTGGAATTTTCATTTAAATCAGTGTGCAAAGAGAAGATTCCCTCCTATGAGGCATTGCAAAAAATTCTCCAAGTGCTATCTATCCTGACTTCAACCCCAACCTGATACCGGTGTTCAAGTCAGGGGGGACTTCTGTTAACAGGTTTTTCTGGCAAGAGACCAAGGGAGAATTTTCCAATAGGGACCTACCCAAGAAGACTCATCCATATACTCCAAGAAGTCAGCGAGATCGGTACCACTACCTAGATGGGACCGATATCCAACGAGGTTGGAACCTTGACTATACGTCTATCAAGATAGGACATCGGCTCTAAAAGCTTGTACCTCATCCTACTGAAGCTCCTGATACCGGCTCGAGACCAATACGATGATAACTTGCATCCCGTAAGGATCTCGAAATCAATCAAGGTGCCTGGTACATCGATACCTACCTCGATACCACCTTGGTACTACCCCGATATTTACCTTGGTGTCACCTCGACTCCCACCTGGTACTTAGTATGCCTATCCCGAGCTCCTCCAAGGCTAGTACCCTACCTTCCAGGTAGTACGATAGGGAGCACGAAGACACAAGCACCCTTCTAGCAGGACATAGAACAAGCTCATCAAAATGAGGTACAAGATTTACACTCCATCGCCACCAAGCTCCAACGAAGAAGGAAAGTTGACTCCATCACCAAAATAAAGCGCCATTAATGACCCAATGATCAACCGAATCAGAATTTGAATTCGCCATTGATTAACGGGATCAAATCTCGTGCCTTCAGCTCCACTCAAATGAATTTCAACGCCTAAAATAGGATTCTCAATGATATTCATTATGACAACCGGATTTCGAGAGGATTTTTTAGAATACTACATATACGGTATTGAAAGACAAAGAGAAAGGGAGGGCATTGCTTCAAGGATTCTTGATCGCCATAACGAGAGAGACTCTGGGAGAATTATCTCTGAAATTCCCCGAAGCCAGTGAGAGTTCATTGACAATCACTGGTGGAAAATATCCACTTATCGACACGAACGCTTTCTCCATCTCCATCCTGTGTAAAAGAGTGAAAATAGAGAGAAGAGTGTATGTATACTTATTGTAATTCTTTTATAGTGATTTATTAAATAAAACAGTGTTCTTTTACATCTCCCGGTCCCTTGTTTTCTTTCTTCATCACTTGATCTCTTGTTCCTGATCACAGAAAGGGACCCCGGTACCGAAGGTACCTACCCCGCTACTGCAACCGATAGTGGGCGAGGGTGTTAACTGAGATTTTCATCCCGAGTGAATTTTTCCATTAACAATATTGATTACAATTTCCTGAGTTTACATATTGTATGTATTAGTTCTGGAAAAATAATTACTATCTCAAGTTCACTGGTTCCAAAATTTTTAAAACCTATTTCCGCTGCGTTACTAGGGAACGGGGTTCCAACAATTGGTATCAAAGCCAATTTTTTTTCGGAACAGGAAATTGTTTTTGATGCTTCTGAATGTATGATTATGAAGGCACTGTTTAAATTGAATGTATGCTGTTTTTGTATGTATATTAAATTTGTTAATTTACAAAAACATGATTGATCGTTAATTATATGGTACTGTGGATTTAGGTTCATGGGTTGTATTATATATATATATATATATTTTTTTTCTGTTATTGTATTGTAAAAAAAAAAATGTAACCTATATGGAAGATCTGGAAAAATTGCGACGAACGATTCATGAGATGAATCGGAGTAACCTGAAGAGACTAAAAGATTTCTTAAGTTATAAGAAAACACCTCAAGAAGTTGAGGATATGAGACTTGTACCCTATGCATCAGCTGTAGGTAGTCTCATGTATGCTATATTATGCACGAGACCAGACATCTGTTATGCAGTGGGAGTAGTCAGTAGATACAAGTCTAACCCAGGATTTGATCATTGGGTTGCTGTTAAGACCATTCTCAAGTATCTTAGGAGAACGAGAAACTATATGCTAGTGTATTCCGGACAGGATTTGATCCCGTTTGGATAAACGTATTCTGATTTTCAGTCAGACAGGGATTCTAGGAAATCCACGTCTAGATCAGTTTTCACCTTTGGTGGTGAAGCCACCGTATGGAGAAGTATTAATCAATCTTGCATTGCAGACTCCACCATGGAAGCCGAATATGTAGCCGCTAGGGAAGCTGCTAAAGTGGCAATTTGGCTCCGTAAGTTCCTGAGTGATCTGGAAGTTGTTCTTGATCTGGATAAGCCCATCACACTTTATTGTGATAACAGTGGTGCTGTGGCTAATTCCAAAGAACCAAGAAGCCATAAGAGAGGGAAGTATATAGAGAGAAATTATCATCTCATTAGAGAGATAGTGCAGAGAGGAGATGTGATCGTCACCAAGATAGCCTCACAAGATAATCATGCTGATCCATTTACGAAGACCTTACCGTCTAAAGTGTTTTCGGGTCACCTAGATGGTCTAGGGTTACGAAACATGCCTCACGTGCTTTAGTACAAGTGGGAGATTGTTGGGGTTTATGCCCTAAAGATGTGATTTGTAAATGGATTTATGAAATAAATAAAAAGAAAAGTTCAATTCATTCTTGTTGTATTGTTTATTTTATAACTTGTGCATATATTAACATCCTAGATTGTTGGATGTAATCTCAAATTGTGTATATGAGTGTCATATATAGATGGATACAGTAATAGACATGAAATCTAAAGAGTCCATAGATAGCAAATAAAGCTGGGTACTCTGTTTGTGGTTAATCTATAGTTGCGGTCCATTCCATAATGTTCGGTGATTCTATCCTGAATCATTCATATTAGATATGGGAATGGAGGCACCTTGTATGATGTGATCATATAGGACTGGGCCATGATCTATATGAATCTCTCACCAAGATCCGTTTACTAATGAGATTCATATATATATATATATATATATATATTATCAACTAATGATGGCTATATGTGGGCGATCTTAATCCGGAGTGTCTTATCGACTCCTTCAGGTTAGATCGTGGTTTTTGATAAACCATGGGTGAGGTCGAATGCAGGTCCTGATCAATATGCTCCGTATGTTGGGATTGCAGTTTGGCTTGTGGGTGGAAAGGTTTGTACACAATAATGGAATCCACTCCTTTTTGTGAGAAGTAGATGGTAGTTCCCTTAAGGGTTGATTCGGGGCTTGGACAATATGAACGCTCTCCTAATTCCGTGAGAGAATAGGATTTATTGTCCATTAGAGAATCAATGGTACTTAAAGGATATATGTAATAAGAGGGGTATAACGGACATAATGACCCAGCTCTAATTATGAACTACTATGGAGGATCACACCATGTGTAATATCTATATCGATGGACACCGAATTGTATCTGTCTATGTAAAAGTGTATGTAGTTGAGAGTGTACAACTTCGGGTTTTTAATGGAACAACACTGGAGTTAATAATCAAGGAATATTAATTAAAGAGTTTAATTAATGATACTAAGGATTATTGGATCTCAAAATACTCTAGGATCATTAGGTCCCCTTGCTAGCTCGATCGATTTAGGTAACAAGGGTCACGGTTAATTGATTGGATTGTCCAATTAATTGTGTTACGAAAGTGACACGTATTTATCAAGGAATTAATTGAATAATGAGATTATTTAATTAATGAATAATGATGATTAAATAAATTAAATAATAAGATTATTTAATTATGTTTTTAATCACTAAATAGAGGGTGATAGTTGATATTTGATTTTAATTAGAAAATATAATATGATTATTTTATTTTATTAAATTAAATATTTGAAATTGAATTTAACATGCTTAAATTCAAAATAAATATTTAATTATCTTTTAAAATAAATGATATGAGATATCATTTTAAAAGATTTAGTTTTAAAATTGAAAAGATATCAAATTTAGAGTTTTAGTTCTAATAATATATATATGAGATATATATTTTGATAACAAAAAGATAGCACACACGCATGACATGTAATTCAATTTGTATGGGATACAAATTGTTGTGTGTGAATCAAGAGAAAAAAAAAAGTTAAAAAGAAAAAACGCAGCAATGTTTGAAAGATTATCAAGTGCTGTGCGTGAGAAACAAAAAGAGAAAAAGGCAATTGGTGCTGTGCTACACTATTTGAAAAATGAAATAATAATAATAATATATTTTTCTTTTAAAGAACAAGAGTTGTTTAAGGAATTTTTCTCTTGGAAGAAATATTTTCTTCTTCTTTTCTCTACATCCATTCAAGTTCTTGAGACCGTGACGCATCCACACTCAGTTATCAGTCCCGAGATATAGCAAGGAAGATCAGTGGTACAGACCTGGAGCATATCGTAAAGTGAAGGAGCCTCCAAACATTGGTAAGGTTCTAAATTTATATATATATATATATTGAAATTTCCAGAGTTTACATATAGTATGTAATAGTTCAGGAAAAATAATTACAATCTTAAGTTCACTGGTTCAAAAATGTTTAAAACCTATTTCCGCTGCGTTACCAGTGAACAGGGTTCTAAAACCAGAGCCATATTTCAGTTGCTGGGGACTTCTAGGATCCCAAGCATGCCTCTGGACCATTATCACATCGGTGGCTCCCTACCTCTCGTACCAGGCCTCTCAACGTCTTAGTGAGCCACCGAAGTCCCGATCCTTTCGGGGACAGCCCATAAGCTTTCTTCTATTGTTGAGGCCTCCTACATGCCTAAGCAAGCCTCTAGAGCAGCAGCCCCGCTGTTAGACCTAGTGGCTCTGATCGAGCCAAAAATGCCATACATTTTGGCTCTCATATCCTTTCTCTTTGTTTTGTTCTTGACCGCTTTTATGTGCATTTATGGCTCTTTTGGGCGTTATTGCAGGCATTAGGTAAAAAGGCATGAAGGGGGCAAAAAGGACTAATTGGTGCACAAAAGAGATGAAGAAGGCAATAATGCACGAGTAGAACACCCATGCACTACCCGTTCATCGAAAGATGGAATTTGGAAAGATCTTAGTGCATGGGTAACTACACGGGTAACAAATGGGATACGAGAATAAAAAGGAGGGAAATAGAAAAGACCCATATTTACATGTGAATCACATCAATCCCTTAATGGGATTTAACTACTCATAAAAAATGGAATACAAGAATAAAAAGGAGGGAAATAGAAAGGACCCATGTAGAACCTTCTTTCTTCAAGCACAAATCCACCTCCAATGTCCTTGTGAGTAGCAATTGATGAAGATGATGATGGGTTTTTGGTGTAGGATTGAGAGAGAAATGTTTTTGAGATTTAGAGAGAGAAAGAATGAATGGAATGGGTGTATGGTCGTGGGTCTCTCTTTTGAAAAATCAGATATGAAACTATTTATACTTCCTTCAAAAGTTAGGCCAAAATGCTGATGTGGCGAGCTGAGAATCCCGTATAGCACGAGTATAGCACGGGTAAAGTACCCATGTATTTACCCATGCAATCTTCATTTCCTTCCTGAGTTGTGCAATGTGCATGGGTTAGTGCACGGGTAGGTGACCAGTGTATTACCCGTGCAGTTGATCTTCACCCGAGCCTTTGCTCCGTGGTCTGGTGGATTACACGGGTGTTACCCGTGCAGTTATCCGTGCACTGAGATCTTCCCAAATTCCATCTTTCAGTGCACGGGTGATTGCACGAGTAGTACACGGGTGTTCTACCCGTGCACTCTTGCCTTCTTCATCTCTTTTGTGCACCAATTAGTTCTTTTTGCCTCCCTTCAAGCCTTTTTACCTAATGCCTGCAATAACGCCCAAAAGAGCCATAAATATGCATAAAAACGCTCAAGAACAAAATAGAGAGAAAGAAAATGAGGGCCAAAATGTATGACATTTTCGGCTCGATCAGGCTCCCTACTTATTGTACTGGGCTGGTCAAAGCCTAAGTGAGCCATTGTTGTCCCGATTCATTTCAGGGGGGTCCAGAGCTTCATTTCAATTGTTAGGGACTTCTAAGATCCTAAGCATGCCTCTGGACCAGTACCAGACAGATGGCCCCTCTCCATTTGTACCGGGTCATTCAACGCCCTAACGAGCCACTGATGTCCTGATCCATTCAGGGAGAGCCAGAGGCTTCCTATTCTTACTAAGACCTTGTACATGCCTATGCAAGCCACTGAAGCAGCAGTGCCACTGCAAGACTAGTGGATCCTCACTCCTCGTACCGGGGCAGTCAATGCCCAAGTGAGCCACTACGGTTCTGGATCTTTCCAGGATGTTCTAGAGCCGTATTTCAGTTGTTGGGGACTTCTAGGATCCCAAGCATGCCTCTAGACCAGTATCACACCAGTGGCTTCCTACCTCTCGTACTGGGCCCCTCAATACCCTAGTGAGCCACCGAAGTCCGGATCCGTTCGGGGAGAGCCCAAAGGCTTCCTACTCTTACTAAGGCCTCGTACATGCCTATGCAAACCTCAAGAGCAGCAACGCCACTGCAAGACCAGTGGATCCTCACTCCTTGTACTAGGTAGGTCAATGCCCATGTGAGCCACTGCAGTTTTGGATCTTTCCAGGATGGTCTAGAGCCATATTTCAGTTGTTAGGGGACTTCTAGGATCCAAAGCATGCCTCTGGACCAGTATCACACCGGTGGCTCCCTACCTCACGTACCAGGCCCCTCAATGCCCTAGTGAGCCACTGAAGTCCCAATCCGTTCGGGGAGAGCCAAGAGGCTTCCTACTCTAACTGAGGCTTCGTATATGCGTATGCAAGCCTCTGGAGTAGTAGCGCCGCTGTAAGACCAGTTGGTCCTCACTCATTGTACCGGGGCAGGTCAATGCCAAGTGAGCCATTGCGGTTACGGATCTTTCCATGATGGTCTCGAGCCATATTTCAGTTGCTGGGGACTTATAGGATCCCAAGCATGCCTCTGGACCAGTAAAACACCAGTGGCTCCCTACCTCTTGTACCGGGCCCCTCAATTCCCTAGTGAGCCACCGAAGTCCCGATCTATTCGGGGAGAGCCCATAGGCTTTCTACTCTTGTTGAGGCCTCCTACATGCCTATGCAAGCCTCTAGAGCAGCAGCACCGCTGCAAGACAAGTGGATCCTCACTCCTTGTACCAGGGCGGTCAATGCCCAAGTGAGCCACTGCAGTTTTGGATCTTTCCAGGATGGTCCAGAGCCATATTTCAGCTGTTGGGGACTTCTAGGATCCCAAGCATGCCTCTGGACAAGTATCGCACCGGTGGCTCCCTACCTCACTTACCGGGCCCCTCAATGCCCTAGTGAACCACCGAAGTCCCAATCCGTTCGGGGAGAGCCAAGAGGCTTTCTACTCTTATTGAGGCCTCCTACATGCCTAAACAAGCCGCTGGAGCAGTAGCCCCGCTGTAAGACCTAGTGGCTCCCTACTTATTTTACAGGGCCAGACAATGCCGAAGTGAACCACTGTGGTCCCGATTCACTCCTAGGGGGTCCAGCGCTTCATTTCAGTTTCTAGAGACTTCTAGGATCCCAAGCAAGCCTCTAGATCAGTACCAGACCGGTGGCTCCCCTCCATTTGTACCGAGACATTCAACGCCCTGACAAGCCACTAATGTCTGGTTCCCTTCGGGGAGAGCCCAGAGGCTCTTACTATTACTGAGGCCTCTTACATGCCTATGCAAACCTTTAGAGCAGTAGCACAGCTGCAAGACCAATGGCTCCTTACTCCTTATACCTGGCCAGTCAACGCCCAAGTGAGCCACTGCGATTCTGGATCTTTCCTGAATGGTCCAGAGCCATATTTTAGTTGCTGGGAACTTCTAGGATCCTAAGCATGCCTCTGGACAAGTATCACACTGGTGGCTCCTAACCTCTCATACCGGGCCCCTCAATGCCCTAGCGAGCCACCAAAGTCCCGATCCGTTTGGGGAGAGCCCAAAGGCTTTCTACTCTTACTGAGGCCTCCTACATGCCTAAGCAAGCCTTTAGAGCAGCAGCATCACTGCAAGACCTAGTAGCTCCCTGCTTATTGTATCAGGCCGGTCAACAACTTAGTGAGCCACTGTGGTCCTGATTCATTCCAGGAGGGTCCAGAGCTTCATTTCAGTTACTGGGGACTTCTAGGATCCCAAACTTGCCTCTGGACCAGTACCAGATCGGTGGCTACTCTCCATCTGTACCTAGCCATTCAATGGCCTAGCAAACCACCGAAGTCCCGATCTGTTCAAGGAGAGCCCAGAGGCTTTCTACTCTTGCTGAGGCCTCCTACATGCCTAAGCAAGCCTCTAGAGCAGTAGCCCCACTGCAATACCTAGTGGCTCCTTGCTTATTGTACCGAGCAGGTCAACGCCCAAATGAGCCACTGTGGTCCCAATTTATTCCAGGAGGGTCCAGAGCTTCATTTCAGTTACTGAGGACTTCAAGGATCCCAAGCATGCCTCTGGACCAGTATTGTTGGGGTTTATGCCCTAAAGATGTATTTTGTAAATGGATTTATGAAATAAATAAAAAGAAAAGTTCAATTCATTCTTGTTATGTTGTTTATTTTATAACTTATGCATATATTAACATCCTGGATTGCCGGATGTAATCTCAAACTGTGTATATAAGTATCATATGTGGATGGATACAGTAAGAGACGTGCAATCTAAAGAGTCCATAGATAGCAAATAAAGCTGGGTACTTTATTTGTAGTTAATCTATAGCTGCGGTCCATTCCGTAATGTATGGTAATTCTATCCTGAATCATTCATATGAGATATGGGAATGGAGGCACCTTGTATGATGTGATCATATAGGGCTGGGCCATGATCTATATGAATCTCTCACCAAGATCCGTTTACTGATGAGATTCATATATATCAACTAATGATGGCTATATATGGGTGATCTTAATCCTGAGTGTCTTATCGACTCCTTCAGGTTAGATCGTGGTCTTTGATATACCATGGGTGAGGTCAGATACAGTTCCTGATCAATATACTGCGTATGTTGGGATTACGGTTTGGCTTATGGCTGGGAAGGTATGTACACAATAGTGGAATCCACTCATTCTTGTGAGAAATAGATAGTAGTTCCCTTAAGGGTTGATTCGGGGCTTGGACAATATGAGCGCTCTCCTAATTCCGTGAGGAAATAGGATTTATTGTTCATTAGAGAATCAACGGTACTTAAAGGATATATGTAATAAGAGGGGTATAACGGACATTATGACCCAGCTCTAATTATGAACTACTGTGGAGGATCACACCATGTGTAATAGCTATATCGATGGACACCGAGTTGTATCGGTCTGTGTAAAAATGTCTGCAGTTGAGAGAGTGCAGCTTCGGGTTTTTAGTGGAATAACACCGAAGTTAATAATCAAGGAATATTAATTAAAGAGTTTAATTAATAATTCTAAGGATTATTGGAGCTCAAAATACTGTAGGTCCATTAGGTCCCCTTGCTAGCCCGATCGATTTAGGTAACAAGGGTCACGGTTAATTAATTGGATTGTCCAATTAATTGTGTTACGAAAGTGACACGTATTTATTCGGGAAATAATTGAATAATGAGATTATTTAATTAATGAATAATGGTGATTAAATAAATTAAATAATAAGATTATTTAATTTTGTTATTAATCACTAAATGGAGCATGTTAGTTGATATTTGATTTTAAATAGAATAAGGTAATATGATTATTTTATTTTATTAAATTAAATATTTGAAATTGAATTTAAAATGTTTAAATTCGAAATAAATATTTAATTATCTTTTAAAATGTAAAGAGATCAATTAAAGAGTTTTAGTTATAATAATATATATATGATATATATTGATAACAAAAATATAGCACACAAAGGATATATACAAGTGTTTGTATATGATATAAACTCATACTGTGTGTAACACAAAAATGAGAAACAAGAGAGATAGTGTGCGGGTGATTAAAGGAAATAAAAGAGAAAAACAAAAAAAGGGTTTTTATTGTTTTATAAAACCTAACCTGATATATATATCAAGTGCATGAGATATATATATTGGTAAAACGAGATACCTGGTGGTTTTTAAGAAGAAGAAAAAATTGCATTAGATAAAATTAGAATATTCGTGAGAAAAATATTGATTCAACGCAAATCAGGTGCACAATATATATATATATATATATATATTAACTAGAATTGTTCTAGTTTTATTATTCTCTTGGAAGAAATTGTTTCTTCTTCATTCTCTCTACATCCTCCTAAGTTGCTGAGTACGTGACGCGCCCACATGCAGTTACCAGTCCCGGGATATAGCGAGGAAGATCAGTGGTACAGACCAGGAGCATATCGTAAAGTAAAGGAGCCTCAAAACGTTGGTAAGGTTCTAAATTTTCTTTTAATATATTGATTACAATATCCTGTGTTTACATATTGTATGTATTAGTTCCGAAAAAAGAATTGCGATCCTAAGTTCACTGGTCCCAGATCGTTTATGATCTGTATAAAAAAATTTAAAACCTATTTCCGCTGCGTTACCAGTGAACGGGGTTCCAACATATCACACATGTGGCTCCCTACCTCTCGTACCGGGCCCCTCGATGCCCTAGTGAGCCACCGAAGTCCTGATCCGTTCAGGGAGAGCCCAGAGGCTTCCTACTCTTACTGAGGCCTTCTACATGCCTATGCAAGCCTCTGGAGTAGCAGCACCGCTGCAGGTCTAGTTACTCCTCACTCCTTATACCAGGTCGGTCAGCGCCCAAGTGAGACACTGCCAACCTGATCTTTCTAGGATGGTTTAGAGTCATATTTCTTTTGCTGGGGTCTTCTAAGAGCCCAAGCATGCATCTGGATCTTTATCACACTGGTGGCTTTCTACCTCTCGTGTCAGACCCCTCAACGCCTTTGTGAGCCATCGAAGTCCCGATCTGTTCGAGGAGAGCCCAAAGGCTTCCTACATTTTGTCAGGCCTCCTACATGCCTAAGCAAGCCTCTGGAGCAGCACCACAGCTGCAAGACCACTGGTTCCTCACTTATTGTATTAGGCCCCTCATAGCGCCCATGTGAGCTACCTAGGTCCAGACTCGTTTTACCGAAGTCCAGTGCCTCATTTCAGTTGCTAAGGCCTTCTGCATGCCTAAGCAGACCTCTGGAG
The DNA here is from genome assembly GCA_033220585.1 of Dipteronia sinensis. Lineage (NCBI taxonomy): Eukaryota > Viridiplantae > Streptophyta > Magnoliopsida > Sapindales > Sapindaceae > Dipteronia > Dipteronia sinensis. The sequence continues at coordinate 37,118,248 of CM065637.1, forward strand.
CAGCAGCATAGCTGCAAGACTAGTGGTTCCTGACTTTTTATACCGAAATACCCAACGCCCCATCGAGCTACCGAAGTCCAGGTTCGTTCAAGCAGAATCTTGAGCCTCATTACTATTTCTGAAGACTCCTAATTATTCCAAGCAGGCTCCTAAACTTGTTACATCACCTGGGGACTATAAGCTCCCCATTCTCCCTTCTACTCTTATGGGAGTGGTAGTGACCTCAACATGAGAAGAGTTCTCCTAGTGACCGGTCCACAATAAAAGCTCCTTTGTGGAATGTCGCTCAATTAAGCCTGTAGGATGAGCATTGACCAGTATCGCCTTGAGTATGATCACATTGGTAGTTCTCTCATGATCACCTTGGTAGTTCTCATATGATCACCTTTCACCTATGATCGAGACCATGAGAGCCACATCACTCCGATGCCCTGGACCGAGTTAATCCCTCCAGGAGAGTCGCCTCAAGACCAGATGTTAACGGAAAAATCCACTCAGGGAGCAGAATTCCAGTTAGCACCCTCGGCCAGGTTTTATTGAATATTTATTTGTATGGGTATTACAATACACTCTCTTTTCTCTCATTCTACACAAGATGGAGATGGCATACTCGTTTATGTCGTAAGTGGCTAAAAACCTTCCAATGATTATTTAAAACTCTCACTGGCTTCAAAAAAACATAGAAGAAGTTTCATTGGGACAAAAATATCTTTCTCGTGTTCCCCAAAAATCCTCCCCCTCTTCATCCTTCTTGGCGTATATATAGACCTCCAATATTCCTGAGAATTTGGTTGTATTAATGAGGATTATTTGTAGTCACTTTTTAGGCGTTGAAAGACGTTAAGTGAGGCTAAAGGCGCGAGATTTGATCCCATTAATTACTATCACATTTAAACTCCGACATGGTTGACCATTTGGTCTCATTTATGGCTTTTTAACTGGCGAATGAGTCAACTTTCCTTGTTTGTGTTGCTCGATGAAGTATCTTGGCTCCATACTTTGGTGGTGAGGTACGTTGGGATATTGGTCTGCTTTCGCTGGCGTGGTGCTTGTTCTACTATGTATCTCGATGGTATGGTGCACTAATGTACCGGTGTTCTCTTGTTGGTATGGTTCTTGTTCCAACATGCGGTTATCTTTGCATCGACATTCTTCTCATCGGGAGGATAAGATGCTTATCTTGGTTGGATTTTAGGTCGACATCGAGGTACCCGGGTACCAAGTGTATGTCGAGGTACCTAGGTGCCAGGTAGGAGGTACTGGGTTCCTACGAGGTACCGGATGTAAGGTATCACAGTATTGGCTTCACCTGGTTCCTCATCTCTTAAGCTCGCAGCTCTAGTGCTCCATCTGGGCGGGTAGGTGGGCGAGGTTCTTGCCCAACTAGGTATTGATTCCTTCAAGGTTATGGTATCGATCCTGCTAGGTACCAAGGAGCTGGGACTAGTTCCTACCAGGTAGCAACTTGGTGGAAAATCCTCCTTTGGACCCTCGCCAAAAAAGCCTATTAACAGAAGTGCCCCCTAACTTGAACGCCTGTGTCAGGTTAAGGTTGGAGTCAGGATTTGTCATCACTTGGAGAATTTTCTATAACCACTTCGTAGAATGAAATCTTCCCCTCGCACGCTGTAATTAATGTTCCTTCCACTTGGCTGGCTAGGGTAAGCCAAATTCAAAAAGGTAAGATTTTAGGGGGGGGGTGCGTGTTTCCCGAAACTGTCTTTCTTGCTCTTGCTCACTTCTCAAGCTTTTCTTCTTCTTCATTTGTCAGCCTTCAATCTTTCAAAAAATCTTTCAATTTTGTCAACATGTCTTTCTCTGACAGTCTGGACAAGATTTTTGGTGATGTTTCTACGAGCCTTGCTCATGTGAATAGGGCTTGCCGAACTGACGACGTCGATGAAGACGCTCCGGCTTACCAACGTTGTTGATCGAATCGGAATGTCACGATTGTGTCGGGTTTCATGAGTGACCCTGATGCCCCGATGGATAATGACAAAGAGTCGAGCGGGAATTCAGAAGGTATCGGGGTAGGTAGAGACCGGGCTGGTGAAATTACTGACTCGATAAGGAGGGTGCTCGCCCTTCTTTATGAATACCAATGCATTCCCGACTCCACTTGCACTGCCGATACCATTCTAGATCTAAGGAAGAATTGTTTGATCCCTTCTGACATCGAGATCACCATACCCCTTAGAAGCAGGCTGGTCCTTAGGGGGTATGACGTGTACTCCCCTTCTCCCAGCTAGCTTCCAATTCATATGGCAGCCTTCGATAGTAGAGTTAGGTTTCTGTTCCATCCTGCCCTATGCAGGGAACTATATGAGTTACAACTTGCCCCCATTCAGCTTACTCTGGGGTTCTGGAGGCATCTGGTCTGGTTCCTTGTGTTGTGGAAGGAACAGTGTGAGAAAGACAAGGTCGATCGAGAACCAGGATCGGATAAGCTGGGGTTCATCTTCTAGATCGCTGCTAACTCTCTAGGTCCTAAAAGGTAGTTCTATGCTCGTGCCAAGAACAACATGAAGTTTGTGGTGCCGGGGTCCATGAAGAAGGATTCTTCCTGGAAGGAGGACTGGGTAGTCGTTAGAGGTGAATAGGGTAGCTCGGTCCATATTGCAAGGTCTGAGTTCAGAGTCCCCACTTGTTTTGGCGGTAAACTCGCATTGGAGAAAAGCCATCTTTCCGCTGAAGCGGAGAAGATTTTGAGAGCTATCATGGCTCAAAATTACGTCAACATGAGGTTCCCTACCTTAGAGGCCTTGGTAGCAAGGAGGGTAGGCCGCTATTTTCGCATTTCTAATACTTCCCCAGGTATAAAATATTCCTGACTTTGCTTCTATTATACTGCTTCATCAATTCTGTAGATATTAGCTATAACTATCTTGGTAGTCTCTGCAGTGCCTCCATCAGTTCCAGAGGTAGAACTCAACCAGGCGGGTGGTATAAATTATTCCCCACCCACCTCCTCTATCAGACCTCCACCTGGCTCTGGCCTCGATGTAGGGGTTGGCACCTCTGCTGGATCTAGCAGGATCTCGGTCGAGGGACCTAGGGTATCAATTCCTCATCCTCTTATCTCGGTTAGATAGGTGGAGACTTTTATGGCTAGAGTGGGTAGGGTCTAAAGTGCTCATAGCCAAATGCAAGGTATGTCACCCACTGCCCCAGCTATTACCGATGCTCTTACTGCTGCTGCTCAACCAGCTCCTTCTGCCCCTCTTGTTGTGGTGACCGAGCAATCTACTCGGGTCGAGAGGGGTACTAATCCTGCTGCTCGTGATAGATCATGATCACAGTCAAGAGATAGCAGCCAAGACAAGGTCCTAGCTAGGTTCGCTGCTTCCTGCTCAGGTGGAAGCTTGGACGTCCTGGCCTCCATGCCCACAGATATTTTAATATCCAAGGGGTCTACTCTTCTGGCTAAGGTAAGATATCCTTATTTTGTATTCTATTTTGATTAGATGCTGGTAGCATTTTTTCCCTTGCTTTGTACCTGGCAGGCTTTCAAGTTCAATGTAGCAATGAGCCACCAGGTCAGTTCCCTCTGGAAGCAGGTTAAGGAAGCTACTACGGAGTTGGAAAAAGCCAAGGAGGAGCTAGCTAAAGCTGCCAGAGGAGTGGTGGTCCTGAACAAGTCTTGACATACGCCAAGGAGGCTGCTGATGAGGCGTAAGCGGACAAGGAGCGGATGCAACATGCTTATGATACCGAGCTGTTCAGGTCCCTGCGCTGTATAACCCAGAGGGACTCCATGAAAAAGAAAGCAGAGGAGTTAGAGAAAGATGTCCGAGCTCTACGCACTAGCATGACTAGCATGGAGGCTCAAATAAATGAGTCCTTCGGGGATGGCTACTTCTTCACGGGCTACCAGGTAGCTTTGGCTCTTCCTCCCCTTTTTGACATGGGCTTCATCGATGGGTGGAGTAGGGAGGAGATCATGGCTAAAGCAGCCGAGCTGGCTAAGAATGCTCTACATGATGAAACTGGTCCTTCTCGGGCTGCGAGAGTGAATGTAGAAGAAGGTGACGAAGACCAGCGACCTATTTTCTCAGCGACCTATTTTCTCTCTCTTAAGAGGTTATGTTGTGGCAGATTCCCACATGGAGGCTCCCGATGCAGTAGTGGTTCAAGTTGATGGTGGAGCTCTTGATCCACCTATTTTTCAATCTAGATCCGTTGAGAGGGTAGGGACCAGCCTGCTTCTAAGGATGACATGCAAGTCCCCTTTTTTGATTCTGCCAAGGAGGTGTAGGACTCAGCTGCTACAATAGAGGAGGTGGGGGATCAATTTGATACGGTGACAACAGAGGAGCTTCAAACCGATCCTTCTCAAGTGAAGTCCCTAGTAGTAGCTGGTACCCAAGTAGCAGGTGAGACCTCAACTGGTGCAGAAGATGAAGCTCTAACCGATGGAGCTGGAGAGGAGGTGGCTAACTAGGAGAGAGTGTCTAGCCCATTCATTAGGGGACGGGCTCCCTGATTCGATCGATGAAGCATTCCTTTTGTTTTTCTATACATGTCTAGCTAACCTTTATTATGACCCCCTTGGTCAAATTCTGTTGCATGCTTTTAACTCTGATGTAGCATAAATCTGAGGGAAAGTCCCCACCATAAACTTGATCTAACCAATATTTGGTAACACAAGAAAATAAGTCTTTAGCGCGATAGGTGACCGGTATCAGGTTACCAAGGTACTCAGTCAATGAGTCTCAGATCATCTTTCACAGATACATTATTGGCACTGATTGCTCCATCTAGGAGGGTCGAGGTATCAGGCGATCCCTTTATGGGCACCCTGGTACTTAGGAGAAAATCTATGGCGAGTACCGGTACCTAGGGCTCTTATTTTTTCAGTAATCTAGGTACTTTGGCAAACTGCAGTACCTAGCCTTCCTATTTCAAGGAATCTTGGTACTCAGTTGATAATGCTGGTGAATCGTGGTACCTAGTCTTCCTATTTCAAGGAATTTTGGTACTCTGTACTTTGGTGAATCTCGGTACCTGGCCATCCTATTTCAAGGAATCTTGGTACCCATTTGATAATGCTGGCGAATCGTGGTACCCATCATTCCATTTTTCAGGAATCGAGGTACATAGGTGAACCACGGTACCTAACCTTCCTATTTCAAGGAATCTTGGTACTTTGGAGAAAACAAGGCGAACATATTGGCAACAAGATCCTGGTAGGCAACTAAGGCCACTTTAGCACTAGGTCTTTCTTGGAGAGGGGTGGTGCCCGGCCAAAGCCTTGATCTGGCAGGCAACTATTCTCTTACTAACAAGACCCTTCTTAGTAAGGGGTGGTGCCCACATCAGGCCTTGATATGTTAGGCAACTATGCTCTTACGATCCAGATCCTTCCTAGCTGGGGGTGGTACCCGGCCAAGGCAGTAGAAATGCCATATGGTCTTTCCTGGTCTTGAGGCAATCATGGCGAATTCCTCGAGGCTAATACTGGCGATATAATGCAAATGTAGATGGAGAAAAAAGGAGAATCTTCTTTATTGATAGATTAAAAAAGGGGCGATACAATCATTTGCGAGGTACAAGCATCTGTCGGTACCTATCTTGGGCGATGCTGGTAGATTCCCATTCAAATATTCAGTTCTTCTATAGGTAGAATCTTTTCAACTGATCTGAATTCTAGGTGTGGTCGATGGGACGTCCCTCAATATCTTCCAATTTGTAGGCCCCACCTCGGATTACTATCATAACCAAGTAAGGACCTTCCCAATTCTGGGTTAGTACCCAGTCCAATCTATTCCTGGTGTTCTAGGTTACTTTCCTGAGGACCAGGTCCCCTTCCTTGAAGCTTCGGTTCTTGACTTTTCTGTTAAAGTATCGGGTAATCTGGCTCTGATAGACTGCGAGTCTCTTTGCGGCCATGTCCTGCCTTTCCTCTAGGAGGTCTAGGTTAGCCCTCAACCTATCTTCATTGCCCCATGGTTAAAAATGCTGGATCCTGAAGGTGGTAAGTTTATGCTCGAATGGGAGGACATCTTCCACCCTGAAAGTCAACGAGTAGGGGGTTTCCCTAGTAGCAGTTCTTTTGGTAGTACGATAGGCCTATAAGACATCTAGGAGCTCTTCTGCCCATCTACCCTTTTTTTGTTGGAGCTTTCTCTTCAGTAGTCTCTTGATAGTCTGGGGATATACTACTAATGTGAAACGAAGCTCGATTCCCAAGTTTTCGTAGAACCCCCGAAACCTAGTTTTGTCAAACTGTTTACCCAGATCTGTGTTAATAACCATCGGGGTGCCGAACCAGTAGACCACATTCTTCTGGATGAATTCAGTTATGTTTGTCTCTATGATCTTAGAGAGGGGCTCCGTTTCCACCCACCTGGTAAAATAGTCGATGGCTACTATTGCATACTTCTGCTAACCAGTAGCAGTTGGGAGTGGTCCAATTAAGTCTACTCCCCAGAAGGCAAACAGATATGGCGAGCTGATAGAGGACAGTCATTCTGGTGGAAGGTGATTTAGGTTAGCTGTCTTCTGGCATGGTTCACAAGATTGCATGAACTGCCTTGCATCTTGGTGCAAAATTGGCCAGTAATATCCCAAATGAAGTACCTGGTAAGCTAGTGCTTCCCCTTCGGTATGATTTCCGCAGTCCCATACATGTACCTCCTTGAGCGCTCAGCTAGCGTCATCGGGGTGCAGACATCTGAGTAAGGGGAGGGACCTTCCCTTGTGGTATAGGTGCCCTTCTACCAGGCAGTACCGGGCTAAGATTCTTTTGAGCTTGCAAGCTTGATCGGGATCTTCAGAGAGCTTTCCTTCTTGATGGTAATCAACTATTTGATCCATCTAGCATGGGAAGCGCTCCACAAGGTTAACCTATTTTCCTTCTGCTATGCATGATTGGGAGATTATCTGGAGTGGCACCCTTCTTGGCAACACCTGTCCTCAACTTACAGCTATCTTAGCGAGGACATCAGCCTGGTGGTTTTGTTGCATTGGTACCTGCTTGATCTCAAACCCCTTGAACCGGGCCTGAAGTTGCTGGACCTTTTCGAGGTAGGCTGCCATGTTATTTCCTTTGGTCTGGTATGCACCTGTTACCTGGTTGACTACCAGCTGTGAATCACAATTGACAATGAGGTAATTAGCTCTGAGTTCTACATCGACTCTCATTCCTGCTAGCAAAGCCTCATACTTTGCTTCGTTGTTGGTGGTGCTGAACTCGAATCTGAAGCAATGGCAGCATTCCACTTTTTCTGGATCGGTTAGAACAATTCCTCCCTCACTTCCTGCTTGACTAGATGCCCCATCTATATATAAGACCCAGATCTCTTGATCGGCAGGCCAGTTTGCAGGTTCTCGCTCCTCCAGGGGGTAAGATTCAAGTTTGGAGTTAGGTATCGCGCTGAAATCAGCCACAAAATCTGCCAGAGCTTAGGCCTTGATAGTTGTTTCGGCCTTGTATCTGATGTCATATTGAGTGAGCTCGAGGGCCTATAGTACCAGCCTCCTTGATACGTCTGGTTTTTTGAGAAACTGACATAGAGGCTGATCGGTGACCACCGCGATTGTGTGGGCTTGGAAGTAAGGGCAGCGCTTCTCTAGGATAGTATAGTTTTTCTCCGTTGCCAGAGAATCACACCAGGCCAGCTGCGCTGGTATCTGCGCTGGTAGAGACCCGTGCACTAGGACCCGTACACAGGGTCACAAGACACTCAAGAAAATAAGCATACTTAGATCTAGACATGTGGTTTGAGTGATTTAAGTGATGCACTCATAAGAAACAAAGAATAAATGCATGTCAATGTAAATACATGCAAGTGTGTGCAATGAGAAAAAGATGTGCTCACTTAGGTAAGGATAAACACAAATGCATGGAATAAAGCATGCATGAGAAGTGTGTGTGTGTGCCACTAAATCTCTTCAAAGAGTTAAGCAAGTAATATACCTTCTTGAAGCACTTTGAGATGTTCGGAAGCTTGTCAATCACGATCACCTAAGCTACACATACAAGTAAGTACTCAATGTGGGTTGTCAACAAAATGAGCCAATCATAAAGTGATGCACTTACAAGGTATCTCTTTAATGACGGGAAAGCTAGCTTGTTGTCTTGTCCCCATTCATATTTCTCCCCTTCTTGATAGCTTTGAAAAAGGGAATGCACTAGTCAGTGGATCGATATATGAAGAGGTTTAGGGCTGCTATTTGTCTGGTCAGGCCTTGTACTTGCTTGAGCGAGGTAGGAGATTCGAGATCCAGGATTTCTTGGATCTTCTCTGGGTTGGCTTCTATTCCCTTTTCATGAACTATAAATTTGAGGAATTTTCCGGCAGATACCCCGTAAGCACACATGGCGGGGTTCAGCCGCATCTAATTTTCCCTGACTATCTGGAAGGTCTGGCGGAGGTGGTCTTGTTGCCACTCGGCTACCTAGAACATGGTAATCATGTCATCGATGTACACCTTCATCGAATTTCCTTTATGCTCCTTGAACAAGTGATTGACCAGGAGCTGGTAGGTGGCACTCGCATTCTTAAGTCCGAAGGGCATTACCTTCTAGCAATATAAGCCCTGCCCGGTGATGAAACTGGTCTTATCTTGGTCAGCGGGGTGCATCATGATCTGGTTGTACCACGAGAATGCGTCCATGAAGCTTAGGAGCTTGTTACTCGCTGTTGAATCTACCAGATGGTCAATCTTTGGTAGAGGGAAGCTATCCTTTGGGCAGGCACAGTTGAGATCTGCGTAATCAACGCACATAGGCCACTTCCCATTTGCCTTGGTCGCCAAGACTACGTTGGCAATCCGTTCAGGGTATCGGGTCTCCCTGATGAACTTGGCCTGCAGTAGCTTGTCTACCTCCTCTTGGACCACAGCATTTCTTTTTGGGTTAAAATGTCTTCGCTTCTATTTGACTAGTTTACAGGTGGGATCGACTGCCGATCTATGAGGCACCAAGGTGGTAGGAATTCCAGACATCACCTCTAGGCTTCAGGCACAGATGACGTTGTATTCATGAAGGAATTTTATCTGACCCTCCTTCACTCTTGCTTCCAAAGCCGCCCATATCTTGATCATCATAGAAGGGTCATCTTCCTTGATCAGTAATTCTTCTAAATCACCTGTAGGGTGGCCACTGGCCACCTCCTGTCTTCCTCATCTGTGTCCCCTATGTCTGGGATCTCTGCCACGAGTTCTTCTTCTACTGCCTCCATCTCATCTGGTAATTTATGGTTCTGTGCGAGAATTACCTGTTCACATTGCCTTGTAAGTGTAGTTGCGTTGGTAGATAACACATAACATTTGCACGCTGCATGCTAATCTCCCGGTACCTCGCCTACCTTATCCCCTACTGGAGTTTCAGGACATTGTGGTAGATGGATATGTCGCCCTTGAGGGCTGATAGGAAAGGTCTACCTAGGATGGCGTTATAGGCAGATGGAATGTCGACAACGACAAAGTCTGTCATGAGGTTCTGCTCTAGTGGTGCTGCCCCTACTATCACTGGTCAAATCATAGAACCTGATGGTATCAATGAGTCCCTAGTGAACCCGTATAGCAGGGTAGTGTAGCTGTTGTAGCATGGGTTTTTCAGGTTGAACTACTCCAAAGCACCCTTGAAGAGGATGTCCACACTGCTACCGGTATCGATCAAGACACGGTGGACCAAACAGTTTGCGCTTTGCACTGTGACAACCATAGGGTTTTCATGAGGTTGGACCGTGTTGTACACGTCTTCCTCAGTGAAGATAATCTGGGATGAATGAGGGAGTCCTAGTGGTTCCCTGGTGGCAGGAGGACATCCTGGCCTACATCCAACCTGGGTACCTTCCGGGCATGATTCTTTATGGAATTGTTGAAGGTTCCTGCCAGGGTGGGACCTCCACTGATGGTATGGACTATATGGATCTGCTCCATCAGATCCTTCCATTTTACTTTCCTCTTCTCCTCAGTTGCTCTGATATCTGCTTGCACCTCTTTCCTAGTGTGAATGCTATCACGCACCTGCTGGAGGAATTCTACTAGGCACCCTCCTCTTACAAGCACTTCAATTTTGTTATGCAAGCTGTAGCAATCTGAGGTGTTGTGCCCCACATCCTCATGGAAGTCGCAATACTTGTAGCGATTCCACTAATCAGTTGGTACCTTTATCAGACCAGGCTTCTTGAGTAGTCCTTTGTCACGGATGGTGAGGTAGATAGTCTCACTAGATGTGTTAAGAGGGGTGTAATGGGTGTACCCTTTTTCTTCTCTAATTATCCATGCTATCTCCCTTGGTGGAGGTGTAGCTGTAGGAGGAGTCTGCCTAGCTGGGTACCGGTTCTACTGAGGTTGGTAAGGCAGCGGCCGGTATGTAGATCTATTGGGAGATCTATTTGGGCCCTTCTGTAATGGAGCGGGTTTGGGCGCTTCTTTCTTTTGGCCCTTGGCAGATCTCATATCATCATGCTCCATCTTTACTCTGATCTGCTCATCTATCTCTACTTGTTCAAGGGCCCTGTCTTAGGCCTCCTGGTATGTCTCTAGTGGATTTTTGGTGAATGATCTGAATAATCTACTAGTGCACAGGTTCCTTCTTAAATTGGCTAAGGTCTCCTTCTCCCTAAAGACTCCCATCTGGATTACCTCCATGTGGAATCTCTCTATGTAGACTCTAAGCCATTCACCCCGCTCATGGATCATGTATTGAAGATGAATGAGATCCTTGGGGCGAGGTTTGATGCCCTGGAATTGAGTGCAGACGTCGGTAGTCAACTTGGTGAATGAGTCAACACTTTCTTCTGGCAGCTTTCTGAACCACGTCTTAGCATAGTCAATTAGCGTAGTGGGGAACATTCTACACATGGCGGCCCTGGTAGCATTTTGGACCTCTATCTGTTGAAAAAAGCTCTCTAGGTGACTCAAGGGATCCTCAGTCCCACAGTATTTCTTGGTTGGCATCTTGAATTTAGGAGGTAGCTCTGCTTCCCTGATCTTTCTGGAGAAGGGGGCATTCATCTCTCCCAAGGGATCTTACCGGTTCTCTCGGTGCTTGCCCTTCCTTAACTCCTGAAGTTTTTTGGCCATTCTAGCCACTTGGTCCAGGATGCCCTTGTTACCGTCATTCCCGGATTCTACCGCTGAGGCTTCATCCCGGTTCTCCTCCAGGAGAGGATTTTCTCCGGAGCTCCATCTTTTGCTGGTACTATCTCCAGCCTCCAATTGAGGCTGCCTCTTGGCTGCTCCTGGTTGAGGTTGTCTAGGAGCCGTTGCCGGTTGGATCGGGCAGAGGTGCTCCATAGGTGGGAGACCGATGGTGGATTTGACATGTTAGGGTCGATAACTAGCGGGCTGTCTTGGAATCAGTGGCATGGGCCTGAGTTTTTCATGGACCGGTGGTACTAGGGGCATGGGCCCAAGCCTGTCATGGACCGGTACTAGTGGTGGTGGTCTCAATCTGTCGAAAGGGGGTATCCTGGTGCCTTGCCGACTGGTGTCTCCCCTAGCATCTCGTACCATAAGCGGGGGGGGGGGGGGGGGGGGGGCGCTACCCCTTGCGACTATTAGGAGTCGGATACTTTCTATGAAGGCTGTGACTTGCTAGTCCAGGCTGGCCGGGTTGGCTACCAGAGCGACAAGTATCTGAAGGGTAGCCCACGCGGTAGCTGCGAGTGCTGGAGCGGGCTTACGACTCTTTCCCCTCTTCTTTCGCTTCTAACCCTTTTGGGTTGAAGCGATGGTTTGATGCCCAGATAGATCGGGTTGAGCTTGAGAAGACCGGAGTCTCATACTGATAATGCTGTAAGAAAATAAGATTTTCAGGCTCTCTTTTAAGGGTGGGGAAACTTCCCACAGACGGCGCCAAAAAGTGTTAACCGGAAAATCCACTAAGGGAACAGAATTCCAGTTAGCACCATCATCCACTGACGGTAGGTTGCAGCGAGGTAGGTACCTTCGGTACCGGGTTTATTTCTTTTTATATGGGAGATCGAGAGAGGAGAACGCAAAAGATAAGATGAATACGAAAGACACAGTTTTATTGAATATTTATTTATATGGGTATTACAATACACTCTCTTTTCTCTCGTTCTACAGAGGATGGAGATGGCATACTCGTTTATGTCGATAAGTGGCTAAAAACCTTCCAATGGTTATTTAAAACTCTCACTTGCTTTAGAGAACATAGAAGAAGTTTCTCTGGCACAAAAATATCTCTCTGGAGTTCCCTGAAAATCCTCCCCCTCTACGTCCTTCATCGCCGAATATATAGACCTCCAATATTCCTGAGAATCCGGTTGTATTAATGAGGATTATTTGAAGTCTCTTTTTAGGCTTTGAAAGACGTTAAGTGAGGCTAAAGGTGCGGGATTTGATCCCATTAACTACTGTCACATTTAAACTTTTACCTAGTTGACCATTTTGTCTCATTTATAGCATTTTAACTGGCGAAAAAGTCAACTTTCCTTGTTTGCGTTGTTTGGAGGAGTATCTTGGCTCCATATTCTAGTGGCAAGGTACGTTGGGATATTGGTCAGCTTTCACTGGGGTGGTGCTTGTTCTACTCTGTATCTCGATGGTATGGTGCACTAATGAACCGGTCTTCTCTTGTTGGTATGGTTCTTGTTCCAACATGCTGGTATCTTTGCATCGACATTCTTCTCATCATGAGGATATGATGCCCATCTTGGTTGGATTCTAGGTTGACATCGAGGTACCCGGGTACCAGGCGTATGTCGCGGTACCTAGGTTCTAGGTAGGAGGTACCGGGTTCCTACAAGGTACCGGGTTCCTACGAGGTACCGGATGTTTGGTATCGCGATAGTGGCTTTACCTCGTTCCTGCTCTCTCAAGCTCGTAGCTCTGGTGCTCTATCTAGGCAGGCAGCTGGGAGAGGTTCTGGCCCTACCAGGTATTGATTCCTTCAAGGTCATGATCCCGCTAGGTACCTGGGAGCTGGGACTAGTTCCTACCAGGTAGCAACTTGGTGGAAAATCATCCTTAGAACCCTCGCCAAAATAGCCTATTAACATTAGGAAAGGCAACATAGCATTTCTGCCGCCCTGGCCGGGCATCACCCCCCTGCCAGGAAGGGTCTGGTTCGTAAGAGCATAGTTGCAAGCTAGACCCGGGATTCACCTCGAGAAATTCGCTATGATCACCTCAAGACCAGGAAGGGCCACATGGCATTCCTGCTGCCTTGGCCGGGCACTACCCCCCGCCATGAAGGATCCGGAACTTAAGAGCGTAGTTGTCTGACGGATCAAACCTTAGCTGGGCACCACCCATTGCTAAGAAGGGTCTGGTTTTTAAAAAGCATAGTTGCCTGCCAGACTAAGGTTGCGAAGTCATGGCCCTGGTTGCCCGTCGCTTCCTCAAGACCAGGACGAGCTAAATGGCCAGCTTGCTGCTTTGGCCGGGTACCACCCCCCGCCAGGAAAGATCTGGATGGCATAGTTGCCTACCAGGATCATTTTCTCCTATATACTTGGATTCCTAAAACTGGAAGGCCAGGTACCCATATTCGCCAACAGGTTTTGGCCCAAGTACCAAAATTCCAGGAACAGGAATGCCAGGTACCCAGATTGGCCATTGGAGCCTCATCCCAAATAATCGAGTAGAATGACTAGTACCTGGATTCACCTATGTTCTGCCTATGTTTCACCTATGAATTCTAGCCTAAGTACCAGGATTCCAGGAGTAGGAGTGCCAGGTACCTAGATTCGCCTGTATCGTTTTGCCTAAGTAGCAGGATTCCAGGAACAGGAATTCCAGGAATGCCAGATACCGCTTACTAGTAAGAAGCGATAAGTAAAATTCTTCAAGCAGTACAAAATCCTGACTCCAACGCCAACCAGGTACATATGTTAAAGTAAGGGGGGACTTCTGTTAACATCCTTTTTTGGCAGGGGTCCAAAGAAGAATTTTCCATCTTCCTAGAACCTAGATCGGGACCGGTACCCAGATACCAGGGATACCTGACACCATGTACCGGAAAGAGGTTAGTACCACATCTCACATTTTACCAGGTACCACGTAGGGGTAGCACATCGGTACCTTCTACCTGGTACCTAGGTATCTTGACATCTACCCAGTACCTAGGTACTAGGTAGATAAGTACCATGACATCTACCTAGTACCTAGGTACCACGACGTCTACCCGGTACCCAAGTACCTCGACATCAGCCCAGAATCGGACCAAGATAGGCATCCTACCTGTCTAGCGGGAAGAATGTCGCCGTGAAGATACTAGCATGCTAGAACAAGAACCACGCCAGCAAGAGAAGACCGGTACATCAGCGTACCACACCATAGAGATATAGAGTAAGAATTATCCTCCAAGCAACGTAGAAGAGAAAGAGTGACCTCTCTGGTTATTAGTGGAGATAGTCAACCTTATTAATGGAGATAGTCAACCCTATTAATGGAGATAATCAGCCACATTAATAAGAAGATTAGTCAACTCTTTAATTGCCATTCACAATGCCATTAATAGAGATAGTCAACCTTATTAATGGAGATAATCAGCCCCATTAATAAGAAGATCAGTCACCTCTTTAATGGCCATTCACAACGCCATTAATGAGAGAATATTCAACTCCATCAATGCCAAATCAATGTATTACGAATTGATTAACTAAATCAATGGAGTGGCCGACAAGAAAAAGAAGATATAAATATAACAAAGCACTCTCCAAGAAAGAGGTCCGACATTTTCTCCAATCACTCTCGAATATTCTTGAACATCCTCCAACATCTCGGATCTTCGATCTCCAAGCTCTCTCCAATCTCTAGTCTGTGATCGAATCTAGAAATCCACCAGAGAAACGACTGATTTCACCCACTTGTCCACCAGAAAAATAGTTCGCCATCTCCTGCCATTGTATCGACTGCTAAACATGTCTTTTTCACCATGAATGTACTGGTACCAAGTGGTACCCCTCCACATGTGACCTACCAGGTTTTAGTTTGTACTAATGTAAGCTCTCTGGAGCACCTCTCATGATTTATAAATATATAAAGAATAGCCTTTATCCTTCTAATAGATACGCCTGGGGGTTTTTCAGCATATGATTGTTCGTGATGCTTTTTCCCCAAAGGTTAGTCTAATTCTATCAATGAATTGTCATTCTCCCATCTATCTCCTTATTGTGCATGCATGGAAGCTAGGTTCCGATCTTACTGGTCCTAGCTCTCTGATCCACCTATTAGCATGCCAAGTCACGTATAAAGGAGGTAGAAAACCATCTGGACCCGCTAGAATAACCGAGACAGGTACCAGAAGGACCTAGAGGTGAAGGATCACTATCGGGTGGTCTCATCCTTCACGACCATATCAATACCGTCGAGGAACACCGATCCCTCCTCCTTGCTTGCTACTTGGGTCAATGAACTACAGAGGAGATCGAGAGAAGAGACCGGGTGCTGGGACCGAGTACCAGGACCAGACATCATGGACAACTTATCATGGACCAGGGACCGGGACCAGGGACCGGGACCAGGAACGGGACCGGGACCAGGACCAACCTCCCATACTAGCAAGGAGGCCTCAAGCACCATCTCTTCTCCTTATCCTCGAAGCCCCAATGGGTGGGATGATTGTTCTCCTACCTAATGTACCTTGCTGTTTCACATTACCAGAATCACGGTACGAAGTACGTACCCCCGCTGCCACCTACCGGCAGCGGACGAGGGTGTTGATCGGAATTTTCACCGCAAGTGGATTTTCCATCTAACACTATACATGATAGATTGGACACTCATAGGTGGTAGATAACCAATCCTATACATCCTAGGGTGGTTAAATTAGTTAATGATCATTAATGAGAGTTCATTCTTCACCCATTACATGCTAATTGAATCCATCAACCCCTTAATCCACTTATCATTCATTTACACCTTTTATATTAGTGCATTTTCGTTAGTTTAAGCTTAGTTTAATTTTTAGTTTAATTTCTTCTCAAAAACCATATCAATTTACTTTTCGTGCATTTATACTAAAGTATTAGTTTAATCATAGCTATAGTTCGATCTTTGTGGAACGATACCCCTATTTGCCATATACTACGTTTAGTTGTGTTTAGTGCATCTTGGGATTTTAAATTTGCTTGAATACTTCATACATGGAAAATGCACGTTCAAAATGGCGACGCTATCGGGGATTGGCGTACATAGTTATCTTTAGATTTGTGCTTTAGTTGGTTAGTTAGTTAATTGTTTATTGTTTTTGTTTCTTTTACCTCGTTGGTGGATGTTTGTGGAATTTTCAGGTGATTAGGTTTATGCACGGTAGGCTTTCACTTAGAGGAACACCTTTTCCTACTCAAGAAAACATCCACTGGATTGGAAGATTGATTAGACAATTTGAGAACAACGAGGTCGAAGAAGAAATGGCCGAAGAAAACCCACCGAATATACCGGTTGAGGAGCAAGGAACGAATGAGGATATTTGGGACTTACAATTGGGGAGTATACTCTTCCATCTATGGGAGATGAGCAACCAACAGTTATTGTCTTGGATGACACTGCTAGGCTATATGAGTTGATGGGAATGCATGTGAACTTGTTGCCATCCTTTCGTGGGCTTCCAACTGAAGACTGTCTTCAATTCACGAAGGAGTACAACGCGATGTTGGAGACATTCCCTATAGTAGTCTGGGATTGAGTATTGACAATGGGATAGCTGCAGATGCGCTGTTTCCAATACTATTTGAAAGATCTTACCAAGCAGTGGTACATGGCATTGAGGCGGGGGACACTCACATCATGACCCCAAGTTTGTAAGGTGTTCTACAACAAGTTTTTCTGAACTGCAAAGGCAAGAGAATTGAAGATCAAGATCGCCACCTTTAGTGAGGAGGGCGGGGAACCATTTCATGAAGCATGGGAAAGATTTCACCTCTTGCTTACATAGGTTTAACCACATACCTATTCTGAGGAATTGAAAGTCGCTTCCTTCTACCAGGGACTCTCCACTATCACTCTGATGATGGTGGACATTGCTCGTGGAGGTACAATTGCAGACAAGAGAGCTCAAGAGGCGTATGAGATCATGGAGATGTTGGCCCAAAATTCATAACAAAGATCCTCAAACATAAGAAGGGGTGGAAGGCTAAAGATTGATTGGAACACAGACATAGCAATAGAAATGTCTATAATGGACAAGGAAATATAGTCAGTGAACGATTTGATGAAGAATATATTCAAGCCAACAACCCAAGTTAGTCAAATCTCAGAGGATACATTGAATGGAGTTGAGGGACAGTTGGAGCATGAAAAAGCTCAAATGTTAGGAGGATTCCAAAGGCGGAGGAATGATCCCTACTCCAACCAGTACAATCCTGGGAGAGAAACCACCCTGATTTCTCTTGGAGCAATAATAATAACAATGCAAGCAACAACCAAGGTTATCAGAACCAGGGATACAACAGGTACAACAATCAAGGGGGATCAAGTAACAACAATCAGTAGGGAAACTCAAATAACAGCCCACAAGGAAATTTCAACACTCAGGCAAATGCTTATCAACCAAAAGTCAAGTCACTTGGGGAAGAATTGAGGGACTTTATCAAGGTCACTGATGAGGCTTCAATAGCCATCAGAAATTCTTATAGTGCAAATTAGCAGATGTAGAAGAACTACATTCAGTTAAATGACTAAAGGGCGAATAACATGGTTGCCTATATTAGAAGATTGGAGACCCAAGTCACTCAAATTGCAGATGGTCTGCACATGCTTGACAAAAGAAAAGCTCAAAGTTATAATGAGCATATTAAGGTGATGGAGGTGGTTCAAAAGAAAAGTGAGAAGTTGGCACAGAGTGAGACAACACAAGACATCCAAGCTGTTGTTGAAAATCTTGCGAAGAAGGAGTCTAATGAGTCAAAGGAAGCTAGTTTATTGAAGTTAAAGGATCCAGACGATTCCATCATCCCAGTCACCATAGGAGAGTCAGAAAAAGTAGGAGTAGTGCTCGATATAGGATCTAGTGTCAACATCATGCCCTTGAAGTTATACGTGCAATTAAAGCTGCATTCCTTGAAGGGCACTCTCATTGAATGCAAGATGGCAGATAACTCTCCAAAGACTCCTTATGGAGTAGTTAAGGATGTGCAGCATGATATCCATGGACTAAAGGTTCCATTCCACTTTGTTGTGTTCGAAGTAGAGGATGATGAATCCCATGAGAGGGATTGGAAATTGTTTCTGGGAAGGTCTTTTATGGCCACAGCAGGGATGAAGGTGAATGTAGTTTCTAGGCATTTATCCTTCAGCTGTGGTGGGAGCAGGGTTGAATTTTGTTAACAGCCTTTTTTGGGAAGGGTCCAAAGAAGAATTTTCCACCAAGTTGCTACCTAGTAGGAACCATTCCCAGGTGCCCGGAAGTGTCGATACCCCGACCTAGGAAAAACCGATACCTGGTAAGGCTGGAACTGCTACCTCCTTGCCCACTTGTCTAACTAGTCAAAGCACCAAAACCTCGACTCAAGAAAGGGCAGGTAACGCGATACCATATGTTCGGTACCTCGCAGGTACCCATCATCTCCTATTTGACACCTAGGTACCATGGACATCTACCAGGTACTCGAGTACCTAGATGTCTACATGGTACCCAGTACCTTGATATCAGCCCAGAATCCAACCAAGAGATACCAGCATGATAGAACAAGCACCACGCCAGTAAGATACAGAGCAAGCGCCACGCCAGCAAAAGCAGACTGGTACACCAGTGTACTGCGATACCAGGATAAGGAGTCAGTTTCTCTTTCCAAGCAATATATGAGGGAAGAATTCACTTCATCGCCATTTAAAGCGCCATAAATAAGACCAAATAGTCAACCGAATACGACAGTAATTGGAGGGATCAAATCTTGCGCCTTTAATCTCACTCAATGTCTTTCAACCCCTAAAGAAGGACTCCAAATAATCCTCATTAATATGATCGGATTCTCAGGAATATTGGTGTCTATAAATATAACCATGAAGGATGACAAGGGGAGATCTTTTGGCTGAAGCTTTCTTTTGAGTTTTCTGAAGTCAGTAAGAGGTTTAGAACCATTACTGAGAGGATTTTTAGCCACTTATCGACACACATAGTTTTTCCATCACCATTTTGTATAGAGAGAAAAGAGAGATTGATAGGGTAGTATTGTTATCAAAATCAGTCCTCTTGTAAACAATTCTAGTGATCAATAAAACAATGCCATAAGTATTTGTTAATAGAGTTTTTTGGCAAGGGTCCAAAGGAGAATTTTCCACCAAGTTACTACCTTGCTGGAAGTCGTCTCAGCTCCCACGTACCTAGCGGGATCGATACCGAGACTTTGAAGGGATCAACACCTAGTAAGGCCAGAACCTCGACTATCTATCTACCTAGATAAAACACTAGAGATACAAACCAGGAAAAGCGGGTTTTAACGGAAAAATCCACTCGAGGAGTGAAATTTCGGTTAACACTCCCGTCCACTATCGGTAGACAATAGCGGGATAGGTACCAAGGTACCAAGGTCCTTCTTCATAACGTAGATAAATATGAACGAAAAGAAATAAGAGGGAGCAACGAGATATGAAATAACAGTGTTTAATTAAATGAGTATTGAGGTTATAATTACAGTACACACACTCTCCTCACTTAGCTCTCCTTCTGCTTTTACATAGTAAGGTGGTGGAACCTTCGTTTATATCGATAAGTAGATATATCCTTCCAATGATCGTCTATGGACTCTCACTGGCTTTAGAGAATTCAAAGGAAATTCTTCTGGGAATGAATCTCTCTCTCTCTATTTGGTGATAAAAAAATGATCTCCCCTCCCACATTTACCCTTCAAAGCTGTATATATAGTTCTCCCAAAAAATCCCCTCAACATCTGGTCGTATTCATGAGGATTATTGAGAGTCCTATTTTAGGCATTAAAAGGCATTGTGTGAGGCTGAAGGCGTGGGATTTGATCCTGTTAATCACTGTCGAATTCAAATTCTGATTGGGTTGACCATTTGGTCTCGTTTATGGCGCTTTAAATGGTGATGGGGTCAACTCTTCTTGCTGGCGTTACTCAAAAAATAATACTGGTTTCATGTCCAGGTGGCATAGGATACTGGAGTACTGATCCGACTCACTGGCATGATGCTTGGTCTTTCATGCTGACGACCTTGTAGGAATATTCATCCTACTGGGGAAGTGGGATATCTATCTCGACTGGACTCTGGGCTGACATCGAGATATTTGGGTACCAGGCAGTAGGTAACAAGTACATGTCGCGATATCAATGTACTAAGTGGGGAGTATCATATACCTTCCACCAGGTAGTAGAAGTATGATACCGTGATATCCCTTCCACCAGGTGCTAGTATGGATGTACAGCGAAGTACCTGATCCTTCTGGTCGAACATTTCTGGAGCCTTATTCGGGTAGGTGGGTAGTCGAACTTCGGGTTGCTTCCCTCGAGATCGTGGTGCTGTCCCTACTAGGTACCTGGGAGCCAGGATTGGTTCCCACTAGGTAGATACTTGGTGAAAAATTCTCCTTTGGACCCTTGCCAAAAAACCCTGTTAACAGAAGTCCCCCCTGACTTGAACACCAGTTCTGGGTCGGGGTTAGAGTCAGGATTCATAGCATATGGAGAATTTTCCCGTAACGAACTCGTAGAATGGAATCTTCCCTTTGCACGCTAGTTTAAATTAATCTTCCACGTGGCTAACCATGGTAGGCTAAATTCAAAAAGGAAATTTTAGCGGCGCGCGTTTCTTGAAACCGTTTCCCCCAAGTTAACAATTATCCCGTGACAATAATGACTTTCTCTGCCCGTTACAAGTAGCAGCTTCTATATAAACCTCGCCACTACCATAGATTACTCACTTCAAGAAAAATCCCCCAATTCTGAGAAAAATCCCTAATTTTCTTCTCTCTTCGTTTCTCAATCTCGATCCATTTCTTCTACGATATCTTCCCCTGTTAGCGATAGTGTCGAGCAGTTGTTCGATGATAATACGACTGCGGGCGGGGGTCTTGCTCCTTAGGAAAAGAACCCGAGTCGATAGTGATAGTGGGGACGATGCCCCTGTCTTCTAGCGCCGATGTTCCAATAGGACCATTGCTATCGGGGCCGGGTTTACAAACGACCCTAGTGCCCCCAACGACGTCGACAAAGAATCGAGCGGAGAATCGGGCGCTATCGGGGCAAATGGAGTCCTTGGTATTATCAGAGTTGGTCGAGACCAAGCTGGCGAAGTTACAGACACCGTGGGGAGGGTACTCACCCTTCCCTACGAGTATAAATGCATTCCTGATTTGACTAGCACCTCGGATACTGTGGGGCACTTGCGAAGGGATTTTAAGATCTCTAAGGATATCTCAATCACCACACTCCCTCATGGGTATAACATGTATACTCTCATTCCTGACGAGCTTCCGATTCATACGACGGCTTTTGAGAGCGGAGTCAGGCTACCTCTCCACCCTACCTTGCGTAGGGCGCTGTATGCCTTGCAGCTTGCCCCCCTTCAGCTAACGCTGGGGTTTTTGAGGCATTTGGTGGGGTTCCTGGTATTATGGAGGGAATAGTGTGAGAGAGACAATCTCGACCGGGAACCGAGACCAGATGAACTTTGGTACGTGTTCCAGATTGCTGCCAATTCTCCCAGCCCAAAGGGGTAGTTCTATGCTCGGGAGAAGAACAATTTGAAATTTATGGTACCAGAGGTCACGAATAAAGATATCTCATAGAGGGAGGAATGGGTCATCATCAAAGGCGAATGAGGCAGCTTGGTCCATATCGGAGGAACCGAGTTCAAGGTTCCTACTTGTTTCAGTGGGAAGCCTTCGTTGGAGAATAACAGACTCTCTACGGAGTCAGAGAAGATTTTGAGAGCTATCATGGCTCGTAATTATACAAATCTGAAGTATCCCACTGCGAACGCCTTTGAAACGGGAAGGGTGGACTTTTACCTCCGCATCTCTGACGCGTTCCCAGGTAACAATATTTCTGACTATGCTTCTACTTTACTGCTTTATTAATTTTGTAAATATTAATTTCTTGCTATCTCCGCAGTCTCTGCGGTGCCTCCATCGGTTCCAGAGGTGGAGCTCTTTCCGACTGGTGGTACAAATGGCTCTCCTTCTACTTCTCCTACCAGGTTCCCTAATCTGGTTGGTTCTGAGCTCGGTGGAGGGGAAGGTACTCCTACTGGACCCAGTAAGACCTCAGTTGAGGTATCTGGGGCTTCAGCTCCCCTTATAGTTGTTGGAACCCCGTTCACTGGTAACGCAGCGGAAATAGGTTTTAAAATTTTTTATACAGATCATAAACGATCTGGGACCAGTGAACTTAGGATCGCAATTCTTTTTCCAGAACTAATACATACAATATGTAAACACAGGAAATTTTAATCAATATATTAAAGAAAATTTAGAACCTTACCAACGTTTGGAGGCTCCTTCACTTTACGATATGCTCCTTGTCTGTACCACTGATCTTCCTCGCTATATCCCGGGACTGGTAACTGCGTGTGGGCGCGTCACGTACTCAGGAACTTAGGAGGATGTAGAGAGAATGAAGAAGAAAAAATTTCTTCCAAGAGAATAATAAAACTAGAACAATTCTAGTTAATATATATATATATATATATATATATATATTCTTGTATCAAAAAATAGTGCACGCCTAGATGTTCTCTCTTTTTTTTTTCTTTCAAAATATCATATGATGCGCAGCTTTTCTTGTTTTTTCTTTAAGAAAAAAAATCACACGCACCAATTGCACACACCAAGTCCATTTATACGTATTCTCTAGTTCTCTTTTATAAATTACGCACCACACATGTTTGTATCCTATACAACCACATATATTTGCTTTTTTTTTTTGTTCTGTTCAAATCAAAATCAAAGACTATTTCTCTCTTATCTGGTTATATAAATATATCATTATATATTTTTAAAACTAGATAATTATCTTTTCCCAAATATATCTTTATATATTCAAAAGATAATTAGTATTTAAGTGTCATAGGTAGAGTAGGATTCTAACTACCACATAACCCTAGTTGACTTAAATTTAAATACTAGACTTCTCAAAGAATAAAATAATCTAATTATTTTATGTCTTAGTCATGATTTGAATCTGCAACCTCCATTTAATAATTAATTATTAATTCATATGTATTAATACATTAATTAAATAATCTAATTATTTAATTAATTTAATTATTAATATATTAATTAAATAATCTCATTATTCAATTAATCCCTGAATAAATACGTGTCACTTTCGTAAGATAATTAATTTGAGACAATCAAATTAATTAACAGTGACCCTTGTTACCTAAATCGATCGGGCTAGCAAGGGGACCTAATGGACCTACAGTATTTTGAGCTCCAATAATCCTCGGAATTATTAATTAAACTCTTTAATTAATATTCCTTGATTATTAACTCCGGTGTTATTCCACTAAAAACCTGAAGCTGCACTCTCTCAACTACAGACGTTTTTACACAGACCGATACAACTCGGTGTCCATCGATATAGCTATTACACATGGTGTGATCCTCCACAGTAGTTCATAATTAGAGATGGGTCATAATGTCTGTTATACCCCTCTAATTACATATATCCTTTAAGTACCATTGATTCTCTAATGAACAATAAATCCTATTTCCTCACAGAATTGGGAGAGCGCTCATATTGTCCAAGCCCCGAATCAACCTTTAAGGGAACTACCATCTACTTCTCACAAGAAGGAGTGGATTCCACTATTGTGTACATACCTTCCCAGCCACAAGCCAAACCGCAATCCCAACATACGAAGTATATTGATCAGGAATTGCATCTGACCTCACCCATGGTATATCAAAGACCACGATCTAACCTGAAGGAGTCGATAAGACACTCAGGATTAAGATTACCCACATATAGCCATCATAAGTTGATATATATGAATCTTATCTGTAAACGGATCTTGGTGAGAGATTCATATAGATCATGGCCCAGTCCTATATGATCACATCATACAAGGTGCCTCCATTCCCATATCTCATATGAATGATTCAGGATAGAATCACCGTACATTACGGAATGGACCGCAGCTATAGATTAACCACAAATAAAGTACCCAGCTTTATTTGTTATCTATGGACTCTTTAGATTGCACGTCTCTTACTGTATCCATCTGTATATGACACTCATATACACAGTTCGAGATTACATCCGGCAATCTAGGATGTTAATATATGCACAAGTTATAAAATAAACAACACAACAAGAATGAATTGAACTTTTCTTTTTATTTATTTCATAAATCCAATTACAAATTACATCTTTAGGGCATAAACCCCAACAATCTCCCACTTGCACTAAAGCATGTAAGGCATGTCTGGTAACCCTATGAAAATACACAAAGTGTGTCTAATACAACCTAGAGGGGGGGTGAATAGGTTTTAGTTGATTTATTACCAACTTTTCGACGTAATCAATTTTACTAATCCTACTCCATATTAGCAATCAATCAATCCAATATAAATATGCGGAAAACAATAAAAACACAAGGATTGATTTACGTGAGAAACCCTCCAACTGGGCAAAACTCACGGGCTATCCTTCTAGCCACATACAGTCCTCAAATCCACTATTTGAACGAAAGTTTACAACCTAGGTTGACCTCAAGTCACACCTACTTGGTCACTAACCCTTTCACTCTACCCAACAGGCCTTTAATAGTGATTCTTGACCACAAGCTTGTGCACTAACCCACTTAGTCACAAAGCTTAACAATCAATGAAGAGGTTAAACAACCTATGTGAATATGTAAAAGATATTCAAACATGCAATTAATGCTAGGCAACAGTAAATGCTTATCTAAGGATTTAAAGATGTCAATAAATGCAAATCCTAGATATCAATATCTAAATGCAAATGCATGAAGATTTAGCTAGAAGGGTAAAATCATCCTAAATGCTAGCTATTAATGAACAAAGCTCTCAACCAACAAACAACAACTCAATCATGTTATAAATGCCAATAAACAGAAAGATATGCAATAAAATCACATAAAAGAGCTAACCCTAGGCAAACAAGAACATAAATAAATACAATGAGATTCAGGGCATGTTCAAGTTACCTAGTCAATGAAAGCAAGAAGAATCCATGATGAGATGATGCTTGAAGAGGTTAAATGCACATGGATTTGTGTTTGGTTGAGTAAAGATGAGTTCTTGGGAGTTTCTCTCTCTAAGGGAAGCTTGGCCTCTCAATAATGGCTTCTTGAACTCATAAAAAACGAGCAAGGAAGAAGAGAGAGTATATATAAGGGAGCCCTAGTTAAAACAATGTCGTTTTGGACTTAGGGCACCAAATCCCGTCAATACCGCTAGATGGACCGCGTCGCAGGCAAGTGTCCAGACCGCGGTACACACAGCAGTGCAACGTCTGGGCAACAACGCGGTGCAGGGCGCTGTGCATGCAGGTGCACAGGCCGCGGTATGGGCAACAGAGGCCTACTGGACAACACCGCTACTGGGGTCGCTATGCGCGCAAGTGTACAGGAAGTGGTACAGGAAGCATGACCCTGCTGAGATATATCGCTCTGTATGCCGCGGTGCAGACATGACTTGCCAAGCGGTCTAGGCCGCGCTAAGAGAAGAATTTCTCTTTTCGAGGCAAACTCAACACACTAAGCGATGTGCAATCAGTGCAAATGTGGAGTGTGAAAAGAGGCATACAATACATCATTCAATAACATGAAGATAAGAACATAATGCATGCAAGTGAGTGTGTGTAACTAGATCTCTTCAAAGAAAGTTAAACTAGTGAGATACCTTTGAAGTGCTCTTAAGAGAGATGATGTCCTTGAAGCTTGATCACACCCAATGAGGCCTAAATTACCCTTACAAAGAATAATCCCCAATGTGGTTTGTCAACGAAATAAGCCAATCAAAATATGAGGAACTTACAATCTCCCCCTTTGGCTATTTCGTGACAAAACCACCTCTCACAAATCATCCTCACAAAAGAATAAAACTAGAGGTCAACAAGGAAATTATACATTACAAAAAGATACCTAGAAGCTAGGTCTTCAAATCTTCAAGCTCTTGTAGAATAGCCATCCCTACATAACAATGAGACTACACTTTCCAAGACAAGTGTATGTGAGGTGATCAAGAGAGATAAATAAATAAGAGCAATTTGCATAATAAAAGAAAACTACAACATGCAACATGCAAATGCTCCCCCTATATAGGTTACTCCCCCTCAACGGGACAATCTCTCCAAATATGCAATCCCCTTAAATAAAACCACATTACTCCCCTTTTTTTGTCATGAGATAGGCAAATGAGTATTCCCCAACCGGGTCACTTTAGCAAAGAGAGCTATGTGCAAGTTAAGTGCATAATCATATACAACAATTTTATACAACTCAATTAATTGAGAGAGAATCATTGAGGGTTTATTGTTTAGAAGAAAAATGTGTGACTTAGTTGCTTTGGATGTAAGACATGTAACATCATGGTTCAAGCAAATGGTATTTGGCAAGGAGAACATCAAAAAGGGTTCCAAAAGAATTCAAACCAATTTGCACCCTTTTGCCATAAAGAAACATAATATAGTATTTTGAAAAGAAATTTCAACGCACACAAAACTATATCAATTCTTAAAAGCAAATCAAGACATTGGATCAAGAGATCCTTTTAGATTTTTCCGGATAATTGTCCGTATGATAGTAGTCTTGATTAACAATTAAGAAGAGAGAGAAGACTAATTTGGACATAAAATCCTTATTGATTACGTGGATACAAGATCCTTATTGATTAGCCTTCTCATTTGCATACACACATATTTGCATTCAAGCAATCAAAACATATTTCATGCATATCATGTTGAACATGTCAAAATCAAGTTCACATGTCATGGAGATAAATTTTAGGTCATTCAAATGTACTTCCCAATCAATTCTCCTAATCCAAAAATGCATGTTTGAACATAGAGGTTACATGGATTACAAATCAAGCAAGGCACACTTATTAAATAAAAAGCCATATAAGAATATATATATATAAGCACAACCAAGAATACTCAAGCAATTAATAAAGAAGCATAAAGTTGATCAAGTTTTTGCTTATTCCGACATGCAAGGTTGCTCTCTTTGCTTGAGTTCCCCATAAGGGGTCAATCACCAAAACACATCAGGGCATATGACAAATCCCAATAGACCTACTAAGTGACTTGAACCTAGTTGAGTCTAAGGGCTTTGTAAATAAATCCGCTAGTTGATCATTAGTGCCCATATGCTCAAGTGCAATGCATTTGTTTTCAACTAGTTCTCTAATGAAATGATGCCTAATGTCTATATGCTTTGTCCTAGAGTGCTGAACAGGATTCTTTGAAATGTTAATTGCACTCATGTTATCACAATAGAGGGTTAGAATACCTTGATCAAATCCATAATCCACAAGCATTTGTTTCATCCAAAGGAGTTGTGTGCAAGCACTCCCGGCGGCTATGTATTCTGCTTCAGCTGTGGATAGAGAGATGGAATTTTGCTTCTTGCAAAACCATGAGACCAAGTTGTTGCCTAGGAAGAAGCAACCGCCCGATGTACTCTTCATATCATCACAATTTCCTGCCCAATATGCATCACTAAAGCCAACTAAGCTAGCATTAGTGTCAAAAGAGTACCATATCCCATAGTTGGATGTCCCATTCACATAACGAATGATTCTCTTCATGGAGGAGAGATGGGATTCCTTGGGATCCGCTTGGTACCTAGCACACACACCCAGACTAAAGGCTATATCGGGCCTACTTGCGGTCAAGTAAAGCAAGCTACCAATCATGCCACGATAAAGACTTTGTTCCACACTCTTGCCACTAGCATCCTTGCTTAGTTTCAAGGTGGTACTCATGGGTGTGTCACAATGTTTGGCATTCTCAAGGCCAAACTTCTTTACTAGGTTCTTAGCATACTTAGCTTGGGATATGAAAATCCCATCATGCAATTGCTTGATTTGCAAACCTAGGAAGTAATTGAGCTCCCCAACAAGACTCATCTCAAACTCATGAGACATGACATCAACAAATTTTTGGACTTTGGATTTGTTGGTAGAGCCAAAAACAATATCATCAACATAAATTTGAGCTATGAAAAGCTCATCTTTGTTCCTCTTGATGAATAAAGTTTTGTCAACACTACCCCTAGTGTAGTCATTGTCAATAAGAAATTGAGTGAGGCGCTCATACCAAGCCCTAGGTGCTTGTTTCAACCCATATAAAGCCTTCTTGAGGCTATAGACATGATTGGGGTGGTGTGGATCCACAAACCCCTTGGGTTGCTCAACAAACACCTCCTCATGCAAGAAACCATTGAGGAAGGCACTCTTAACATCCATTTGATGCAATTTGAACTTGTACACACATGATATGGACAAAAGAAGCCTTATGGACTCAAGACGGGCAACCGGAGCAAAAGTCTCCTCAAAGTCAATACCCTCAATTTGAGAGTATCCTTGTGCTACAAGTCTAGCCTTGTTACGCACAATGTTGCCATTTTCATCTGACTTGTTCCTATATACCCATTTGGTGCCTATGACATTAGTATCCTTGGGTCTAGGAACAAGAGTCCAAACCTCATTTCTTTCAAATTGGTTTAGCTCTTCTTGCATGGAAAGAACCCAAAACTCATTATTTAAGGCTTTATCAACCTTTTTAGGCTCAATTTGAGAGGTGTAACAAGTATAGCTAATTTGATTAGTTATTTGACGTCTAGTCCTAACACCCTCATTCATATCTCCAAGAATGTCATTCTTATTGTGGAGATGTCTAACCCATGGAGCGGGTTCTTTAGAGTCCAAAGATGGATCTCTATTAAGAGGTTGGATGACCTCTTCATCAAGACTTGACTTCACCTCAATTGAAGTCTCACCATTCTTCTCCAAGAAAGGATCATCAAGCACAATGACCTCCGCATCATGGTCTCTAGTCTTAGGCCTACAATCATCTATGACAACATTAGATGATTCCATGACACTCCGAGTTTTTAAATTGAAAACTCTATAGGCCTTACTATTAAGGGCATAGCCAATAAAAATCCCCTCATCACTCTTGGCATCAAACTTGCCAAGTTGATCTCGATCATTTAGAATGTAGCATTTGCTCCCAAATGAGTGGAAGTAGCTAACATTTGGCTTCCTACCCTTCCATAATTCATAGGAGGTTTGCCTAGTACCGGGCCTTAGGAAGACTCTATTTCCTATGTAGCAAGTCGTATTGACGGCCTCGACCCAAAGGTTCCTAGAGAAATTGTTGCTAAGCAACATCACACGGCCCATCTCTTGAAGGACCCTATTCTTCCTCTCAACAACCCCATTTTGTTGAGGAGTTCTAGGAGCCGAAAATTCAAGAGAAATGCCTAAGCTATTGCAATAGCTTTCAAAACAAGCATTTTCAAATTCCCTCCCATGGTCACTCCTAATTCTTTTAATGCTTTTAATGTGTGAGTTCTTTTCATTTTGAATTTTAGTGCAAAGCATTTTAAAATTTTCAAATGTTTCAGATTTTTCTCTAAGAAAATATGTCCATGTAAATCTAGAAAAATCATCAACACAAACAAAAATGTATCTCTTGCCACCGAGACTCTCGGTTTGCATGGGACCCATAAGGTCCATATGTAGAAGCTCTAATGGCTCCTTGGTGGTGAGATACTTGCCTTTCTTGTGCATACTTTTGGTTTGTTTCCCTTGTTGGCAAGGTCCACAAACGCCATCGACTTTCTTCCCAAGCTTAGGGAGACCACGCACAACCTTGAACTTATCTAAGATCCTCAAATCTCGATAGTTCATGTGGCCAAGTCTTTGATGCCATAACTCAACTTCCTCACATTTGGACATATTGCAAGAGATAACACTAGCTTCAAGACAATAGCAATTGTCACTAGATCTCTTTCCTTTTAGCAAGGTTTGTCCATTTGGCATTAAAATAGAGCAATCATTTTTGTTAAACAAGACGGAGAGTCCATCATCATTAAGATGAGAAATGCTTATAAGATTGGCCTGCAAGCTATCAACAAGTAAAGCATTGGACAAAGAGGGTAAGTCGGGAATGGAAATGGTTCCTTTCCCTATGACTTTCTTTCTAGATCCATCACCAAAGGTGACAAATCCTCCATCCTCCAAGACAAGGGATTTAAAGAAGCTCTTGTTCCCCGTCATATGCCTAGAACACCCACTATCCAAATACCAAGTGTTAGAGGCATTTGCCTTCAAGGCAATTTGAGCCACATAGCAAGAATAGTTATCCCTTCTAATCCACCTAGGTGAAATGTTCTCATTCCTAGTGGTATTAGTCACATTGGCTCTGGATTTCCTAGGATCATGCAAATTGGCTCTAGATTTCCTAGGAACATGCATTTTAGCTCTAGCTCTATTTCTTTCAATCATGCTCTTGATTCTACACATTTCAATGTATTTAAAGCAATTTGGTCTAATGTGGCCATCAACACCACAAAAGCGACAGGTGGGAATAAAATAAGAAGACATACCATGCCCTTGTGAGTACAAAGGGGCTTTCCCATGCATTTTAGCTTGTCTTTGGTGTTGGATTGGTTCTCTCCTTCTTTGTTGTTGAGTTGGAATGAATTGCTTCCTTGATTGACCTTGCATGAATTGCTTCTTGGCTTGATGGTATTTGGGTTGAGGGAAACTTGCTTGATGCACCCTTGTTGATTGAGCTTGAGCTTGTTTCCCTTGTGCTACCTTGACTTGAGAATCTTTAGAGCACTCTCCTAGTTCGATCTTCTTCCTAGGATTTTGTGAGGGTGGAGACTCTTTGTTATTCAAACTCTTGACAAACACAATCTTGCTTGAGGATGAGGTCTCCTTGTCATCTTCATAGCCAAGACCTTTCTTATCACTTGGCCTCTTGCTAACTCCCAACATGTGGTCAAGTTTATTCATGCTTGAAGTCATCTTAGCAATGATCTCTCTAGCTTCTTCAAGCTCCTTTTCCATCAATTCCTCATTCCTTTTGGCTATCTTCACTTCTTTATTTAAGTGAGTAGCTTCGGTAGATAGCTTGAGATTCTCTCCTTTTAGCCTTTGAATCTCTTTCTTCATCTTCAATCTTGAGCTTTGAAAATGCTCAATGAAGCCTTCAAGATCCATTCCTCCTACATCCATATTTGTTGAATGGGATGAAGAGTCACCATCGCTAGAGTCATCTTCACTTTGTTTCTCTACCTCTTCATCATCTATTGCTTCCTTACTCTTGAGAGAAGATGTGAAGGCAATAAAGTTTGCCACATGATCCTCATCATCCGAGGATTCTCCTTCTTCTTCCACGTCATCACCATCGCTCTACGTGGCGGCCATGGCCTTTCCTTTCTTCTTGTTTTTCAAATTTCCACAATCCGTGGAGATGTGTCCGAAACCTCCACATTCGAAGCATTGAATCCCTTTTCTTATGGGCTTGTCTTCACTTGACTCAAACTTCTTGAAAGGAGTCTTCTTCTTTATTTCCTTTCCTTTGGATCCAAATCCCCTCTTCTCAAAATTGATGAACTTCTTGAATCTTTTCACCATGAGGGCCATTTCTTCATCTGAGTCTTCTTCCTCCTTCTCAACCTTAGAAGTCTTCAGAGCAATACTCTTTTGCTTCTTTTGAGGTGTAGGTGTGGGAGTCTATCTAGACTCATATGCTAGAAGCCTTCCAATAACTTCACTTGGCTTCATATTCTTGTAGTCACTATTCTCCTCAAGAGCCGTCACTTTTGACTCAAATCTTGCTGGAAGCGACCTTATAATTTTTTGCTTGATCCTCCTATCGGAATAGGGATCACCAAGTTGATGGCTCTGATTGACTATGTCCATCAACTTCACTTGAAAGTCGTTGAAGCACTCATCCTCCTCCATCATAATTTGCTCGAATTGTGTTTGGAGGACTTAAAGCTTGGAGTCCTTGACCACCTCGGTTCCCTCATAGGCCGTCTCTAGAATCTCCCATGCCTCTTTTGCAATTCTTGTTGTTTGGATCAATTTGTACTAATTATCATCCATTGCACAAAGAATAGCATGCATAGCCTTGTTGTTCCACTTGGATGCTTCAAACTCTTGAGTTGACCATTCTGACTTTGGCTTGGGAACTACACGTTCGTCTTCAAGAGTCTTTTCAGGAAGAGTGTAGCCATCTTCAATTGCCATCCATGCTCGGTCATTTATTTGGCAAATGTAAGACTCCATCTTGCCTTTCCAAGAGGCATAGTTTACTCCGGTGAGCAAATGGGGTCTTGTGCTAAAGGCTCCCTCATTACCACTTCCGTTCCCACTCATAGTGTTTGGGTATGAATGAGATGAATGTTTATGATGCAACAAACACAAACAAAATGCAAGACACACAACGAGCAAGGATCACCTACGTGTATCTAGGAACCCGCTCTGATACCAATTGGAAATACACAAAGTGTGTCTAATACAACCTAGAGGGGGGGGGGGGGGGGTGAATAGGTTTTAGTTGATTTATTACCAACTTTTCGACTTAATCAATTTTACTAATCCTACTCCATATTAGCAATCAATCAATCCAATATAAATATGCGGAAAACAATAAAAACACAAGGATTGATTTACGTGAGAAACCCTCCAACTGGGCAAAACTCACGGGCTATCCTTCTAGCCATATACGGTCCTCAAATCCACTATTTGAACGAAAGTTTACAACTTAGGTTGACCTCAAGTCACACCTACTTGGTCACTAACCCTTTCACTCTACCCAACGTGCCTTTAATAGTGATTCTTGACCACAAGCTTGTGCACTAACCCACTTAGTCACAAAGCTTAATAATCAATGAAGAGGTTAAACAACCTATGTGAATATGTAAAAGATATTCAAACATGCAATTAATGCTAGGCAACAGTAAATGCTTATCTAAGGATTTAAAGATGTCAATAAATGCAAATCCTAGATATCAATATCTAAATGCAAATGCATGAAGATTTAGCTAGAAGGGTAAAATCGTCCTAAATGCTAGCTATTAATGAACAAAGCTCTCAACCAACAAACAACAACTCAATCATGTTATAAATGCCAATAAACATAAAGATATGCAATAAAATCACATAAAAGAGCTAACCCTAGGCAAACAAGAACATAAATAAATACAATGAGATTTAGGGCATGTTCAAGTTACCTAGTCAATGAAAGCAAGAAGAATCCATGATGAGATGAT
This sequence comes from Dipteronia sinensis, assembly GCA_033220585.1. NCBI lineage: Eukaryota > Viridiplantae > Streptophyta > Magnoliopsida > Sapindales > Sapindaceae > Dipteronia > Dipteronia sinensis. Next base: position 37,151,398 of record CM065637.1, read on the forward strand.
GCTTGAAGAGGTTAAATGCACATGGATTTGTGTTTGGTTGAGTAAAGATGAGTTCTTGGGAGTTTCTCTCTCTAAGGGAAGCTTGGCCTCTCAATAATGGCTTTTTGAACTCATAAAAAATGAGCAAGGAAGAAGATAGAGTATATATAAGGGAGCCCTAGTTAAAACAGCGTCGTTTTGGACTTAGGGCACCAAATCCCGTCAATACCGCTAGATGGACCGCGTCGCAGGCAAGTGTCCAGACCGCGGTACACACAGCAGTGCAACATCTGGACAACAACGCGGTGCAGGGCGCTGTGCATACAGGTGCACAGGCCGCGGTATGGGCAACAGAGGCCTACTGGACAACACCACTATTGGGGTCGCTATGCGCGTAAGTTTACAGGAAGCGGTACAGGAAGCATGACCCTGCTGAGATATATCGCTCTGTATGCCGTGGTGCAGACATGACTTGTCAAGCGGTTTAGGCCGCGCTAAGAGAAGAATTTCTTTTTTCGAGGCAAACTCAACACACTAAGCGATGTGCAATCAGTGCAAATGTGGAGTGTGAAAAGAGGCATACAATACATCATTCAATAACATGAAGATAAGAACATAATGCGTGCAAGTGAGTGTGTGCAACTAGATCTCTTCAAAGAAAGTTAAACTAGTGAGATACCTTTGAAGTGCTCTTAAGAGAGATGATGTCCTTGAAGCTTGATCACACCCAATGAGGCCTAAATTACCCTTACAAAGAATAATCCCCAATGTGGTTTGTCAACGAAATAAGCCAATCAAAATATGAGGAACTTACACCCTAGACCATCTAGGTGACCCGAAAACACTTTAGCCGGTAAGGTCTTCGTAAATGGAACAGCATGATTGTCTTGTGAGGCTATCTTGGTGACGATCACATCTCCTCTCTGCACTATCTCTCTAATGAGATGATACTTTCTCTCTATATGCTTCCCTCTCTTGTGGCTTCTTGGTTCTTTGGAATTAGCCACAGCACCACTATTATCACAATAAAGTGTGATGGGCATATCCAGATCTGGAACAACTTCCAGATCACTCAAGAATTTATGGAGCCAAACAGCCTCTTTAGCAGCTTCACAAGCGACTACATATTCTGCTTCCATGGTGGAGTCAGCAATGCAAGATTGCTTTATACTTCTCCACACAATGGCTCCACCACCTAGGGTGAAAACTGATCCAGACGTGGATTTTCTAGAATCCCTGTCTGACTGAAAATCAGAATCTGTGTATCCTAACGGGATCAAATCCTGTCCGGAATACACTAGCATATAGTTTCTCGTTCTCCGAAGATACTTGAGAATAGCTTGACAGCAACCCAATGATCCAATCCTGGGTTGGACTGGTACCTGCTGACTACTCCCACTGCATAGCAGATGTCCGGTCTCGTGCATAACATAGCATACATGAGACTACTGTTAGGATTATGCTCTATGGCAAGAGTGTAATATTGTAATTGACAATCTTCTCATATTAATAAAGTGAATTCTGATTCTTACAATTACTTATAACATTTATTATTATAATTGTCAAGGTAAATAATCATAAGGTCAAAAGACTATGAGACATGAAGAATTGTTCATACATCCGGATATATATGAGGTAGACACAATTCTTTAGTTAGTCTTGAATAACGTTCACAACTTAAGTTAAAGGTTGGGCACCTCTATCTTGTTAAAGTTGTAGAATTCTTTTACTAGCATTTGAGTGGGATCAAATGAATATGATGAGTCTAAAATCATCTAAAGATTTTCGAGTAAAAGAATCTAGTGCACTAGGTGCATTGAACTGGATCACAATGAAATACTTTATCTAGAACCGTCACTAGATATAAGTCTTTTCATTAAAGAGGACAATCAGAGAGTCTATCTTAATCCTGAGATAAATGATGGACTTATGGTTGCAAGTGTTATCATTAGAGCTATCAATGAGTACGATTATATAGCATAGTCTATCCTCGATAGTTTTGTGGTATACATTTGTTAATCGATAGAGGACTTCATTTATAGATATGGACATCGTGGCTCCATTTATTACATGAGAGTATAATATCATCATATGGATGTTTTGAGGTATTGGATATTAAATCTCAACGTTGAGTTTTCAATTATGATTATTAAAGACATGGCTTCTGGACAAGTCAAAATATACAAGTTCAAAATGTGGTCATATGAGGAAATATGGTAACTTGGAGAGCTATAGGCGGTTTATGAGCTCTTGGCGATTACTGATATTATTCACGAGGATACACCATCTCCTATAAGATTGTCTAGGGTATGAATGAGAAACATCTCCTTATTCTATCTTTATTTAAGAGTTCAATTTTAGCTCTTTAGTGGAATGAGTTAAAATTTATAGATTGGACCTAAGTGAATCATTTGTTGATTGTGATTAGGTTGTGTCTATTGAAGCTTAAATTTAGATAGCCTGCCAAGATCCCCAATCCACACGTATTTGAATGGATCACTTGATATATTCTACCGGGCCGATTTAAGGGTCCATCTAGGATTGTTTTTAATATATCAAGAATATAATATGTCTATTATTTAATTAATGGGCTGCACTATTATATTAATATATTAAAAGGAGACATGTGGGTTTGTTTCTTTTAGTAAGAATGGGTCTGGTTTACATGTGGGCTTTTATTTAAAGTCCAATGGATTAATGAAATAAGAAGATAATATATGACCCATTTATATAAGTGGGGCGGCAAGGTGTATATATTAACCTAATATATTATTTTGTTTCATTGTTTTAATTAAATAAGAATTAGTTAATTTATTAATTAATTGTTTAATTAAGAAACAAATCTTTTTCTGATCAGGAAATATATTTCCTAAAGTTATACTATTGGTAGTAGTATATTAAAAGTAAAAGACTTGTTTGATAAGAAAATAAATAATTAATTTTGTTTATTTAATCAAATAAGAAGTCTTTTTATTTAGTCAATAAAAGAATAAAAATATCTATGAGTTGGATTAGGTTTTGAAGTCTAAAGGTTGATGGAAATTAGGGTGCAACACAAACTCTTTTTGGTATGTGATTTGCGGCAACCCTAGTCCATTTAGAGGAAGATTTCGGAAATCCTAAATAGAAGAGGAAGCAAAATTTCGGCTACCTATATAATACCACATATAGAATTCGGCCAATATAGTTGATTGAATGATTCAATTTTTCTTCTTCTTCTCAATTCTTAGAAAAGGATAATTTTTATTCTACTAAACATAAAAGAGAGAAGAGATTATTCTTTGATAGTACACTGATTGCTTGTTCATCAATAAGCTTGTGTGTACAACATCGAATTAGGTTCACGCGAGTTTCGATCATTAGATTGAGAACTCAAAAGTGACCGGAATAATTTTTGTCTTCTTTTGATTGTTTTGTGACTAACAAAAGAAAAAGAAAACTTTGTTCATCAATTCTCAGGTTTGCAATTCAAAGAAAAAGGGAGACCACGCTCCTAGGTGATTCACGTACGTGTTCGGATTGGAAGATCTCGCGGTACTGTTCACGATCACTGTTCACGGGGGTACTGTTCACGATCACTGTTCACGGCGGGGGGTACTGTTCATGATCACTATTCATGGCTAGGGTACTGTTCACGATCATTGTTCACACGGGTACTGTTCACAATCACTGTTCACGCGGGTACTGTTCACAATCACTGTTCACGCGGGTACTGTTCACGGGTATCGGAAAAGATTTTGCGGATTACCAATCGACGTAAGTCAATCGGATCACGCGTCAAGAGGTATTTAACTCTAACCGTATATATTTGAGTTTAATTAATTAAAAGGTTAAGGTTCAACTTTGAGAAAAATTTTAAAACCATACGAAATCTATTTTTCGTTTCTTCCGCTGCGTTTTATATCGATTTTTCCCTACAACTACCTACTGCTGATGCATAGGGTACACATCTCATATCCTCAACTTCTTGAGGTGTCTTAGGACACTGTTCCTTAGACAAGTGAACTCCATGCCTAGAATGTAAATTACCTTTCTTGGAGTTCTGCATCTAAAAACGCACAAGAATCTTGTCGATATACGATGTCTGAGACAGTGCTATGAGTTTGTTCTTAAGATCCCTTATAAGTTGGATTCCTAGAATATAACTCGCCTCTCCCAAATCTTTCATTTGGAATTGGCTAGCCAGCCAGCCCTTTGTTAGGATTATGCTCAATAGCAAGAGTGTAATATTGTAATTGACAATCTTTTCATATTAATAAAGTGTTTTCTGATTCTTACAAATACTTATAGCATTTATTATTATAATTGTCGAGTTAAATAATCATAAGGTCAAAAGACTATGAGAAATGAAGAATTGTTCATACATCCGGATATGTGTGAGGTAGACACAATTCTTTAGTTAGTCTTGAATAACGTTCATAACTTAAGTTAAAGGTTGGGCACCTCTATCCTGATAAAGTTGTAGAATTCTTTTACTAGCATTTGAGTGGGATCAAATGAGTTATGATGAGTCTAAAATCATCGAAAGGTTTTCGAGTAAAAGAATATAGTGCACTGGGTGCATTGAACAGTATCACAATGAAATACTTTATCTAGAACCGTCACTAGATATAAGTCTTTTCATTATTAGGACAATCGGAGAGTCGATCTTAATCTTGAGATAAATGATGGACTTATGGTTGCAAGTGTTATCATTTGAGCTATCAATGAGTACGATTATATAGCATAGTCTATCCTCGATAGTTTGGTGGTATTCATTTGTTAATCGATAGAGGACTTCATTTATAGATATGGACATTGTGGCTCCATTCATTAAATGAGAGTATAATATCATCATATGGATGTTTTGAGGTATTGGATATTAAATCTCAACGTTGAGTTTTCAATTATGATTATTGAAGGCATGGCTTCTGGACAAGTCAAAATATCCAAGTTCAAAATGTGGTCATATGAGGAAATATGGTAACTTGGAGAGCTATAGGCGGTCTATGAGCTCTTGGCGATTACTGATATTATTCACGAGGATACACCATCTCTTATAAGATTGTCTAGGGTATGAATGAGAAACATCTCTTTATTCTATCTTTATTTAAGAGTTCAATTTTAGCTCTTTAGTGGAATGAGTTAAAATTAATAGATCGGACCTAAGTGAATCATTTGTTGATTGTGATTAGATTATGTCTATTGAAGCTTAAATTTAGATAGCCCGCCAAGATCCACGATCCACACGTACTTGCATGGATCACTTGATATATTCTACTGGACCTAATTTATGGGTCCATCTAGAATTGCATTTAATATATTAAGAATATAATATGTCTATTATTTATTTAATGGGCTGCTCTATTATATTAATATATTAAAAGGAGATATGTGGGCTTGTTTCTTTTAGTAAGAATAAGTCTGGTTAACATGTGGGCTTTAATTTAAAGTTTAATGGATTAAATAAAATAAGAAAAATAATATTAGGCCCATGTATATATGGTGTGGGCGGCAAGGCTAATAAAATAGCCCAGGATATTATTTTATTTTATTGTTTTGATTAAATGGAAATTAATTAATTATTTAATTAATTAATAGTTTAAATCAAAATCTTTTCCTGATCAGTAAGTAAAATACTATGTGTTGGCTTAGGGTTAGAATTCTTTTAAGTGATAGGAGTCCTAATGTGGTAAGGATTAAGTCCACATACACTCCATACCACACAAAGAATTCGGCCACCCTAGTCCTATAAGGTTTAGGATTCTTAAATTGATAGGAATTAGGGAAAAAGCACAATTCCTTTTCAAGTAAGGAAATTGGCCAACCCTAGATTTCCTACACAAAGAATTCGGCCAACCCTATTTTGAGAAGGAGAAATTTCGGTCACCTTATAAATATAAGGTGATAAATTTCGACCACCTAGAAGCTTGAGTGAGAGAGATTTTTGTTTGCTTTGAAAAATAAAAATCTTACTCAATACACATAGAATTTCGGCCAAGAGAGAAAAAGAAAAATAAGCTCTCATTCGATAGTGCACTTGCAAGCCTTTAGGATCAAAAGGTTTTGTGCACACTTTCGATTTAGGGTTAAGCGAGTTCCAATCATATCGATTGTGAATTCAAAAGTGACCGGAACTATTTTTCTAGGCTTTGGTGTTTTGGGATTGAAGATCAGGATCAGAAGTTCCATACATCCATTCTCAGATAAGCAATTCAAAAAAAAAAGGAGACCACGCTCCTAGGTGATTCACGTACGTGCTAGGATTGAAGATCTTGCGGATTACCATTGACGTAAGTCAATCGGATCACGCGACAAGAGGTATTTAACTCTAACCGTATATTTGTGTTTAATTAATTAAAGGGTTAAGATTCAAATCTTTAGAAAAATTTTAAACTATACGAAAATCTACTTTTCGCCTTCCGCTGCGGTTTTAGTTAATTTTTCCCTACAATTGGTATCAAAGCCTGGTTGTACCCTTTAATTAATTAACGTATATATACGTGAATCTATTTCTTTTTATTGTGATTATGCATGTTTTAGAAAGAGATGGCACTCTAGGTATTCGCATATATAATTACATGTTGAATGTATGGATTTATATATGTTGTTATAAAGTGAATTGTTAGTGCTCAATTTTGGTCCTAGATTTTCCATGTAATTTTTGTTTCGGAATTGTAACAAGAAGGGTGGCCTATTATCGTCACAAGTTCCTTCTTGATAGTTGCTTAATTTTTTTTTGTTGTATAAAATAGTGCAGTTTTTTTTAATGTATTAAAAATACTGCAGCTTTTATAGTGCAGTTTTTTATTTGTAAAAAAAAAAAAGAAATACTGCAGTGGTTAATAAAAAAAAATTACTGCAGTATTTTATTGTATAAAATAAGCTGTAATATATTCAAGATTCGAAGACTCGAAGATTTGAAGAAATTGGAGCATCCGGAACCCGTCTTGGCACCCGCGCGCACCGAGACAACAAGCGCGCACGCAACCAAGCGTGCAGCTGCGCTTGTTGCGGTGCAGCAGCGCGCGACCCATGCATAGGCTGGCCGTGCGGCTGCTCATGCCCTTGCATGGGCTAGGCGTGCACATGGGCTGTTGTGGTGATCTTTGGGGGCGCAAGTTTCGTGCGCGAGATGGTCGCTTGAAGTCTTGTCCGCCAAGAAAGGAGTTTTTGTATTCCGTACAATTGTAATTTACATGCTTTTCTAGGATGGACCAAAATTGTGGCTATTTATTTTTTATGTATAAATATTACAATATTTGTTATTGTATGACAACATGTAATATAGAATAGGAGTGCCACTCATATATCTCTTTTGGTATGAACATGCATTGAATGATTTAGGTATCTAATTGGCATCTAGATAACTTGGTAAAATCATTCTTTGGAATTTAATCACACGCCTTAAATAATTGAGTGGGAGAAGGTGTGTTAGAATGCCTATGGCCTCCAAGGTTAGTTGAGTTTTATTATTTTTAGTAATTCCCCCAAGGGGAGTCCATAAATGGAATTTAACAAAATACTTCCTTACAAGGATAGACTAGACAATTGACTTAAACGAAATCTACTCCCCAAGGAGGGATTCTCGTGAGAGAAAATTGAGGGTGGATATCTTGGTAACACACTCAATGTAATTTTATTAATATCCTCCCAAGAGTTCTTGTTAATAAAATTGCAAGGCTAAAATTGAAAACGCTGGTTGTTATGTTAACAATTAGGTGGGACCTAGTCCAACTAGTAAATAATACGAACTTCCAAAGGAGGCGTAACATTTATGGGTGTTGGATCACCGTTGAATTTTTACTATTGAATTATTTATTTAATTCAAGATAAATATTTAAAAGTGCTTTATCATGATTATTTACTTATATATGTTTTTGTTTTAATCAGAAATCATGACCCCATCACTTATGAACATCTTGAAAGATAACACCTTAACTGGAGATAATTATGTCACATGGAAAAGGAAAATTGGGTTGTTGCTGTAAAGTGAAAAACATAAATTTGTTCTGACTACTCCTAAACCACCCCTTCCTAATAATGAATCTAGTGTGATGCAAAGAGATGAGTATGAGCAGTGGAAGACTTCTGATGATATAGCAAAATGTTATATTATGGCCACTATCTCCGACGTGTTGCAACAGCAACATGAAGGAATGGAGTCCGCTGCTGATATAATGATGTCTCTAGAGGAAATGTTTGCTATGAGGTCTATGATGACTAAGAGAGAGGCAGTGACTGCTTTTATGAATCTTAGGATGAAACCTGAACAATCTATGAAAGATCACATGATGAAAGTCATAGCACATCTCAATATTGCTGAACTAAATGGTACTGAGATTGATGGTGAGACCAAAATTGATATGGTAGTTAACTCACTATCAGATTCCTTTGATAAGTTCAAGTTGGACTACACCTTGAACAAAAAGGAATACACCTTACAGGGCCTGATGCAAGATGTTCAAAGCGCTGAAAAGATCCTTGTGAAAAACAAAGGTCAAGAGATTCATTTGGTTGGTAAAGTTGCTACTGTTAAGACCCGTAAGAAGGTCAAGAAACAACAGAAGAAAAAGCGACTTGGATCTACCAAGAAGGAAAGCAAGAAAGTAACCAAGATCAAAGGGAAATGCTTCCTTTGTGGTGAAAAGGGACATTGGAAAAGAGATTGCCCAAAGTCCCAGAATAAGAAGGAAGAAGGTAATATTAATTATCTTGAAACATGTTTTCTGGCAGATTCTACTGATTCTTGGATCATAGATTATGGAGCCACTAATCATGTTTGTTATTCCTTGTAGGGGTTCCAAGAAAGGAGAAGGCTGAATGAAGATGAAGTCAATCTGCGCTTGGGCAACGGAACGTTAGTGTCTGCAAGTGTAGTGGGAGATATTAGAGTTATTTTAGATTCTAGTAGGCATTTAAATTTAATAGACGTTTATTATGTACCTCAATTCAAGAGGAATTTAATTTCAGCTTCTTGTTTAAATAAATTTGGATATTCGGTTACTTTTAATAAAGCTTTTATTATTAGTAAGAATGACAAAAATTGTTTGCAAAGGTACATTGGAAAACGGTCTATTCTTTTTGCATAGAAATATCTCTCACTCGTTAGACACAGAATTAACGGAACCTAATCATAAAAGAGTAAAATTATCAAAAGATGAAACCTACCTTTGGCATTTACGCCTAGGTCACATTAACCTTAATAGGATTAAAAGATTGGTATGTGATGGACCTTTAAGTGACTTAAAGGTTGATGATCTACCAACTTGTGAATCTTGTTTGGAAGGTAAAATGACCAAAAGGCCGTTCAATACTAAAGGTGCAAGAGCCACTGAATGTTTAGGACTAATACACTCTGATGTATGTGGTCCTATGAGCATTCAAGCTAGAGGTGGATATGAGTACTTCATCACCTTCACATATGATTACTTAAGATTTGGTTATGTGTATCTCATGAGATAAAAGTCGGATGCTTTTGACATGTTCAAAGCATTCAAAGCTGAAGTAGAAAATTAGCTTGAGAAACATATAAAAATCTTGAGATCTGATCGTGGTGGAGAATATCTATCTGGAGAGTTTCAGCAGTATCTTATTGATAATGGGATAGTTTCTCAGTTTTCTGCACCAGGTACACCTCAAAAAAATGGGGTAGCAGAAAGGAGAAATAGAACTCTTTTAGTGATGGTTAGGTCAATGTTGAGTTATTCAACACTTCCTATTTCTTTTTATGGATATGCTCTACAAACAGCAATATACATTCTAAATGATGTACCATCTAAATCTGTCCCTAAAACCCCACATGAATTATGGACTGGGCGAAAACCTAGTTTACAACACATGAGGATATTTGGTTGTCCTGCACATGTGTTGAAAGGAAAGACAAAAAAGATGGAGTTTCGTTCAGAAACATGTATATTTGTGGGGTATCCAAAAGGAACTAAAGGATGTTATTTCTATAGTCCTAATGATCTAAAAGTATTTGTTTCAACAAATGCTTCATTTCTAGAAAAGGACTATATGAATAATTTTGTGCCCAAAAGTAGAATTGTCCTGAATGAAATGTCGGGAGATACAATTCCACAAGAGGTTTCACAACCTAGCCCAATTGTAAGTTCCACTCCAACACAAAATCAACAACCTACCATTCCTCGTCGTAGTGGGAGGGTCATAACACAACCCGAAAGATACATCGGTCTAGGAGAATCTGCGGAGAATCTCCCGGACGACGATGATCCCTACACGTACAAGGAAGCAATGGAGGATGTTGATTGTCGTCATTGGCAAAAGGCAATGCAATCTGAGATTGAATCGATGTTCAATAACAAAGTCTGGTCCCTTGTAGACTTGCCTAAAGGGATAAAACCCATTGGGTGTAAGTGGGTATACAAGAGGAAAAGAGATATGGATGGTAAGGTGGAAACCTTTAAAGTTAGACCGGTAGCTAAAGGTTATACACGGAAAGAAGGTATCAATTACGAGGAAACCTTCTCTCATGTGGCCATGCTTAAATCCATTAGGATACTCTTATCCATTGCAGCATCTCTAGACCTAGAGATTTGGCAAATGGACGTCAAGAAAGCTTTCCTTAATGGAAGTCTTGACGAGAGCATCTACATGATGCAACCAGAAAGATTCATTGAAAATGGCCAAGAGGAAAGAGTATGCAAATTGCAAAAGTCCATATATGGACTGAAGCAAGCATCCAGATCCTGGAATATAAGGTTCAATCAAGCTGTGAAAGGTTTTGGATTTATTCAAAACCCTGACGAACCTTGTGTATACAAAAGGATTAAAGGCGACAAGTTGGTTTTCCTCATTCTTTATATTGATGATATACTACTCATCGGAAATGATGTAGGTGTATTGACATCAGTAAAAGAATGGTTAGCAAAACAATTTGATATGAAGGACTTAGGAGAAGCAAGTTATATTCTTGGTATCCAAGTAATAAGGGATATAAAGAATAGAACGATAGCATTATCCCAAGCTTCATACATTGATAAAATCTTGTCTAGATTTTCCATGCAAGATTCCAAGAAAGGTATGTTACCTTTTAGACATGGAATCAAACTTTCTAAGGAACAGGTTCCTAAGAATGAGCATGAAGAGAAATTCATGAGTAGAGTTCCATATGCCTCTGAAAAAACACTCTTAACGTGTGTCTACAACCTAGAGGGGGGGTGAATGGGTTGTTAATCGATTATTACCAATTTTTCGATTTGTCAATATTAATAATATAACCCAACATAAACAAACATACAAAATCAAGTAAAAGTGCGGAATATAAATGACGCTTGATTTTTACGTGGAAACCCTTAAACAAAGGGAAAAACCACGGGCTATCCTTCTAGCCACACAGGATCCTGAAATCCACTATATGAGTAAAAAGTTACACCCTCAAGTGATACTCGGACCCTCACTCTAGATAACCTCAGGCTATGGACACTACCACTCGCCAGTCTTGGTTCTATCCCTAGTGATATCCACTGATACACTACTATTGGCGTGAGCACCTCCTACTCTACCCGCAGGCCTTTTATAATGGATTCTTGACCAATGCTTGCCAACCACAACTTGGTTGCAAGACTACAATGCTTGTGCAACTTCACCCCGAAGCCACAAGACTTTGACTCAATGAAGAGTATGGGGTCTAAGTGAACAATCAATGAATGCTCAACACAATATATGTTAGACCAAACATACAATGCTTAACTAGATGTAGATAATGCAATACAACATCGTAGTTATCAAATAATGCCTACATGTACACACATGAGGTCTCAATTAGTTGTAGAGAAATTCGAACAACCTAATTGTCAATTAAATTCACATAAACATTCATAAACTTGACTAGATGCACAAAGTCAACCTAATCATCAATTAAGCATACATGAATATTTATGGATTAGCTATTTAGGCATATATGACCTAATAATGCAAGCTATCACAAACATACACAATCAAATATTCATGAACATTAACTAGTTGATTAAAACACAATTTCTCAACCTAGTTATCAATTAATCACACATGAATATTTATGACCTAGCTTTTAGGCAAAAATGACCTAATCAATTAAGATATCAAAATACAAACCCAATCATGTTATCAAGACTCATAAATATGCAATAGAGTAGAGTCTAGGTATTTAATCATGCAATAAGTACCTAATCTAGAGTAAGAAGAACAATAAATGATATGCAAAGAAGTTCTTGCTTACCTAGTCATGAAACAATGAAGACCCGTGCTCAAATGATGTTGAATGATGCAAGATGGAGATGGGTTTTGGGTTTGGAGAGTCAAAGATGCTTTCTTGAAGCTTTCTCTCTCTAGGAGCTCTAACCTCTCTCTAAAAATGAATTTTTGAGCTCTTAGTCGGCCAAGAAGAGAAGAGGAAGAATATATATGAAGCCCTAGTTAAAACTACATCGTTTTGAACTTGGGAACCAGAATCCCGTCAAAACCGCTTGCTAGACCGCGGCACAGGTAAGTGTCTAGACCGCGGTACATACAGCAGTGCACCGTCTGGACAACACCGCGGTTAGGACCGCTGTGCATGCAAGTGCACAGGTCGCAGTCCACGTCGCGCATGACGCACTGGAGAATACCGCTCCGTGCACCGCGGTGCAAGCAAAGCCTGCCGAGCAGTCTAGGCCGCGCCAAAGGGAAAAATCCCTTTTTAACACTCAAGACAATAGTCAATCTTACATGAATGTTGTGCAAGTGTGAAGTGAGTGAGATGCACACAGTGAAGCACAATAAATATTTCAAACATGTTATCAACTAAGATACAATGCAAGATATGATATCTAATGTAAGCTAATGAGTGTTTTAGAAAAGGATGCACACTTATGCAAACAATAAAGAACACAAATGCAAGATAAACAAAACGTGCATGAAGTGTGTGTGTGTGCACCTAAACTCTTCAAGAGACAAAGTCAAGTGAATATACCTTTTGCTCTTGAAGTCATGGAGATGCTTGGAAGCTTGCCAATACGGACCTAAGCTACCCATTACACAATCATCCCCAATGTGGTGGTTTGTCATGAAATAAGCCAATCATGAAATCGAGGTCCTTACAGCCTCGGCAGTTGGAAGTCTCATGTATGCAATGCTCTGTACTATACCAGATATTTGTTTTGCTATTGGCATAGTTAGCAGGTTTCAATCGAAACCTGGTACTGATCATTGGACGGCAGTCAAGCATATTTTCAAGTATCTTAAAAGAACTAGAGATTATATGCTTGTATACTCTGGAGGGGATTTAATTCCCGTTGGGTATACAGATTCTGATTTCCAGTCAGATTCTGACTCCAGAAAATCCACATCAGGATCTGTGTTTACCATTGGAGGAGGAGCAGTCATATGAAGGAGTATCAAGCAATCTTGTATTGCTGATTCCACCATGGAAGCTGAGTATGTTGCTGCATGCGAAGCTGCAAAAGAGGTTGTTTGGCTCTGCCAATTCTTGATTGACTTGGAAGTGGTTCCTAATGCGAATAAACAGATCACTATACACTGTGACAACAGTGGAGCAGTGGCTAATTAGAGAGAACCAAGAAGTCATAAGAGAGGTAAACACATAAAAAGGAAATATCACCTTTTAAGGGAAATTGTTCATAGGGGAGACGTGACGATCACCAAAATCAAGTCAGCAGAAAATCTAGCGGATCCTTTCATAAAGGCTCTACCTCAGAAGAGTTTTGATGGGCACCTAGAGAATATGGGAATGAGAGATATGACACACTTGCTATAGCGCAAGTGGGAGATTGTTAGGATTATGCTCAATAGCAAGAGTGTAATATTGTAAATTAGAATCTTTTCATATTAATAAAGTGTTTTCTGATTCTTACAAATACTTAAAGCATTTATTATTATAATTGTCGAGGTAAATAATCATAAGGTCAAAAGACTATGAGAAATGAAGAATTGCTCATACATCCGGATATGTGTGAGGTAGACACAATTCTTTAGTTAGTCTTGAATAACGTTCACAACTTAAGTTAAAGGTTGGGCACCTCTATCTTGATAAAGTTGTAGAATTCCTTTACTAGCATTTGAGTGGGATCAAATGAGTTATGATGAGTCTAAAATCATCGAAGGGTTTTCGAGTAAAAGAATCTAGTGCACTGGGTGCATTGAACAGGATCACAATGAAATACTTTATCTAGAACCGTCACTAGATATGAGTCTTTTCATTATTAGGACAATCGGAGAGTCGATCTTAATCCTGAGATAAATGATGGACTTATGGTTGCAAGTGTCATCATTTGAGCTATCAATGAGTACGATTATATAGCATAGTCTATCCTCGATAGTTTGGTGGTATTCATTTGTTAATCGATAGAGGACTTCATTTATAGATATGGACATCGTGGCTCCATTCGTTAAATGAGAGTATAATATCATCATATGGATGTTTTGAGGTATTGGATATTAAATCTCAATGTTGAGTTTTCAATAATGATTATTGAAGACATGGCTTCTGGACAAGTCAAAATATCCAAGTTCAAAATGTGGTCATATGAGGGAATATGGTAACTTGGAGAGCTATAGGCGGTCTATGAGCTCTTGGCAATTACTGATATTATTCACGAGGATACACCATCTCCTATAAGATTGTCTAGGGTATGAATGAGAAACATCTCTTTATTCTATCTTTATTTAAGAGTTCAATTTTAGCTCTTTAGTGGAATGAATTAAAATTAATAGATCGGACCTAAGTGAATCATTTGTTGATTGTGATTAGGTTATGTCTATTGAAGCTTAAATTTAGATAGCCCGCCAAGATCCACAATCCACACGTACTTTCATAGATCACTTGATATATTCTACCGGACCAATTTATGGGTCCCGTAAGTTCCTCATATTTTGATTGGCTTATTTCGTTGACAAACCACATTGGGGATTATTCGTTGTAAGGGTATTTTAGGCCTCTTGAGTGTGATCAAGCTTCAAGGACATCATCTCTCTCAGAGAGCACTTCAAAGGTATCTCACTAATTTAACTTTCTTTGAAGAGATCTAGTTGCACACACTCACTCGCATGCATTATGTTCCTATCTTCATGTAATTGAATGATGTATTGTATGCCTCTTTTCACACTCCACACTTGCACATTTTGCACATCTCTTAGTGTATTGAGTTTGCCCAGAAAAGAGAATTTCTTCTCTTAGCGCGGCCTAGACCGCTTGGCAAGACATGCTTGCACCGCGGCATACAGAGCGGTATACCTCAGCAAGGTCATGCTCCATGTACCGCTTCCTGTACTCTTGCATGCAAAGCGACCCAAGTCGCGGTGTTGTCCAGTAGGCCTCTGTTACCCATACGGCGGCCTGTGCATCTGCATGCACAGTGCCCTGCACCGCGTTGTTGTCCAGACGGTGCGCTGCTGTGTGTACCGCGGTCTGGACACTTGCTTGCGACGCGGTCCATCTAGCGGCATTGACGGGATTTTGTGCCCTAAGTTCAAAACGACGCTGTTTCAACTAGGGCTCCCTTATATATGTTCTATCTTCTTCCTTGCTCATTTTCATGAGTTCAAGAAGCCATTTTTGATAGGCCAAGCTTCCCTTAGAGAGAGAAACTCCCAAGAACTCATCTTTACTCAACCAAACACAAATCCATATGCATTTAACCTCTTCAAGCATTATCTCATCATGGATTCTTCTTGCTTTCATTGACTAGGTATCTTGAACATGCCCTAAATCTCTTTGTATATATTTATGTTCTTGTTTGCCTAGGGTTAGCTCTTTTATGTGATTTTATTGCATATCTTTATGTTTATTGGCATTTATAACATGATTGAGTTGTTGTGTGTTGGTTGAGAGCCTTGTTCATTAATAGCTAGCATTTAGGACGATTTTACCCTTCTAGCTAAATCTTCATGCATTTGCATTTAGATATTGATATCTAGGATTTACATTTATTGACATCTTTAAATCCTTAGATATGCATTTATTTTTGCCTAGCATTAATTGCATACTTGAATATCTTTTACATATTCACTTAGGTTGTTTAACCTCTTCATTGATTGTTAAGCTTTGTGACTAAGTGGGTTAGTGCACAAGCTTGTGGTCAAGAATCACTATTAAAGGCCCGTTGGGTAGAGTGAAAGGGTTAGTGACCAAGTAGGTGTTACTTGAGGTCAACCTAGGTTGTAAACTTTCGTTCAAATAGTGGATTTGAGGACCGTTTGTGGCTAGAAGGATAGCCCGTGAGTTTTGCCCAGTTGGAGGGTTTCTCACGTAAATCAATCCTTGTGTTTTTTTTTCCGCATATTTATATTGGATTGATTGATTGTTAATATGGAGTAGGATTATTAAAATTGATTAAGTCGAAAAGTTGGTAATAAATCAACTAAAACCTATTCATCCCCCCTCTAGGTTGTATTAGACACACTTTGTGTATTTTCAATTGGTATCAGAGCGGGTTCCTAGATACACTTAGGTGATCCTTGCTCGTTTTGTGTCTTGCATTTTGTTTGTGTTTGTTGCATCATAAACATTCATCTCATTCATACCCAAACACTATGAGTGGGAACGGAAGTGGTAATGAGGGAGCCTTTAGCACAAGACCCCATTTGCTCACCGGAATAAACTATGCCTCTTGGAAAGGCAAGATGGAGTCTTACATTTGCCAAATAAATGACCGAGCATGGATGGCAATTGAAGATGGCTACGCTCTTCCGGAAAAGACTCTTGAAGATGAAAGTGTAGTTCCCAAGCCAAAGTCAGAATGGTCAACTCAAGAGTTTGAAGCATCCAAGTGGAACAACAAGGCTATGCATGCTATTCTTTGTGCAATGGATGACAATCAGTACAAATTGATCCAAACAACAAGAATTGCAAAAGAGGCATGGGAGATTCTAGAGACGGCCCATGAGGGAACCGAGGTGGTCAAGGACTCCAAGCTTCAAGTCCTCTAAACACAATTCGAGCAAATTATGATGGAGGAGGATGAGTGCTTCAACGACTTTCAAGTGAAGATGATGGACATAGTCAATCAAAGCCATCAACTTGGTGATCCCTATTCGGATAGGAGGATCAAGCAAAAAATTATGAGGTCGCTTCCAGCAAGATTTGAGTCGAAAGTGACGGCTCTTGAGGAGAATAGTGACTACAAGAATATGAAGCCAAGTGAAGTTATTGGAAGGCTTCTAGCATATGAGTCTAGATGGACTCCCACACCTACACCTCAAAAGAAGCAAAAGAGCATTGCTCTGAAGACTTCTAAGGTTGAGAAGGAGGAAGAAGACTCAGATGAAGAAATGGCCCTCATGGTGAAAAGATTCAAGAAGTTCATCAATTTTGAGAAGAGGGGATTTGGATCCAAAGGAAAGGAAATAAAGAAGAAGACTCATTTCAAGAAGTTTGAGTCAAGTGAAGACAAGCCCACAAGAAAAGGGATTCAATGCTTCGAATGTGGAGGTTTCGGACACATCTCCATGGATTGTGGAAATTTGAAAAATAAGAAGAAAGGAAAGGCCATGGCCGCCACGTGGAGCGATGGTGATGACTTGGAAGAAGAAGGAGAATCCTCAGATGATGAGGATCATGTGGCAAACTTTATTGCCTTCGCATCTTCTCTCAAGAGTAAGGAAGCAATAGATGATGAAGAGGTAGAGAAACAAAGTGAAGATGACTCTAGCGATGGTGACTCTTCATCCCATTCAACAAATATGGATGTAGGAGGAATGGATCTTGAAGGCTTCATTGAGCATTTTCAAAGCTCAAGATTGAAGATGAAGAAAGAGATTCAAAGGCTAAAATGAGAGAATCTCAAGCTATCCACCGAAGCTACTCACTTAAATAAAGAAGTGAAGATAGCCAAAAGGAATGAGGAATTGATGGAAAAGGAGCTTGAAGAAGCTAGAGAGTTCATTGCTAAGATGACTTCAAGCACGAATAAACTTGACCACATGTTGGGAGTTGGCAAGAGGCCAAGTGATAAGAAAGGTCTTGGCTATGAAGATGACAAGGAGACCTCATCCTCAAGCAAGATTGTGTTTGTTAAGAGTTTGGATAACAAAGAGCCTCCACCCCCTACAATATCCTAGGAAGAAGATCGAACTAGGAGAGTGCTCTAAAGATCCTCAAGTCAAGGTAGCACAAGGGAAACAAGCTCAAGCTCAATCAACAAGGGTGCATCAAGCAAGTTTCCCTCAACCCAAATACCATCAAGCCAAGAAGCAATTCATGCAAGGTCAATCAAGGAAGCAATTCATTCCAACTCAACAACAAAGAAGGAGAGAACCAATCCAACACCAAAGACAAGCTCAAATGCGTGGGAAAGCCCCTTTGTACTCACAAGGGCATGGTATGTCTTCTTATTTTATTCCCACTTGTCACTTTTGTGGTGTTGATGGTCACATTAGACCTAATTGCTTCAAATACATTGAAATGTGTAGAATCAAGAGCATGATTGAAAGAAATAGAGATAGAGCTAAAATGCATGTTCCTAGGAAATCTAGAGCCAATGTGACTAATACCACTAGGAATGAGAACATTACACCTAGGTGGATTAGAAGGAATAACTATTCTTGCTATGTGGCTCAAATTGCCTTGAAGGCAAATGCCTCTAACACTTGGTATTTGGATAGTGGGTGTTCTAGGCATATGACGGGGAACAAGAGCTTCTTTAAATCCCTTGTCTTGGAGGATGGAGGATTTGTCACCTTTGGTGATGGATCTAGAAAGAAAGTCATAGGGAAAGGAACTATTTCCATTCCCGATTTACCCTCCTTGTCCAATGCTCTACTTGTTGATGGCTTGCAAGCCAATCTCATAAGCATTTCTCATCTTAATGATGATGGACTCTCTGTATTGTTTAACAAAAATGATTGCTCTATTTTAATGCCAAATGGACAAACCTTGCTAAAAGGAAAGAGATCTAGTGACAATTGCTATTGTCTTGAAGCTAGTGCTATCTCTTGCAATATGTCCAAATGTGAGGAAATTGAGTTATGGCATCAAAGACTTGGCCATATGAACTATCGAGATTTGAGGATCTTAGATAAGTTCAAGGTTGTGCGTGGCCTCCCTAAGCTTGGGAAGAAAGTAGATGGCGTTTGTGGACCTTGTCAACAAGGAAAACAAACCAAAAGTATGCACAAGAAAGGCAAGTATCTCGCCACCAAGGAGCCATTAGAGCTTCTACATATGGACCTTATGGGTCCCATGCAAACCGAAAGTCTCGGCGGCAAGAGATACATTTTGGTTTGTGTTGATGATTTCTCTAGATTTACATGGACATATTTTCTTAAAGAAAAATCTGAAACTTTTGAAAAATTTAAAATGCTTTGCACTAAAATTCAAAATGAAAAGAACTCACAAATTAAAAGCATTAAAATAATTAGGAGTGACCATGGGAGGGAATTTGAAAATGCTTGTTTTGAAAGCTATTGC
This sequence comes from Dipteronia sinensis, assembly GCA_033220585.1. NCBI lineage: Eukaryota > Viridiplantae > Streptophyta > Magnoliopsida > Sapindales > Sapindaceae > Dipteronia > Dipteronia sinensis. The sequence continues at coordinate 37,170,764 of CM065637.1, forward strand.
AATAGCTTAGGCATTTCCCATGAGTTTTCGGCTCCTAGAACTCCTCAACAAAATGGGGTTGTTGAGAGGAAGAATAGGGTCATTCAAGAGATGGGCCGTGTGATGTTGCTTAGCAACAATGTCCCTAGGAACCTTTGGGCCGAGGCCGTCAATACGGCTTGCTACATAGGAAATAGAGTCTTTCTAAGGCCCGGTACTAGGCAAACCTCCTATGAATTATGGAAGGGTAGGAAGCCGAATATTAGCTACTTCCACTCATTTAGGAGCAAATGCTACATTCTAAATGACCGAGATCAACTTGGCAAGTTTGATGCCAAGAGTGATGAGGGGATTTTTATTGGCTATGCCCTTAATAGTAAGGCCTATAGAGTTTTCAATTTAAAAACTCGAAGTGTCATGGAATCATCTAATGTCGTCATAGATGATTGTAGGCCTAAGACTAGAGACCATGATGAGGAGGTCATTGTGCTTGATGATCCCTTCTTGGAGAAGAATGGTGAGACTTCAATTGATGTGAAGTCAAGTCTTGATGAAGAGGTCATCCAACCTCTTGATAAAGATCCATCTTTGGACTCTAAAGAACCCGCTCCATGGGTTAGACATCTCCACAATAAGAATGACATTCTTGGAGATATGAATGAAGGTGTTAGGACTAGGTGTCAAATAGCTAATCAAATTAGCTATACTTGTTACACCTCTCAAATTGAACCCAAAATGGTTGATGAAGCCTTGAATGATGAGTTTTGGGTTCTTGCCATGCAAGAAGAGCTAAACCAATTTGAAAGAAATGAGGTTTGGACTCTTGTTCCTAGACCCAAGGATACTAATGTCATAGGCACCAAATGGGTATATAGGAATAAGTCGGATGAGAATGGCAACATTGTGTGCAACAAGGCTAGACTTGTAGCACAAGTATACTCTCAAATTGAGGGTATTGACTTTGAGGAGACTTTTGCTCCGGTTGCCCGTCTTGAGTCCATAAGGCTTCTTTTGTCCATATCATGTGTGCACAAGTTCAAATTGCATCAAATGGATGTTAAGAGTGCCTTCCTAAATGGTTTCCTGCATGAGGAAGTGTTTGTTGAGCAACCCAAGGGGTTTGTGGATCCACACCACCCCAATCATGTCTATAGCCTCAAGAAGGCTTTATATGGGTTGAAACAAGCACCTAGGGCTTGGTATGAGCACCTCACTCAATTTCTTGTTGACAATGACTACACTAGGGGTAGTGTTGACAAAACTTTATTCATTAAGAGGAACAAAGATGAGCTTTTCATAGCTCAAATTTATGTTGATGATATTGTCTTTGGCTCCACCAACAAATCCAAAGTCCAAAAATTTGTTGATGTCATGTCTCATGAGTTTTAGATGAGTCTTGTTGGGGAGCTCAATTACTTCCTAGGTTTGTAAATCAAGCAATTGCATGATGGAATTTTCATATCCCAAGCTAAGTATGCTAAGAACCTAGTGAAGAAGTTTGGCCTTGAGAATGCCAAACATTGTGACACACCCATGAGTACCACCTTGAAACTAAGCAAGGATGCTAGTGGCAAGAGTGTGGAACAAAGTCTTTATCGGGGCATGATTGGTAGCTTGCTTTACTTGACCGCAAGTAGGCCCAATATAGCCTTTAGTGTGGGTGTGTGTGCTAGGTACCAAGCGGATCCCAAGGAATCCCATCTATCATCCGTGAAGAGAATCATTCGTTATGTGAATGGGACATCCAACTATGGGATTTGGTACTCTTTTGACACTAATGCTAGCTTAGTTGGCTTTAGTGATGCAGATTGGGCAGGAAATTGTGATGATAGGAAGAGTACATCGGGAGGTTGCTTCTTCCTAGGTAACAACTTGGTCTCATGGTTTTGCAAGAAGCAAAATTCCATCTCTCTATCCACAGCTGAAGCGGAATACATAGCCGCCGGGAGTGCTTGCACACAACTCCTTTGGATGAAACAAATGCTTGTGGATTACGGCTTTGATCAAGGTATTCTTACCCTTTATTGTGATAACATGAGTGCAATTAACATTTCAAAGAATCCGGTTCAGCACTCTAGGACAAAGCATATAGACATTAGGCATCATTTCATTAGAGAACTAGTTGAAAACAAATGCATTGCACTTGAGCATGTGGGCACTAATGATCAACTAGCGGATTTATTTACAAAGCCCTTAGACTCAACTAGGTTCAAGTCACTTAGTAGGTCTATTGGAATTTGTCATATGACTTGATGTGTTTTGGTGATTGACCCTTTTTTTTTGGGAACTCAAGCAAAGAGAGCAACCTTGCATGTTGGAATAAGCAAAAACTTGATCAACTTTATGCTTCTTTATTAATTGCTTGAGTATTCTTGGTTGTGCTCATATATATTCTTATATGGCTTTTTATTTAATAAGTGTGTCTTGCTTGTTTTGTAATCCATGTCACCTCTATGTTCAAAAATGCATTTTTGGACTAGGAGATTTTGATTGGGAAAGTACACTTGAATGACCCATAATTTAACTCCATGACATGAGAACTTTTAATGACATGCTTAAAATAATATGCATGAAATGTTTTTGATTGCTCTAGTGCAAAATATGTGTGAAAGCAAATGAGAAGACTAAACCCAATAAGGATCTAGTATCCATGCAATAAACAAGGATGTCTCATCCAAATTTAGTCTTCTCTCTCTCTCTTTATTAGTTGATCAAGACTACTATCATACGGGTATCCCACCCGGAAAAATCAAAAAGGGTGCAAAAGTCACTCATGTCTTGTTTTGCTTATAAAGTTTGATATAGTTGCTCTTTAAATTGAAATTCTTTTTGAAAAACTATATCTTGTTTGCTTATAACAAAAGGGTATAAATTGGTTTGAATTCTTTTGGAAACCCTTTTGATGTTTGCTTTGCCAAATACCATTTGCTTGAACTATGATGTTACATGTCTTACATCCAAAGCAACTAAGTCACACATTTTCCTCTAAACAATAAACTCTCAATGATTCTCTCTCAATTAATTAAGCTGCATAACGTTGTTGTATATGATTATGCACTTATCTTGCAAATAGCTCTCTTTGCTAAAGTGACCCGGTTGGGGAATACTCCTCTGCCTATCTCATGACAAAAGGGGGAGTAATGTGGTTGTCCCGTTGAGGGGGAGTAACCTATATAGGGGGAGCATTTGCATGTTGCATATTGTAGTTTTATTTTATTATGCAAATTGCTCTTATTTATTTATCTCTCTTGATCACCTCACATACACTTGTCCTGGAAAGTGTAGTCTCATTGTTTTGTAGGGATGGCTATTCTACAAGAGCTTGAAGTTTTGAAGACCTAGTATCTAGGTATTTTTTTTTGTAATGTAGAATATCTCTTTGTTGACCTTTAGTTTTTATTTTTTTGTGAGGATGATTTGTGAGTGGTGGTTTTGTCACGAAATAGCCAAAGGGGAAGATTGTAAGTTCCTCATATTTTGATTGGCTTATTTCGTTGACAAACCACATTGGGGATTATTCGTTGTAAGGGTATTTTAGGCCTCTTGAGTGTGATCAAGCTTCAAGGACATCATCTCTCTAAAAGAGCACTTCAAAGGTATCTCACTAGTTTAACTTCTTTGAAGAGATCTAGTTGCACACACTCACTCGCATGCATTATGTTCCTATCTTCATGTAATTGAATGATGTATTGTATGCCTCTTTTCACACTCCACACTTACACATTTTGCACATCTCTTAGTGTGTTGAGTTTGCCCAGAAAAGAGAATTTCTTCTCTTAGCGCGGCCTAGACCGCTTGGCAAGACATGCTTGCACCGCGGCATACAGAGCGGTATACCTCAGCAAGGTCATGCTCCATGTACCGCTTCCTGTACTCTTGCACGCAAAGCGACCCAAGTCGCGGTGTTGTCCAGTAGGCCTCTGTTGCCCATACCGCGGCCTGTGCATCTGCATGCACAGCGCCCTGCACCGCGTTATTGTCCAGACGGTGCACTGCTGTGTGTACCGCGGTCTGGACACTTGCCTGCGACGCGGTCCATCTAGCGGTATTGACGGGATTTTGTGCCCTAAGTTCAAAACGACGCTGTTTCAACTAGGGCTCCCTTATATATGCTATATCTTCTTCCTTGCTCGTTTTCATGAGTTCAAGAAGCCATTTTTGATAGGCCAAGCCTTCCTTAGAGAGAGAAACTCCCAAGAACTCATCTTTACTCAACCAAACACAAATCCATGTGCATTTAACCTCTTCAAGCATTATCTCATCATGGATTCTTCTTGCTTTCATTGACTAGGTATCTTGAACATGCCCTAAATCTCTTTGTATTTATTTATGTTCTTGTTTGCCTAGGGTTAGCTCTTTTATGTGATTTTATTGCATATCTTTATGTTTATTGGCATTTATAACATGATTGAGTTGTTGTGTGTTGGTTGAGAGCCTTGTTCATTAATAGCTAGCATTTAGGACGATTTTACCCTTCTAGCTAAATCTTCATGCATTTGAATTTAGATATTGATATCTAGGATTTACATTTATTGACATCTTTAAATCCTTAGATATGCATTTATTTTTGCCTAGCATTAATTGCATACTTGAATATCTTTTACATATTCACTTAGGTTGTTTAACCTCTTCATTGATTGTTAAGCTTTGTGACTAAGTGGGTTAGTGTACAAGCTTGTGGTCAAGAATCACTATTAAAGGCCCGTTGGGTAGAGTGAAAGGGTTAGTGACCAAGTAGGTGTGACTTGAGGTCAACCTAGATTGTAAACTTTCGTTCAAATAGTGGATTTGAGGACCGTTTGTGGCTAGAAGGATAGCCCGTGAGTTTTGCCCAGTTGGAGGGTTTCTCACGTAAATCAATCCTTGTGTTTTTATTGTTTTCCGCATATTTATATTGGATTGATTGATTGTTAATATGGAGTAGGATTATTAAAATTGATTAAGTCGAAAAGTTGGTAATAAATCAACTAAAACCTATTCACCCCCCCTCTAGGTTGTATTAGACACACTTTGTGTATTTTCAGGTCCATCTAGAATTGCATTTAATATATTAAGAATATAATATGTCTATTATTTATTTAATGGGCTGCTCTATTATATTAATATATTAAAAGGAGACATGTGGGCTTATTTCTTTTAGTAAGAATAAGTCTGGTTCACATGTGGGCTTTTATTTAAAGTCTAATGGATTAAATAAAATAAGAAAAATAATATTAGGCCCATGTATATATGGTGTGGGCGGCAAGGCTAATAAAATAGCCCAAGATATTATTTTATTTTATTGTTTTGATTAAATGGAAATTAAGTAATTATTTAATTAATTAATATATTAAATCAAAATCTTTTCCTGATCAGTAAGTAAAATACTATGTGTTGGATTAGGGATTAGAATTCTTTTAAGTGATAGGAGTCCTAATGTGGTAAGGATTAAGTCCACATACACTCCATACAACACAAAGAATTCGGCCACCCTAGTCCTATAAGGTTTAGGATTCTTAAATTGATAGGAATTAGGGAAAAGCACAATTCCTTTTCAAGTAAGGAAATTGGCCAACCCTAGATTTCCTACACAAAGAATTCGGCCAACCCTATTTTGAGAAGGGGAAATTTCGGTCACCTTATAAATATAAGGTGATAAATTTCGGCCACCTAGAAGCTTGAGTGAGAGAGATTTTTGTTTGCTTTGGAAAATAAAAATCTTACTCAATACACATAGAATTTCGGTCAAGAGAGAAAAAGAAAAATAAGTTCTCATTCGATAGTGCACTTGCAAGCCTTTAGGATCAAAAGGTTTTGTGCACACTTTCGATTTAGGGTTATGCGAGTTCCAATCGTATCGATTGTGAATTCAAACGTGACCAGAACTATTTTTCTAGGCTCTTGGTGTTTTGGGATTGAAGATCAGGATCAGAAGTTCCATACATCCATTCTCAGGTAAGCAATTCAAAAAAAAAAGGGAGACCACGCTCCTAGGTGATTCACGTACGTGCTAGGATTGAAGATCTTGCGGATTACCATCGACGTAAGTCAATCGGATCACGCGACAAGAGGTATTTAACTCTAACCATATATTTGTGTTTAATTAATTAAAGGGTTAAGGTTCAAATCTTTAGAAAAAATTTAAACTGTACGAAAATCTACTTTTCGCCTTCCGTTGCGGTTTTAGTTAATTTTTCCCTACAATTGGTATCAGAGCCAAGTTGTACCCTTTAATTAATTAACGTATATATATGTGAATCTATTTATACATCCTAGGTTGGTAGTTTTCGACGAATTAATCCCTAATAGGTGGTCCGCACTATACATCCTAGGTTGGCCACTTTCTAGGGATAAATAACCGACTCTATACATCCTAGGTCGGTTGCCTTGAATAGCCGTGCTATTGACAAGTTTGTTGCGTTGCCCAGTTTTTACTTTTGTATCCGTTAACTCCTTAGTTTCCATCATCTATATATATATCCTTCATTCCATTTTCCCCCACTTTAGTTTGCATAATTTATTTAGTGTTATTAATAGGATAATTCACCATCTACATCTTCACCATTTTATGTTTTGTTTATTATATATATACATTAACATTACTTTAGCAATAACTAATTTTAGCTAACTCCGCTCCCTGTGGATGACACCCCACTTGCCACCATACTTGTGTTTTCAAACTAATTTAGGCTTCGTGAGGTTTTAACAAATATTGTTGACCGATTGCTCTTTTAAACGATACTAGAAAAACATCCAGTCAAATGGCACCGCTGCCGGGGAACGGCATGTTTAGTTTGATTAGTTTTGCATAAGTAATTTTTATAGTTATTTATTTTTCGGCCATTACTTTGTTTGTATATTTTTACGTTGTGGGTAGTTTTTGTTTCTCGATATTGTAGGTTCATGGATGCCCTCTGGAAAAATTCAGGATCCGAGTACGAACTTGATATTGACCCATTTAGTCAAGAATGGGGATGTGAGCAGGATTTCCATGAGGGATGCAATATGGGTGAAGAGTTTTCGACCAAAGAGAGACTAGCAGTTTTGCTAAAGGACTACTTGCAAGGGAATGAAGAGACCACATTAGTATAGCAGAGAAGGGAAATTGTGCAAGCGGCACAGATTCCAGAGGACATTAATGCAGGTCAGCTGAGTATAGGAACATTTGATGAATGGATAGGAGAGTTCATGCAGTCAGCCAACCAGGATACGCAAGAGGTCTAGATGCTACAACAAGCACATTTAGAGAGTTGAGAGACATACATATGGAAGAATGATAGGCAATCAAACGAGATAGATGCGTCTATTCATAGGATTGAGTTCCAAATAGGTAAGTTGGCTGAAGTGTTACAAGAAAGAGAAAAAGGGAAATTCCCAAGTCAACCGAAACAGGCTAGTGCAAAGGCAGTCCTTAGAAGCGGAAGGGTTTTGAAGGAAAAGGATAAGGACACCATCACAAAAGAAGAAGATGAGGTGGTTCATACTGAGGTGGAGAGTGAGAAAGAGTTAGAAAAGGAAAAAGGTGTTCAGTTAGCGGACCCAGAACCAGGACCTCAGCTCCATAAGTCATCAAACCCCTATGTGCCGCCTATACCCTTTCCAAGGAGGCTGAAAAACTCTAAGTTGGAGAAATCACATCAGGAAATCTATGATCTCCTTTCCAAGGTAACTGTCAACTTACCACTCTTAGATGGCATTGAGAAAATGCCGGCTTATGGTAAATTTTTCAAGGATTTGAGTAAGGATAAAGAGTAGTTTAGGATGAAACAATAGGAGCGTCTAAATGAGAATTTCAGTGCAGTAATTCAATGGTCATTTCCCCTGAAAATGAAAGACCCAGAGAGTTTTATAATTGACATTACGATTGGTGGGTCAAATCGCGAAAGAGCGATGTTGGACTCAGGAGCAAGCATTAACCTCATGCTGTTCTTGGTCTATAAGAAACTGGGTTTGAATGACCTCAGGAAAACCAACATGTCTCTTGTCTTAGCGGATGCTTCTGTAAGAAGCCCTAAGGGCATTGTCAAAGATGTGTTAATACAGATAGAAAAGTTAATCATACCTGCTGACTTTGTGGTGATTGACATGGATGAAGGAAGAGACAAAAGAGATATGAAGTTACTTTTGGGTAGACCTTTCATGGCAACAGCTAGGGTATTGATTGATATGCATGCAAGGAAGCTTACCATGAAGGTAGTAGACAAAACAGTGGCATTCAACATCTTTGACTCTTTATCATACCCAGTGGGTTCTCACGATTGTAACACTGTGGATTTCTTAGAGAAAGAGTTAGATATCACTGTTGAGGAGGAATTCGAAAGAGAAGGAAATGTAGATGACTTGGTACCATTAGAAGAACATCCTTCAAGAGTTGAGTTGAAAGCACTCCCATCGAACTTGAAGTATGTGTTTCTCGACGAAGAAAAGTTAAACCCAGTTATCATTGCAGCTAATTTGGAGGCAAGTCAAGAAGATGAGTTACTTGGAGTGTTGAAAGAGTATAGAGAAGCCATTGGTTGGTTCATAGATGATATAAAGGGAATAAGTCCTACCATGTGTATGCATAGGATTTTGTTAGAAGAAAACGCCAAACCGACACGGGAGGCACAAAGGAGACTGAATCCAATTATACAAGAGGTGGTAAAAAAGGAGATATTGAAGCTTCTCGATGCAGGGATTATCTACCCCATATCAGATAGTAGATGGGTTAGTCCCAATCATGTCGTCCCAAAGAAATCCGGAGTTGCAGTAGTGAAGAATGAGATGAGTGAGTTAGTAGCACAAAGGCTCCAGACAGGGTGGCGTGTTTGCGTAGACTACCGCAAGTTGAATGTGGTTACCAAGAAGGACCATTTTCCCTTACCTTTCATTGATCAAGTCCTAGAGCGATTGGCAGGGCATCAGTTCTACTATTTTCTGGATGGATATTCTGGGTACAATCAAATAGTTATTGCTCCAGAGGACCAGGAGAAAACCACTTTTACTTGTCCCTATGGAACATATGCCTTCCAAAGAATGCCCTTTGGCCTTTGCAATGCCCCAGGTACGTTTTAAAGGTGTATGGTTTTGTTGTTTTCGGATATGGTGGGAGAGATTATTGAAGTCTACATGGATGATTTCTCAGTATTCGGGGACTCTTTCAAGTTATGCCTTGAAAACTTATCGTTAGTGCTACAAAGATGTATGAAAAATAGGATTTGTCAGTTGGACTACGATGCCTTCAGCGAGCAGGCGGAGGAGAACATTTTTCACGAAGGCCACCGCTTGTTGATCGAGCGTGGCCTGGCTTACCATAAGAGGGCCAGAAGCCTGTGCATGAGTCGTTTGGACCGGAACTTGACTATGGTGTCCGGGTTTCTTTCCCCTCCTTAGGGCTTTTCATGTTGGGGTCGCCGAAGGCTGTTCCGAAGCCACGGGCTATCCTTGGGAGGAGCGGAGCCTTATGATTCATGTAAGATAGCCAAAATCTAAACTGTTGATTTGATTACCAAGGTGTGGGTGTTTCCCACAGACTGCGCCAGAAAGTGTTAACGAAAAATTCACTCAGGGTGAGAAATCCCAGTTAACACCCTCGAGACCACTACCACGTAGGTGGTGGCTGGGGTTAGATACCTTCGGTACTTAGTTTGTAATGGGTGTTGAAAAATAATGCTAACAAAAGGTATAAGGGAATACAATGGTTTTATCATTCATCAGGTACAAAGATCTCTCCAATACTCTCAATCTCTCTAGGATACAATCAAGTGGCACTCTCGCGCCTGTCGAAAAGTGGCATTTTTTCTCATCTTTTTTCTGTGCATGCTTGATAGTTTTATACATAGTCTAGGTAGGTTCAATTTGCGACTTTCCCACCATGATTTTCTCAATCCTTTCCCTCCTTATCGGGCGGGATCTTTTTATTTAAAAGTCATTGACTTTGGTTTAATGACAGATTCGAGAGTATTATAGGCAGAGATAAGTTTGTTTCCTTTTTGGATTCAATCACTTGTTCTGCACGTAGTGTTTCCATGTTTGTTATAGGTATGATCTTGTGTATCTCCATGGTATGATTCTTCATGGAGGATGGCGAGTATGGTACTTATTGTTTGGTAGAGCAAAGTGTCCTGGTCTTGGTGCTAGGAGCTTGGTCTGACCTTTCCAGGTCCCTTGGAGCTTTAAACGGCTTACTGTAGGTGCTCTTCGATGGTAACGGGCTTTGACGAGCTTCCTCCTTCCCATGCTAATAGGTCTGAAACTTCAGTTCGACGGGGTAGTGAAACATTGTTATACGAGCTTAAAGCCTAACAGTTTCTCTTTAATTTGGGAGAGAAAGGCGGGCTTCCAAGGAGGTTGCGAGGTACTCTCGACCTCGGTGTCGGAAGCTTGATCCGATCATGCCGGGCTTCATCTTGGGTGTTTCTATAGCTTGATGACCCTTCCTTGTTTTTTGTGAAGTGGCTTCGTGGCCTAACCCCGGGAGGCGTTCCATGGTGGATAATTTTTGGGCCTGGATTTGGGTTAGGAGGGGGGAGAATTTTCTTTTGGTCCCTAACCAAATTTGGCTATTAACAGTAAATATTGTAATGTTTGTCATTGTTTAATAACATGTCATATAGAATAGGAGTGGCACTCATATATCTCTTTTGGTATGAACATGCATTGAATGGTTTAGATATCTAATTGGCATTTAGATAACTTGGTAAATCATTCTATGGAATTCGATCACACACCTTAAATAATTGAGTGGGAGAAGGTGTTATGGAACACCTACGGCCTCCAAGTTTAGTTGAGCTTTATGTTTTCGTGTAATAACCCCCTAAGGGATATTCATGAATGGAATTTAGAAAGATACTTTCTTACAAGGACATACTAGACAATTAACCCAAACAATATCTACTCATAAAGGAGGGATATTCGTGAGGGAATATATTGAAGGTCAAAAACTTGGTAACACATTAAATGTGATTTTATTAATATCCTCCTAAGAGTTCTTGGTAATAAAATTGCAAGGCTAAAATTGAAAACGCTGGTTGTTATGTTAACAATTAGGTGGAACCTAGTCTTACTAGTAAATGGTGCAAACTCCCAAAGGAGGCGTGACATTTACGGATGTTGGATCAACGTTGAATTTTATGATTGAATTACTTAATTTAATTCAAGAGAAATATTCAAAAGTTATTTATCATGATTGTTTACTTATATAATTTTTATTTTATTAAGAAATCATGACCCCATCCCTAATCAACATCTCGAAAGATAATACATTAATTGGTGATAATTATGTCACATGGAAAAGGAAAATCGAGCTATTGTTGCAATCTGAAAAGCATAAGTTCGTTTTGACAACTCCTAAACCACCTGCTCATACTAATGAATCTACTGAGCAACAAAGAGACGAGTATAAGCAGTGGGAGAGCTCAGATGAGATGGCCAAATGTTACATTATGGCCACCATCTCCGACGTGTTGCAACAGCAACATGAAGGAATGAGTTCTGCTACCGATATAATGATGTCTCTATAGGAAATGTTTGCTATGAGGTCTAGGATGACTAAGAGAGAGGCAGTGACTGCTTTCATGAATCTTAGGATTAAACCTGGACAGGCTGTGAAAGATCACATGATGAAGGTCATAGCACATGTCAACATTGCTGAACTAAATGGTGCTGAGATAGACGGTGAGACGAAAATTGACATGATTGTCAACTCACTGTCAGATTCCTTTGATCAATTCAAGTTGGACTACACCTTGAACAATAAGGAATACACCTTGCAGGGCCTGATGCAAGATGTTCAAAGTGCTGAAAAAATCCTTGTGAAAAGCAAGGGTCAAGAGATTCATACTGTAGGTAAAGTTGCTACTGTTAACACCTGTAAGAAGGTCAAGAAACAATAGAAGAAAAAGCAACTAGGACTTACTAAGGAGGAGACAAAGAAACTAACCAAGATCAAAGGGAAGTGTTTCCTTCGTGGTGAAAAGGGACATTGGAAAAGAAATTGCCCAAAGTCTCAGGACAAGAAAGAACAAGGTAATATTAATTATCTTGAAACATGTTTTTCGGCAGATTCTATGGATTCTTGGATCATAGACTCTGGAGCCACTAATCATGTTTGTTTTTCTTTACAGGGGTTCAAGGAAAGGAGAAGGCTTAATAAGAAAAAATTCAACTTGCGTTTAGGCAACAGAGCGTTAGTGTCTGCTAGTGCGGTGGGAGTTATTAGAGTTAGTTTAGATTCTTATTGGCACTTAGATTTAATAGACTTTTATTATGTACCTCAATTCAAGAGGAATTTAATTTCAATTTCTTGTTTAAATAAATTTGGATATTCTGTTACTTTTAATAAAGCTTTTATTATTAGTAGGAATAACAAATTTGTTTGCAAAGGTACATTGGAAAACGGTTTATTCTATTTGCATAGCAATATCTCTCACTTGTTAGACACGGAATCAACGCAACCTAATCATAAAAGAGTAAAATTATCCAAAGATGAAACCTACCTATGGCATTTGCGCCTAGGTCATATTAACCTTGATAGGATCAAAAGATTGGTTAGTGATGGATCTTTAAGTGACTTAAAGGTTAATGATCTACCAACTTGTGAATCTTGTCTGGAAGATAAGATAACCAAAAGGTCGTTCACAACCAAAGGCACAAGAGCCACTGAATGTTTAGGATTGATACACACTAATGTTTGTGGACCTATGAGCATTCAAGCTAGAGGTGGATATGAGTACTTCATCACTTTCACGGATGATTACTCAAGATTTGGCTATGTGTATCTCATGAGACATAAGTCGGATGCTTTTGGAATATTCAAAGCATTTAAAGCTGAAGTAGAAAATCAGCTTGAGAAACACATAAAAATCTTGAGGTCTAATCATGGTGGAGAATATCTATCTGGTGAGTTTCAACAATATCTTATTGATAATGAAATAATTTCTCAGTTTTCTATGCTAGGTACGCCTCAACAAAATGGGGTGGCAGAAAGGAGAAATATAACTCTTTTGGACATGGTTAGGTCTATGTTGAGTTATTCAACGCTCCCTAATTCTTTTTGGGGATATGCTTTACAAACCGCTATATACATTATAAACGATGTACCATCTAAGTCAGTTCCAAAAACACAACACCGCATGAGTTGTGGACTGGGCGAAAGCCTGGTTTACAACACTTAAGGATATTTGGATGTCATGCGCACGTGTTTAAAGGAAAGACAGAAAAGATGGAGTCCCATTCAGAAACATGCATATTTGTAGGGTTTCCAAAAGGAACCAAAGGATATTATTTCTATAGCCATTCAGATCTTAAAGTATTTGTTTCGACAAATGCTAAATTTCTGGAAGAGGACTGTATGAATAATTTTGTGCCTAAAAGTAGAATTGTCCTGAATGAGCTTTCAGGTGATACAATTCATCAAGAGGTTTCATAACCTAGCCTAATTGTAAGTGCCGCACCAACACAAGATCAATAATCTACCATACATCGTCGTAAAAGGAGGGTTAATAAACAACCTGAGAGATACATCGGTCTAGGAGAATCTGTAGAGAATCTCCCGGATGATGATGATCCCAACACGTACAAGGAAGCCATGGAAGATGTTGATTGTCGCCATTGGCAAAAGGCAATGCAATCTAAAATTGAATCTGTGTTCAAAAATAAAGTCTGGTCTCTTGTGGACCTGCCTAAAGGGATAAAACCCATTGGGTGCAAGTGGGTATACAAGAGGAAGAGAGGAATGGATTGAAAGGTGGAAACCTTTAAAGCTAGATTGGTAGCTAAAGGTTACACACAGAAGGAAGGTATAGATTATGAGGAAACCTTCTCTCCTGTGGCCATGTTTAAATCCATTAGGATACTCCTATCTATTGCGGCATCTCTAGACCTAGAGATTTGGCAAATGGATGTCAAGACAGCTTTCCATAATGGAAGTCTTGATGAAAGCATCTATATGATGCAACCAGAAGGATTCATTGAAAAGGGCCAAGAGGAAAGGGTATGCAAGTTGCAAAGATCCATATATGGATTGAAGCAAGCATCCAGATCCTGGAACATGAGGTTCGATCAAGCCGTGAAATGTTTTGGACTTATTCAAAACCTTGACGAACCCTGTGTATAGAAAAGGATTAAAGGTGACAAGTTGGTTTTCCTAGTTCTCTACGTTGATGATATACAACTCATCGGAAACGATGTAGGTTTATTGACATCAATAAAAGAATGGTTAGCAAAACAATTTGATATGAAGGACTTAGGAGAAGAAAGTTATATTCTTGGTATCCAAGTCATAAGGGATAGAAAGAATAGAACGATTGCATTATCCCAAACTTCATACATAGATAAAATCTTGTCTAGATTTTCCATGCAAGATTCCAAGAAAGGTATGTTACCTTTCAGACATGGAATCAAACTTTCTAAGGAACAAGTTCTTAAGAATGAGCATGAAGAGAAATTCAGGAGTCGAGTTCCATATGCCTCGGCAGTTGGAAGTCTCATGTATGCAATGCTTTGCACTAGACCAGATATTTTTTTTTGTTGGCATAGTTAGCAGATTTCAATCGAAACCTGGTCCTGATCACTGGACGGCAGTCAAGCATATTTTCAAGTATCTCAGGAGAACGAGAGATTTTATGTTTGTATACTCTGGAGGGGATTTAATTCTCGTTGGGTATACAGATTCTGATTTCCAATCGAATTCTGACTCCAGATGATCAACATCTGGATCTGTGTTTGCACTTGGAGGAGGGGCAGTTATATGGAGGAGTATCAAGCAATCTTGTATTGCTGATTCTACTATGGAAGCTGAGTATGTGGCCGCATGCGAAGCTGCTAAAGAGGCTGTTTGGCTCCGCCAATTCTTGATTGACTTGGAATTGGTTCCTGATGCGAATAAGTAGATCACTATCTATTGTGACAATAATGGAGCAGTGGCTAATTCAAGAGAACCAAGAAGTCATAAGAGAGGCAAACACATTGAAAGAAAGTATCATCTTCTGAAGGAAATTGTGCATAGGAGTGACGTGACGATTACCAAGATCGCATCAGCAGAAAATCTAGCGGATCCCTTCATAAAAACTCTTCCAAAGACGAGTTTTGATAGGCATTTAGAGAACATTTGAATGAGAGATATGACACATTTTCTATAGAGCAAGTGGGAGATTGTTAGGATTATGCTCAATAGCAAGAGTGTGATAATGTATTTGACAATCTTTTCATATTAATAAAGTGATTTCTAGTTTAACAAATCTTATAGCATTTATAGTTTAACTATTATAATTGTCAAAAGTAAATAATCATAAGGTCAAAAGACTATGAGAAAAGAAGAATTGTTTGTACATCTGGATATGTATGAGGTAGACACAATTCTTTAGTTAGTCTTCAATAATATTCACAACTTAAGATAAAGGTTAGGAGCCTTTATCTTGTTAAAGTTGTAGATTCTTTTGCTAGCATTTAAGTGAGATCAAATGTGTTATGATGAGTCTAAAATCATCAAAGTGTGGTGTCTTTAGGCTAAAGAATCTAATGCACTGGGTGCATTGAATAGGATCATAGTGAAATACTTTATCGAGAACCGTCAATGGATAAAAGTTTTCACTTGAAGACAATCGGAGAGTCTATCTCAATCCTGAGATAAATGATGAACTTATGGTTGCAAGTGTTATCATTTGAGCTATGAATGAGTACGATTATATAGCATAGTCTATCCTCGATAGTTTGGTGGTATTCACTTGTTAATCGATAGAGGACTTCATTTATAGATATGGACATCGTGGCTCCATTTATTAAATAAGAGTAGAATATCATCATATGGATGTTTTGAGGTATTGGATATTAATCTTAACATTAAGTTTTCAATAGTGTCTATTGAAATATGGCTTCTGGACAAGTCAAAATATCCAAGTTAAAAATGTGGTCATATGGATAAATATGGTAACTTGGAGAGCTTTAGGCGGTCTATGAGCTCTTGGCGATTACTTATATTCTTCACGAGGATACACTATCTCTATTAAGATTGTCTACGGTAAGAATGAGCAATATTAACTTATTCTATCTTTATTTAAGAGTTCAATTTTAGTTCTTTAGTGGAATGAACTAAAATTAATAGATCGAACCGAAGTGAATCATTTGTTGATTGTGATTAGGTTATGTCTATTGAAGCTTAAATTTAGATAGCCCGCCAAGAACCCAAATTCACACGAACTTGTATGGATCACTTGATATATTCTACCGGACCAATTTATGGGTCCATCTAGAATTGTGTTAAGGCATATGGACTTGTTTCTTTTAGTAAGAATGGGTCTAGTTCACATGTGGACTTTTTATTAAGGTCCAATGGATTTAATAAAATAGAAAAAACAATATTGGCCCTTATATATTGGCTTGGGCGACAAGGGACTATTTATTAGCCTTATATATTGTTTTTTATTTTATTATTTTATTAAATGGAAATTAATTAATTAATTTATTATTTATTTATTTAATTTATTTATTTATTTATTAATTATTTATTTATTTAGTTAAAAGTCAAAATCTTTTTCTAACTAGAAGAAGGATTCCTAGTGTCATACTATTGTTGGTAGTATGATAAGTATCAAAGAATATATTTGATAAGTAGATAAATAAAAGTATTTTATTTATCTAGTCAAATTAGGAAGTTTTTGATATAGTCACAATTTTTATATTCAATAATTTATTATTGGATATACACTCATGAGTTGGAATAAGGTTAAAACTCAAAGTTGGTAGGAGACTTGGAGAAGAAGTAATCCTACTTGTGTGAGGATTTGACTACAAGGTAGAAATCCTACTTGAGTGAGGATTAGGCCTTCTGCACCTATATATATATTATTAAATTCGTTTTTGAATAGTAGTAGAAAAAAAAAGTTTTTTTTTAAAGAAAGAATTTTTATTCTCTTGCTTTTGAATAAAAAAAAACTTCCAACTCAAGAAAGGGGTGTATTGAATTCGGCCAAAGAGAATAGAAAAGTGGAACGTTTTTGTTTTCGATAGTACACTAGTATCCTTTACATCAAAAAGGATTTTGTGTACAAAATCGAATCGGGTTCATGCGAGTTTAAATCAAATAGATTGATAATTCACACGTGACCGAACGTTCTTGGGTTTTCTCTTGGAGGATTATTGTGACTAACAAAGAAGAAGATTTTGTTTGTTTCATCCTCAGGTATACAATGAAAGAAAGGGAGCCCACACTCCTAGGTGATTCACGTTCATGATTGGATTGGAAGATCTTGCGGATTCAATTCGACGCTAGTTCAATCGTCACGAGAAAAAGGTACTATACTTTTAATTATATGTCAATTAATCTAGGGTTAAGGTTCTTTCTTTTGAAGGAATTTTTTTTTAAATATACAAACCCAATTTTGCGCTACCGCCGCGTTTTGAACCGTTTTTCCCAACACTTGCTAGGATACATTATTAGCTATGGCTATGCTATCCCAGAGGACCGAGGTACCGGGCGTTCAAATTCCAAGGAATCTCGGTGTTTAGTTGACACTATTGATGAACCAGGGTATCTAGCCTTCCATTTTTCAGGAATCTAGGTACATAGGCAAATCACGGTACCTGATCTTCCTATTTCAAGGAACTTTGGTACTTCGGCGAAAGAAAAGACGAACACATTGGCGAATCTAGGTACCTCGCATTCCTGTTTCAAGGAATCTTAGTACTTAGGCGAAAACAAGGCAAACATAGGCAAATCATGGTACCTAGCTTTCCTATTTCAAGGAATCTGGGTACTTCGGCGAAAGACAAGGTGAACACATTGGCGAATCTAGTTACCTCGCGAACCTGCTTCAAGAAATCTTGGTACCTTAGCGGAAACAAGGCGAACATATTGGCGATAAGATCCTGGTAGGCAACTAAGCCCACTTTAGCACCAGGTCTTTCTTGGCGGGGGGTGGTACCCGTCCAAGGCCTTGATCTGGCAGGCAACCATGCTCTAAATAACCAGACCTTTCTCAAGGGGGGATGGTGCCTGGTCAAGGTTTAATCCGTCTGGAAATTATGCTCTTACATATCGAATCCTTCCCAGCGTGGGGGTGGTCCCCGGCCAGGGCACCAGGAATGCCATGTGGCTCTTCCTGGTCTTGAGGCGATTACTGGCGATATAATTTAGACAAAAGTAGATGGAGAAAAAAAGGAGAAATCTTCTTTTATTGATAAACCGAAATGTGATACAATCATTTACAGGGTACAAGCATCTACTGGTACCTATCCTGGGTGATACTGGCAGATTCTAATTCAAATCTTCAGTTCTTCTATGGGTAGAATCTTTTCAGGTGATCTACATTCCAAGTGTGGTCGATAGGACGACCGTCAATATCCTCCAACTTGTAATCCTTACCTCGGATTACCATTTTGACCAGGTAGGGACCTTCCCAATTTGGAGATATCACCCCATCAAAGCTTTTCTAGGTATTCTGAGTTACCTTCTTAAGGACCAAGTCCCCTTCTTTAAAACTTCTGCTTTTGACTTTCCTGTTGAAGTATCGGGCAATCCGACTCTGATAGAATGGTAACCTCTCTACGACCGTGTCTTGTTTTTCCTCCAGGAGGTCTAGGTTGGCCCTCAACTTGTCTTCGCTACTTTCTAGTTCAAATGCTAAACTCGGAAGGAGGTAAGTTTATGTTTAATAGGAATGACAGCTTCTACCCCGAAAGCTAACGAGTAGCGGGTTTCTTTAATGGCAGTCCTTCTAGTAGTGCGGTAGGCCCATAACACATCTGAGAGTTCTTCGACCCACTGACCCTTCTTATGTTGGAGCTTCATCTTTAGGAGCCTCTTGATAATCTTGGTCGTGGCCTCTACAAGACCGTTAGTCCGAGGATGTGCTACTGAGGTGAAATGAAGCTCGATTCCCAGATTTTGGCAGAAATCCTGGAATCTAGCATTGTCAAACTGTTTACCCAATTCCGTGATAATGACCACCGGGGTATCAAACTGGTAGACCACGTTCTTCTTGATGAACTTAGTCGTGTTTGCCTTAGTGATCTTAGAGAGGGGATCCGCTTGATAGTCTTGGTAAAATAATCAACGGCCATTATTGCATGTTTTTGTTGACCAGGCGCTGTCGGGAGAGGTCCAATTAAGTCTACTCCCCAAAGGCAAATAAATATGGTGAGCTGAGAGAGGAGAGTCGTTCTGGAGGAAGGTGGTCCAAGTTGGCTGTCTTTTGGCATGGTTCACAAGACTGTATGAACTGCCTCGCATCATGATGCAGAGTTGGCCAGTAATATCCCATGCGAAGTAACCAGTAAGCCAGCGCTTCACCTCCGTATGGTTCCCACATTCTCCTGAATGTACCTCTCTGAGTGCCCAGCTCGCATCATCAAGGTGTAGACATCTGAGTAATAGGAGAGATTTTCCTCTCCGGTATAGGTGTCCCTCCACTGGGCAGTAACGGACTGAGGTTCTCTTGATCTTGCAAGCTTGATCAAGATTTTCAGGGAGTCTCTCTTCTTGGAGATAGTCTACTATCAGATCCATTCAACATGAAAGGTGATCCATAGGGCTAACTTCCTTTCCTTACGCTATGCTTGATTGGATTATTATCTAGAGTGGTACTCTTTTGGGTAGTGCCTATCCTCCGCCTGCAGCTATCTTATTAAGGACATCGGCCTGATGATTCTATTGTCTAGGTATCTGTTCGATCTTGAACCTTTTGAAATGGGTCATAAGTTCTTGGACTTTTTCGAGATAAGCTGCCATGTTATCTCATTTGGCTTGGTACACACATGTTATCTGGTTGACCACCAGCTATGAATCACACTTAACAAGGAGGTAATTAGCTCCGAGTTCCGCAGCGACTCTCACTCTTGCTAGTAAAACTTCATACTCTGCTTCGTTGTTGGTGGTGTTGAATTCGAATCTAAAGCAATGACAGCATTCCACTTTTTTCAGGATCGGTTAGAACGATTCCTCCCCCACTTCCTGCTTGACTAGACGCCCCATCCGTATATAAGACCCATGTCTCTCGATTAGTGGACCAGTCTGCAGGTTCCTGCTCCTCTTGGGGGGTAGAGTCTGAGCTCGGCGTGGTATCAATATTGGGCATTCCACTGAACTCAACCATGAAATTTGCTAAAGCTTAGGCCTTGATAGTCATTCTGGTCTTATACTTGATATCGTACTGGGTGAGCTCAAGGGCCCATAGTACCAGTCTCCCTGATATGTCCGACCTTTGGAGAAACCAGGGTTGATCAGTGATCGCACTTTAAATGTTCACATTTTGCGCTCCCTTTACTTAACTTTTGTAACTGTTTTCCGAGCATTCTAGGTATTTAATGTTGGAAGAAAGTGTTTTTTTAGGTATTTCAGTTCATTAGGGGTATTTTAGACAAGAATGGAGAAAAGAGCTAATTCAGAGGCATTTGTGTCATTTTGGAGAATCAGGGGTTAAAGTGAAATATGGAGACAAGTATTGAAGATTTTGGGATTACGAAAGTTAGAAGGACGATAATGTAATTCGCCAGCGAGCGCGCCACTTCATTAATCTAACGGTGCGTTTTATATTGGGCTCTTTGAGGTGCTAAGTGCACCCTAGCCCAGATATATTCGCACCCACTTAAGGTTAGTTTGGGCCATGTTGTGCACACCCCTGCCTTTTGCTGAGTGAACCCCATGACACCTGTCTGATGTCAGCTTCGTCTTCCCTAGCCAACAGACCCGTTGGGTCTGTGTGACTCGATCCGGATCTGTCTTCAACCCGTCTCTGACTCGACCTCGTCCAGCATGTTTTCTGGCCATTTTTCCTACGTTTCTCAACCCAGATCGACAGAGCATCTTTCTCCGGTCACAATGCCTCCGTTTGCAGCCTTCCATGCAGTTGTTTCACTTGCCTCCAAATCCTTCGAAGTCCACCATGGAAACCAAGCTTGTGAGCTCCAGGAGACCATCTAGGCGACAAAGTCAGTCGCCTCAACCCCTCGCCTCACATGCTATGTTCTTTTGAAGAGTTGTCTAGAGCATGAGGCAACCCAGCCAGGCGACATTATTACTCGCCTCGTCCGGTCGCCTCACTTAAACAAAAGGGCAAAATGGTATTTTTGCCCACATTTCCAGTAGCATTTTTTTGATAAACTATAAAATCTTTTCTTCTTATTTTAAGCAGCAAGAACGCCCACACAAGGGGCTTCTCTCCAAGACCAAAATCCTCTCCATTTCTCCACCATTCTTCACCGTTTTCTTCACCATTCTCCATCTTTACTTCATCAATCCATTTTCGAAGCTCAAACAAGCAAGGAGAAGAAGGACTTCAAGGAACAATGGAAGCTCACGTGATCTTCATGGGTTATCTCTACTTTTGTCTCTCCTTTGTGTATTTTTCATTGATGAGTAACTAAACCTCATCTAGGGGATTGATGTAACAATATTGGATAACTCTTTGTAATGAACTAGTATATTCTTTTTCTCAATCTGAATTTAGTCTCTTTTACTTGATTAGTATGTGTTTACTCTACCATGTATGTTATGTTGTGACTGCAAGTGATGTATGTGTGTAGTGTAGATTATTCATGAAAGTGGGTTTTGGTGAGATTGACCTTTTCCACCTTAATGTCACTTATTAGCTTAGTAATTGAGAAAGACAATGT
Source organism: Dipteronia sinensis (assembly GCA_033220585.1). NCBI lineage: Eukaryota > Viridiplantae > Streptophyta > Magnoliopsida > Sapindales > Sapindaceae > Dipteronia > Dipteronia sinensis. The sequence continues at coordinate 37,192,310 of CM065637.1, forward strand.
TTGCATGACCTTGCTATGTTGTTTTGGCTTAGAGTTTTGAGAAATATTAGGTGATGACCATTGTTTCACACATGACCTTGTGGGAGTAATGGGAAGAACCTTGCTCTTAATTTAAATACCTTAAAACAAGCCCTAAAGTTGGATTGAAATGCTTATTAACACTGGTTTAGTACATTGAGTGTTCCGAGAACGGTTATGTCGATCCCCTTGTACCTCTCCATATCATTTCCACCCCCCTTGTGTTTTGTCGTGTTTAGCTTAGATTAATTTTAGTGACAAGTTGCAAGTTTTCCATTTCCGAAGAATTCATGCATTTACTGAACAAACACATTATGCAATTTACCTTTCGCGCACTATATTAGATTAGTAATTAACTTAGATTCGATCGATAAACTCCCGATCCCAGTGAACAAACTTATATTTTATTGAACAGTATTTACTACATCAATCAGTGACCATCGTTATTGTATGAGCTAGAAATAAGGGCAGAGCTTCCTACCGGTGGTTTCCGATGCAAAGGCGAGCTTCTCTAGGAGAGTATAATTCTTCCCCGATGTGGTCAGAGTACAGCTTATATAATAGACATGTCGTTGAACTCCATCTCCGCATTCTTTTACTAGGGCTCCACTAACGGCTGACTTGGATACTTCAAGGTATAGTTGCAGCTCCTCTCCTGGTAGTGGGTTAACTAGTAGTAGTGGGCTAGCAAGGTATCCTTTCAACGATTAGAAAGCTAGCTCGCTGTCCCGGTCCCATTTCATATTCTTCCCTTGTTTAATAGCCTTGAAGAAGGGAATGCACTTATCAATGGATCGCGAGATGAAGCAGTTCAAGGCTGCTATCCGTCCGGTCAGGCCCTGAATCTGCTTGAGCGAGGTATGAGATTCCAGATCTAGGATGGCTTGGATCTTCTCCAAGTTGGCTTCTATTCCCCTTTTGTGGACCTTGAATTAGAGGAATTTTTCGGCCATAACCCTGAAGGCACATTTAGCAAGGTTGAATCGCATCTGATTTTCCCTGATTATCTAGAAAGTCTGGCAAATGTGGTCATGGTGCTGCTCGGCTACCTGGGACTTTGTAATCATATCTTCGATGTACACCTCCATTGACTTTCCTATCAGCTCCTTGCACAAACGGTTGACCAGATGCTGGTAGGTAGCACCAGTATTTTTAAGACCAAAAGGCATTACCTTGTAGTAGTATAGGCCCTGCCCGGTTATGAAACTGGTTTTATCTTGATTGGCGGGGTGCATCATAATCTGATTATACCTTGAGAATGCGTCCATGAAACTTAGAAGCTTGTTACCCACAGTCGAATCTACCAGTTGGTCTATCTTCGGCAGCGGGAAGCTATCCTTCGGGCAGGCGCGGTTAAGATCGGTGTAATCTACGCACATGCACCGTTTCCCGTTTGCTTTGGTCACCATGACTACCTTAGTAATCCATTCAGGGTATCGGGTCTTACTGATGAACTTGGCCTTATATAGCTTGTCTACCTCTTCTTGGACCGCGACATTTTTTTTTTGTTAAAATGTCTTCACTTCTGTTTTATTGGCTTAAAGGTAGGGTCAACTGCTAACCTGTGAGTTGCCAAGGTGGCAGGAATCCCCGGCATCTCCTCATGGCTCTATGCGAAGATGTCACTGTATTCCTGAAAGAGTTTTATCAAACCCTCCTTCACTTCTGTCTCCAGTGTCGCTCATATCTTGACCGTCTTCGAAGGATCATCCTTCTTGATTGGAACTTCCTCAAATTCATCGGTAGGGCGGCCACTGGCCCATGCCCTGTCTTTCTCATTCAAGTCTTTTGCCTTCAAAACCTCTTCCATGGGTTCCTCCTCTATTGCTCCTATTGTGGCTTCAGTGAATGTATTTTTACCTTGATAATTCCTGGTCCTGTAGGGAAGTTACCTACGCACATTGCTTGGCAAAGTGCCATTGGATTGGGAGACACCGTGTAACACTTGTGTGCTGCCTGCTGGTCTCCTCGTACCTCGCCTACCTTGTCCCATACTGGGAATTTCAGGACGTTGTGGTAGATGGACATGACACCCTTGAGGGCTGATACGAACGGCCTACCAAGGATGGCATTGTAGGCAGACGGAATGTCGACCACGACAAAGTTTGTTATAAGGTTCTGCTAGAATGGCGTTGTTCCCACTATCACAGGTAGGATCATGGATCCCATAGGCATCAGTGAGTCATCGATGAATCAGTATAATGGTGTGGTGCAGCTATTGTAGCAAGGATTTTTTAAATTGAAATGCTCCAAAGCACCCTTGAAAAGGATGTCAACGCTGCTACCGGTATCGATCAGGACATGATAGACCAGGCAATTGGCTACTGGTATCGATCAGGACAATTTCAGTTTTTCAGTGGATTAAACTGACTGGAAATTAATATATTTGGGCTCAGTAAATTAATAGTTCATTGGTACTTAGGCCATATATATTAGAGCTTGTAATTAAAAGAACATGTAGATCCCCAAAGTTCACAACTTAAATTTGATCATCTTAAAGGAACCTATTGGGCACAAATGTTGGGTTCCAAGACAAAGATCATCTTACTTCTTTTATTTAATTTTCCATTAGGAATGGAAAATAAATCAAAATAGGATTTTGATGGAAAAATGAATAAAAGAAAATTAAAAAGGAAAAGACTTCTAATAAGATTCACTACAAGAAAACGGGCTATTGGGACGAAACAAATTTGTCCCAAATTCCGTCGCCTCAAGTGGGTCGCAATAGCATCTTTGGGACAAAAATTCAAATTCGTCCCTAAAGAGTACTGTTAACGGAAAAATTACTCCAGGTGAGAAATCTCATTTAACACCCTCAAGACCACTACCACGGAGGTGGTGGCCGGGGGTAGGTACCTTTGGTACCTGATTTGCAATGGATGTTAAACACTGATGATGACACAAGGTGAAAGGGAATATCGTGACTTTATTATTAATCGCATGTCATATACAAAAATCTCTCAAATACTCTCCATCTCTTTGGGAAACAATAGGGTGGCAACCTTACGAGAAGTAGAAAAAATGATCCCCCTTTTCTCTGGAGCTCCAATCCTCCATTTATACGTAGTCTTGATAGGTTAAGTTCATGACTTCCCGCCTTGATTTTCTCAATCCTCTCCCTCCTTACCGGGCAGGATCTCTTATTTAAAAGTCAATGACTTTGGTTTAATAACGGATTCAAGAAAATCTTAGGTGGTGATAAGTTTGTTCCCTTTTTGGATTCAGTCACTTGTTCTACACATAGCTTTTCAATGTTTGTTGTAGGTTTGATCCCGTGTATCTTCATGGTGTGATTCCTCAAAGAGGTCATCAAGTAAGGCATCTACTGATTCCCCATAGAGGCGAAGTGTCCTAGCCTTGGTGCTAGGAGCTTGGTCTGACTTTACCATGTCCCTTGGAGCTTTAAATGGCCCTTGTGGGCGCTCATCGATGGTAGCGGGGCTTTGACGAGCTTCCCCCTACTTGTCCAAACCGGTCTGAACCTTCCTTCAGTGAGGTGGAGCGACACATTATAGTGCGAGCTTGGAGCCTAAAAGGGTTCTCTCTGAGTTTGGAGAGGATGGCTGGCTTTTGGGAGGTTGTAAGGTAATTTCAACTTCGGTGTTACGAGCTCGAACCGATCGTGTCGGGCTCTGTCTTGAGTGTTTCCAAAGCTCGACAACCTTTCCTTGCTTCTGCTGGGTGGCACCGTAGCTCGACCCCTGGACCCGCAGTTCTATGGTGGATAATCTTGGGCCTGGATTCGTGCTATGAGGATGGAGAATTTCCCTTTGGTCCCCAACCAAATTTGACTATTAACAGAAGTTCCCTCTGACTTGAACACTGGTGATTGAGTTTTGGGGTTGGAGTCAGATTCGCTATTTTAATTGGGAAATTTTCCCTCCATTACCATTACCAGAATCTTGGTGGAAATTTTCTCATTAATTGCCCAAGTGACGTGGAGAATGTAGATCGGTGTATTCGTAAAATAATCTGGCTGCGTTACGGCCATTCCGTGATTCGAGGCAATCCCCACCGAAGATTTTTCTTTTGTGTCGCCACCGTCATTGCTCTATCCACTCCTATTTAAACCCGACTATTTCACCGCCGTCTTCATACTTTCCTTTCTTTCAAATTTTAAACTTTCTGCGGAGAAAAAGTTCCTCTTCCTTTCATTGGCCTCGCAAACCTCGCTCTACCATGTCGAAAACCAGCCACGACTCTGTCGGTTCCATTGTCGATGGCGAGGAGGTCGCTAGTCTCACCTATGGAAAGCGGGCATGCAAGAGCTTCGACAGCGATGACTCTCCACCAAGCCCTCAGCACCAACGGTTGAACAGAAACATGGCCATTGGTACCGGGTTCTCTAACCGACCTGATAATCCTCTGGATTTGGTCGTCGAAGGCTCTAATAGAGAGAACAAGGATGACGCTATAGGGAAGGGTCAAGTCACGGTTTTTGGTCCTTCTCTGGAGAGGCTTCCTCCCTATGACTTCAGAGTTATCCCCGACTCTATTGTCGACCCGAATTCGATTGACCGCTTGAGGTCCAAGTATGGCATCCCTAATAGTATTTCTATCTAGGTTCCTCCCAAAGGCTTTGACATCTTTAATCCTTTCGATGGTGTGCTTCCGATTCATGTTGCTACTCTCGAGAATGGGGCCAGGCTTCTCCTTCATCCTACCCTTCGACAAGCTCTCAACGACCTATAGCTATCTCCTCTCCAGTTGATGCCCGACTTCTGGAGGCATTTGATTGGCTTCCTTATGCTGTGGAGGGAATAGTGCCAGCTGAGCAAAGTGACTAGGGAGTCCGGAGCAGTGGAGCTAGCTTACCTTTTTCAAATTGGAAGCCTATCTAGTGCCCCCCGAGGTCAGTTCTATGTGAAAGCTAAGAAAAAACTCAACTTCGTCATTCCTGGTGCCTCGAAGAAAGATCCATCCTAGAATGAGGAGTGGATCCTAGCAAAGGGTGACTGGGGAAGTTCGATCTTCATTGGCAGGCATGAGTTCTTGGTCCCCACAGCTTTCAATGACAAGCCATCGTGGGACCGGGATTCCCTACCAACTAAGTCTGAAACCGTTGTAAAGGCTATCCTTGCCAGGAACAACTTGAACCTGAAGTTCCCAACTGCCGATTCCTTCAATTCTCACAGGGTGAATCAATACCTGTAGATCTCCGATGCTACTCCTCGTAAGTAACACTAAATCGTCTTGCTTTGTTTTGTTGACTAGCTCTGTCCTGACGTTTTCCCTTCTTTTTATTTATTTATTTGTTTTATTTTAGCAGTTTCTGTCGTTGAACCAGCTTCTCGCGAAGCCCAGTGATCCAGGCAGCTTTGGAGAGGGAAGGGCTGAATGTCTCTATCGGGATCGCGCCAGCTTCTGCTATGTCCCTTTCCCCAGCTGGGTCTAGGATGGTCAAACTCGCGTCGCGAGCTTCCAGGGCATTAAATAGGGGAACCTCGGCTTCCCAGGCTGCTGATAAAGTTACCTCTGCCCCCTCTGCTTTTATTGCTACTACTGCTGCTCCCACAGTTAACCCACCCGATGTCTCTGTGTTCCAACTCCTCGTGCTTCGGAGGACCTTGAGGCTGGTGTTGCAGAAATTCTTCCTGCCCGGTTTTATCATTAGTCGAGCTTGACGGGGTAGGATGAAGTCCTGGAGCAATTTATTGCGTCTTGTCCGGGTGGTGGGCTCTCCGGGATGGCTTCAATGCCCATCAACATTTTGCTCACCAAGGGGTCAGCTGTCTTGGCTGAGGTAATTATTTTTCCTTTATGCTTTTTCTGCAACTGCTAGCTTGATCGTTTCCTAATTCTAGCTTTGCATCCTGTAGGCCTTCAAATTAAACGTGGCCATGGGTCATCAGGTAGCCTCCCTCCATGATCGGGCTGCGAAGGCTGAGGCCGAAGCTGATAAGGCCATGGGATTACTCACGTGAGCTCAGGCACTAGTACAGGAGATGACCTCCAGTCAAAAGGGAATGGAGGATGAGCTAAACGAGCTCCGCTGGGATTACGAGAGGATGAAGTTATCCTTTGATCAAGAAATCATGCATTCTAATTGGCGGGCTAGGCAGAGGGATTCTTAGAAAGCTGAGGCTAAGAAGTTAGACCTTGAGAATCAAGACCTGCATGCTCAAGCAGCCAAGTTGCAAGCTGAGGCGGCCAAGCTGCAAGCTGAGGTGGCCAAGCTGCAAGCTGAGGTGGCCAAGCTGCAAGCTGAGGTGGATGCCTCTTTCAGTGATGGGTATTTTTATGCCTCTTTCCGGGTTGCAGAAGCTCTCCCTCTTCCCTTTAACCTATCGACTATCACCAGTTGGGATAGAGAGGAGATACTGGCCAGGGTCGCAGAAATGTCTCGCCCTAAGGGTGATGGAGCGGTTCCTTCTAACCTATCTGGATCCGGGAGGCCACCTATCAAGGCAGATCCTTCCCTTCCTCCCCCTATCTTCCCCATCTCAGCTTCAAGAGAATCCTCAAGTGGAGTTCCGCCCGCGCAGCCTGATGGAAGTCAACCAATAGCCCAAGAGGCGGCAAGAGACTGCTTGGAAGAACCCTCAAGGGTAGAGTTGGGGGTTGACCGAAGCAAGACCGAATCCACGGTTTCCCCTCTTGATGCGACCATCCCTTCTAAGGTTATGACTGTGGTCAGTGAGGTCTTGGAGGAGGACCTAGCTGGGCAGCAGGCAATCAAGGAACCTCAGGAGGAAGAGGTGGCTAGCGAGGGTGATCAAAACGGGCCACCACCTGAAGGAGGAGCTGGGGACGAGGATCATCATGAAGGAGGAGCAGCAGGGGAGAATCAGGAGGGTGCCGGAGCTTAAAGCGATCTATTCATGACTTGCTTCGATTGCCTGAAAAGAGGGGTGGGCACCCCGTTTTACTCATACTCAGTTTAGTCAATCTTTATGTATTTTTTTTTATAGCCCGGAACCGGGGGTTGGGCTCTCTGCTTGATGAATGTAGCCATACTAGAGGATAGGCTCCCTCATCATTAAAAAGAATCTTCTATGACTTCCTTCATACTTGTTTTGACTAATCTTGACTATGAGCTTCCAACTTGACTGAGAACTCCTTGATTCATTCGTGATCTCAACCATGATACGACCTCCGGAATAACTTTGACTTAATGAAATTTGGAAAGGAGAAACTCAAAATCCACTAAGCGTACACCCGTAAGCTAGTGGTCACCCAGCTTCCAATTTTCAGCATTTGGCATGAATTCCTATCTTTGGGAAAGGGTCCCACTGTATCCTGCATCTTTGATGATCCCTTGTTCAAACTTTAAACTGGCGATGTAGGAGATCTTTATCATGGCCACCTCAATCCCGTAATCGAAACAATTATTTATGTTTGAATCCTTTTTAGGGGAAATAGCCTGATCGAGGCATCATGAGGGTTGTCTAATTAATTCCTGGTCTCGAGATCTGGATGGAAACTATGCTCTTACACTCAGACCCTTCTTAGGGGTGGTAGCCCGACCAAGGCATCAGGGGGGGCTGTCTAGCTATTCCCTGGTCTTGAGATCTGGATGGCAACTATGCTATTACACTCAGACCCTTCTTGGGGGTGGTAGCCCGACCAAGGCATCAGGGGTAGTGAGGGGGCTTCCCCGGCTAGTCCCTGGTCTGGAGATCCTGCTGGCAACTATACTCTTACACTCCGACCCTTCTTGGCGGGGGGTGGTGCCCAGCCAAGGTATCAGGGGCAGCGAGGGGGCTTCCCCAGCTAATCCCTGGTCTTGAGGCGATTATGGCGAACTTACTCGTGGAAAGCCTAGTCGTATATGAAGAAAGAAATGTAGAACTTAATCGGAGATAGTGAAATTGCAGACTTTATTGATGATCAAAATGTAGTACATTGTTGTTAGGGATTTTATTGAAACCTAAATATGGGTAATATGCTCAAGAGTCCCCCGCTTAGGGGTAAAATTTTCTCAAGTGATCTGCATTCCAGGTGTGGTCGATGGGTCGACCATCCATGCCTTCAAGCTTGTACGCCCCATTACGAACCACTACCTTCACCAAGTATGGCCCTTCCCAATTGAGACCTAAGACTCCGTCCGACCTTTTCCGAGTATTCGAGGTCACTTTCCTGAGCACCAAATCTCTATCTTTGAAGTTTCGGGCTCTGATCTTTCTGTTGAAATACCTAGCGATCTTGCTCTGGTAAATCGCCACTTTCTCAACTACCCGGTCTTGTTTCTCTTCCAGGAGATCTAAATTAGCTTGGAGCTTGACCTCATTGCTTTCAGGTTCAAAGTGATGCACCCTGAATGAGGTCAATTTTTGCTCGATGGGAATGACCGCTTCAACTCCGAAGGCTAGGGAGTAAGGTGTCTCCCTGGTAGCTGTCCTCTTTGTGGTCCAGTATGCCCAGAGGACCTCGGGCAGCTCCTCGGTGTAGGGAAAAATTCAAAAACGCAGCAGAAGCGAGACTAAAAACGAATTTAGTATAGTTTAAAATTTGTCCAATATTTGAACCTTAACCCTTTAATTAATTAAACATACATATAGTCAAAAGATATCATACCTCTTGTCGCATGATCCAATTGACTTAGCGTCGATGGTAATCCACCAGATCTTTCAATCCGATCACGAACGTGAATCACCTAGGAGCGTGGTCTCTCTATTCTTTGAATTGCGTACCTGAGAATGGAAAAACAAAATCTTCTTTTCTAATCGTTAATCACAAAAACTCCAAGAACCTAGAAAGATCGTTCCAGTCACTTTTGAATTCACAATTGTTATGATTGAAACTCGCGTGAACCTAAATCGAAAGTGTGCACAAAACCTTTTTATGTAAAGGCTTGCAAGTGCACTATCGAATTTAGAACTATCTTTCTCTTTTCCTCTTGGCCGAAATTTCACTATGTTCTAGAGTTGGATTTTATTTTTTTTAAGCAAAAGAAAAATCTCTCAAGCAAGAAGAATTCACCTTGCCCGAATTTTATCCCATCATATATATAGGGTGGCCGAATACTATTGTTTATTCAATTAGGGTTCGCCGAATTCTGTTAATAGGAATTCTAGGGTTGGCCAAATTCCTCACTTTAAGAGGATTTGTGCTTTACCCAAATTCCTATCAACTCAAGAATCCTAACCCTAATCCAACTCATAAGTGTATTTGTGATTATATTAAAGACTTCCTTATTTGATTAGATAAATAAATTCTTTATTTATTTACTTACCAAATTAAGTTTTTTATATTTATTATACTACTATAATAGTATACTACTAGGAAACATAATTCCTAGTCAGAAAAAGATTTTGATTTTTAATTACATAATTAATTAATCAATTAATTAATTTTCATTTAATCAAACAATAAAATAAAATAATATTTTAGGCTATTATTATAGCCTTGCCGCCCACACACAAAAAATATGGGCCAAATATTATTTTCTTATTTTATTTAATCCATTCAGGATTTAAATAAAAGCCCACATGTGAACCAGACCCATTCTTACTAAAAGAAACAAGCCCACATGCCTCTCATTAATATATTAATATAATTTGAGCAGCCCTTTAAATCAATAATGTGCAAATTATATTCTTAATATATTAAATACAATTCTAGATGGACACATAAATTAGGCCGGTAGAATATATCAAGTGATCCATGCAAGTCCATGTGGATTGAGGATCTTGGCGGGCTATCTAAATTTAAGCTTCAATAGACATAACCTAATCACAATCAACAAATGATTCACTTAGGTCCTGTAAGTGCCACACTTTATGATTGGCTTATTTCGTTGACAAAATCACATTTGGGGTTAATCATTGTAAAAGGGTAGATTAGGATTTGAAGATATTCCAATTGACTCCAAATGGTTTTAAAAAGGTAGATTACTTGACTCTACTTTTACTTGAAGGGATATAGCTGCACACACTCACTTGCATGCATTATATTCTTGTTTACATACAATTGGATGATGTATTGTATGTCACTTATCATACTCCACACTTGCTCATATTGCACATCACTTTGTGTGTTGAGTCTGCCTAGAAAATAGGGTTTCTTCTAGTACCGCGGCCTATACCGCTTGGCAAGCACTGCTTGCACCACGGCATATAGAGCGGTAATCATCAGTCGGCTCATGCTGCCTGGACCGCGTCCTGTACAAATGTACGTCCAGCAGTCTGTGACACTGTAAACTTCAGTAGGCCCCTGATGCCTTGACCGAGGCATGTGCACTGCACACACAGCGGTCCAAACCGCGTTGTTGTCCAGTAGGCACACTGCTGCGTGTACCGCGGTCTGGACAACTTGCCAGAGCCGCGGTACGCACAGCGGTAATGACGGGTTTTTGTTACTGTTTTCAAAACGGTGTCATTTCGTCTGGGGCTTGATATATATATATGCCCGTTCCTCTTCCTTGCCTCTTCAGAGCTTCAGAATTCATTCTCTTTCATTCCTTTTAGAGCTCAAGAGTGTCTTGCAAGAAAAGGTTGTAAGAAACCTTTTTTATTGTCCAAAACCCAATCAGCCATCATTCATTCATGGTTCTATCATCATCTAGCTTCATCTAGGATGTTTCTAAGCATGGGTTTTCATCAACATAGCTTACTTGGTAAGTAGAACACCACTCTCATCTATCCTTGTGTTCTTGCTTAACAAGAAATCTCTTTTATGTCTCTTATGCATCTAGATTATAATTTTTCATTATAAATAGAGATTTTTGTTGATGTTTGGGTTGTTGTATTGTGATAGCTATTGCATCTAGGAATGCTTTGATTTCATATAGCTAGGTTATATGTGTGTCATATAGCAACATGATATCTAGGATTGTTTGAAACATTCATACATGACTAGATAAGCAATAAATGTGTTGACCTTGCATTTTGTGCATTTAGAATATCATCATATTCACTTTAGGTTTCATATCTCTTCATTTAAGAGTTAAGTCTTGTATTTGCCTTGTGTAGTATACAAGCAAGAGCCTAAAATCACTATTAAAGGCCTGCGGGTAGCAAAAACGGATTAGTAACCGATTAGGTGTGATGTGGTCAACCTAGGTTGTAATCGTTTCTGCAAATAGTGGATTTGGGGGTTCGATTGGCAATTAGGCCCGTGAGTTTTTACCCAGTTGGAGGGTTTCTCACGTAAATCATATCATTGTGTCTTTTTGTTTATTCCGCACTTTTACTATGGCAATGATTGATTGTGATAGAGATTAGGGGCGGTGTTGTTTAATTTTGATTAATCAAAAAGATGGCATTTAATTTAACTAAAACCTATTCACCCCCCCCCCCCCCCCCCCCCCCCCCTCTAGGTTAGTTTTATCACTCTTAGTGTATTTTCAGGTCCGATCTATTAATTTTAGCTCATTCCACTAAAGAGCTAAATTTGAACTCTTAAATAAAGATAGAATAAGAAGATGTTTCTCATTCATACCCTAGACAATCTTATTGGAGATAGTGTATCCTCGTGTATAATATCAGTAATCTCCAAGAGCTCATGGTCCGCCTATAGCTCTCCTAATTACCACATGTTAATAGCCAAAATTGGCTAAGGACCAAAGGAAAATTTTCCACCTCCCAGACCCGGTTCCATACCCGAGAGTTACCAGGAGACCTCTCTATCCAGAGCCGAACTACGATACCACCTCAGGAACAAGGATGGGCTCTGGAAACATCCGGGATAGAGCCCGGAACGATCAGATCTAGCTTGCATCACCAAAGCTAGAAGCTCCCCGAAGTCGAGGTCACCTCGCAAATGCTCCAGAGACTCACCTGTACCTCGATTGACACAGAAGAATGTCCCTAGAAGGCCGCACCTAGCTTCGAAAGGTCAAGGGAAGCCACACCTAGCTTTGAAAGGGTCAAGGGAAGCTAGATCTGGCTCCAAGCTGGATGAAGGAAGGCTGCACCTAGCTTCGAAAGGTCAGGGAAAGCCACACCTAGCTTCGAAAGGGTCAAGGGAAGCCAGATCTGGCTCTAAGCTGGATGAAACTTCTCAGATATCAAGGTCAGAACATTAATCAACCTCACTGGTTGGTGCACCACACCATGCCATATTCAACGACCTCTATAAATGATCATGCTGAAAGGATACGAGGGATACACTGAATCATATCTGGAAACGTTACCTATATGCAGAACAAGTAATAAAATCCAAAAAGGAAATAAGCTGATCTCCACCACAATACTCTTAATTCGGCAAAGTCAATGACATTAAAACGAGAAATCCCGCCCGATAAGGAGGGGAGAGACTGAGAAAATCAAGGGGAGAATCAGTCTGTTTGACATACAAACTATGTATAAATAGAAAAGAAAGAAAATAAAAAAGAGGAGACTACTATTCGACAGGCATACAACAAACACTCATTTTCACCCTAGAAAGAGATTTGTATATTGTACACGTTCAATAAAGAAAATATTTTTATTCTCTTTTGGATGTTAAATTGTATCATTGTTCTTTATCATTTTGAAACACATCGTTGACATATACGATCAATCTTGGCCACCACCTACGTGGTATTGGTCTCGAGGGTGTTAACTGAGATTTCTCACCTTGAGCAAAATTTCCGTTAACACTTTCTAGCGCCGTCTGTGGGAAATTACCCTACACCCTATTAACCAATTATTTGCATTTACATTTCAGTTGTTTTACAATAACTATAAGGCTCCGCTCCTCCCAAGGCCAACATAGAGTCCCGGAGCAACCTCCGGCGAGGCTAGCACGAAAAGCCCCAAGAAAGGGGAGAAAGTCTGGATATAGTAGTCAAGCTCCGATCCAGATAACCAATACGCGGGCTACTGGCCACCCTATAGTAAGCTAGGCAACGCTCGACCAACAAGCGGCGGCCTTCGTAGAATCCATCCGCGTCCGCCTCCTTGCTGAAGGCATCACGATCCAGCCAACCAACCTGAATGATCAGGGAGAGCCGAGCAGGCTCGGAGCTAGGCCACCTGCTTTCGATCGCCTAGGACCTCCTCTTCCAGAGCCGGCACGAGATAGATCAGGGCCCCAACGTTTGATCTGGGATAGGCTGGGACCCATGCCCCTAGTTCCGAAAAAACTTTCACAATATCAACCCAGGCTAGTTAAGTCTGCCGCAGATGCTTTTACCCGGAAGCCACGAGGGCTATCTCATCCAACTACATCCAGGAGAACTGCCCGGGCCCTAGAGGAGGAAAGTAGACAAACTCCCCGAGTGGATCATGTCCAGGAGGAGGACCGGATAGAAATTGCCAGTTCATCAGAAAGATTCGACAGTGAGGAATCTGAGGTTAACTCGAAGAGACCCGGGAACAAGCGACTGAGGGATCAGCTGGCAAAGTTACAGAAAGAGGTCCAGCGGATAAGGAAGGGAAAGAATAAGGAGGACAAAAAGGATCCCCTGAGCGAGATAAACGCTCCCTTCACTAGGAGGATCCGGGAAGCAGAGCTCCCCCCAAAATTCAAAATGCCAGCAGATAAGTTCTCTGGAACAGAAGATCCTCTAAGCCACTTAGAGAGCTTTGTTCAACAAATGGAGGTTAAGAACACTACCAGAGCAGCTATGTGCAGAATGTTTCCAACGACCTTGACCGACTACGCGAAAACCTGGTTCAGGAAACTGCCCGTTGGTAGCATGGATTCTTTCACGAAATTATCAACAGATTTTTGCTCACAATTCCAAGGAGTCAAACCTCGCCTGAAAGATCCCATACACCTCCAATATGTGATACAGGAACGGAGTGAAACTCTTCGATCGTACGAGGAGAGATTTCACAAGGAGGTCATACAAATGGGAGTTTTCACTGAAAAAGAAACCCTCGCCAACTTCAGGCGAAATCTATGGACAGGAAAGCTTTTCCGTTCCTTCGCCAAGAGACCTCCCGAGACTTACCAAGAGGCCTACAACCGGGCTCTTGAGCAAGTCGAGATCGACGAACAACTCAAGGTCAAGATGGAACACGACGACATGAGAACGGCGAAGCGTCTGAAGAAAGAAGCCCCCAAATTTAAGCCAGTACAGAAAATTCAGAATAAACCTCCCAACAGGTCGACCTATCGCCTCCCTGCTCCTCTGCATAGGCCAGAAAGATATCCAGCAAAACAAACCCCTCCCCGGGCTTCACCGCCTCCCAGGACCGTGGCTCCAGTAACGTAAGGGGAAAATGGGTATGACCACTATACCCCTTTGAATGCTTCCAGGGAGACAGTCTACCTTGCCATACAAGATAAAGGGTTGCTCCAAAAGCTTGCTCCCATGAAGGCCCTAGCTGACAGGAGAAACCGGTACAAGTACTGCGACTTCCACGAAGATGTGGGCCATAACACCTCAGAGTACTATCATTTGCGCAACCAGATTGAAGCCCTGATAAGGGGAGGATGCTTGATTGAGTTCTTACAACAGGTCAGAGATAATATCAGGACTGGAAGAGAGGTACAAGCTGAAATCCGTGAGGACGCAGAAAAGAGGAAAGGGGAGCAGGCTGACTTAATGCAACAGATCCAGGTGATACACACTATCAGCGGAGGTTCTACACTGGCTGGCGTTTCCAATAACTCCCGGAAAAACCACGTAAGAAAGGTTCCCCGCATCGGAGAAAGCCGAGGGATCTTTGAAGTCAGCCAGAGCCCGACAGAGCCCTCCCAATCAGCACAGATCGTATTCACTGAAGCAGATGTCTTCAACACTGTGCAACCTCATGATGATCCTATGGTAATCACGATATAGATCACCAACTGTCTGGTCCATCGCGTGCTCGTGGATACAGGTAGCAGTGTAGGTATCCTCTTCAAGGATACCCTGGAAAAATTGAACCTGAAGCAACGTTGTTACAACAGTTGTACCACTCCGCTTTACTGTTTCACTAGAGACTCGATCATACCAGTGGGATCAATGATCCTCCCAGTAATCATCGAGATCACCCCGCTCCAACAGAATGTTATGACCGAATTTGTTATGGTGGACACCCCATCGGCCTACAACGCCATCCTAGGGAGACCTTTCCTATCCTCCTTGAAGGGAGTCTTGTCCATATACCACAACGTCTTGAAATTCCCGGTTGGAACCAAAGTAGGAGTGGTACGCGGAGACCAGCAGGCAGCCAGGAAATGCTACTCAGTATCTGCCAATCCTACAGCCCTAGTGAAACAGTGTGTACAGGTGACAATAGTCCAGGAAGACAGGGATACGTATCGGATAATCCAGGAGGAGAATGAGCCCGCGGAACATCCTAGGCATTCGGAGAGCGAACCTATTATGCCCTACAAGGAAGAACGGAGTAAGGAATAGCCAGCGGGCAGCCCGTAGATAAACTAGAAGAGATACCTATCAGGAATGACGATCCCTCCAAGGTCGTCAAGGTCGGAGCCACCCTTGATCTAGAAGTAAAAAGAGGACTGATTGACCTTCTCAGGGAATTCAGCGACATCTTCACCTGGAACCATGATGAAATGCCTGGAATCCCGGCATCGTTTGCCACCCACCGACTAGCAGTAGATCCAATAGTCAAGCCCGTCAAGCAGAAGAGGTGTCACTTCAACGCTGATAGGAACGCGGAGGTGCAGGAAGAGGTTGATAAATTGATCAAAGTAGGGTTCGTCAAAGAAGTGCGTTACCCCGAATGGATCGCTAACGTGGTCATGGTCATGAAGACGAATGGGAAATGGCTTATGTGTGTCGATTACACCGACCTCAACCAGGCTTGCCCGAAAGACAGTTTTCCTTTACCAAAGATCGACCAGCTGGTTGACTCCACATCCGGAAATAAACTTTTGAGTTTTATGGACGCATTCTCAGGATACAACCAAATTAAAATGCACCCGGCTGACCAAGATAAGACCAGTTTCATTACTGGGCAGGGTTTATACTGCTACAAGGTGATGCTGTTTGGTTTGAAGAATGCGGGGGCCACATACCAGCGGCTGGTTAACAAGCTGTTCAAGCCCGAGATAGGAAGGATGATGGAAGTGTATATCGACGACATGATCACGAAATCCCCAACCACACAGGGACATCAGGAAGACCTTCGTAAAACCTTCCTCATACTAAGGGAAAACCAGATGCGTTTGAACCCCTCCAAATGTGCCTTTGGGGTAACGGCAGGGAAGTTTCTGGGCTTCATAGTTCATGAGAGAGGTATAGAAGCCAACCCAGAAAAAATCAAAGCTATCTTGGACCTGGAATCCCCGACCTCGCTCAAGCAAGTACAGATTCTGATTGGACAGGTGGCGGCACTCAACAGGTTTATCTCTCGCTCCACCGATAAATGTCTCCCCTTCTTCAAGGCCATCAAACAAGGGAAGAACATGAAATGGAGCCAGGAGAGCGAACAGACGTTTCAAGCTTTGAAAGAGTACCTAACAAGCCCCCTATTATTAGTCAAGCCGGTTCTCGGAGATGAGTTACAGATCTACCTAGCCGTATCAGAAACTGCAATAAGCGGGGCTTTGGCCAAGGATTGTAGTGACGGTTTTCAAAGACCCATAGACTATGTGAGTCATGCTTTGACCAAATCAGAAAGGAATTACATTCTCCTGGAAAAGCTCGCTTATGCTCTGGTGATCTCAGCGAGGAAACTCCTTCCCTATTTTCAAGCTCACACAATAGCAGTGGTGACAGACCAACCCCTCCGCCAATTCTTACAAAGACCAGACGTGTCAGGAAGGCTAGTCTTATGGGCACTAGAGCTCACTCAGTTCGACCTAAAGTATAAGCCCCGGACTACGATTAAGGCACAGGCTTAGACCGACTTCGTGGCAGAATTCTCAGCGATCCCAGATCCAGATGATCCCCTAGTATCAAATGAGGTTCCTGAGAAGATATCTGAGGTCAACAATTGGCCGGAAGGCTGCAAGCCATGGATCATCTTTTCAGATGGAGCATCCGGGCGAGCCGGGGGAGGAGCTGGCATAGTTTTAATTGATCCAGAGGGGATCGAATTCTGTCACTGTTTCAGATTCGAGTTTAAAGCTACCAACAACGAAGCAGAATATGAAGCCCTCCTAGCCGGGATGAAGGTAGCCATTGAACTAAAGGCCGACTACCTGCAGATCAAGAGTGATTCATTGCTTGTTGTAAACCAGGTAACTGGAGTCTACCAGGCAAAGGGAGATAATATGGCTGCCTACCTAAATCTAGCTCGGCTGCTAAAAAGAAAATTTAAAGGACTCAAGATTGATCAGGTGCCTCAACACCAAAACCATCGCGCAGATGTTCTGGCTAAAATAGCGGCGAACAGAGGCTAGTCCCTACCAAGGGGAATTCCCCTCCAAGTAATCACCCAGCCAAGCATAGCCACAAATGGAGAAATTTGTTCCCTGGATCGCCTGCCTTGCTGGATGGACCCAATTGTCGCCTACCTTCTTGAAGGAGAGCTTCCCGAAGGACTTGACCAAGCCCGAAGAATTAAGAGACTCTCAGTTCGATACTGTATGGTGGACGGATACCTCTACAGGAGGGGCAGATCCCTCCCCTTACTTAGGTGCTTGCATCTCGATGATGCTAAGTTGGCATTGAGAGAGGTCCACTCTGGGGACTGTGGGAACCACATAGGTGGGGAAGCTCTAGCCTATCAGGTGCTTCGTATAGGGTACTATTGGCCGACCATCCATCAAGATGCAAAGAGTTTTGTGCAATCTTGTGAACCTTGTCAAAGAACTTCAAACTTCAACCACCAGCCACCCGACCGACTGTCGTCCCTCAGTTCACCTTACCCCTTTGCCATGTGGGGAATCGACCTAATTGGGCCACTTCCTACAGCTCCAGGACAGATGAAACATGCTATCGTGGCTATCGACTACTTCACAAGATAGGTTGAGGCATGACCTCTTTCTCGAATATCAGAAAAGAACACAACCAAGTTTATCAAGACTAACGTGGTATGCAGATTATGGACCCCTCTCATCATTATAGCCGACCTAGGAAAGCAATTCGACAACGCCCGGTTCAAAGACTTCTGCAAGGGATTGGGGATCGACCTCAGACTCGCTTCCGTTGCTCATCCTCAGACTAACAGGCTGGTAGAATCCACTAACAAGACTATTAAGAAACTTCTGAGGAAGAAGCTACAACAGAAGAAAGGCAAGTGGGCCGAAGAGCTACCAGAGGTCCTCTGGGCATACCGGACTACAAAAAGAACAGCTACCGGGCAGACACCTTATTCCCTGGCTTTCGGAGTTGAAGCAGTCCTCCCCATCAAGCATAAGTTGACCTCGTTCAGGGTACAGCACTTTGAGCCTGAAAGCAACGAAGTCAAGCTCTGGGCTAATCTAGACCTCTTAGAAGAAAAACAAGACCGGGTAGCAGAGAAAGTAGCGATCTACCAGAGCAAGATTGCTAGATACTTCAACCAAAAGGTTACAGCCCAAAAATTCAAAGAAGGGGATCTGGTACTTAGGAAGGTGACCCTGAACACTCAGAAAAGGTCGAATGGAGTCTAAAGTCCCAATTGGGAAGGACCATATTTGATAAAGCTAGTTGTTCGCAATGGAGCATATAAACTAGAAGACATGGACGGACGATCCATCGACCACACTTGGAATCCAGATCATTTGAGGAAATTCTACCCTTGAAGGGAGTTCTCCAGTAGACCACCCCTAAGAAGGATCTGAGTGTGAGAGCATAGTTGCCCTCCAGATCTCGAGACCAGGAAATAGCTCGACAGCCCTCCTGATGCCTTGGTCGGGCTACCACCCCCAAGAAGGATCTGGGTGTAAGAGCATGGTTGCCCTCAAGATCTGGAGACCAGGAAATAGCTCGACAGCCCTCCTAATGCCTTGGTCGGGTTACCATCCCCAGGAAGGATCTGAGTGTAAGAGCATGGTTGCCCTCCAGATCTCGAGACCAGGAAATAGCTCGACAGCCCTCTTGATGCCTTGGTCGGGCTACCAACCCCAGGAAGGATCTAAGTGTAAGAGCATGGTTGCCCTCCAGATCTCTAGACCAGGAAATAGCTGAATAGCCCTCCTGATGCCTTGGTCGGGCTACCACCCCCAAGAAGGATCTGAGTGTAAGAGCATAGTTTGTAGGGAAAAATCGATATAAAACGCAGCGGAAGAAACGAAAATAGATTTCGCATGGTTTTAAAATTTTTCTCAAAATTGAACCTTAACCTTTTAATTAATTAAACTCAAATATATACGGTTAGAGTTAAATACCTCTTGACGCGTGATCCGATTGACTTACGTCGATTGGTAATCAGCAAAATCTTTTCCGATGCCCGTGAACAGTACCCGCGTGAACAGTGATCGTGAACAGTACCCCTGCCGTGAACAGTGATCGTGAACAGTACCGCGAGATCTTCCAATCCGAACACGTACGTGAATCACCTAGGAGCGTGGTCTCCCTTTTTCTTTGAATTGCAAACCTGAGAATGGATGAACAAAGTTTTCTTTTTCTTTTGTTAGTCACAAAACAATCAAAAGAAGACAAAAATTATTCCGGTCACTTTTGAGTTCTCAATCTAATGATCGAAACTGGCGTGAACCTAATTCCATGTTGTACACACAAGCTTATTGATGAACAAGCAATCAGTGTACTATCAAAGAATAATCTCTTCTCTCTTTTATGTTTAGTAGAATAAAAATTATCATTTTCTATGAATTGAGAAGAAGAAGAAAAATTGAATCATTCAATCAACTATTGTGGCCGAATTCTATATGTGGTATTATATAGGTGGCCGAAATTTTGCTTCCTCTTCTATTTAGGATTGCCGAAATCTTCCTCTAAATGGACTAGGGTTGCCGCAAATCACATACCAAAAATAGTTTGTGTTGCACCCTAATTTCCATCAACCTTTAGACTTCAAAACCTAATCCAACTCATAGATATTTTTATTCTTTTATTGACTAAATAAAAAGACTTCTTATTTGATTAAATAAATAAAATTAATTATTTATTTTCTTATCAAACAAGTCTTTTACTTTTAATATACTACTACCAATAGTATAACTTTAGGAAATATATTTCCTGATCAGAAAAAGATTTGTTTCTTAATAAAACAATTAATTAATAAATTAACTAATTCTTATTTAATTAAAACAATGAAACAAAATAATATATTATGTTAATATATACAACTTGCCGCCCCACTTATATAAATGGGCCATATATTATTTTCTTATTTCATTTAATCCATTGGACTTTAAATAAAAACCCACATGTGAACCAAACCCATTCTTACTAAAAGAAACAAGCTCACATGTCTCCTTTTAATATATTAATATAATAGTGCAGCCCATTAATTAAATAATAGACATATTATATTCTTGATATATTAAAAACAATTCTAGATGGACCCTTAAATCGGCCCGGTAGAATATATCAAGTGATCCATGCAAATCATGTGGATTGGGGATCTTGGCGGGCTATCTAAATTTAAGCTTCAATAGACACAACCTAATCACAATCAACAAATGATTCACTTAGGTCAAATCTATTAATTTTAACTCATTCCACTAAAGAGCTAAAATTGAACTCTTAAATTGAACTCATTCCAATACGTGTGGATTGGGAGTGGTTGCCCTCCAGATCTCGAGACCAGGAAATAGCACGATAGCCCTCATGATGCCTTGGTCGGGCTACCACCCCCAAGAAGGATCTGAGTGTAAGAGCATGGTTGCCCTCCAGATCTCGAGACCAGGAAATAGCTCGATAGCCCTCCTGCTGCCTTGGTCAGGCTACCACCCCGAAGGATCTGAGTGTAAGAGCATAGTTGCCCTCCAGATCTCGAGACCAGGAAATAGCTCGACAGCCCTCCTGATGCCTTGGTCGGGCAACCACTCCCAGGAAGGATCTGAGTGTAAGAGCATGGTTGCCCTCCAGATCTCGAGACCAGGAAATAGCTCGATAGCCATCCTGATGCCTTGGTCGGGCTACCACCCCAAGAAGGATCTGCGTGTAAGAGCATAATTGCTCTCCAAATCTCAAAGACTAGGAAATAGCTAAGTAGCCCTCCTGATGTCTTGGTTGGGCTATCACCCCATATAAAATATATATATATATATATATATAATGTTTGCTTTCGTGTGCAGGATCAAAATCATCATAATTCCCTACACGAATCTTAATTGTTGCTATAGATGCTACTTTGGATCCCATTCAAGACAAGAAATAAAATAAGAGTTCGCAAAAGCGATTCGATTTCTCATTAAGGACATGGGGAGCCTATCCCCCGATAAGGCTACATCCACCAAATAGGGAGCCCAACCCCTGAACTCGGGCTACAAAAAAAAAAGCTGATAAGGGCAAAATGGGGCGCCCACCCCCTTTTCCGGGCGATCAAAAACAAGTAATGATGAACTGCTTCAAGCCTTGGAACTCTCTTGGCTCCCTTTCGCTGGCTCTCCTCCTTCTTGCTGACCTCCGCCATCAACCCCCTCTACAGATAGTTGTCCATCGGGGTTATCCTCACCGACCGCTCCTCCATTTAGAGGCTCCATCGATTGATCAGCAGGATCTTCCTCCAAAACCTCATTTATCAAGTCCATAACCTCAGGCGGGATAGACGCGTCAAGAAGGGCGGCCATGGACCCTGTCTGGCTCCTATCGACCTCCATCTCTGTTAAAGGGGGATCCTCAGACGGGCTCCTAACCTCTTCACCGCTCCCGAATGGTCCTCCTCAGATCGAGAGGACATCACCTTACTGGAAGACTCCCTAGGACCTGAGGTGGTAAAGGTAGGAAGAGAGAATGGAGGATCTGTCTAAACGGGCTGCTTCCCAGCTCCGGCTTGGCTCGAAGGGACCACCTTGTCGCCTTCAGGGCGAGATAGCTCGGCCACCTTGAGCATTATTTCCTGTCTATCCCAGCGAGCAATAGATGACAAATCAAAGGGAGGAGGAAGAGCTTCTGCGACCTGAAAGGAAGCATAGAAATACTCATCGCTGAAGGAGGTCTCCGCATCAGCTTGCAGCTTTGTCACCTGAGTAATCAGAGACTGGTTCTCGAGGTCCAACTTCTTAGCCTCAGATCTTCAGGAATCCCGCTGCCTAGCCCGCCGGAGAGATTGAAGATGCTCCTGATCATAAGATTGCTTCATCCTCTCATGATCACAGCGAAGCTCAGCCATCTCGGCCTCGACTTTTCCCCGGCTGGAAGTCACCTCTTCTACTAAAGACCGAGCCTGCTTGAGCAGTTCCCCAGCTTTCTCGGCTTCAGCTTCGGCTTTTACAGCCCGGTCGCGGAGGAGGGCTACCTGCTGGCCCATCGTAACGTTAAACTTGAAGGCCTACAAAATACAGAACCCGAGTTAGAAACTGAACGAATTAACAAGAGTAGCATGAAGGAAGTACAATTACCTCAGCTAAAATAGCAGACCCCTTGGTTATAAGGACCTCCACAGGCATGGAAGCCATCTTAGAGATCCCGCCACCCGGACAGGACGCTATGAATTGCTCCAGGACCTCATCCCGCCCTGTCAAGCTCGATTGAGGCCGGGATCAGCTGGAAGGAACCTTCGCGACACCTTTCCCAGAAGCGACGCCTTTCCTAGAAACCTCCGAAGCTTTGGTTGTTGGAAGCGCAGCGGAATCAGGTGTTTGAGTCTAAGGGGTAGCAACTTTAGTGGCCACGGCCGAAGGGACAGAAGCAGCCGGGCCAACCACCTGGGGAGCTTTACCCAAAGCCCGGAAAGCCCGTGAGGCAAGAGTGGCCATCTTAGACCCAGCCGGAGAGATAGATGAAGCCAGAGTAGGTTCGACCCCAGATGAGGGAAGAGAAACTCCACCTTGAGGAGAGCGTGAGACATGACGGGTGGCCGGTTCCATGACAAAAACTGTGAATAAGCAGATTAAGAAAGAGAATGTTAGAACCAAGCTGAGTAATAAGGCAAAACAACTCAATGACACTTACGAAGAATAGCGTCTGAAATCCATAAATATTTGTTCACCCTACGAGGATCAAAAGCTTCAGCAGTAGGGAACTTCGGATTCAAATAATTCCGGGCTAGAATAGCCTTTAAAACAGCTTCGGACTCACAAGGCAGGGAGTCCCGATCCCATGAGGGCTTATCACTGAAAGCCGTGGGAACCTCGAATTCATGCCCTCCGATGAAAATCGAGCTCCCCCAGTCATCCTCCGCCAGGATCCATTCTTCTTTCCACACGGGATCCTTCTTCGAGACTCTAGGAACGATGAAGTTGAGCTTGTTCTTGGCCTTGGCATAGAACTGGTCTCGAGGAGCCCCAGACAGACTCCCAATCTGGAAGAGATAGGCCAGCTCCTCTGCACCCGGCTCCCTCGTTATCTTACTCATCTGGCATTGTTCCTTCCATAATACAAGGAAACCAATTAGATGCCTCCAGAAGCCAGGCGTCAACTAGAGGGGAGCAAGCTGGATGGCGTTGAGAGCCCGCCGAAGAGTCGGATGGAGGGGAAGCCTGACCCTGTTCTCAAGAGCGGCCACATGAATTGGAAGCACGCCTTTAGGGGGATTGAAGAACTCGTAATTTTTGGGAGGCACCGAGATGGATACGCTGTCGGGGATGCCAAACTTTGACCTCAAGCGGTCAATCGACACCGGGTCAACAGTGGAATCTGGGACAACCCAGAAATCGTAAGGAGGGAGCCTCTCCACAAGGGGACCAGGAGCCGAGACCCGACGCTCCCCCGCGGTGCCACTGTCCGCTTCTTTGTCAGAATCTTCATCGAAGATATCCAAAGGGTGGTCAGGATGGTTGGAGAACCCAGTCCCGATGGATACATTCCTACTGGACCGCCAACGTTGCGAGGTAGGCGGGGAATCGTCGCCGTCAAAACTCCTCCTAGCCCGCTTCTCTCAGAGTCAAGCTGACGACCTCCTCGCCGTCGACAATGGAATCAGCTGAGTCGTGACTGTTTTTCGACATTGTAAAAGCCAAAAAGGACGAAGAATGAAGAAAGAAGCAAGCTTAGAGGGAAGGCTATGGAAATATTTCTCAGCAAAAAAATTTTAGCTCGAAGAGATTTGAGGAAGATGAGGAGGAAAATAGACATATATATATATAGGCAGGAGGGCAACAGCACGAGCTACCGAGATACTCGTCTGGTAACGGTAAAAAATTGACTACAGTAACGTAATCGGATTAAACTCAACAGCGGGCTAATCATCTCACGCCACATCACTTACGCAGTTAAGAGGAAGATCTCCCCAAAATTCTGGTAACGGTAAAAAATCTTGGGGACTACCGTAAAGCAATCAGATTAATGCGAAGATAAATTAGTCGGTTCACATCACATCACTCAAATGAAGAAATTTCCCCAATATTTCGGTAACGGTAAAAAGAGGAAGATTTCCCAAATAAAGTAAAAATCTGACCCCAACCCCGAGCTCGACGTCTGGTGTTCAAGTCAGAGGGGACTTCTGTTAATAGCCAAAATTTGCTAAGGACCAAAGGAAAATTTTCCACCTCCCAGACCTGGTTCCATACCCGAGAGTTTCCACTAGGAGACCTCTCTATCCAGAGCCGAACTACGATACCACCTCAGGAACAAGGATGGGCTCCGGAAACATCCGGGATAGAGCCCAGAACGATCAGATCTAGCCCGCATCACCAAAGCTAGAAGCTCCCCAAAGTCGAGGTCACCTCGCAAATGCTCCAGAGACTCGTATGTACCTCGATTGACACAGAAGAATGTCCCTAGAAGGCCCCACCTAGCTTCGAAGGGTCAGGGGAAGCCACACCTAGCTTCGAAAGGGTCAAGGGAAGCCAGATCTAGCTCCAAGCTGGATGAAGAAAGGCTGCACCTAGCTTCGAAAGGTCAGGGAAAGCCACACCTAGCTTCGAAAGGGTCAAGGGAAGCCAGATCTGGCTCTAAGCTGGATGAAACTTCTCAGATATCAAGGTCAGAACATTAATCAACCTCACTGGTTGGTGCACCACACCATGCCATATTCAACGACCTCTATAAATGATCATGCTGAAAGGATACGAGGGATACACTGAATCATATCTGGAAACGTTACCTATATGCAGAACAAGTAATAGAATCCAAAAAGGAAATAAGCTGATCTCCACCACGATACTCTCAATTCGGCAAAGTCAATGACATTAATAAGAGAAATCTCGCCCGATAAGGAGGGGAGAGACTGAGAAAATCAAGGGGAGAATCAGTCTGTTTAACCTACAAACTATGTATAAATAGAAAAGAAAGAAAATAAAAAAGAGGAGACTACTATTCGACAGGCATACAACAAACACTCATCTTCACCCTAGAAAGAGATTTGTTTATTGTACACGTTCAATAAAGAAAATATTTTTATTCTCTTTTGGATGTTAAATTGTATCATTGTTCTTTATCATTTTGAAACACATCGTTGACATATACGATCAATCTTGGCCACCACCTACGTGGTAGTGGTCTCGAGGGTGTTAAGTGAGATTTCTCACCTTGAGCATAATTTCCGTTAACACCACATTTACTCATATGACCACGTTTTGAACTTGGATATTTTAACTTGTCCAGAAGCCATGTTTTCAATAGACATTATCGAAAACTCAGCGTTGAGATATAATATCCAATACCTCAAAATATCCATATGATAATATTATACTCTCATTCAATAAATTGAGCCACGATGCCATATCTATAAATGAAGTCCTCTATCGATTAACAAATGAATACCACCAAACTATCGAGGATAGACTATGCTATATAATCGTAAATAGCTCAAATGATAACACTTGCAATCATAAGTCCATCATTTATCTTAGGATTAAGATAGACTCTTTGATTGTCCTCATAATGAAAAGACTTGTATCTACTGACAGTTCTAGATAAAATATTTCATGGTGATCCTGTTCAATGCACCCCCAGTGCACTAGATATTTTTACTCGAAGACTCTTTCGATAATTTTAGACTTATCATAACTCATTTGATCCCACTCAAATGCCAGCAAAAGAATTCTACAACTTTATCAAGATAAAGGTGCCCAACCTTTAACTTAAGTTGTGAATGTTTATTCAAGACTAACTAAAGAATTGTGTCTACCTCATACATATCCAGATGTACGAACAATTCTTCCTTTCTCATAGTCTTTTGACCTTATGATTATTTACTTTGATAATTATCATTATAAATGCTATAAGATTTTGTAAAACAAGAAATCACTTTATTAATATGAAAAGATTGTCAATTACAATATTACACTCTTGCTATTGAGCATAATCCTAACAATCTCCCACTTGCACTATAACAAGTGTGTCATATCTCTCATTCCCATATTCTGTAGGTGCCCATGAAAACTCTTCTGAGGTAGAGCCTTTGTGAAAAGATCCGCTAGATTTTCTACTGACGCCATTTTGGTAATTGTCATGTCACCCCTATGCACAATCTCCCTTAAAATATAATACTTCCTTTTAATGTGTTTACCTCTCTTATGACTTCTTGGTTCTCTCGAATTAGCCACTGCTCCACTATTGTCACAATAAATAGTGATCTGCTTATTCGCATTAGGAACTATTTCCAAGTCACTCAAGAATTGGGGGAGCTAAACAACCTCTTTGGCGGCTTCGCATGCAGCAACATACTCAGCTTCCTTGGTGGAATCAGTAATACAGGATTACTTGATACTCCTCCATATGATTGGTCCTCCTTCTATAGTAAACACAAATCCTGATGTGGATTTTCTGGAGTCAGAATCTGACTAGAAATCAGAATCTGTATACCCAATGGGAATTAAATCCCCTCCAGAGTATACAAGCATATAATCTTTTGTTCTCTTGAGATACTTGAAAATATGTTTGACTGTCGTCCAGTGATCAGGACCAGGTTTCGATTGAAACCTGCTAACTATGCCAACAGTAAAACAAATGTCTGGTCTAGTGCAGAGCATTGCATACATGAGACTTCCAACTACCGAGGCATATGGAACTCTACTCATGAATTGCTCTTCATACTGATTCTTTAGAACTTGTTCCTTAGAAAGTTTGATTCCATGTCTGAAAGGTAACATACATTTCTTGGAATCCTGCATGGAAAACCTAGACAATATTTTGTCTATGTATGAAGCTTGGGATAATGCAATTGTTTTATTCTTTATATCCCTTATTACTTGGATACCTAGAATAAAACTAGCTTCTCCTATGTCCTTCATATCAAATTGTTTTGCTAACCATTCTTTTACTGATGTCAATACACCTACATCATTTCCAATGAGTAGTATATCATCAACATAAAGAATTAGGAAAACCAACTTGTCACCCTTCATCCTTTTACATACACAAGGTTCGTCAGGATTTTGAATAAATCCAAAACCTTTCACAGCTTGATCGAACCTTATGTTCCGGGATCTGGATGCCTACTTTAATCCATATAAGGATTTCTGCAACTTGCATACCTTTCCTATTTGGCCCTTTTCAATGAATCCTTCTGGTTGCATCATATAGATGCTTTCGTCAAGACTTCCATTAGGGAAAGCTGTCTTGACGTCTATTTGCCAAATCTCTAGATCTAAAGATGCTGCAATTGATAAGAGTATCCTAGTGGATTTAAGCATGGCCACAGGAGAGAAGGTTTCCTCATAATCGATACCTTCTTTCTGTGTGTAACCTTTAGCTACCAATCTAGCTTTAAAAGTTTCCACATTTCCATCCATACCTCTTTTCCTCTTGTATACCCACTTGCACCCAATGGGTTTTATCCCTTTAAGCAAGTCTACAAGGGACCAGATTTTGTTATCGAACATGGATTCAATCTCAGATTGCATTACCTTATGCCAATGACGAAAATCAACATCCTCCATTGCTTCCTTATAAGTGTAAGGATCATCATCGTCCGAGAGATTCTCCACTGATTCTCCTAGACCCATGTATCTCTTGGGTTGTTTACTAACCCTCCCACTACGACGATGAATGGTAGGTTGTTGATTTTATGTTGGAGTGGAACTTACAATTGGGCTAGGTTGTAAAACCTCTTGTGGAATTGTATCTCCTGACATCTCATTCAGGACAATTGTACTTTTGGGCACAAAATTATTCATATAGTCTTTTTCTAGAAATGAAGCATTTGTTGAAACAAATACTTTTAGATCTGAAGGACTATAGAAATAATATCCTTTAGTTCCTTTTGGATACCCCACAAATATACATGTTTCCGAACGGGACTCCATCTTTTCTGTCTTTCCTTTTAACACATGTGCAGGACAACCAAATATCCTCAAGTGTTGTAAACTAAGCTTTTGCCCAGTCCACAACTCATATGGTGTTTCAGGAACCGACTTAGATGGTACATCGTTTAGAATGTATATTACAGTTTGTAGAGCATATCCCTAAAAAGAAATAGGAAGCGTTGAATAACTCAACATTGACCTAACCATGTCTAAAAGAGTTCTATTTCTCTTTTCTACCACCCCATTTTGTTGAGGTGTACCTGGTGCAGAAAACAGAGAAACTATCCCATTATCAACAAGATATTGCTGAAACTCACCAGATAGATATTCACCACCACAATCAGATCTCAAGATTTTTATGTGTTTCTCAAATTGATTTTCTACTTCAGCCTTGAATGCTTTGAACATGTCAAAAGCATCTGATTTATGCCTCATGAGATACACATAGCCAAATCTCGAGTAATCATCTGTGAAGGTGATGAAGTACTCATATCCACCTCTAGCCTGAATGCTCATAGGACCACATACATCAGTGTGTATTAATCCTAAACATTCATTGGCTCTTGCACCTTTGGTTGTGAACGGCCTTTTGGTCATTTTACCTTCCAAACAAGATTCACAAGTTGGTAGATCATCAACCTTTAAGTCACTTAAAGGTCCGTCGCATACCAATCTTTTAATCCTATTAAGGTTAATATGACCTAGGCGTAAATGCCAAGGGTAGGTTTCATCTTTTGATTTTTTTTACTCTTTTATGATTAGGTTCAGTTAATTCTGTGTCTAACGAGTGAAAGATATTTCT
Source organism: Dipteronia sinensis (assembly GCA_033220585.1). NCBI lineage: Eukaryota > Viridiplantae > Streptophyta > Magnoliopsida > Sapindales > Sapindaceae > Dipteronia > Dipteronia sinensis. The sequence goes on from CM065637.1 coordinate 37,221,144, forward strand.
ATGCAAAAAGAATATACTGTTTTCCAATGTACCTTTGCAAATAATTTTGTCATTCTTACTAATAATAAAAGCTTTATTAAAAGTAACCGAATATCCAAATTTATTTAAACAAGAAACTAAAATTAAATTCCTCTTGAATTGATGTACAAAATAAACGTCTATTAAATCTAAATGCCTACTAGAATCTATAATAACTCTAATATCTCCCACTGCACTTGCAGACACTAACGTTCTGTTGCCCAAGCGCAAGTTGATTTCATCTTTATTCAGCCTTCTCATTTCTTGGAACCCATGTGAAGAATAACAAACATGATTAGTGGCTCCAGAGTCTATGATCCAAGAATCTGTAGAATCTGCTAGAAAACATGTTTCAAGATAATTAATATTACCTTCTTCCTTCTTATTCTGGGACTTTGGGAAATTTCTTTTCCAATGTCCCTTTTCACCACAAAGGAAGCATTTCCCTTTGATCTTGGTTACTTTCTTGGTAGGCCCAAGTTTCTTTTTCGTTTGTTGTTTCTTGACCTTCTGACGGGTCTTAACAGTAGCAACTTTACCAACCGAATGAATCTCTTGACCTTTGTTTTTCAGAAGGATCTTTTTAGCGCTTTGAACATCTTGCATCAGGCATTGCAAGGTGTATTCCTTATTGTTCAAGGTATAGTCCAACTTGAACTGATCAAATGAATCCGATAGTGAGTTGACAATCATGTCAATTTTCGTCTCACCATCTATCTCAGCACCATTAAGTTCTGCAACATTGAGATGTGCTATGACTTTCATCATGTGATCTTTCACAGCCTGTCCAGGTTTCATCCTAAGATTCATTAAAGCAGTCACTGCCTCTCTCTTAGTCGACCTAGACCTCATAGCAAACATCTCTTCCAAAGAAATCATTATATCAGCAGCAGACTCCATTCCTTCATGCTGCTGTTGCAACACGTCGGAGATAGTGGCCATAATGTAACATTTGGCCATATCATCTGAAGTCTTCCATTGCTCATACTCATCTCTTTGCAAAATATTAGATTCATTATTAGGAAGGGGTGGTTTAGGAGTATTCAGAACAAAACTATGATTTTCACTTTGCAGCAACAATCCAATTTTCCTTTTCCATGTGACATAATTATCTCCAGTTAAAGTATTATCTTTCAGGATGTTTATAAGTGATGGAGTCATGATTTCTGAATAAAACAAAATTATATATGAGTAAATAATCATGATAAAGCACTTTTTTTAAATATTAATATTGAATTAAATAAATAATTCAATCATAAAAATTCAACGGTGATCCAACACCCATAAACGTTACGCCTCCTCTGGGAGTACGTACCATTTACTAGTTGGACTAGGTCCCACCTAATTGTTAACATAACAACCGGCGTTTTCAATTTTAGCCTTGCAATTTTATTAACAAGAACTCTTGAAAGGATATTAATAAAATCACATTGAGTGTGTTACCAAGATATCGACCCTCAAGTTTCTCTCACTAAAATCCCTCATCTGGGAGTAGATTTCGTTTAAGTCAATTGTCTAGTCTATCCTTCTAAGAAAGTATTTTGCTAAATTCCATTTATGGACGCCCCTCGGGGGGATTACCAATAAATAATAAAGCTCAACTAACCTTGGAGGCCATACGTGTTCTAACACACCTTCTCCCACTCAATTATTTAAGGCGTGTGATTAAATTCCATAGAATGATTTTACCAAGTTATCTAGATGCCAATTAGATACCTAAATCATTCAATGCATGTTCATACCAAAAGAGATATATGAGTGGCACTCATATTCTATATGACATGTTATCATACAACAACAAATATTGTAATATTTACGGAAATATAAATAGCTACAATTTTGGTCCATCCTAGAAAAGCAAGTAAATTACATTTGTTTGGAATTCAAAATATTCTTTCTTGGCGAACAAGTCTTCAAGCAGCCATCATCCACTTCCTCACCCCTCAGCTGCCACCTTTGGGCGTGCACACCCCTTAGGTCCATAAAGGGCCACCATGCGCAGCCCATTATGCATAAGGAGCTGCCGTGCGCATCCCACGCACCCAACAAGCGTAGCTACGTGCTAATGTGCACGCACGCTTCTTGCCATGGTGCGCACGGTACCAAGCTTGTTCCAGTTGCTTCCTTTTCCACTTCTAATTCTTCAACTCTTCAAATCTTCAAAACTTGAATGTATTACATCAGATTTTACATAATAAATTACTGCAGTATTATTATTATTTTTTTTATTCACTGCAGTAATTTTTACACAAGAAAAATTGCACTATTTTATACAAAAAGAATATGCAGTATTTTTAATACAATAAAAAACTGCAGTATTTTTTAATACAATAAAAAAATAGAGAATCTAGCAACTATCAAGAAGGAACTTATAACGAGAATAGGCCACCCTTCTTGTTACAATTCCGAAACAAAAATACATTAAAATTCTAGGACCAAAATCGAGCAATAACAATTCACTTTATAATAACATATATAAATCCATACATGCCACATGTAATTATATATGCGAATACCTAGAGTGCCATCTCTTTCTAAAACATGCATAATCACAATAAAAAGAAATAGATTCACGTATATATATGTTAATTAATTAAAGGGTATAACCAGGCTCTGATACCAATTGTAGGGAAAAATTTGAAAACGCAGAAGAAGCGAGACTAAAAACGAATTTAGTATATTTCAAAAAATTTCAAATATTTGAACCTTAACCCTTTAATTAATTAAACATACATATATTCAAAAGATATCATACCTCTTGTTGCGTGATCTGATTGACTTAGCGTCGATGGTAATCCGTAAGATCTTCCAATCCGATCACGAACGTGAATCACCTAGGAGCGTGGTCTCTCTATTCTTTGAATTGCGTACCTGAGAATGGAAAAACGAAATCTTCTTTCCTGATCGTTAATCAGAAAAACTCCAAGAGCCTAGAAAGATCATTCCAGTCACTTTTGAATTCACAATCGTTATGATTGAAACTCGCGTAAACCTAAATCGAAAGTGTGCACAAAACCTTTTTATGTAAAGGCTTGCAAGTGCACTATCGAATTTAGAACTATCTTTCTCTCTTCCTCTTGGCCAAAATTTCACTATGTTCTAGAGTTGGATTTTTTTTTAAGCAAAAGAAAAATCTCTCTAGCAAGAAGAATTCACCTTGGCCGAATTTTGTCCCATCATATTTATAGGGTGGCCGAATTCTATTGCTTATTTAATTAGGGTTGGCCGAATTCCTCACTTCAAAAGGATTTTTGCTTTACCCAAATTCCTATCAACTCAAGAATCCTAACCCTATTCCAACTCATAAGTGTGTTTGTTATTATATTAAAGACTTCCTTATTTGATTAGATAAATAAATTCTTTATTTATCTACTTACCAAATTAAGTATTTTATATTTATTATACTACTATAATAGTATACTACTAGGAAACATAATTCCTAGTCAGAAAAATATTTTGAGGCACCTGCTCGATCTTGAATCCATTAAATTTATTCTTAAGCGACTGAACTAACTTCAGGTAGGCAACCATGTTACCCCATTTTGCCTGGTAAATCCCGGAAACCTGATAGACTACGAGCAACAAGTCACTCTTGATCTGTAGGTAGTCGGCCATAAGCTCAGTGGCTGCCTTCATCCCGGCTATGAGGGCTTCATATTCCGCTTCATTGTTGGTAGCCTTAAACTAGAATCTGAAGCAGTGACAGAATTCGGTCCCTTCTGGGTCTATTAAAACTACGCCAGCTCCTCCCCAAGCTTGTCGGAAGCTCCATCTGTGTAGAGGATCTAGGACTTGCAACCTTTCGGCCAGCTGTCGATCTCTGAAATCTTCTCAGGAGCTATATGTTTCGCTGAGGGGGTTGCTTGGCCTGGGAGCGCTGAGAATTCTTCCACAAAATCGGCCAAAGCCTAGGCCTTGATTGTGGTCCTAGGTTTATACTTCAAGTCAAATTGGTTGAGCTCTAGGGCCTACAAAACTAGCCTTCCGGATACGTCCGGCCTCTGTAAAAATTGACGGAGAGGCTGGTCCGTCACCACTGCTATCGAGTGAGCCTGGAAGTAGGTACGAAGCTTTGTTGCTGAGGTCACCAGAGCATGGGCAAGCTTCTCTAGAAGGGTATAATTTTTCTCTGGCTTGGTTAGAGCACGACTCACGTAAGGTCGTTGAACCCTGTCTCCACATTCCTTGATCAAAGCTCCACTTACTACAGTTTCTGAGACAGCTAAGTAGATTTGTAGTTCCTCACTGGGAACTGGCTTAACAAGAAATGGAGGGCTTGCGAGGTACTTCTTCAAGGCTTGAAAGGCTTGCTCGCTCTCCTGATTCCCTTTCATGTTTTTCCTTGTTTGATAGCTTTGAAGAAAGAGAGGCATTTATCGGTGGAGCGAGAAATGAATCTGTTGAGCGCTGCTACATGCCCTATCAAGACTTGTACCTATTCAATTGATGTAGGGGAATCCAGGTCCAAGATAGCCTTAATCTTTTCTGGGTTGGCCTTTATGCCTCTCTCGTGAACCATGAAGCCTAGAAACTTCCCCGCAGTTACCCCGAAAGTACATTTGGTGAGGTTCAATCGCATCTGGTTTTCCCTTAGGATTAGAAAAGTTCTACGAAGGTCATCCTGATGTCCTTCTACGATTGGTGATTGTAAGTGCCTCACTTTATGATTGGCTTATTTCGTTGACAAAATCACAATTGGGGTCAAACATTGCAAAAAGGTAGATTAGGAATTGAAGATCTCCCATTGGACTCCAAGTGCTTCAAGAAAGGTAGATTACTTGACTCTACTTTTACTTGAAGAGATATAGTTGCACACACTCACTTGCTTGCATTATATTATGGATTACATGTAATTGGATGATGCTTTGTATGCCATTTATCACACTCCACACTTGCACATTTTGCACATTACTTAGTGTGTTGAGTCTGCCTAGAAAAGAGAGTTTCTTCTCTTACCACGGCCTAGACCGCTTGGCAAGCTCTGCTTGCACCGCGGCATACATAGCGGTATACTTCAGTAGGGTCATGCTTCTTGTACAACGTCTTGTGCTCATGTATGCCCCGCGGTCTCTGTCGCGGTAAACAACAGTATGCCTCTGCTACCTAGACCGCATCCTGTGCACTTGCACGCACAGCGGTCTCAACCGCGATGTTATCCAGTAGGCACACTGCTGCGTGTACTGTAGTCTGGAAAACTTGCCTGAGCCGCGGTACGCACAACGGTAATGACGAGATTTTGTTACTGTTTTTCAAAACGGTGTCATTTCGTCAAGGGCTTCATATATATATGCCATTTCCTCTTCCTTGTCTCTTTAGAGCTTCAGAATCCATTCTCTCTCATTCCTTTTAGAGCTAAAGAGTGTCTTGCAAGAAAAGGTAGCAAGAAACCATTTTTATTGTCCAAAACCCAATCACCCATCATTCATTCATGGTTCTATCATCATCTAGTTTCATCTAGGATATTTCTAAGCATGGGTCTTCATCAACATAGCTTACTTGGTAAGTAGAACACCACTCTCATCCATCTTTATGTTCTTGCTTAACAAGAAATCTCTTTTATGTTTCTTTTGCATCTAGATTATAATTTTTCATTATAAATAGAGATTTTTGTTGATGTTTGGGTTGTTGTAATATGATAGCTAATGCATCTAGGAATGCTTTGATTTCATATAGCTAGGTTATATATGTGTCATATAGCAACATGATATCTAGGATTGTTTGAAGCATTCATATATGACTAGATAAGCATTAAATGTGACCTTGCAATTTGTGCATTTAGAATATCATCATATTCACTTTAGGTTTCATATCTCTTCATTTAAGAGTTAAGTCTTGTATTTGCCTTTGGTAGTATACAAGCAAGAGCCTAAAATCACTATTAAAAGCCTGCGGGTAGCAAGGACGGATTAGTAACCGATTAGGTGTGATGTGGTCAACCTAGGTTGTAATCATTTTTGTAAATAGTGGATTTGAGGGTTCGATTGGCGATTAGGCCCGTGAGTTTTTACCAAGTTGGAGGGTTTCTCACGTAAATCATATCATTGTGTCTTTTTGTTTATTCCGCTTTTTATTATGACAATGATTGTGTGTTAGAGATAAGGGGTTATGTTGTTTAATTTTGATTAATCAAAAAGATGGCATTTAATTTGGTTAAAACCTATTCACCCCCCCCCCCCTTTCTAGGTTAGTTTTATCACTCTTAGAGTATTTTCATTGATTTTGTGATCATGACGTCGATGTATACCTCCATCGACCTTCCAATTTTGGGTCTGAACAATCTGTTAACTAGCCGCTAGTGTGTAGCCCCCACATTCTTAAGGCCAAACGGCATCACCTTGTAGCAGTACAGGCCTTGTCCGGTAATGAAGCTGGTCTTATCCTAGTCAGCTGGATGCATTCTAATTCGGTTGTACCCCGAGAACGCATCCATAAAGCTTAGGAGTTTGTTCCCGGATGTAGAGTCGACCAACTGATCGATCTTTGGTAGAGGAAAACTGTCTTTTGGACATGCCCCATTGAGGTCGGTGTAGTCGACGTACATATGCCATTTCCCATTCGCCTTCGTGACCATGACCACATTGGTGATCCATTCGGGGTAGCGTACCTCTCTGATGAAACCTGCCCTGATCAATTTGTCCACTTCCTCATGAACCGCAGCGTTTCTTTCGGTGTTAAAGTGACACATTTTCTGTTTGACGGGCTTGAAGGTTGGATTCACTACTAATCGATGAGCGGCCAATGATATTGGAATCTCGTGCATCTCTCTATGACTCCAAGCTAAGATGTCACTGAATTCTCTGAGAAGCTCAATCAAGCCTTCTTTCACTTCCGGGTCGAGGACAGCTCCGACCTTGATAACCATGGAGGGATAGTCATCTCTTATAGGTATCTCCTCCAATTTATCCACAGGTTGCCCGCTGGTCCATTCCTTACTCTGTTCTTCCTTATAGGGCATTATGGGTTTATCCTCTGGATGATCCGCGGGCTCCACATCTTCTTGGGTTATCCCTGGTGCTTACATATCCTGGATCGTTGCAACTTGTACAAATTGTTTTGCTAAAGCTGTCAGATTGGCTGACACTATGTAGCACTTTCTGCCTGTTTGCTGGTCTCCACGTACCTCTCCAACCTGGGTCCCCACTGGGAATTTCAGGACATTATGGTAGATAGATAAGACCATATTCAAGGAGGATAGGAATGGTCTCCCTAGTATGGCGTTATAGGCCGATGAGATGTCGACCACAACGTAGTCCATCATAACCATTTGTTAGAGAGGTGCGGTTCCAGTGATCACTTGGAGGATCTTTGATCCCACTGGTATGATCGAATCCCCAGTGAATTCATAAAGCGGGGTTGTGTAACTATTGTAACACCATTGCTTCAAATTCAGCCTTTCCAAGATGTCCTGGAAGAGGATATCTACACTGCTGCACGTGTTAACTTGCACACGGTGGACCACGCAGTTGGTAATTTGTACCGTGATCACCATGGGATCATCATGCGGCTGCATGGTGTTGAAAACATCTGCCTCGGTGAAAATAATTTGAGCTGACTGAGAGGGTCCAGCCGGGCTTTGGTTGACCTTGAAGATACCACGACCTTCATCTACACCGGGAATCTTCCTTGCATGGTTTTTTCTAGAATTATTGGAGGTGCCAGCCAGTGTGGGCCCTGCACTGATAGTATGTATTACCTGGATTTGTTGTATTAAATCAGCATGTTCTCTATTTCTGTTCTCAGCATGCTCGCGGATCTCGGCTTGTACCTCATTTCCAGTCTGAACATTGTCTCTGACCTGTTGCAAGAATTCTATCAAACATCCTCCCTTATTAGAGCATAGATCTGATTTCACATATTATAACACTCTGAAGTGTTGTGGCCCACATCCTCATAGAAGTCGATGTACTTGTACCGGTTCCTCCTATAGACTAGGGCTTTCATGGGTGTAGGCTTCTGGAGTAGCCCCTTGTCTCATATAGCGAAGTAGATTGTTTCCCAGGAAGCATTTAAAGGAGTGTAGTAATCGTACCCTTTTTCATCTCGCATAATGGGAGCTACAGTCCTAGGGGGAGACGAAACTCGCGGAGGGGTTCGCCTTGCTGGATACCTTTCTTGTCTGAGCTGAGAAGCGGGGAATCGGTATATCGATCTATTGGGAGGTTTATTCTGATTTTTTCTAAGTTGACTCAGGTTTATGAGCTTCTTTTTTATAGCGCTTTGCCGTTCTCATATCGTCATGCTCCATTTTGACCTTGAGATGTTCGTCAATTTTGACCAGCTCAAGAGCCCGGTTATAAGCCTCCTGGTAAGTTTCTGGAGGTCTCTTGGCAAAGGAACGGAAAAGATTTCCTGCCCACAGATTTTACTTGAAGTTGGAGAGAGTATCTTTCTCGGTGAAGACTCCCATTTGGATGACTTCCTTGTGAAAGCGTTCCACGTATGACTTGAGTGTTTCACCTCACTCCTGAACTACATACTGAAGGTGTATGGGATCCTTTGGACGCGGCTTGACTCCTTGGAATTGTGAACAAAAATCTGTCGATAACTTTGTGAAAGAATCCACACTACCAGCGGGAAACTTCCTGAACCAAGTTTTTGGGTAGTCGGTCAGGGTGGTCAGGAACATCCTGCACGTAGAAGCTCTAGTGGTATTCTGGATTTCCATTTGCTGGACAAAGCTCTCCAGGTGGCTCAAAGAGTCTTCAATTCCGGAGAACTTATCTGTCGGCATTTTAAATTTCAGTGGGAGCTCCGCTTCCCTGATCCTTTTGGTGAAGGGAGCTTTCATCTCGCTCAAAGGGTCCTTCATGTCCTCCTTATTCTTTCCCATTCTTATCTGCTGGACCTCTTTCTGTAGCTTCGCCAACTTGTCTCTCAACCGTTTGTTCCCGGGTTTCTTTGAGTCGACCTCGGATTCTTCACTGTCGGATCCTTTCGATAAACTGGCGACCTCAACCTGGTCTCCTTTATAAGCGGGATCTGCCCGGGGAGTTTGCTGGATACCCTCATCTCGAGCCCGGGCTTCCATCCTTGAAGCCGCCGGGCGATGAGCCTCTCGTTGTTCCCGGGTCAGAGCGTCCGCTGCGGATTTTACTCGCCTTGGCTAGTAATGTGATGGTCTTCTAGGAACTAGGGGCATTGGCCCTAGCCTATCCATGATTATAGATTGAGGCTCGGTCCTAACACGGGCTGGCTCTAGAGGAGGAGGTCCTAGGTGATCAAAAGCGGGTTGCCTGGCTCCGGGCCTGCTCGGCTCTCCCTGAGTGTTGGTTTTTGCTGGTTGGACCGTGATGCCCTCAGCGATCAAGCAGAGGTGGCTGTTTTCCATGAAGGCCGCCGCTTGTTGGTCGAGCACAACTTGGCTTATCATAGGAGCGCCGATGACCCGCACAGTGGTTGTCTGGATTGGAACTTGGATGCGGTGCCCAGATTTTTTCCCTTTTCTTCGGGCCTTTTGCGTTGATGCAGCCGAGGGTTGTTCCGAAGCCAAGAACTGTCCTTGGGAGGAGCAGAGCCTCATGATTCCTGTAAAACAGCAAAAATATAAACTATTGATTTGATTAACTATATGTGGATATTCCCACAGACGGTGCCAGAAAGTGTTAACGAAAAATTTACTCGAGGCGAGAAATCTCAGTTAACATCCTCAAGACCACTACCACGGAGGTGGTGGCCGGGGGTAGGTACCTTTGGTACCATATTTGAAATAGATGTTAAACACTGATGATAACACAAGGTGAAAGGGAATATCGTGACTTTATTATTAATCGCAAGTCATATACAAAAATATCTCAAATACTCTCCATCTCTTTGGGATACAAAAAGGTGGCAACCTTATGCTTGTCGAGAAGTAAAAAAAATGATCCCCCTTTTCTCTGGAGCTTCAATCCTCCATTTTATGCGTAGTCTTGAAAGGTTAAGTTCATGATTTCCCGCCTTGATTTTCTCAATCCTCTCCCTCCTTACCGGGCGGTATCTCTTATTTAAAAGTCAATGACTTTGGTTTAATAATGGATTCGAGAATATCTTAGGTGGTGATAAGTTTGTTTCCTTTTTGGATTCAGTCACTTGTTATGCACGTAGCGTTTCAATGTTTGTTGTAGGTATGATCCCGTGTATCTTAATGGTGTGATTCCTCATAGAGGTCGTCGAGTAAGGCATCTACTGATTCCCCATAGAGGCCAAGTGTCATGGCCTTGGTTCCAGGAGCTTGGTCTGACTTTCCCAGGTCCCCTGATGCTTTAAATGGCCCCATGTGAGCGCACTTCGATGGCAGCGGGGCTTTGACGAGCTTCTCCCTACTTGTCCAAACCGGTCTTAACCTTCCTTCAGTGAGGTGGAGTGACACATTATAGTGCGAGCTTGGAGCCTAATAGGTTTCTCTCTGAGTTTGGAGAGGATGGCGGGCTTCTGGGGAGGTTGTGAGGTAATTTCGACTTCGGTGTTACGAGCTCGAACCGATCGTGTCAGGCTCCGTCTCGAGTGTTTCCAAATCTTGACGACCTTTCCCTGCTTCTGTGGGGTGGCTCCGTAGCTCGACCTCGGGACCCGCGGTTCCATGGTGGATAATCTTAGACATGGATTCGGGCTAGGAGGGTGGAGAATTTCGCTTTGGTCCCCAACCAAATTTGGCTATTAACAAGTACCTTTAGGGACGAAATTGTTTTTGTCGCAATTGAAAATATATAGGGACTAATTTTTTAAAAAAATAAAAAAATAGTGGCCTAGAAGGACACCCCTTCCTACCCCACCCATCACACCCCCTCACAATTAATCTTTTGCTCTCACGGGGTGTTGAACCTGTCACACAGAGCATGAGAAAGCAAGCCTTATCCGTTTTGCTTCTGCTTTAAATGTATTAATAAAAGCATAAGTTATATATATAACCTTTATATGTTATCAAATTTTTATTGCTTATTTCTCAAACAAAATTTTATTTGTAGATTAATTCCAATAATTTAAATTTTATTTTTATATGATAAACAAATTGATATTAAAAAACACTTATTGTAGCATTTAATTAACTATTTTGTTAAAATTATATATTTGTCAGATCAAATGGTCTATTATTAATCGTACACAAAATAGAGAGACTTCTTTACATTTTTCAATTTAACAGAAAAATGTAAAATTTGAATCCCTATCACAAAATGGAAGGAGAAATGTAAAACAACGTTTTGAAAAAGTGGTTTTGCATTTTAGATTCTTTTATTAAATTTATATAAAAATAATAATATTACTTTTGTCCTAATAAGTCCTCAAATCTCAAACTTTTTTCCTTTTTTTTAAAAAAAAATTTCAAACTTCTTAGGGACGAATAATTTATTTCGTCCCAATAGACATCCTATTGGAACGAATAATTTATTTCGTCTCAATACACATTCCTATTAGGACAAATATTTTTCATCCCTAAAAGTCTCGTCACTTGTACACTTTTAAGGGACGAATAATTTATTTCGTCTCAGTACACATTCTATTGGGACAAATATTTTTCATCCCTAAAAGTCTCGTCACTTTTACACTTTTAAGGGACGAATAATTTTGTTCGTCCCAATAGCATAATTTTGTTGTAGTGATTAGACTTCTCACAATTGGATTTGTGATTCTTGTGTCCTCTGAGAAAACAAATTATTGTTTTCTAAACCTATAAATAGGTGACTTAAGAGAAAGAATAGATTTACATCAAGCTTGTCATTCTCATTGGCATTGACACAAGCTTGAAAGTAAGTTGTAAGTTTCAAATTCGATTTGAGCTTTTAATCTTTTCCTTGAAGTTTTGTAGGTTGATTTATTCCTTGGTTAAAAGAAAAAAGATCCCACACTCCTAGATGATTCAATCTTGTGCTAATTGTGGAAGATTCGTAGAGACTAAACTACAAAGGTAATCTCTAAATTAATTCAATTTGCATTATGTTTAGAATATGATCAAGCGATGTTTTGAATTTTTTTTTAAAAGGTTCTGTAAATACATTTATTTTAAAAACAGTTAGTTTTCCCTACTTATGCGTCCATAAAACTTAGGAGTTCCTGGCCTGTAGTGGCGTCCACTAGTGGTGGATCCGAGGAAGTGGAAAACTGTCATTTGGGCATGCCATGTTGAGATCAGTGAAGTCTACACACATCCGCCATTGTTTGTTCTTCTTTTTGACCAGTACAACATTGGTGATCCATGTGGGGTATTTGACTTTGCAGATGAAGCTTGCCGCCAACAACTTTGACATTTCCTCTTTGATCGCCTCACTCTTTTCCGCGTTAAATCTTCGCCATTTTTGAATCACAAGTTTGTGCTTCACATCTACTGCCAGATAGTGCGAGATAACACACGTATCGATTCCTGGCATGTCTTCGTGGCTTTAGGTGAATATGTCACTATATTCCTACAGAAGCGCTGTTAGATCGTCTTTGATCGAGGTTGCTAGTCGTGCGCCTATCGTAACTATCTGAGCGTTTTGAGATGGGTCTAGTATTACTTCTTCAACTGGTTCTTCGCTACTGTCTTCTTCAGGGGATTCCCTAGTGTTGAATTCAAATTCGAACAGGGCTTCTTCACTTTCATTTGTCTTTTGATCTTTCCTTTTGAGATCTCTGAGGAACCTTGGAGGTCGGGTGTCTCCCTGAGTGATGGATGTCGGTTGACAATCTCCACTTAGGTTTTTATTCATCTTTTGATGTCTAACCACAAGGTCGGAGGTTTAGCCCCCTCCTTCTAGCGTGAATTGTTGACGTTGATTTTTGGACGATCTAATCAACGACACGTATGCAGATCAACACCTTGTACAGCTTGTGAAATGTGACCAAGTCATCTCATTGATAGGTTTGTGAATTGATGACTGAATGAATGATAAATGAGAGATGAGTGCAGTAATAGTAAAGACACCTCGATTTTTAAGTGGAAAACCCTTAAGACAGGGAAAAACCATAGTCGTTGTAATGACAGAAAAAGATCTTTCACTATGTAAGAGAGATTACAATTTACAAGTGATGTATAGCTTGTGTTCTACCATTTTCTATGCTTGATACATATGTTTATATAGAGGTTAGGGTGTTGTCCTAGCCCTTGGCGTGCAAGCAAAGGTTATTATTGGGCGAGATACTAGGGGGACCGTATCTTGGCGAGATTCTTGGTGAATCGAGTCTTCATGCCTTTATGGTATAAGGATTTTCATTCCTTGTGGGAGTAATCCTGCATTTATTACTGGATTTGTCAACTGCTGGATTTCAGGTGATTGCCTTGCCTAATATGAGACCGAGTTTCTTCGAAGATATGCTGAAATGCTGAAATCATGTTTTGTTAATGATGCTTTACATTTAATGTGTGGGTGGCCAGTTCAAGTCAATTCGTCTGTCTGGGGTTTCTCCGGCGAGTAGTTTCCTTTAGTGAGCAACTTGCTATTCGCTCATCAACTCGCTATTGCCTTACGTGGCCTGATATGTCAAATTGAATAAAATTAACTCAAACAGATACAATCCAAAAATCCTAACCAAAAATTATTTTCTTTTTTTTATTCCCTTAATCAAAAAAACCAAATAATTGTATAGTTTGAATTTTATATCAGGCACCTCCTTATTTTTTTTTTATCTCATTTTATAAGCCATGTAAAATACTGTAATACTTATTATTTGTGAAATTTAATGGGTCAACATTATAATAAGAAAAAAAGTGAAATAAAAAGGTTAAAATTGAAACTAACCATATAATTAGTGGAGTTTTTAGTTTTACCCAACTTTAGTGTTTTGATTATTATACCAAACTTTTTACTGATGAGACAAAAATACCCTTAATGGTTTCTCAATTAAACAAACCGGTCATTTTCAATTAAACAACCCGCTTGTTTTCTTCAATTAAACACACCACCAGTTTAATTCATAAAGTGTTTAATTTGTGTGTTTAGTCAGTGTGTTTAATTCCAAGTGTGATTAATTCCAATGTGTTTAATTTGATACATGGGTAAATTTGTCTCTTTAGTGGAAAGTTTGGTAAAAACAATAAAAACATTAATTTTGGGTAAAAATAGGAACCCCTTAATTTTTTTGATTAAAAAGTGTTATTTCTGAATATAAAAAAAGCATTATGATAAGAAAATAAGTCAGTGAAAAAAAAAACTTTAGAATAAGAACAAAAACTCTAATCTTATAGCTACGATCATATTTTCAATTCAATGAATGTAACTGCATTTTGTAGATATCCCTTATCTTTAATTGTAAGTTAGTAATGGAAAATAAAGTAACGTTTCGAAATTTTAAATCCTTGGATGAATCATGATTGTGCAGAACTAAAAAACATCTAATCATTTCTTCTGTAAAAGCTTATGACTTATAAGTCTAATCGAATCTTTGTAATCTCTCTAGTTGAATTCTAAATCTTTTTAATAACACAATGTTTTCAATGTTTTTGTGTGTTTTTGTTTGCGATTTTTTTTTCACACAAAACCTATTAATGATATGCATAAAACTTTGATTTAATTAATATTTCAGTTGTTTATGTCAAATATATAATTCAAAATAAGAACCTTTTTATAATATAGTTCTTTTTAGCCATTATCTCTTGATTAAAACTATTCTGGATGATATATATATATACACCTCATGTTGTTGCGGCGATTCCTACCCGAGACAAGTTATCAGGTTGAATAATCACTCAATTCTAAATAGCTTTTGAGTTATGAAAATCATTTACCATGAGTATTACATAACAAGTAGCACCATAAAATTTCTACATGACTTGCAGATCTTGGATGGATCAATATTAATTTCATTCCCATGTATGTCTCCAACATCGAAATTTATTTTCTTTTCTTTAGAGAGGATAGAAACAGGTAAATCCAAGAGTTTAAACTGATCATAAATAAAGGTTCGACTATAGCATTTAAAACAAAGGTTGATGAGATTTATGATAAGCAATTAACGGTAGGATTGTATCCAACTTTACAGAATTTAGTAGAAGCTAGGTGTTAGATTCTTGCATATATGTTCGAGGAGTGGTGATGTGGATTTGCAGGCTAAGGGTAAAAGCCAGCTGGTGGATTACAAAATCCAGATCGAGTTTGGGGCTGACTTTTTGAAATGGAAAACGACTTTGTCACCCACATAGACGGAAAGTGAGTCCCCCACTAATTGAAGTTGGGTACTTTGGGAACCATGAAAATGATATATGCACAAATATAATGAACAAGTGGTCACATGACTTGTACTCGTCTTATTCAACAATCTATATTCCTCCAGTCACCGTATGGTCCGCTCCTTTTCTTCTCATTAACCACTTTGCATTCATTCAACTTAAAACATATATCACTTGCTCTTTCTCGTTCTGTACAAATTTTATTTACTCATGATCCTAATAAGGGCTTAGCTACTATAGCCATATTATGAGTATGATAACAACAGATTTTGGAAACAACGAGCAAGATTAATTTTGGGAACATCTTTAACGTTGAAGTAACGATAAAATTGATCCCAAAGAGAGGATGGTATAATGTCAACACTTTTTCCTACGAAGCATAGCCAGACCCTTATAATAAAGATAAGAACTACACATGATCACTAATCAAGATCAATATTCATAATCACATCCGGATTGTATTATTAATTCCATACTAAAAACATTCTCACTAGAAGTTAATGTGCGTTTGTGTTTGCCAACTAAAAGTAAATTATTGTAGGGAGATTTGCACACTGTGTTAACAGTTGTCTAATGTTTCTCAGTTAGACAAAACAAAATTACTTGTATAATTGGAACTGATCAAACCCACAAACATCCTCAAAGCAAGAATTGTCAATTTGTTTTTTTATTTATATATTTTATCAAATCTTAAAGTTTTCAGTTTCTTCAGGATTCATGAAGGGCGATATATAATCATACATATGTCCCACAGATTGACCTATAGTTTATGTCACATTGCCATTACTAACCAGTCCAGGTGTTATATATTATTCCATTCATTCAGATCGACTTTTACTCTCTCTCTCTCTCTATTAATATATATATATATATATATATATATATATATGTTCTCTCTTCTTCATTACAGGATTCAACTTATGTTCGTAAGGTTTTGCATTTTCATTTTCTGATCATATTATTAAAAAGATATAAACAAATAATATCAGCATTGAACTATATATGTCTACAATTGAACTTCAAACACAAAAACACACAAAACTTTGTTGATCATTACAAATTACTCAAGTGATTTCATATATATGCGAACTTGTGGTGTTTTAAGGAGCTTTTTCTGCAGAATATATAATCATGTTAATTTGTCACTATTTAGGGAATGTCGTTCTAATGGGTACCAGCTGCAATGTTTCTTGCTAAATTAGTCTCATACATAAAAAGTAGTTTGATTTGAGAAGGTTACATTTAACTTTAAGTGGTTAGAATCTGAGTGGACAAGAAGCTTCGAAGAAGCATATATATATATATATATATATATATATATATATTGATTTGCTGCCTTATTTATCAACAAAATGATATTCCTCCTTTTCTTTTTACACATTCTGTCAACAAACTCCACCCTAACACAAATGATAATGCTCTTCTCTCTTTCTCTCTTTTCAACTATAATATATGAACTTCAAAATGAAATTTTAGCCCCATTAAAAAACAAACCACACAACAGTGTTAATGATGGAGTCTGGTGATTGATATAGTAATATTTCTTGATTAAACACTTACATTAAAAAGTTTGATAAGGCAAGGCATAGTAATTATAAATATTGTAGCCTAGTTTTGCTCATTTGATGTACATTTTCAGCCCATGCTACATAGTACAAGAGAGTCTCTACAAGACAACAACAAAAGGAACAAGAGGAGAAAGCATGTAGAGAGAACCAACTGGCTAAGCTTATTTTCTTTTGCCCATCCAGACATTATTATTTTTTCTTACCTTGGAATCACTTTGATGAGGAGTACTAGTAGTAGAGCCACCTGATCTTTTTTCCAAAAACATCAACTTTTCTTTCTCTTCTTTTTTCTTCTTCATCATTGTTTGATCCTTTTGCAGCTGCTTTCCCATTTGTGATTTTTCGACAGCTTTCTTGTCTGAGCTACCAGCAGTAGTAGACTTGCCATTATCATCATCATCATCATCATCTTCTTCTTCTTCTTCATGCTTGTAGTGTGCCATACCAGAAGAAGCATCAGAAGCCATAGAATCATCACTATCATCATCTCCATGATTATTAGCATCTGTATTATTATCATCAATATCATCTTCATCGCTGTGTCCATCATCATCACCATCACCATTTATAGGAGAGCCAATATACATGGTCCACCCAGATTCACTACTTTGACACTCTTCTGCTCCTCCAAAGACCTTGGAAGACTCCATTATAACTAGCTAAAAATACTAGAAAAGAAGAAGAAGAAGAAGAAGAAGAAGAGAAGTTGAGAAATAAATACACCCAAAAGCTTGAGTTGTTACATAGGAGGAATTAATAATCAAAGGAGATGTTTTTGGACACACCTGAGAAAACCACTTATGCTTCTTCCAGCTATCTATCTGACCTAAAAACAGCTTTCTTCACAAAGAAACAGATATACCCATCTAAAAAAATAACTAGTTTGAAAGCTACAAAAGACCAATGTTATGATGTGTTTTAATGGGAAGGATAACTATCACCACCTGGAAATCTAAAAACCAATTAATTCTCTGACTTTAATCAGCATGGAGGAGACAGCTAGAAGCTGTCACAGAAAGTGAAATCCAATATCATCTTAATAACAAAAGGCATAAATACCAAAGATGTTCCTTGAATTTGAAAGGACATGGGTTGGTTCACTTGGTCATTAGGTTTTTAATACAATCCTTCTTTACTTCTCTCTGCGCTTGTCATTAATAAAAAAGGTTATTGCTTTTAATGTAAAGAAGACAGATTGGCTCAGTCTACAAAAACTAGAGAGAACATAAGATCCATGTTTTAAATAGGCTGGAGATAAAGACCTCTTAATTCACTTGCCTTGATTTCTTTTTTAAAAATCTCATTTAAAAGATGACCAGGCTTTTTACTTCTTAAAATATGTCAAAAATAATAATAATAATACCCCAACTGCAACTTCAGATTTTTAGATTAGGTTATAATACATTAGATGAGAGGAACTTGTCAAAATATCTTTCTGTTTCTTCTCTTCTGTCTTCCTTCAATTTGCTGGTTCCTGTCTAGCTCCTAGAAAAACTTGGGTGAGAAAGGAGGCACATGTGCCTCTCCACTCGGAGCAAGCCATGCGGCATGACTTCAATTATCCACCCGATCATATATATAGATCCTACCCCCTACTAAATTAGAGAAGACTTTTGCTTACCCCATGTGAGCATTACCTCCTTTCCAATAAATGATATGTGTTCAAAAATGGGTATTTTTATCCAAAAACTCTCATGTGATTGAATAAAACTACCCTCTCCTTAAACATGTGTCATGTATTGGGGAGGGGGTAATGCTCACCCCACTTCATGGGGGGTGAGCAAAAATGAACTAACTAAATTATTTATCACATGTCAGATTGAATGAGCGTCATTTACCATAAAATTATATTGCACATTATTATAAACTTGTTAAAAAGGTTAAATCTTAGTATTGAATAATAGAGGGTGGGTTTGATAACACTACATGATATAAAATATTTTGACAATATATATATATATATATATATATATATATATATATATATCTATCTTAATAGTCGTACCTTATATGAATCAATTTTCTTTTTATTTTAGGAAGCAATGAAGACTGGTGGGTGAAATAATAGTGATCAGACAGATAACTTCCAGAATTTACTTCATGAAAAGACTTGCATTCATCTCAAATTAAATTCAATTGCATGATGTTGATTTTGCTTTTGCTCACAAATCACAACTTCAACATTTATCCCATTCTGAAATTAATAATCACTATGGTTTCGAAGTTAGGCAACACACTATTTGTCTTTTATATATGTATTTGGTATACTATATACCGATCCTACTTTTGACTCTTTTGACTCTTTTGGCTCTTTAGACTCTCGGGGTGTGAATGTGTATGCGTACATTTACAAGTCAATGTTGTTTTTGATTGATATATATTGCCTTTTACTGTTACTACATGCACGTGAGATGGATTCTCACTTATAGAATTGCTATTTATAAAAAAAGTACCATATTATCCGAACATTGTAATAAACAAATTAGCATGTTCATATTATTATTATTATTATTAAAATTCTCTTTTAATTATCTCACTAGATTTAAATAAAATTAAGTAATGGTAATGAGTTTTTTTTATTGATTGTTCAAACCAAAGGGTTTTATTTGATATTTCAACAAAAATCGTGGAGTTATTTAGAATTCTCCCTCAATTTTATTGAATAGAGCTTCCTATATAATCACAATGATTTGTTATATTCATTCCACCAAAAAAAATATTCTGAATTAAGCTAAAGTCACATTATATATATATGAACTACATAGGTAATACAATTGTAGGCTTTAACATGAATATTTTGCATGGGAAATCCTATGTTTTGTACAAATTTAACAAGTAACATGAATTAATTATGTGGTGTTTTCAAAAGAACTTAGACAGTAGTTAATATATTTTTTTTAAAAAGAAGAAGAAAACAATAGTGATATAAGTTATCTTGCAGTAATAATTGACCAATCCCCTTAATAGGGCCCTAGCTCCCATTGATAGAGAAGGAACAGGAAGGGTGAGAATATATATATATATATATATATATATATATTAAATAAATAAATAAAGAAATTCAAGTGGGTTTCCTGCTCCTATTGTCCCCATACTTATATATAAGCATGACGTACAATGTTTGTTTTAATCTCTGCCATGCCTTATTACAGGGTATTATCAGACATTCAGACATGTTAGCCCATAGCATTATTCTTGTTGCTTGTCTTTTTGGAAGGTTTCATCTTGACTTGCTCTTCTCTTAGGCTCCACGTGACCTCTTCAAGATATGGTTTTTCGCAATTCGACAACCTTTTCAAAGCTGGCTCCATGGACACTTCTCTGATCAATATTCTTTTATTTTATCAATAATATAGGAGTAATGTTAGGTTTCTTGAAATTTTTCGTAAATTTCTTCTCAAATGGTATTCACACGTAATGTGTCAATATCTTATAAATCACAAGATTATGTCGTGAGTGATATGATGTTGACATATCATTTGCCGATACCATTTCAGATGGAATTTGAAAAAAAAAATTAAAAAACCTAACATTAATCGCTATATATATATATACAGTCTTTTCATTATCAGTTCGTCCTGATATAAAATATATCAAGACGAAGAATGTGGACCACAGATTATGAAGATTTTGATAAATGCATACACTTTGAATCAAAGTATATAAATCTAATGGTCCACATTCTTCGTCCTGATATATTTTATATTAGGACGAACTGACAATAAAAAAATTATATATATATATATGTATGTATGTATTCACCTTTGCTTGCATGATTTGTTGTCACGCTTCAAATGGAGACAGCCCAAGTTAATAAAACTATATTCTAAAGTCGAATTGAATCAATAATTTAATTTCAGTACTATTTTCTTTCCTACATTAGTTTATTTGTTTTTAATTTATTGCTTTTTGAGTACTACATTAGTACAAATATATATTTCTAATTAATTTAATTGGAGCAAGTAATTTGAAATTTGTCACCGTTCAGTCCTCCATGAAAAATGCAAGCATATATATAGTTGTATAATAAAAATCATGAAGGAACATTATGAAACAAGAACGGGAAATATTTTTGTATGTATGTAGAGGAAGATTTTTTTGAAGGACATGCATGACTAATTTATGCAGCCAAACCCATATAGTTGCTAAAGAAAATGAAAACAATATAAAAACAAATATAATAATTAGTTGGCATTTGGTGCTTGATTCAAAAATAGTTTTCTAGAATAAGTATACAATTTTTATTTCTGAACACAATTTTGGGGCGATCCCCAAAAATAACCTAAAAAAAGATTTTGTTTATTTTATTTTTGAAAATTAAAACTTACATATTCTGAAAATTACATATCTAAAATGTTTTTGAAGTACTAAAATCTATTTTTTGATAATCCAAAAAAAAAGTGACTCTATTGCAATCCAAAAAACTTCTCAACACATGCATATTTTAATGAAGATTCATGCTATTTACAATCCAATAAATATCTCTTTACACTCTAGTTTAAATTTGTTTTATTAATAACAATTTTATCCTTAGTTAAAATTATTAAAAAAGACAAAAGAAATTCTAAACACACAAGATGCTTTCAGACTACAATGTTATGTCTTTATATATTTTGTGTTTTGTTATACAACTAATATTTTTCAGCATTAATTAATTACAATATGAAATTATTTATTATAAATGTATAATGTGTTTAAAAAACTGCTGTTATTTATTACAATTTTTTTTTGTCAAAAAAGGTTATTGTTATTAGAAACTCATGGCTTAAGAAACTATATAAAAAAAATCAACACAATATATGAAGGATAAAACCAGGGACGTAACCAGGATTATACACCAGGGTAGGCTAGAATGAATTTTTTTATATTTTTTTTACCGACAATACGAGAAAAAGTTATTAATTATAAATAAATATACGCCTAGCTAAAAAGACATATTAGCGAGACTTACCCAGCAAATGTATATTATAAATAAATGCATTAGCAAAATTAATAAAAAAAAAGTAAATTAAAAACAAAACATAAAATAAACATGAAATGCAAATAAATTAAATACTAATTAAGTTGTAGTCAACGATTTTTCAAAAACAAAAAAAAACACAAAAATAAGTTATTAAATTAATCCTTAATTTATTTACCTTCTATACATGTTTCAAGAAACAAGAAACACTTATATTATTATTTACTAACAAATATATAAGCAAAATAATAATGAAAAAAACTAATGTTAAACAACCAAAAAATTTAGTCTAAAAACCAACATAAATGATGTGGCAAGTGGTTTATTCATTAGAGTAATGTTATATAACCCAAATAATTAACCCAAATTTCAACCCAAATGATGTGGCAAGTGAGTTGTCATCACCACACACAATATGAGATGATATGGTTAATGAAAAAACCATTTGCCACATCATTTGTGTTTAAATTTGAGTTAAATTTTTAGGTTGTCTAGTATTAGTGTATTCATTAACCACATCATCTCATGATTTGTGTAGTAATTATTTGGATTTAATTTTGGGTTAATTATTTGGGTTGTATAATATTACTCTAATTAAAAGCTTTTAAAAAAACTTAAAAGGCATGTATCTAAATTTCAATTAAAACAACAAGAAATTGTTAGTTTGTAAATTTAAAATTAGATTAGCCGATAATTAGATTATTCCTAAAATTTTATAAACTAAAAATTATAATAATCCTAAAATCTCAATATAAAATAAAATGTTTAAATTCATAATATTCATAAAACATAATTTGTTGGAAGATCAATTGTCAGTGTTAATAAAGAGATTGGACAAAATTTAAGTAAATATAGAAAATGATATGAGAAAATAATTATTAAAGAAAAAAAATTAAAATAGATCACATAACCTCGTGATTCCTGAAGATAGTTTGCCAAAACACAACATATAAATACCTCCTACATTAACCCATTGTTCTACTATTGTTGCATGTCTTCCTAATATTAGGAAATATATTCATTATTTTTAATTTTTTTTCTATCTATCCAATTTTTTTAGAAAGACTAGGGTGGGCTTGAGCCCACCCCAGCCCATATTTGTTCTAATTAATTTTTTTGGTAGCTCAATCCCCTCCCATCGTCATTTTTTTCCTGGCCCATTATTATGTTATTTTTTTTTTTATGAAGGATAATATTATAAAAAAAAAAAACACACTACAAACAAGCTGAAGAACCAGCTGCTCCACATCAAGAGGGAAATCCTCAATCCGGAAACTTTCATCATCAAGGAAAAAGCCAATTTGGCAAAACAACAAAACCTGCATTTACTAAAAGATTATAAACATCATCCAAAATTAGGCATTCTTCTTTGTTTCCAAAAACTTTCTCATACAACAGACAACTTCTAAAGAAATTAACAAACGATTAATAAAGCTATATATCAGACTCAACAACTAAACCAGCATCCAAAGCAACCTGGAGACCATGGAGGATATCGCAACTGCTTCTGCAATTTGAGGATCAACCTTATCCCGAAGTTTCTTCGAACAAGAAAACATCAATATGTTTTTTATTTTAATTGAATTGAATTAATTTAAGTGTGTATCTATTGCCACCCATAAAATATCTTCATACACCCATTTTAAAAAAATAAAATTATTAATTTTACTACCTACACCGTTTCAAATATCAAACTTTAAAATAAAAAAAAACCGTAGAGTTTCTTAGTTCTCTTTAACAAATATTATACATTTTAGTCAGATAAAAAAAATATCAAATTCAAATAAAACTCTACTTAAAATTTTACTTGGGCAAAAAATAAAATACAAATTCAACTCTAAAACTAATTGTATTTTTTTCGTTGTTATTTGGGCATTCGTATTGAATTATCTAAAAAAAAAACCATAGAATCACAATGGTTTAAACATTTAATCATCGTCATAGAAAACAAAAACAATAATAATTAAACAAAAAACAATATGCAGCTTCTTTTGTCTTAAAAAGAACCTACTTTTTAATCACCAAACAAATCAATTTTTTTTATTTAATTTTTTTTTAAATCAATCCACCGAGTTTTTTCGGTTTACAAACCAATTAAATTAATAAAAATTTGTAGTTGAATTAAAGTAAAGTAAGTGAATGAGTTGTAGTTGAGAACCGTATAGACTTTTTTTTTTGAACTGCAAATAATTTATAAAGAAAGCTAGATGAGGCCTAACAAAGAGAAACACAGCCCCCTCAGCAAAGGAAGCAAGGCGGAAACAGACCACAACACAGAGAAAACAACATTAAACCCAAAGAAATCCGACCATAGACACAAACCAAGTAAAAACAACCCACCACGAAAACAGCAAAGAGAAGCCAGGAACTGAGACCACACAAAACATAGCACAACCTGACCCCCTCCCCTCACAAGCCAGCACCAAAACATCAAGGCAAGACATATGCCTAAAGGACAAAATCACCAACTTTACTCGATCCCATCTTCACCAAACTGTCAGCCATGTGGTTAGAATCTCTTGAAATGAAAGACACAACTGTGGCAGCAAGGATGGCCAAATTGTTGCGGATATCATAAATGGTATCTACATGATTTATGTTACCAAAACCTCTATTGTTAACCCAATAAACCGCAACCTTTGAATCACTAATTACCTCGATTTTACGACCTAAAAGAGAATATTAGACACACACAAAGCACAAGCCTTTTGAATCGCCTTAATCTCCGCCGTATTCAACTCTTTCACACCTATAAACAAGGAGAAACTGCATAACACATTGCCTTTGAAATCCCTTAGAAATCCACCAATACCCGCAGGACCCAGTTTTCCTAAAGCCGATCCATCCACGTTGAATTTCAAAGTGTTGAGAGCTGGAGGCGACCACTCAATGCTAACTTTTCGAATTGCTGGTTTGACATCTATACATAAGTCTTTAATGTTCAACAACATTTCCGTGATAGTATCCTTGGACCCATTTGCATGATGCTTGAACCACCATACCACTCTAAATTTCACATCATCTTCTGCTTGATCGACAGAAACACACTTGTTCTTAAACACCTTATTGTTTCGGATTTCCCATGTTGTCCAAATTACTGCAAAGAAAAGTGTTCCCCAAGCCCTCATGCTTTTTTTTCATGGAATCAATCCAATCCAGCTCTCCCACCAATCCATGATAGAACCATTCGGACAACTAGAAACATTCCACCATCCCATACATCTTGTCTAGAGGTCACATGTCCAATGACAATGAAGAAACAAATGATTTATAGACTATACACCATTATTGCATAAAGGACACACTAAACTTGAATCTTGATAACAACCAAATCTTTGCAGCACCTCACGAACCAAAACTCTATTTCTCAACAGCTGCCAAGCGAAAACTTCGACTTTTGGAGGACAGAAACCATGCCACGGAGATCTTGTTAACCACTGCTCTTCACTGTCCAGATCATCCATCCTTTTTCGAAAAGATCTGACACCGAAGAGCCAGTTAGAACTGAACTTCCAAGCTATGGAATCCTTGACCGAGTTGCGAATCGTAATGCCTCTCAGGAAAGATAGCAGGCCGTTCCATTGTTCTTTCTCCCAATCAAAAGGGGGTCTTCTCAACTTAATTTCCCACCTCCAAATAGAACTGTCCCAGTTACCAAACTTCTTAACTTGCCCTTCTTTTTCTACCACCAAAGCAAACATTCTTGGAAAAAATTCTTTTAAGGGTCTCTCACCCACCTTAATATCATTCCATAAGTCGGCCTTATCACCACATCCGAGGACAACCTTTAAACCCTATTTAATAAGAATGGCAGATTTTGTCTCCGGTTTGAACAGATTTGATATTGTCTTTACAAAGAAAGAAGCTGTTACATTACTTTGCCAATTCCATAGAGCCTCCGACCCTTTGACAGCGTACTTGGCGCACAACACCTTTTTCCAAAGAGGGGACTCCTCCCTCCCAAATCTCCACACCCATTTGGCCAACAACCCTTCATTTTTATCAAGCATTCTCCCGATCCCCAGACCTCCCTTAGCTTTGCTTTTACAAACTGAAATCCAATCCACTGCATGGAGCTTTCTTTTTTCAATCCCATCTCCCCATAGAAAATTACGCTGGAGCTTTTCGAATTTTTGGGCCACTCCCACTGGCATTTTGAAAACAAACATTTAATAAGTTGGTACACTACTTAAGACTGATTTGATCAATACTAAACGACCTCTTTTTGAGAGAAATTTTCTCTTCCACGGAGCCAGCCGATCATCCACCTTCCTAACAACCGGATTCCAAAAAGCTTTCAACCCAGGTTTAGCGCCCAAAGGAAGGCCAAGATAAGTAAGGGGCAGAGTAGCACTCCTACTTTTCAAGGCTACCGCCCATGATGGATCGTTTCTCACATTCTTGCTAACTCTCACAATGCAAGTTTTGTGGAAGTTGATTTTTAGACCTGAACTCAATTCATAACAGCGAAGCATCCTTTTCAAATTAAAGAGTGATTCTATCTTAGGTTTGAGGAAAAAGATTTTGTCATCGGAAAATTGAAGATGAGACAAATGAACCTCATTGTTACCTAAACTAGGTCCTTGCAAAAGACCCAAATCTGCCGCTTTGTTCATTAAAGCACTCAAACCTTCAGTGACGATGTTGAATAGAAAGGGTGATAACAGATCCCCTTATCTCAAACCTCTTTCAATCGTGAATTGAGGAGTTGGACTCCCATTGACAAGAACCGACATAGCCGGTGTAGAGATACAAAACCTTATCCATTGTCTCCACCTATAACCAAACCCCATACCTTCCATCATTATGTCTAAAAATTTGAAATCTACACTATCATAAGCTTTTTCGAAATCAATTTTCACATAAGACCACCTTTCACCTCTTTCCTCCAGTTGTGAATAATTTCTTCCGCTATTACATAACTATCCACCAAATGCCGGTTTTGAATGAAGGCCATATGAGATTCACCAATAACCGAGTTCATCACTTTCTTAATTCTATTAGCAAGGATTTTGGCTAATATCTTGTACATTGAACCAACTAAACTAATCGGATGAAACTCTTTCAAAGTAGTAGGCTTGCTAACTTTAGGAATTAGTGCAATAAAGGTGTTGTTAAGCTCTTTAACAATGGAACCATCCTTAAAAAATTCATTCAAGAACTTCAGAAAATCCTCCCTAATAACTACCCAATTTTCCTTAATAAAATTGAGATTCAATCCATCGAGCCCCGGGGCTTTGTTACCATCGCAAGAACACAACGCCTCCCAAGCTTCCTCTATACTGAAGTTGTTGGGGTTTTTGCCCTAAAGCTTGTAATATGTAAATGTAATTTGAACATAAATAAAAGAAGTAGTATATTCATTCATTTTGTGTCATACTTTATATAACATGTGCACTTAACATCCAAGATTGCCGGATGTAATTTCGAACTGAGTATATGAGTGTCATATATAGATGGATTCAGTTTGAAACGAGCAATCTAAAGAGTCCGTAGATAGCAAATAAAGCTGGGTACTTTATTTGTGGTTAATCTACAGCTGCGGTCCATTTCGTAGTGTACGGTGATCCTATCCTGGATCATTCATATGTAGATATGAGAATGGAGGCACCTTGTATGATGTGATCATATAGGACTGGGCCATGATCTATATGAATCTCTCACTAAGATCCGTTTAACGATGAGATTCATATATATCAACTAATGATGGCTATATATGGGTGATCTTAATCCTGAGTGTCTTACAGACTCCTTCAGGTTAGATCGTGGTCTTTGATATACCATGGGTGAGGTCGAAGTTGCATTCCAGATCAATATACTCCGTATGTTGGGATCGCGGTTTGGCTTGTGGCTGGGAAGGTTTGTACACAATAGTGGAATCCACTCCTTCTTGTGAGAAGTAGATGGTAGTTCCCCTAAGGGTTGATTCGGGGCTTGAACAATATGAGCGCTCTCCTAATTCCGTAAGGAATGTAGGATTTATTGTTCATTAGAGAATCAATGGTACTTAATGGAAAGATATGATTAGAGGGGTATAACGGACATTATGACCCAGCTCTAATTATGAACTACTTGTGGAGGATTATACCATATGTAATAGCTATATCGATGGACACCGAGAGTTATTGGTTTGTGTAAAAACGTCTACAGTTGAGAGAGTGCAACTTCGGGTTTTTAGTGGAATAACACCGAAGTTAATAATCATGAAATATTAATTAAAGAGTCTAATTAATAATTTCAAAGGATTATTGGAGCTCAAAATACTGTGGGTCCATTAGGTCCCCTTGCTAGCCCGATCGATTTAGGTAACAATGGTCACGGTTAATTAATTGGATTGTCCAATTAATTGTGTTACGAAAGTGACACGTATTTATTCGGGAGTTAATTGAATAATGAGATTATTTAATTAATGAATAATGGTGATTAAATAAATTAAATAATAAGATTATTTAATTATGTTGTTAATCACTAAATGGAGGGTGTTAGTTGATATTTGATTTTGAATAAAATAAGATAATATGATTATTTTATTTTATTAAATTAAATATTTGAATTTGAATTTAAAATGTTTGAATTCAAAAATAAATATTTAATTATTTTAAAAAGATATGAGATATCTTTGAAAATCTTTTTTAAAAATCAAATAGATTTTGGTTTGTTGTTTTTTTGAATATATATGAGATATATATTTAATTAAACAAAAATGAAAATGACCAAATGAGACATACACAGCAAATAGAAAAGCAAATGAAGAGAAGAAATAAAAAAAAAGGTGATCGTGACTCACACAGCAAACAAAATAGAAAACAAAAATAATAGGGTGCGGCAGCTACAAGGGCTGCACCTCTAGTTTTTGTCTCTTGTGTGTGTGTTCTTCTCTTCTTCCTCCATACAGGTCCTGAATATCGTGATGCGCCCACACGCTGTTACCAATTCCGGTAGATAGCGAGGAAGATCATGTGGTTCAAATCAGGAGCAGTTCGTATCAAAGTGAAGGAGCCTCCTACGTAGGTATGAAAATAAATTCCTTCACTTTATTATTGTATTTGATTATTACTGTACAAATGGGTTAGTTTAATGATTGCATAAAATTTTTTTTTAAAACCTTCCGCTGCGCAATCCGTAACCCTAGGTTCCAACAATTGGTATCAGAGCCAATTTTTGTACAGTATAATCGAATTCGATTACTCCTGATATGTATGAATGTGTAGGCACATATTTTTTTGATGAGTGTATGATGTTTTTTAATTAAATAATTTAATTTAAAAAACATGGTTGATCTTAATTTTTTATGGTGTTGTGAATTTAGAGTGTTTCTGGGTTGTATAATATTTTTTTTTATTTTATTTTACTGTTGTATTATTAAAAAATATATATATATATATATATATATATATATATATGTAAGCAAGACCTGGTGAGCGCATGGTAGACCGGCGCATGCCCACCTGCGCGCTTGCAAGGAGACCTGGTAGACCAGCTCACACCAGCGCGCATCGCAGAGCAGTGGTGCCTTCCAGCGCTGCCTACCTTCCCACACAGCGCCTACCAGCGCGCAACAGCGCGCATGCCTTCCAGCGTAGCATACCAGCGTGCATGCAGACGAGCGCTCCTCCACCTGCGCACATGCAGACCAGCGCGCGCAACCTGTCCAGCGTGACTCTAGCGCGCAACCTACATGCGCGCATCCAGACCAGCGATGCCTACCCACGCATGCTACCAGCGCACATGACCTGAAGAGATTGGAAGTCTTGGAAATTACAAGAAGACCAAGGGATGCCTTGGGAATATTTTTTGTAATTAGATTCCAATTTTTAGGTTAAATAATCCACAACACTCGGTCAACTCATGTATGTTTTAATTATTTGATGATTAAGCATTGCCATGCATATACATATCATTTAAATTAGTTGTGCCTACACACACATATATATATATATATATATATATGTTGATATATCATACATGCATTATAGCCATCTATATTATGTGTTTAATTTTTTTTTAATTTGATTAAAATGGGTTATTCACATAATTGGCTATTTTTAATGGGATTAGTTTTTAGGAGTAAAAACTTGGTAAATCTCATTAATTACTAATCTTTTTATTAAAGAGTTTAAATACTTAGATTAGTAGGGTCCTTAATATATATATTAGGCTTAATTTGATTAAGCTCCTTATAATAATTGGACCTAAATAATGTGTTTAGTTTTAATAGTTAAAACTTGGTAAATACACATTTAATAATAATTCTAGTCTTAGTAAACAGTTTACATAGATTTGAATTATCACTAATGAACTAGATTTTTAAGTGTTAAAAATCAATTTAGTTTATTAGTTATTGGAATAGGATTCTAATAATTTGTGATTAATGCACTTGACGCTTAGATTAAAATTAGCCGTTTAATCTAGTTTTATCTAGGTGCATTAATATTAATAGAAAACTCTTAATATAAAATAGTGAGTGGGAGAGGGATATATGACATTATATCCCGCGGTCTCCATCATTAGTTCAACACCGTGAGATTCGAGTGGGGCCTCGTGACAGCTTTGTTTTCGTCTTCCCTAAGGAGGGTTTCCATAAGAATCAATACCAAGGTTGACTTCCTAACAGATAGGATTTCGGAGGGGATTTCGGGATTGACCGACCCTAAGGCGGCAATTCTCGAGTTAAGCTCTTGAGATCTGAAATGATGGGTTACACTCACAAGGTTTTAATTAAATTGGTTAATTAAAAACCTGACCTAATAAACGATGGTTGAATGATATTGGCATAAGAGTTATTCTGGTATATCCTTTGATTGAGAAGGTCTCGATCCAACATGCAAGAATTTGACCGACCCTAAGGCGGAACTTGCTTGTGGTATGTTGGATTGTCGTGGCATAGAAACATTGTTTTTAGGGTTGTTCTTGTTCATTAAACATTTTCATGCATCATGTTTAATTTTATGCCGAACGTTAGCATATGTTTAGAATGTATGACTGAATGAATCTTTAATTTATGTTTTTTCAGCCATGTCATCTGCACTATTACAAATACTTTCAAACGATAAATTAACTGGTGATAACTACACAAAATGGAAACTTAACATTAATGCAATACTGGTCACCAAAGACCTCAAGTTTGTGCTTAAGGAGGAATGTCCTCCGGTGCCTACTGCCAATGCCACACGAACTGTTCGTGAGGCATACCAGTGATGGGTCTCATCTGATGAGAAGGCCCGAACATATCTGTTAGCTTCTATGACAGACGTGCTTGTCACAAAGTACGAAGCAATGACTACAGCATTCGAAATTATGGAGTCATTGCAAGCTATGTTCGGGCAGCCCTCCGAGCAAAAGCGACACGAAGCTGTTCGTTCCGCTATGCTCGCTCGCATGAAGGAAGGTACATCAGTTCGGGAACATGTCCTGAGCATGATGTCCTACTTCAACACGGCAGAAGTCAATGGCGGGGCCATTGATGAACCCAGTCAAGTGAGCATCATACTGACGACTCTTCCGAAGAGTTTCGATCAGTTTAAGAACAACTACAGGATGAACAAGTTAAGGTTTAGTCTCACACAGTTGCTCAATGAGCTCGCTACTTTTGAGTCCTTGACCAAGGACAGCAAAAGTAAGACCGGTGAGGCAAATGTTGCCGAACCATCTTCCTCCAATAATAAGAAGAGGAAGAGGTCTGCTAGAAAGGCGAAGGGTAAGCCCAAACCCAAGAAGGCCCAAAGCAAAAAGAAGGGCACCTCCACCGACCAAGACAAAGGAAAATGTTTCCATTGTAACAAGGTCGGGCACTGGAAGAGGAACTGTCCTCAGTACCTGGAGGAGGTAGCCAAGAAGAAGAAGAAAGGTAAATATGATTTACTTGTTCTTGAATCTTGTTTAGTGGAAGATGATTCTTCACCTTGGATTGTTGATTCGGGGGCCACTAACCATGTTTGTTCTTCTTTGCAGTGGACTGATTCTTGGACACAGCTAGAGGAGGGAGCCTTCTCCATACGTGTGGGGTCGGGGGATGTCGTGTCGGCCAAAGCAGTGGGAGCAATAAGATTGCAATTTTGTAATAATAATAGTTTTTTATTATTGAACAATGTTTTTTATATTCCTGGATTTACACGGAATTTGATTTCTGTTTCTAAGTTCTTAGAACAATTGTATTCTGTTTCTTTTAATAATAAGTTTGTTATTATTGGAAAGAATGGTCTGAATATTTGTTCAGGAATTAATGAAAACAATTTGTATGTGTTAAGACCGTTAATACATACTACACTGCTTAACACCGAAATGTTTAAGGTTGAAAAACCAAAAACTAAACGACATAAGATTTCTCCAGAAAATGAAACGTATCTCTGGCATCTAAGGCTTGGACATATTAACCTTGACCGGATAAACAGACTAGTAAAAAGCGGATCTTTAAATGAGTTAAAGGTTGGCACCTTACCTGTCTGTGAATCTTGTCTGGAAGGTAAGATGACTAAGAGACCTTTTACTGGAAAAGGGCTTAGAGCTAAACAACCACTAGAGCTAATACATATTGACGTCTGTGGACCAATGAATGTTAAAGCAAGGGGTGGTTATGAGTATTATGTCACCTTTATAGATGACTACTCGAGATACAGATATGTCTACCTAATGCAACGGAAGTCGGAAACATTTGAAAAGTTCAAAGAATTCCGAGCTGAAGTTGAGAACCAGTTAGGAAAGACTATCAAGTCTCTACGATCAGATCATGGAGGTGAGTACCTTGACCAAGAGTTTGAAGACTTTATGGTCGAATATGGGATAGTGTCCCAACTCACAGCTCCTGGTACACCTCAGCAAAATGGTGTCGCGGAGAGGAGAAATAGAACCCTTATGGAAATGGTGAGATCTATGATTAGTTTCTCATTATTACCAAATTCCTTTTGGGGATATGCGTTACAAACAGAGGCATACATTTTGAATGTAGTGCCATCCAAATCTGTTCCTGAAACTCCCTTAGAGTTGTGGAATGGTCGTAAAGCTAGTTTACGACATTTTCGCGTATGGGGGGTGTCCAACACACGTGCTGAAGAACAGAACTGAAAAGCTAGATCCCAAGTCTATGGTCTGCTTGTTTGTAGGATACTCCAAGGAGACCAGAGGTTGATACTTCTATAGTCCTGAAGATAACAAAGTATTTATATCGACAAATGCAACGTTTCTTGAGGATAACTATATAAGTGATCATAAACCTCGTTCTAAAATTGTATTAAATGAGTTGGAGCCTGGTGAGACCAGTACTCAGTCAACTAGAGTTGTTAATCCATTAACATCTGAAAGTTAGATAATTCCTAGTTAGGATACACTACCACCTAGACGTAGTGAGAGGGTTGTGAGACAGCCTAAACGCTATTTGGGTGTAAGTGAGGGACAAGATCTTGTCTCTGCTGATAGTGTGGATGATCCATTGACATTTAAAGCACATAAAATAAGCATCTCAACATGGAGGACAAAAATTCAAAAACTGGTGACTTTTGAAATTGATGTCAGCCTGGTCTTTAATACATATCTCTGAAAATACTCAACAAAAGTTAACCAAATTTTAACACAAGAAAAAAGACATGCAAACTCACACTTTACATTTAGAAAATATTTCAAAATTCGGCTTAGAAAAGTGAGAAAACAGACGACGAAAACAGTGTATGTGCAGAATTTCAAAAACAGGGTATCGCCCATGACCTTTGGTTGAAGAAACAATCATAACTTTTACACCACCGTCCAGAATTTTACGTTCTTTATACCGTTGGATTCGTGTCGAAAACACGATGAACCCAATGTGGACAGAAAAATTTATTTCCTCACCAATGAATACAGTTTTAACAAAACGTTTGCCTCAAAAATTTTCAAAACAGGTCACTTTTTCGCAGATTTCAACAAATGACTCAAAAAAAATAAAATAAAATAAAATACATACGAATTCACACCCCCAAACCTAATCTAAACATTGTCCTCAATGTTTGTATGACATTAAAAGCATGGACAAAGAATAAAGAAAAAGCATGGAAGGCAAGAACTAGAAAAACACAAAAACAAAAGAAAACTAAAAACTAAAATTAAAAAGAAATTACCTAGGTGGATTGCCTCCCACCAAGCGCTTTATTTAATGTCTTGGCAAGACGGATGCAAGGATGACTCAACCAAATTCCAATGTCTCAAATTTCCGTTTTCGCGCGATCAAGTCATGGAAAAAAATTTCACGCGTCGGCATGTTTCTACACACAATAACCAAAAGCAAGTAAATGTTCAATATAAAGTGTGATGAAATAAGTTCAGAAAACCACTTATTCCATTTGCTTTTGTGTAGGCAGCTCGGGAAAGTAATGGGAGGGACATAAGGCTTGAGTTCCTTGTATAGGAGCGGTGCCTCGAAAGGTACATCTTCCGCTTCCTTCACTTCATCTTCCGTCTCCTCCTTTTCTACTTCTTCATCTACAACACTAGAAAGATCATTAGAAAGTTTATGGCTCACTATGGTATCGACAATCTCACCATTAGAAGGGATGATAGCAGCTTCTTGCTCTGGTTGGCTCGAGAATTTTTCTGGTTCCTTCTTTTGAGCTTCAACCAACTGCCCAATTTAAACCTCCATCTTCCTCATTGAGGCCTCAATGTTTTGAAACTGGACATTGGTTTCCTTGAATATCTGTTGAGTGGTTTGCAAGAATTCTTTCATTGTTTGTTGAAGTGATGGCGAGATCGGCTTCTCATAGATATTGACTTCATTGTGGTTCCATGAGAAGTCTTGATGATTCCTCCAATCCGGGTTGTAAGTATTGTTATATGGTGCATAACTCGACCACTGACTGTGGAAATTTCCATATGATTCATTGATAGGCCAAGGATTGTAGGAATTCATTGCTCGGGCTTGTGCTCTTGCTTTCTCATCATAAGCGTGTCGCCCATAGAAGTCCATTGTATCTTGAAAAAAAATAAAATAAAAAGAAAAACAAAATAAAAAGAAAACAAAATCTAAATAAAAATAAACTATTAACTAATGACACGACTAACTAAAAAAAATTAAATAAATTAAACTAAAACTAAAACTATAACTAAAACTAGAATTAACTAATAAATTCAACTATTCCCCGGCAGCGGCGCCAAAAACTTGATGTGTAAAATCGTGTTATAAAATACTCACTCGCAAGTGCACGAATCGTGAAGATTAGCACAGTGACAAGTAAGGATCGTTCCCACGAGGAAAAGAGATTTATTAATTAAAACTAATTCTAATTAAAGTTAAATTAAAGTAACCAAAGATTTGTTGATGATTTAATTAAACTAAAACTAAATTAAATTAAGCTAAGAAAACAATTAAAGAAAATATGGTTGTGATCAAAAGATAAAAAACACTAAGTCATCAATGATCCCCAATTATGAACACTCAATGTATGGAATTAATTTATAAACAAGATTCAATCAATTCTAGGGTTCATTCTTTGTCTTTAATGTGACTATTACCGTATGGTCATGGAATGAGTCACGTGCTCCCAACTATTATTCACCCTTGGTCTATGGTGTAAACAACGATTAGAAACCCTTTAAGTGCAAGAAATAAGAACCAAATTCTATACTTTGCTTGGCCTATGCTAAAGATAAAATTCATTCATTCAAAAGAGCATTAATCAAGATTATGTTTGGTCTATACTCTAACCCTAATTCTCAGATAGTCTTAACCCTAAAATCATGCCAAATAGTTATTCACCCTTTGGTTAAGGTGTGAACAAATATTAAAACTAATGAGGATCAAGCAATTAAGAATAATGAATAAATCAAGAATTGAATCGATGAAATAATAATTAATCTATATATGAGCATTCACAAAAGGTTCACATTGATTCCCTAGTTATGTGATTAGTTACACATGTTGAAAATAAAAAGAGAAGAGAAAGAAAAGATAAAACCCATTAAGATCTTCAATGATGAATTCTCCTTCGTCTTCAAATCTTCTATGTGTAAATATGGATGAATGTGTGGTGATGTATGGTGGTGGAGTGATGGGGGACGGCCCCCTTGGTGGCTTGGGACCTCCCTTGGCTTCTCTCTTCCGAAATTAGGCTTCAAAGGGGTTTAAATATGCTTTAGATGCTAAGCCAAGTCCTTAAACAACAAGGAAATTGTTTCCCTTTTGGAACTCTACCTTTTTGGGATTTAATTCTTTCCTAATCCACTCAAATTAATTACTTATTGAAGGATGATAAGGATTAGGTGTCAACTTGCTTTCCAAGACTCACACTCATGTCCAAGAAGGTAATATTTTCCATTCCGACAACTTGCAAAAATAAATCCCGTCACTATTTACGGAATTATGACTGATCTGACCATCGGATACTAAAACAAGCATAACTTCTTCTAGGAATATCAGAATTGCTATCCGTAAAGTGCGCCAGAAACTAGACTGCCGGGGATTTTCATCCATAGGTGGTAGGATACACAATTCAATTGGAGCTGAGAGATATGGGCCCCGCAATCTGGGTGATCTGCACTGGCTGAAATTCAGCTTTTTTGCTCCTTTTCTTCAAAATAACTTCTAACACATCTTTCATGGAATGTGACCTATAAATGCTCAACAAACACATAAAATACCTAATTTCACCCAAGAACAAAGCACAAATAATAGGAAATGGGGACCTAAACTATGTATAGAAATAGACCGATCAGAGGTCATGTTTTTGCCCGAAATTGAGGGGCAGTTTCGTCCATTCACTACCTAATCATCCCCAAACTTGTCCTAACTATAAATACACCTCCTTCCTCTTCTCTAACCATAATTTTCAGACCTCCCAACACTTCTCACTACCATACATGTGAGGAGAAGATTTTCGCCGTTAGAAAACCGTCCGTCAAAACAATTTATAAAACCTATATGATGCGTTCACAAGTATAAATACGAGTAAAGCGGTAAGCAAGGGTGTCGTCCACTGAGATCGGGGTAGCGGTGATAAGATTATGATTAATATAACTAGTATGCATAAAAGTAAAAGTGATGGTGAATGAAAATATAATATAAACTAAACTATGAAAGCAAATAAAATGGGATGAAAATGGAGTGATGAATGTATGATGATGGAACTACAGAGTTGATGGACTCGTAAGTGAATATTGGGGCAATTGCAACAAACTCTCAATTAAGCACATTTTGACAAATGTAACCAACCTAGGGTGTATAGTGTTGGTATATATCTCTAGCAAGCGGTCAACCTAGGGTGTATAGCGAAGACCTCCTAGTAGCGATTAATCCCTCCTAAGCAACCAACAATGGCTAGTTACTCAATCGAACTTTTTCCATGAATGCTCATCTATCTAGCTATGGCTCGACCTATTACTAATGTAGCCATCCTAGGGTGTATAGTGATGGCTTCCAATTCCCTCACAAGTGGCCGACCTAGGGTGTATAGTGAAGGCCACCCGTTTGAGATTGGATGAGGCTCGAGGTTATCAACCGAATTCTATTCGAAGGTTAGTTCTCGTAAAATCACTAAAGTAGCCAACCTAGGGTGTATAGTGTTGGCTTCTAATTCTCTCACAAGTGGCTAACCTAGGGTGTATAGTGAAAACCACTAATTCAAGATTAGATTAAGGGCATGGTTGTAGAGCCAGATTTTCGGAAATCCTTCCATTCAATGGAGCATCAGACAGCCTAATTGCCTACTCAAATAATCCAAATCAACATGCAAAGAGGGTGTATCCAAGCAAATCAATAATGTAAATCAATTCAAGCAATGAAATAAAATATAGAGATAGAATAAATATAACATATAGAGTTTATTTACAAAACCCAAATATCCATCAAACAAATAACATCAACCCCATAGTGGGGTATTTTAGCTACTCATGTTCTATTACAAACCAATAAATTAAGAGAGAGTGTAGAGAGAAAACCCTTGAAGATTGATCTCCTTCCTTGAAGCTTGAATCAAAGTCTCGTAGTTGCCTTTGATTGAGTAGAGATGGTTTGGATGAGAGGGAGATGTGTTTCTAGCTTAGACTATGTAAAGAAAATAGAAAATACAAGTGTTGGGAGATATGGGAGAGATTTGGTTCGTTCCCATGCTTTTCTATTTATAGGGGATGGAAAAATAAGTCACTTAAGCTTGAAAACAGAAGTTGTTGCACGCAGAGTGTGGGTGGAGTGCGGTTGAATTACCCACACTTGACCCGCACTTTAATGTCAGGTGCAAATCCACTTCTTTGTCTTAAGCAACAGTGCGGGTGGAGTGCGGTTGGATTGCCCGCACTTGACCCGTACTTTATCTGTCAGGTACAAATCAGCTTCTCTGGCTTTGGAAATAGTATGGGTGGAGTGCGGTTGGATGACCCGTACTGTACCCGCACTTTACCCGCACTTTAACGTAAGGTGCAAATCTGCTTCTCCGGCTTTGGCAACAGTGCAGGTGGAGTGCGGTTGGATGACTCGCACTGTACCCGCACTTTAACTCTTCTTCAGCATCAGGTCTCAGCTATGAGTATGAGTGCGGTTTTGACCTGCACTTGACCCGCACTGTAGAGTTGCTTATGATCCTTTGTCTTTCCTTTTGCCCAATTTCTGTCAGAACCACCGCAAAATGCTTCTAACACCAAAATTACATCTATTGCCTGCAATTAGCACCAACGAGCCTATTAGACATTAAATATACAGAAAATACATACAAGAACGAGATAAAGGAATAGGAAATGAGGGCTGGAATATACAACAATTTAGGCACGATCAACATGCCTCTCCCTATATCCAAATCACCTTCACACTTTCAACCAAATCCTTCTCATTTCACACTTCCATAACCAAATACATAACTTTCCCATCATCCACACCAAAACCCATCCACATCTTGGAGATTTATTGAAGAGAAAATAGGTGATTCACCAAGGCCAAGGGAATCTCAAGCTCATCAAGGAACAAGAAGACTTCGTGAAGGCTTTCATGGGTTTTCTCTGCAACTTAGCTCTCTTTATTTATATTTCCATTATGTGTAACTAAACCTTTATGTTGGGGAATTGATGAGTCAATTAATATGATATTTTTTATGTATTTGTACTAGTAATACGTTATTATGAATTCTCTCTTGGATTATTTCATTTTCATTGCTTTGAAATTGCCATTTTACATGACTAAGCTAATATTGGGGCTCAATTTAGTTTTGCTTGCAAATATGGTTCACATATGAAGGTTGTGGTTTAGGGTTTGATTGACTTTCAACTCATTCTCCAACCTTGAGCATCTATGAATTGGAATATATATTTTTGAATTTTTTATATTGTATGAGACTTTGAATGTGTTCTTGAGAATCTATCTAGTGAATACTCATAGTGGGGCTCACTTGAGTAGGAACTTTAATTGATATTCTTACCAAGACTCGTAGAGTCGTAGTAGGGCTTACTTGAGTTAAGGTTTGAATTTGGACTATAAATGATTTCTATGAATTTTAGAACACTCATTGAGTTGGATTAAAGAACTTAATTGGACTAGTTCATTACATTAGGAAACTCAATCCCCCAATATCCATTCCCATACATTTCCACTTACTCAACCTTAGCCACTTGCTTTTGTATTTGCTTAGTTTAATTTAATTTAGCTTCCAAAACATCTTCCAAAACCAACAATGAATTACTTTCTCGCACATAGTTTAGTTTAGTGTACATATCTTAAATATAGCCGAATATCCTCCTTTTCCCTGAGGAACGATCCCGCTTGCCGTTATACCATTCAGTACGCTTTGTGTATACCAAGTGTGGTATTTTTGGAACCGTAAATCCAGATCACTTCCCCACATGTCTCTCCTTCATATCTCCCTGATTCTGCTGTGGGGGCTGGTGCCTCAGCTGGGCCAAGTAGGTGCGTGTCGGTTCTGACCGCGGTTTCTAGAGTATCTCCCTCTCCTCCTCCTGTATCTAGATCACCTCTGGCAGATCTTACATCCATATTGGCTAGGGTTAGGGGTGTCTCTGGCAGGGTGTCTCTGGCAAGGTGTCTAGTCAAGTGTCTACCATCCCGGTTGCTGCTACTACTGTTGCTGTTCTTCCGATCCTCACTTCTGTTTCTGCCTCTACTAGGGTTAAGAGGGGTCCTGACTCTTATGTTGCTGCTTAGGTCGCTCCTTGCGATCGGTTTTGACCATGGTCAAAAAATAGCATCCAAGATGAGGATCTAGCCTAGATCACGGCTTCTTGCCAAGATGGAAGGTTGCAGGCCATGACCTGGATGCTTGTTGATGTCCTAATCACTAAGGGATCTGCTCTCTTTACTGAGGTCAGCTGTTTCATTCTGTCCCTCTCTTTTGTAAGCTCTAGGTGTTAAGGTTGTAAGAACCTCTATTTTGTGATTGGCTTATTTCATGACATACCACATTTTGGGATGATTTTGTAATGGGTAGTTTAAGTGTTCATTGGCAAGCTTCCAAGCATCTCCGTGACTTCAAGAACAAGAGCAAGAGCAAAAAGTATATCACTTGACTTGATTCACTAAGAGATATGGTCTAAATGAATATGACAATATCAAATGCACAAAGTGTAAGACCACATACAAAATGCTCAACTAGGAAATTGATGAACAATCAATAAATCCTAATTGTCAATGTCTAAATACAAAGTATAAAGACTTAGCTAGATGTTATCAATCACAAAACAATCATAGCTATCAAACAAATCATACATGCCCATACATGTATTCTCAATTAAGTTGTGTAGAGAATTTCCAACACACTAATTGTTACTCAAACAACCTTGAATATTCAAGAGAGCTTAACTAGATTAATAAATATAAATCTACCAATCTAGTTATCAATTAATCTCTTAAGAATAATCAAGTCTTAGCTATTTAGGTAAAAACACCTAATCATGCAAGCTATCAAAATACAACACAAACAAATATTTATGAACATTAACTAGTTGATTAAAACACAATCTATCAACCTAGTCATCAATAAATCACACATGAATATTTATTACCTAGCTTTTAGGCAAAAATGAGCTAATCAATTAAGCTATCAAAATACAAACCCACTCATGTTATCAATCAACACAATAATGCATTCAAAAATGATTTCTACAAATCCTAAGCATTAAAAACGAAATCTTGGACTTAAAGAACAATAAATGAAGATGAGATGTTTGTTCTTACTTTCCAAGTCAAGAATGATGAATACCCATGAATGATTGATGCAATAGATGCATGGGTTTTGGGTTTGGAGAGTTAAAGAAGCAATCTTGGTGCTTTATCTCACTAGGGGAGCTCTTTCTCTCACTAGGATCTGAATTTGTGAGCTTTAGGTTGAAATGGGAAGAAGATGAAGTATATATGTGATCCAAATAAAACTGCATCATTTTGAGAAGTTTTAAAACACAATTTTCTGGGCAAAAACGACGCAGTGCGCGGGTCTGGTATGTGGTACCCGCGCAGTGGCAAATCAACCAACAACCTGATTTTCAAACGGCATAAAACATGACCAAACAACATCGAAATTTATAAAATAATATACCGTTGGAAATATATGGATGTCTAATTTATATTCCATGTCACAAAAAGAAAGGTTTCGATGTCTACAGAAAAAGTTATGGCCATTTGAGTGACCAAAGGTCAAAAACGGACAGCAACAGAGTTATCCATTTTTTGTTGTCACTTTGGAGATTTCAAAACCAATCCAAACGGTGATGAAATATTACGAATAATATACCGTTGGAAAGGTATGGGTGTCTAGTTTGTACAAAAATTTTCAAAACTCATTTTGAAGCTTTGTATAAAATGTTGTTGTCACAAGACCATACAAAGGTCAGTTTTGAAAAACATTTAAATCATTGAAATCCACTCTTTTGAAACTAGATACTTTACTCCAAACAACCAAACCAAAACAAACACTTAACCAAGAGAAGAATGAGACCTTCTCGAATTGTCAACCATCATGCTAAAACAAGCACACTATTGTGCAAGCGCGGACGTTTCCGATCACACAAACGGAAACGAATTACATCACAAAACCACACTTAGAACTAACAACAAAGTGCACGTGTGAAATGAGACATAAATGCACACAATCATGGAAACACAAATGCAAGTAATATTGGAATGAATGTAAAAGTGTGTGTGTGTGTGTGTATGCCTAATCTCTTCAAGAATAAAGTCAAGTGATATACCTTTTGCTCTTGCTCTTGCTCTTGAAGTCACGGAGATGCTTGGAAGCTTGCCAATAAACACTTAAGCTACCCAGTACAAAATCATCCCCAAATGTGGTATGTCATGAAATAAGCCAATCACAAAATAGAGATTCTTACAATCTCTCCCTTTGGCTATTTCATGACAAAATCACCACTCACAAATATTCCTCACAAAACAAAAATAAAGCTATTGTCCATGATATTAATTCTACATTACAAAAGAGATTCCTAGAATCTAAATCTTCAATTTCTTCAATCTCCTTATAGAATTATCAACATGTCTACACACAATAGCAAGAAGCACTTTCCGAGAATAAGTGCAAGTGAGGTGGACAAATAAAAACAAGCATTGAACTCAACAACAAATAAAGCAATACAAAGTAATGCATGTGTAATGCTCCCCCTAAAAGGTTACTCTTCCTCAATTAGCTAACTCCCCAAGTATGACCGTGGCTTAACAAAACATAAAGCTCCCCTTATATCCATACTACTACCCCTTTTTGTCATGATATAGGCAAAGGAGTTCCCCACAACGGGTTGCCAAGGCAAAGAAAGCTACAAGCAATTATCTCCTCGCATAATCATATAAACCAAATTTAATTTTCAAACGTAACTTGTTTGAAATGGTGATATCAATTAGAGTTTTGATAGATATCAAATACTTCCTAATTTGACTAGATAAATAAAAACTCTTTTTAATTTATCTACTTATCAAATAAAGTATTTGATACTTAACATAATACTAACAATAGTATGACACTAAGAGTCCTTCTCCTAGTATACTACTATCAATAGTTATGACACTAAGAGTCATTCTCCTAATAAACTACTTATAATAGTACGACATTAGGAATCCTTCTCGTAGTTAGAAAAAGATTTTGACTTGTAATCAAACAATTAATTATTTAATAAAATAATTAATTTCCATTTGATTAATTAATAAAATAAAACAATAAATTAAGCTAATATTATTAGCCTTGCCGCCCAAGTATATATAATTGGGTAATATATTGTTTTTCCATTTTATTAAATCCATTGGACTTTAATAAAAAGTCTATATGTGAACTAGACTCATTCTTACTACAAAAGTAACAAGTCCACATGCCGTAAATTAATACATTAATATAATTTAACACCTCATTTAATTAAAATGTGCATATCATATTCTTAATGTATTAATGGAATGCTAAACGCACCCCATTAGTGCCGTCGAAGGATTCCCACATCCTTGGCCGATCATTCCAGGCATTTGAAGAGTTACCGCGTGTCTTGATCATACATGACAGCACCTCTCCAAAACTTTTGGATTCTGAAATCCAAAAACAATTCTAGATGGACCCAGAAATTTGTCCAGTAGAATATACCAAGCGATCCATACAAGTTCGCGCGGATTGGAGATCTTGGCGGGCTATCTAAATTTAAGCTTCAATAGACATAACCTAATCACAATCAACAAATGATTCACTTACGTTCAATCTATTAATTTTAACTCATTCCACTAAAGAGCTAAAATTGAACTCTTAAATAAAGATAGAATAAGTTAATATTACTCATTCGTAACCTAGACAACCTTATTAGAGAAGTGTATCCTCGTGAAAAATATCAGTAACTGCCAATAGCTCATAGACCGTCTATAGCTCTCTTAGTTACTATATTTACTCATATGACCACATTTTGAAATTGAATATTTTGACTTGTCCAGAAGCCATGTTTCAATAGACACTATCGAAAACTTAGCGTTAAGATTTAATATCCAATACCTAAAATTATCCATATGATGATATTCTACTCACATTTAATAAATGGAGCCACGATGTCCATATCTATAAATGAAGTCCTCTATCAATTAACAAATGAATACCACCAAACTAGCGAGGATAGACTATGCAATATAATCGTACTCATTGATAGCTCAAATGATAACACTTGTAACCATAAGTCCATCATTTATCTCAGGATAGAGATAGCCTCTCTAATTGTCCTCAAGTGAAAACTTTAATCCATTGACGGTTCTGGATAAAGTATTTCACAGTGATCCTATTCAATGCACCTAATGCACTAGATTCTTTTGCCTAAAGACACTACACTTTGATGATTTAGACTCATCATAACACATTGATCCCACTCAAATCCTAGCAAAAGAATCTACAACTCTAATAAGGTAAAGACGCCCAACATTTATCTTAAGTTGTGAATATTATTCAAGAATAACTAAAGAATTGTGTCTACCTCATACATATCTAGATGCACGAACAATTCTTCATTTATCATAGTCTTTTGACCTTATGATTATTTACTTTTGACAATTATAATAATTAAACTATAAATGCTATAAGATTTGTTAAACTAGAAATCACTTTTTTAATATGAATAGATTGTCAAATACATTATTACACTCTTGCTATTGAGCATAATCCTAACAATCTCCCACTTGCACTATAGCAAGTGTGTCATATCTCTTTTTCCTA
This sequence comes from Dipteronia sinensis, assembly GCA_033220585.1. Taxonomy (NCBI): domain Eukaryota; kingdom Viridiplantae; phylum Streptophyta; class Magnoliopsida; order Sapindales; family Sapindaceae; genus Dipteronia; species Dipteronia sinensis. The sequence continues at coordinate 37,265,439 of CM065637.1, forward strand.
TATTCTCTAGGTGCCCATCAAAACTCTTTTGTGGTAGAGCCTTTGTGAAGGGATTCGCTAGATTTTCTACTGAAGCGATCTTGGTAATCGTCACGTCACCCCCATGCATAATTTCCCTCAGAAAATGATACTTCCTTTCAATGTGTTTCCCTCTCTTATGACTTCTTGGTTCTCTTGAAGTAGCCACTGCTCCACTGTTATCACAGTAGATAGTGATCTACTTATTCGCATAAGGAACCACTTCCAAGTCAATCAAGAATTGGCAGAGCCAAATAGCCTTTTTAACAGCTTCGCATGCGGCAACATACTCAGCTTCCATGGTGGAATCAACAATACAAGATTTCTCAAAGAGTAAACACAGATCCTGATGTAGATTTCCTAGAGTCAGAATCCGATTGGAAATCAGAATCTATATACCCAATGAGAATTATATCCCCTCTAGAGTATACAAGCATATGATCTCTCGTTCTCTTGAGATACTTGAAAATATGCTTGACTGCTTTCCAGTGATCATGATCAGGTTTCGATTGAAACCCGCTAAATATGCCAACTGCAAAATAAATATCTGGTATAGTACAGAGCATTGCATACATGAGTCTTCCAACAGTTGAGGCATATGGAACCTTACTCATGAATTGCTCTTCATGCTCATTCTTAGAAACTTGTTCCTTAGAATGTTTGATTCCATGTCTAAAAGGTAACATACCTTTCTTGGAATCTTGCATGGAGAACCTAGACAAGATTTTATCTATGTATGAAGCTTGGGATAATGCAATCGTTATATTCTTTCTACCCCTTATTACTTGGATACCAAGAATATAACTTACATCTCCTAAGTCCTTCATATCAAATTGTTTTTCTAACCATTCTTTTACTGATGTCAATACACCTATATCATTTCCGATGAGTAGTATTGTAGGGAAAAATTGCTTAAAACCGCAGCGGAAGGCGAAAAAATAATTTTCATATAGTTTAAAATTTTTATAAAGATTTGAACCTTAACCCTTTAATTAATTATACTCAAATATACGGTTAGAGTTAAATACCTCTTGTCGCGTGATCCGATTGACTTACGTCGATGGTAATCCGCAAGATCTTCAATCCTAGCACGTACGTGAATCACCTAGGAGCGTGGTCTCCCTTTTTCTTTGAATTGCTTACCTTAGAATGGATGTATGGAATTTCTGATCTTGATCTTCAATAGTAAAACACCAAGAGCCTAAAAAAGTAGTTCCGGTCACTTTTGAATTCACAATCAATATGATTGAAATTCCCGTAACCCTAAATCGAAAGTGTTCACAAAACCTTTTGATGTTAAAGGCTTGTAAGTGCACAATCGAATGAGAACTTATTTTCTTTTTCTCTCTTGGCCGAAAATCTATGTGTATAGAGTAGGATTTTTTATTTTCAAAACAAACAAAAATCTCTCTCTATTTTGCTTTTATGGTGGCCGAAAATTCATAACCTTATATTTATAGGTTGGCCGAATTTTCTCCTTCACCAAGTAGGGTTGGCCGAATTCATTGAATAGGAAATCTAGGGTTGGTTAATTTCCTTACTTGAAAAGGAATTGTCCTTTTCCCTAATTCCGATCAATTCAAGAATCCTAACCCTTGTAGAACTAGTGGTGGCCGAATTCTTTGTATAATAAGGAGTGTATGTGGACTTAATCCTTACCACATTAGGACTCCTATCACTTAAAAGAATTCCAACCCTAATCCAACACATAGTATTTAATTACTGATCAGGAAAAGATTTTGATTTAAACTATTAATTAATTAAATAATTAATTAATTCCCATTTAATCAAAACAATAAAATAAAATAATATCTTGGGCTATTTTATTTAGCCTTGCCGCCCACACCATGTATATATGGGCCCAATATTATTTTTCTTATTTTATTTAATCCTAGTGCAAGTGAGACCCCGAAAGTAACTAAGAGTTATGAACAAGAACACAAAGCATACACAAATTCGTCACAAACACTTTGCTCAAGATTATCTCACAAAGCTGATTAAAGCTCAAAATTTTTGGCTAGGCAGCAAATTTGAAAAATTGACACGAAAAATGATTCAAAAACAAAAAGACAACTCGGCGTCTACACCCCAAAACCAAAACCCAACATTGTCCTCAATGTTGAAGACAAGAGAGTCTGGCCCAGCGGCGCACACCAAACTTGGCTCTAAACACACAACCCAAGGCACTAATCATGCACAATTAATGCCCACAAAATAAAAGACACAACAATGGCTCATAACAAAATACGGCATCCTATGAAACTGAAAAATACAATGCACGGTTAATTTGCCTTAAGCTAACCTAGAGGGGGGTGAATAGGTTACAACACCTTTTTCGCTCCCTTGAACAAACACAAATTTGTCCCTCTAAGTAGCTTGTATCACACTTCAAATACAATCACAAGCAATATCAATTCAAATAAAGATATGCTTGTTCAAACAAAGTCAACACCAACATATACAAAAATGATATACAATGAATATCAATTACAAAGATATCAACTAAGATATATATCAACACATATACAAATAAAGGAGATAGGGATAGAGAAAATCAACACATGATGTTTACATAGTAAAACCTCCTAAGAGGAAACATCCACGGGTTGATACCACAACCATTGGCAAACAAATCCACTAGTAAGATAAAAAGATACAATCTCTCAAGTGACCACTTCACCTAGAAATCTACTCTTCCACCCTACACAATGAAAGTGATGCCCCTTTGCTTAACTAATCGGATCACCCCGATCCTAGTCAAAACTTTTGCACAAGTTGAAGAACCCTTCTTTAAACATGTTACTTCTGCCGTTTAGCTATTCGGATCACCCTGATCCTAGCCAAGTCTTAAATGCTCAACTATCCGAGTCACTCCGACTCTAGTCAAGACTTTCACTTGCACAAGTTGAAGAACCTTTCTCCAAACATGTGACTTCCGCCGTTTAGCTATCCAAGTCACCCCGACTCTAGCTAAGACTTACAATGCTCAATTCAAAGAATCACTCTAAGAAATGAGACTTCCGGCCTTTTGTAAGGTAAATGATCTAAGTGAGTGCAAATGATGCAAACACACAACATAGTATATATGATCAATATATCCTATGGAAACTAGAATTGAATCAGTATGCACGTATCATATGTATTCTAGTTTATGATCCTAAAAACAATGCAATCAATCACAATGATGCATGTACATATGAGATGTGAGGATTAGACACAAATCATGAAGAACTAGATGTTCATCATCAGAGGCACAAATCAAATATATCTAGATCTTGTAACATGAACAAACAACCTAGAGTATGTGAAACACCTAATACATACAAAAATCTAGATTATGTTCAATTCACATAAAGATGCTAAAATCAATTTGATAAAATCAAAATTGAAACTATAGCAAAATAATAGAACTTAGATTCTCAAGAAAAACAATTAAATCCAATCAAGTTCTAAATCATCAATCAAATATGCTATTTCAATCGATCTTCAATTAAAATGATCTAGCATATGAAAAGACTATCAATCAACAAAATCATGTCAATATACACACAAGATAGTCCTAGATTTGAAGCTAGCACAATACAACAACTCAAACATGTGAAAACATAGATTTATAAAAACCTAACTCAACATGTTAATCAATTGAAGCTCAAAATAGCTCTATTAGAGATCGTTTCTCTAATCAATGTTTATATAGAAAACATACACATATATGAGAAGAAAACCCAAGGCAATTGAAGACTTTTAAGTACAAAACATAAGAGAAAATTCAATACCTCAAGAAAACTGTTATGTCATTGTTTTTAGTGTAGAGCCACCTAAAACTTGATCAAAAGACCTCAAACCTTCTTGGAGATGATAGAAAATTGATAGACGAACAATCTCCAATTTGAATCACTTGAATCGGAGTTCAAATGAGAAAGTTATGGTGTTTGGAATATAAGAAAGTTTGAGAGAAACATTTAAAAAAACTGCACAATACTTTCTTCCGCACACTTTTGAATTCACGGTGAGGGAGAGAATATAAAGAGAAAGAGAGTTATCTGGTGTGGTGAGCTCACACAAGGAAACCCTCATATGACCAATAGAAAAACAAGTCAAGTTAAACATGTATTTAATTAAACATGGCACATCAAAATCCATGTACATGCAATACATGTAAGAAAATCCTTTTAAATCATGAAAAGTGAGAATAACGTGCAGCTCTGGTGAACAGCAAGACTTTTTTGGTGTGAGCCCCACGCGCCTACACGGCCAAGGGGGGCAAATGGCCATTTGCCATCTTTTTTCTCTTTTGCTCCCTTTCACGCACCTCTCATGTTCTTCGACCGTTCTTCGGCCTCCGTAGTCCGAATTCGAATCGGTTTTCGGATTACGAACCTAGACTCTCTCACGTACAAAAGACATCAAGAAAACTGTCACAAACAATATGGAATTCAACTTGAAAAACTAGGACGAAAACCATATACTATAAAATCACGGAAAGTTTCTTAACCTCCTATTTTGTACTCGAAACTTAATGAATGAGTAACCAAATTAATTGGAGCACAATGAGGAATTATATAAGCTCAAAATCAAGTTCATTAACAAATAAACACAAACCAATAAACACAAGAACACACAAGTATGCTATTTCTTAGAACTAATCCTAGAACATACAATTTATGCAAATTGTCAATTTTCAATCTAATGCATGTGCATACATGAACAAGTGTGTGTATTGTGTTAAATCAAAATTCGCACAACGATGCAGGGACACATATGAATGCAATGTATGTGTGTGCCTAGGCCTTGCAATAGGAAAGAGGTCTCGGTTTACCTTTTGCTAAGCAAATTAGCTTTATTCCTCTTGAAGCCACCACTTTGCTTGAATGTTTTTCAATTTTCCTTGAAGCTTGATTTTCCGCAAATCCTAGACAACTATTCAATACAAATGAAATGTCGTTTTGATATAGAATTATGCCAACACACAACTCAAGAACTAACAGAAACATGACAATTAACTATTAAAATTCACCCCACATCAAACATTTATTCGCCAAATTATCGGAATGTAGGTATTAACCCCCAAACCGATTCCTATCATATGCTCATCCCTATACATGTATATGCACAAATTCAAAACCCCCAAACCGAGTTGGGCTATATAAAATGAAAACCTGTATATCCACAAGAGCCTTTGGCCCATCCAATAAAGAATGAATAAATCAATAAATTCATCATATGGAATTCAAAACTGTCTATTCACACATGCAACCCAAAATTGATAGAAAAATATTCACATTAATCAAATATCCACACATGCCTATAAAGAAAGATAGAAAAATTAAGTGCAAGGGTTCAAGTTGAAAAGAGTAAACCAATGTGGGAGTTTGTTGTAGACTCAAAATGAATAGGTTCTCGCTCGTTTTATTAGCACTCTTGGTCGTCCCTCCAAGACTTGCAAGTGGCCGGTGTGTTGAATCCAAGAGATGAAGAACCTAACATTGAAGCACCATTTCTCAATGGGTTGCCTTCTATAAGCGCCTTAGTTATCATCCTGGCAAGACGTTGTATCCATTTTATGCATCATCCTGATGCACCGTTTGTGCTGGGAGTAATTGCATTTCACTTCCCCAGTAAGGCTTCAAACGATGACCGTTCACTTTGAACCTTTGACAGTCCTTATCTTCAACCTCTATGGCTCCATGTTCCAGAACTTGAATCACCTTAAGGGGTCCCCGCCATCTCGATCTTAGCTTCCCAGGAAACAGTTTCAACCTTGACTCATGAAGAAGCACTTGCATTCCGGGGTGAAATTCCTTTCTACACAATGCTTTGTCATGAATTGTCTTCGTTTTATCTTTGTAAATTCTAGCACTCTCATTTGCCTCATTGCGCATTTCCTCGAGCTCACACAACTGTAGCTTCCTCTCTTTTCCAGCTGAATCTAAATCAAAATTTAATTTCTTTATTGCCCAATAGGCACGATGTTCTAGCTCCACAGGGAGGTGACATGCTTTACCAAAAACTATTCCGTAGGGGCTCATACCAATTGGTGTTTTGTAAGCAGTCCTGTATGCCCACAGTGTATCATCTAACTTCAATGCTAAGTCTTTCCTTCCTGGATTCACTGTCTTTTCTAGGATTTGTTTAACATGCCAGTTACTTACTTACACTTGGCCAGATGTTTGAGGATGATAAGGTGTGGCCACCTTATGGCGAACTCCATATTTCTTCAAGAGGTTGCCAAATATTCTATTGCAAAAATGATTTCCTCCGTCACTAATAATCGCCCTCGGTGTGCCAAATCGAGCCAAGATGTTGTTTTTTAAGAATTTCACAACCACTCCACTATCATTTGTCCTCGTGGCAATTGCTTCCACCCATTTCGAAACATAATCAACTGCTACCAGATTGTAATTATTCCCATGAGATGTTGGAAATGGGCCCATGAAGTCAATTCCCAAAGTGTTAAACAATTCCACAACTAATATCCCCTTTTGTGGCATTTCATTTCTTATCCCAATGTTTCCAGTGCGTTGGCACCTATCACATGCTGTACAATAATGAAAAGCATCTCTGAACAAAGATTCCCAATAGAATCCTGGCTGAAGCAATTTAAATGTAGTTTTTCTTGCCCCAAAGTGGCCTCCACACTGCAACTCATGGCAAAATCGAAGAATATCTCCTTGTTCTGATTCTGGTGCACACCTTCAGATTACTTGATCTGGACCATGTTTGAACAGTTATGGTTCATCCCAAAAAAACCTCCTAGCCTTTGCTATGAACCGTTTCCTCCCCTGTGAATCTAACTCTTGCGAATGAATTTCGTGGGTCAAATAATTAGCCAAATCGGCATACCAAGGTTCCTTGTTGTGTACTACCCACTACTGCTCATCTGGGAAGTTCTCTCTTAATGGAACCTCCTCCTTTCCAGATGAACACTCATGAACTAGTCTACTAAGATGTTTTGCTACCACGTTCTCACACCCCTTCTTATCTCTGATCTCTAAATCAAACTTCTGAAGTAATAAGACCCATCTAATCAACCTAGGTTTAGCATCCTTTTTTCGCAATAAATATTTGAGAGCTGAGTGATCCGAATATACCACCACCTTGGTATCCACCAAATATTGTCAGAATTTTTTAAGCACGAACACTATTGCAAGCAATTCCTTCTCTGTTGTAGAGTAATTCAACTGAGCATCATTCAAAGTTCATGATGCATAGTATACCACATGAGGGACCTTGTCAACTCACCGTCCCAATACTGCACCTATAGCATAATCTGAAGCGTCACACATTAATTCCAAAGGTAGCTCCCAGTTAAGTGGTGCTATCACGGGTGCCGTGGTCAATGCTTCCTTCAGTGTTTCAAACGCCACCAAGCACTCCTGATTTAGTTCAAATTATCTGTCTTTCTGAAGAAGCACACACAATGGTTTGGAAATTTTTGAGAAATCCCTAATGAACCTTCTATAAAACCCGGCATGTCCAAGAAAAGACCTGATATCTTTAATGCTCCGAGGTGGTGTCAAGCTCTTGATAACTTCCACTTTTGCCTTGTCCACTTCTATCCCTCTACGAGAAATGACATGCCCTAAGATTATTCCATGCCGTACCATGAAATGACACTTTTCCCAATTGAGTACCAAATTGTTCTCTGAGCATCTCTCAAGTACATTAGCCAAATTCTGAAGACACAAACTAAATGGATCTCCGTACACTGAAAAATCACCATAAAAACTTCTATGATCTCCCCAATCATATCTGAAAGATAGAAGTCATGCACCTTTGGAAAGTCCTCGGAGCATTACAAAGCCTAAATGGCATTCTTCTATAAGCATATGTCCTAAATGGGCATGTAAATGTTGTCTTCTCTTAGTCTTCCGGGGCTATCACTATCTGATTGTAACCCGAATAACCGTCTAGGAAACAGTAAAAGCTGCGTCCCGCCAATGGTTCCAAAACTTGATCTACGAAAGGCAAAGGGAAATGATCCTTTTTGGTCATGGCATTCAATTTCCTGTAGTCTATACACACCTGCCACCCTCTTTGAAGTCTCTGAGCCACCAACTCGTCTATTTCATTCTTAACTACCGTGACTCCTCACTTCTTAACCACATGAATTGGACTCACCCTTTTACTATCAGGGATGGAATAGATGATTCCTACATCTAGTAACTTGAGGATTTCCTTCTTCACTACCTCTTTCATAATAGGATATAGTCTTCTCTGTGGTTCCCTGGATGGTTTAGAGCCTTCCTCTAATAAGATTCTGTGCATGCAGATAGTAGGACTGATTCCCCTTATGTCTTCTATTGTCCATCCAATGGCACTCTTATGCTTCTTCAACACTTCAAGCAGCTTTTTTTTCCTGACTGTCATCCAAATTTTCCTCAACAATCACTGGGTTCTTCTTGTCCTCATCCAAAAACACATACTTTAGATCTAACAGTAGTGGCTTTAACTCGAGAACTTGGAAAGGTCTTCCATGTTACTCAAGCTCTCCTCCATCTGGCATTCTTAAACTGTCCACCAAATCTTCATCTTCTTGTTCTGGACTCTCCTCCTTATCTCTAAGACTTATTTCATCTTTAACTTCTATCCTACCAAACTCTTCTTTCACTGCCGCTTCAACTTCCTCATCCAATGCATCCAACATATAGTCTTGAGACCCCACCGAATAAGAGATAGTCTCAAATATGTTAAACTCCACCGTCTCGTCTAATACCTTCACAGTAAGTTTCCCCTTATGCATATCTATCATTACTCTGGCCGTCGCCTTAAACGGTCACCCTAAAAGTAGTTTCACATCTTTTTCATCCCGACCTTCATCCATGTCAATGACAACAAAATCTGTTGGAATGATTAACTCTTTAACTTGAATCAACACATCCTCCATAATTCCCTCAGGGTTTCTTGATGGCGAATTTGCTAAGATTAAAGACATGGTGGTAGACCTGAGGTCATTTAGTCCTAACTTCTTGTAAACTGAGAATGGCATCAGATTTATACTTGTGCATGAGTCCAGCATAGCCTTTTCTTGGTTCACCCCTCTAATGGTGATATCGATGATGAAGCTTCCGGGGTCCTTCAATTTCTGAGGTACTGTCTTCTGAATCACCGCACTCACATTCATGTTTAACCTTTCTTGCTGCCTTGGCCTAAATATTTCTTTATCCTTACTTAGTTCCTTGAAGAATTTCCCATAAGTTGGCATTCTTTGGATCGCGTCCAGCTAAGGTAGAAAATGTCTTGGAAGGATTTTTCCATCTTGGATGTTTCCTCTGTTCTGGTGGCATATCTTCATTCTTATCTTCATCTTCTGTCTCCTTTCCAACTGTGTCTTCCTCTTGTGCCTTTCCCCCGTTTTCTTCATTACTCTCCTTGTTTCCATCCCCCAGTATATGTCCACTTCTAAGGACTGCCTTTGCTTGTTCTGGTTGGCTTGGAAATCTTCCTCTCTCCTTTTCTGGTAACATATCGGCTAGATGTCCGATCTGTCCCTCGAGTCTATGTATGGCAGCATCAATCTCACTTGATCTTCTATCATTCACTTGCATGTATTCCTCCAACATTTCTCTTGTTGATTGTTGAGAAGCTATGAAATCCTGCGTACTTTGCTCAGTTGACTGCATGAAACCTCTAAGTTCCTCATCCGATAACCCATCATCAAATTCACCAATGTCATAGCACTCTTCATATGTTTGTTGTGATGCTTGCAGGGCTTGTAAAGTCCTCTGCTGTGACGACATTATATCCTTCTTTATTTGAAAACTGTTTCTCATAAAATCCCTCATTTCTTCTTCTAGAGTTAGAGCTTCACCCTCAAAGCATTCAGTAGAAACCCTTGGCAATGATCCCATTCTTAATAACCTCAGTCTTCAAATGATCCAAAACTTGGTCCTGGATAGTAATCCATGTATCCTGCCACAAGATGCACAACACTACACAACGCAGTCACACGAAACTAACACACTAAAATATGATCAATATTGTAATAATAAAATAGAAGCAAAACACAAATAAAGTAAAAGAGACAAAAATGCAAAATTCTATACTAAGGCTAAACCTAAACCTAATCATAACTATGTACGCCGATCCCCTGTAGCGGTGCCATTTTGAACAAGAATTTTGCCGTGGTATGCAATATTCAAACAAATTTATAAAATCTCAAGCTGCACTCAAACAAGTATAAAACTAGTATATGGCAAACATGGGGATCGTTCCACAGAGATCGTGAAATAGTTGTGACCAAATTCTACTTTAGCACTAAATACAATGAAGGAAAATTGAATTGATGTTTATAGAAATCAGTTTGAAAATTCAATTACTACTAAATTAAGAATGCTAAAATAAACTAAGATAGAAAAGGTATGTGTAATGTATGATGATTGATATAGGAATTGATGCAATCTAAACACAAATCATGGGAGTTCCACTTTTGAAGCCCGACTCGATTCAAACATATAGCTTGTCTCCCTAGTTCGAGTTTCTGGGATGGCTCGGATTCGAATGCTCACAATCCATCCCTTTCACTTTTGCTTTAGATAGATATAGGGAAGCCGGGATGGCTTGGATTGGAATGCTCACAATCCACCCCTTTTTCCTAGCCAAGATATGTTAGATTGGAATGCTCACCACATACCTTTTTCAAATTCAATTGAGCTTAATTAAACACTTAGAGTATAGATGGTTAACAATAAAGTTTGGTAACCAATATAAACCAAGAGTTAGAATGCCTACTCATTTTCACAAAGATTTCATTTAAAGATTAATCACTCTAATAAGTTCAATTAATCCACAAAAATCAAGAGTTGGAATGCCTACTTAATTCAAGGGACAATCAAACACAATTAAGTAAATTGAATGGAAATATATTAATCAAGTCAAAATGGTGGAAATCCCACAATCTACGCTTTTGGTCAACTTTTGGTCAACGCTTTATAGGGGATGTTTGTGCAATAAACGGAAAGGTTGCATATGAGTGCAATTTTATCTAAACTTAGGGGAGGTTTGTGCAATTAAGCCATTAAAAAAAAAGTTGCCTTCAACAAGTATTGAATCTCCAACATGTGGTTTCGATTAGAAACCACATGCCTTTACCACCTGTGCTACTTAATCACATTGATAGAATTGTGTTGATTTAAATATATATATATATATATCTAGTTATATAATGTATACATGTATATATATATATATATATGTAAATATATGTATATGTATATAGTTATATAATTATATTTTAAAGCTTAATTGACAAAATAATTTAAATCTATTTCTTTCCATAATTTTAACAGATTTAAAATAATTATTTTCCTTTTGTTTTCTTATTTTCTTTTTCTTTTTCATAAATTTGTTTTTATATTATTATTAAATATGAATTTATTTAAAATATATAAATAAATTTAAATTATTTTAAGGCTTAATTTATTATATTAATTTGATGGTCAATGGACAAAATTATTATTATTTATTTATAAAATATTTATCAATTTTTTATTAAAAAAGATGGGAGAGATCGTATCTCCCTCATCTAAATATAGTATAATAATCTGTTTTTTAAATTGATAAATATTTTTCAATTGTCTAAATCTGTTTCTTAAATTAATTAAAATAATTTAAATCTGTTTCTTATATATATGAGTTTATTTTCAATGTATATATAGTTAAATAACTTGTTTAAAATAATTTAAATCTATTTATATAATTTAAAATGAACTCATACATATAATATATATTTAAAATAAACCTATATTTAATAATAATATATAAATTTTTTTAATTAAAATGAAAAAGAATAGGCTCTTTACAAAAGGAAAATAATTATTTTAAATCTATTAAAATTTTGGAAAGAAATATATTTAAATTATTTTGTCAACTAAGCTTTAAAATATAATTATATAACTATGTACATATACATATATTTACATATATATATATATACATATACATGTATACATTATATAACTAGATATATATATATATATATATATATATTTAAATCAACACAATTCTATTAATGTGTTTGAGTAGCTCGGGTGGTTAAGGCATATGGTTTCTAATTACAAGTTGGAGGTTCAATACTTGTTGAAGTCAACTTATTTATTTTAATTAAATGTCAAAGGTTTTAAGTGGTTGACCTGCTATTATAGAAAATAGAGGGACCGGAATTGATAATTTCGTATAAGGGTAAATTGGTCATTCCAATTTGGTCAACTTTTGGTCAACGCTTTACAGGGGATGTTTGTGCAATCAAGCCTATGTTAAAAGATGTTGGAAGTTGTTGCCCTCCTCCATCTTAGATGGATAAAGAGCATAGGAAGGCCACTACCTTCTCCCAAATCTAAGAGGGGGTTCTAGCTCTTCCCTCTTAATTTATTATTTTATAATTATTTCACAATTTATTTATTTATAATGATATTTTAAAATAAAAAAATGACATATTTATTAATATGTGAAGTGTGCTTATAAAAAAATAATCTTTTAATAAGTTTAAATAGAACGTACATATAAATTTTTGAGGGTGCAAATATCGTCAATATTATTGAAATCTTTTAAGATGTTGGGCTCGAGACGGTGGCACTCAGTGCAATTGCTCAGAGCCAGTAATGGAAAGCGTTTAATCACTGCCAATGTGATTTGGTGGTAAACTGCATTCATTCAACCTAATTCAATCAACTTAATAGATTCTAAAGTTAAAATCTCTGCACCGTTAGTGGTATGTCAAAAAAATAAATCACTGTCGTGTATTAAGGCATAATAAAGAACAATCAGATTCTTTCCGTATATGTATATAGTTATATAATTATATTTTAAAGCTTAATTGACAAAATAATTTAAATCTATTTCTTTCCATAATTTTAACAGATTTAAAATAATTATTTTCCTTTTGTTTTCTTATTTTCTTTTTCTTTTTCATAAATTTATTTTTTATATTATTATTAAATATGAATTTATTTAAAATATATAAATAAATTTAAATTATTTTAAGGCTTAATTTATTATATTAATTTGATAGTCAATGGACAAAATTATTATTATTTATTTATAAAATATTTATCAATTTCTTATTAAAAAAAGATGGGAGAGATCGTATCTCCCTCGTCAAAATATTATATAATAATATGGTTTTAAAATTGATAAATACTTTTTCAATTGTCTAAATCTGTTTCTTAAATTAATTAAAATAATTTAAATTTGTTTCTTATATATATGAGTTTATTTTAAATGTATATATATTTAAATAACTTGTTTAAAATAATTTAAATCTATTTATAAAATTTAAAATGAACTCATACATATAATATATATTTAAATTAAACTCATATTTAATAGTAATATATAAAAAAATTGATATATTTCAATGAAAAAAATAGGCTCTTTACAAAAGGAAAATAATTATTTTGAATCTATTAAAATTTTAGAAAGAAATATATTTAAATTATTTTGTCAACTAAGCTTTAAAATATAATTATGTAACTATATACATATACATATATTTACATATATATATATATATATATATATACATATACATGTATACATTATATAACTAGATATATATATTTAAATCAACACAATCCTATCAATGTGTTTGCGTAGCTTAGGTGGTTAAGGCATATGGTTTCTAATTACAAGTTGGAGGTTTAATACTTGTTGAAGTCAACTTATTTTTTTTAATTAAATGTCAAAGGTTTTAAGTGGTTGACCTGCTATTATAGAAAATAGAGGGACCAGAATTGATAATTTCGTGTAAGGGTAAATTGGTCATTCCAATTTGGTCAATTTTTGGTCAACGCGCTACAGGGGATGTTTGTGCAATAAACGGAAAGGTTGAATATGAGTGCAATTTCATCTAAACTTAGGGGATGTTTGTGCAATCAAGCCTATGTTAAAAGATGTTGGAAGTTGTTGCCCTCCTCCATCTTAGATGGATAAAGAGCATGGGAAGGCCACTACCTTCTCCCAAATCTAAGAGGAGGTTCTAGCTCTTCCCTTTTAATTTTTAATTTTTTAATTATTTCACAATTTATTTATTTATAATAATATTTGAAAATAAAAAAATGTCATATTTATTAATATCTGAAGTGTGCCTATAAAAAATAATCTTTTAAAAAGTTTAAATAGAACGTACATATAAGTTTTTAAGGGTGCAAATATGGTCAATATTATTGAAATCTTTTAAGATGTTGGACTCGAGACGGTGGCACTCAGTGCAATTGCTCAGAGCTAGTAATGGAAAGCGTTTAATCACTGCCAATGTGATTTGGTGGTAAACTGCATTCATTCAACCTAATTCAATCAACTTAATAGATTCTAAAGTTAAAATCTCTACACCGTTAGTGGTATGTCAAAAAAATAAATCACTGTCGTGTATTAAGGCATAATAAAGAACAATCAGATTCTTTGTACATGATAACATTTAGGCTTAATTGCACAAACATCACCTAAGTTTAGATGAAATTGCACTCATATGCAACCTTTCCGTTTATTGCACAAACATCCCCTATAAAGAGTTGACCAAAAGTTGACCAAAATGGAATGACCAATTTACCCTTACATGAAATTATCAATTCTGGTCCCTCTATTTTCTATAATAGCAGGTCAACCACTTAAAACCTTTGACCTTTAATTAAAACCACATGCCTTTACCACCTGAGCTACTTACACACATTGATAGAATTGTGTTGATTTAAATATATATATCTAGTTATAAAATGTATACATGTATATGTATATGTATATATATATATATATCTGCAAATATATGTATATGTATATAGTTATATAATTATATTTTAAAGCTTAATTGACAAAATAATTTAAATCTATTTCTTTCCATAATTTTAACAGATCTAAAATAATTATTTTCCTTTTGTTTTCTTATTTTCTTTTTCTTTTTCATAAATTTGTTTTTTATATTATTATTAAATATGAATTTATTTAAAATATATAAATAAATTTAAATTATTTTAAGGCTTAATTTATTATATTATTTTGATGGTCAATGTACAAAATTATTATTATTTATTTATAAAATATTTATCAATTTTTTATTAAAAAAAGATGGGAGAGATCGTATCTCCCTCATCTAAATATTATATAATAATCTATTTTTTAAATTGATAAATATTTTTTCAATTGTGTAAATTTGTTTCTTAAATTAATTAAAATAATTTAAATCTGTTTCTTATATATATGAGTTTATTTTAAATGTATATATAGTTAAATAACTTGTTTAAAACAATTTAAATCTATTTATATAATTTAAAATGAACTCATACATATAATATATATTTAAATAAACTAATATTTAATAATAATATAAAAAAATAGATTTATTAAAATGAAAAAAATAGGCTCTTTACAAAAAGAAAATAATTATTTTAAATCTGTTAAAATTTTGGAAAGAAATATATTTAAATTATTTTGTCAACTAAGCTTTAAAATATAATTATATAACTATATACATATACATATATTTACATATATAAATATATATATATATATATATATGTATGTATACATATACATGTATACATTATATAACTAGATATATATATATATATATATATATATATATATATATATATATATAGTTAAATCAACACAATTCTATCAATGTGTTTGAGTAGTTCAGGTGGTTAAGGCATATGGTTTCTAATTACAAGTTAGAGGTTCAATACTTGTTGAAGTCAACTTATTTTTTAAATTAAATGTCAAAGGTTTTAATTAGTTGACCTGCTATTATAGAAAATAGAGGGCCAGAATTGATAATTTCGTGTAAGGGTAAATTGGTCATTCCAATTTAGTTAACTTTTGGTCAACGTTTTACAGGGGATGTTTGTGCAATAAACGGAAAGGTTGCATATGAGTGCAATTTCATCTAAACTTAGGGGATGTTTTTGCAATTAAGCCTTTAAAGATTAATCACTCTAATAAGTTCAATTAATCCACAAAAATCAAGAGTTGAAATGCCTACTTAATTCAAGGGACAATCAAACACAATTAAGTAAATTGAATGGAAATATATTAATCAAGTCAAAATGGTGGAAATCCCACAATCTATGAATTAATTACATCAATCTCAAAATATGGTTTAGCTACTCATGACAAATGAAATACAAAGATATGGAGAAGAGGAATAGAAGAAAGCCATATGTGACCTTCTTTCTTCAAGCTTGATTACACCTCCAATGTCCTTGTGAGCAGCAATTTGATGAAGTAAATGGATGGGTTTGGATGGGTTTTTGGGAGAGAATGGTTTTTGAGATTTAGAGAGAGAAAATATGAAATGAATGGGTGTATGGTAGTGGGTTCTCTTTTAAAAAAAAATCAGATATGAAACTATTTATACTTCCTTCCAAAATTAGGCCAAAATGCTGATGTGGTGAGTTGAGAATCATGTCTAGCACGGGTATAGTACCCGTGCATTTACCCGTGCAATCTTCATTTCCCTTCAAATTTATGCAGTGTGCACGGGTTACTGCACGGGTAGGTGACCTGTGCATTACTCGTGTAGTTGACCCTTGCCGAGGCTTCGCTCCTTGGTCTGGTGGATTGCACGGGTGGGTGCACAAGCATTACCCGTGCACTGAGATCTTTCCAAATTCCATCTTCCTGTGCACGGGTGATTGCATGGGTAGTGCACGGGTGTGCTACCCGTGCACTATTGCCTTCTTCGCCTCATTTGTGCACCAATTAGTCATTTTTGCCCCACTTCATGCCTTTTCACCTAATTCCTGCAATATTGACCAAAAGAGCCATAAATACACATAAAGACACTTAAGAACAAAACAAAGAGAAAGGATATGAGAGCCAAAATGTATGACATTTTTAGCTTGATTAGGAGACGTCCCAACAATATACTTACCAAATAAAAGACTACAATTTATAAATAAAAAACCATGTGTACGGTCTATAAAAACACACAAAAGTACGATACTTGGCACTCTATAACTGATCGAGTACAATCGGAGTGGATCAACGCAAAAGATCGCTCGAAACCCCTACCAGTCAAAAAGATAATTGGTCAGTTCCAAAAGATAACTGATCAGTCTCAAAGAGATCAGTTTAAAAGATAATTGATCAAATCCGAAATGATAAGTTTAGCCTAGAAATGATCAGTTTAATAATCTACTTGATCAGACTAAATCGACCAATTCTATAAGGATATTTCCTCAAACTGGGTAATGAGATATTCAGTATAAGATCGATTAACAAGATTCCTGCCAAATTTATTACACAACCTGATTAATCCAATGAATTATATAAACTTAACGCCAGTTGATTAGATGCTTGGTTGATTAAGTTGAATGAATTACTCGGCTTAATTAAGAAACTAATAAAGACAGTTAATGAAGATAAAACAAACTAAAGAGTCTATTATCATATCTATGAATTTATAGGATTACAAGGATTGATTAGAAAAGGTCAGGAGAAGTGAGAACTGACGGACCATGAGCTAATCCTTAAACGAGCCTAAAGGGCCACCAGGCCTAGAACCAGAAGAGGGACCAGCGGGGAGATCATCCCTATAACTCTTAGTCAAACCCTTAAAGATCGGCCAACTGATGTCATCAAGATCAGTAGTCATGAAGTGAGAATAGTCTTTATCAGGCATAGGGCCAACATCGATCTCTTCACCTAAAATGTCAGTCTTCTTATTGGTTTGGAAGGTTACGATGGAGGAATCAAAAGTTAGCTCCAGATGCATGACGTGAGGATCTTTCCCGATCAATATGCAATAAGCTCGCCAACTTATTCTTTGGTTTTTTATGGCTTCCAAGGATTCAGCCTTGTATTTCTCAATTTGGCCATCCCATCTACGACGAGAATCTTTAGAAGGTCGCTTTTTGCCATCAAAAGACATACGAGCAGTGCAGAGGACTCGTTCTAATTCCCTCGGCATGACAACATCAAAGGCACGAGATCTTTTTTATCGATCAACGACCTGAACCTGAAGTGCCATACTAACTTTTTTAGAAAGTGCCTCTATAGTAACCTGCTGGTGACCCAAATCTTCAGCCAACTTCTCGTAACATAGTTTAGCCTCCTCGGATTTCTACTGAGACTCGAGCATTGAGTGCTGAACAATAGCCAAGGTCTCATTAGCTAGCCGAGCTTTCTGTTCAGCTTAGATAGCTCTGTGTTCAATGGAGGTGGCTATCAACTCAGCACGAAATAGATCTAACTCAAATTGACAATTTTTCAGGTTAAGCTCTCTAGCATTATCACAGGTTAGGCAAGCCTTAGATTTGGAGCTAGTGAGCGATCTCCTCAGTGCATTCGTTGTAACCTCAGACTGCTTCAGTTTCCCTCTCCAGAGCCCCTTTTCATTTTCAGCGGAGGCAGATTTTGAGCATCTGATCTTTTTCAGCGAGCTGCTTCTCCAGCCAAGAAATCTCCCCACTCTGCCTCACCATAGCCATGTAAACCTCGATCAGTTCTTCCATTACTTGTAAAAGAGAAAGAGGAATGTTTTGCTGGCTAATGGAAAGAGGTAAGATCAATAGGGATTAACGAAAGGAAAAGAGACTAGGATACTTACATATACATTGTTATTGAAGATAACACACACCCGATTCTAGTAAGGAGAGACATAGAACTCAAGATGTTGAAGGGGTTGAGTAAGGGATCGTGGGAGACATAAATAATTTTGGAAGAGGGCCAAGGCTTGGCTGGAAGGAGAGTCTGACTTTAAGACCAATCGACTGATATCCTCGAAGGACGTGAAGATGGCTCGATAACCTTTTTCTATTTTTAGTGCTAGGGGTCAGGTTGATCAAGGTTCACAAAGCTGACTAGAAGCACAACTAAAGGTGAGTCTATATGTGGCACAATTGCAACCTGATTCTTTGAGGTTCCCTCAGGCTGAACTTCAACTCGAGGGACAACTTCCGTAATAACAACCACAGCTTGAGTGGCACTATTTTCTCCTGCTCGGATAGCCGCCATAGGGATAACTTTATGGGGCCAGTAAAGATTTGGCTCACATTAGCAACATCGATTTGGCCCACTGCAATACTACCAACATGAACACCAGCACCTACTTCCAATTGAACCCCAATTTGCTAATCTAGGCACCTAACAATTTTTCCAGAATGGTCCACAACCCGATCAGCCAAGTTGTCAATCTCTGCATCATCGGGGATGCCCTTATTAGAGTTAGAATTGGTAAAAATTATCTGACAACTCGCTGTGAAGTTCAAATGAGCCTGTTTCGGGCAGTTTGCAGAAACGATCAGCTAAAATTTGGTCAACTGGCTGAACATCGGGAAAAGCCGAAAGAAAAGGTTGGACAACTAGTTGATGAGCTAATTGCACAATAAATGTTCACATTTAGCGCTCCTTTTTCCTATCATTTGTTCTCATTTTTGAGCATTTTTGTGTATATAACGTGTGCTTTAGTTGAGTACAGGTATTAGACTCATAAAGGATGGTGTTTGTGCTGATGTGGAGAAAATAGACATAAAAAATGGCTAAGATGTAGAGAAGAAGGTGTCTGTGGGATGACATTTGCAAGCATAAGCTCGTGGACTAGATGATAAGAGCACGCAAAGAATTAAAGCGACTCTAGCACCGCGGGAATGAGCCAACTAACAAAAAGGAAGGAACATGAGAGAGATTCTCCGTTGGTTCTTATCCGCGAGAAACAACCTGCTGGCACAGGGTCATCATCACGCTAAACTTATCCTCCACTTCATTACCACTAGCAATTGCCCGCTAGGTAGAAGGTGTGAAGCTTGCCAGGGATTCTTGAAAATGCCCATGAGATCACTTCGTTGGAAAGAAACCGCATAACAAAGCTACGAGGTATTATCAGAATGTTCCATAAGAAGGTTCCGCGAGAAAGAACCAACGGAACAAAGCCGCGAACGACGCGTCAGGGCTATTTACAGCATTTCCAACCTCAATTGAGATCTAATTATATAAATATGCACTTTTCTGATGTGATAAGAGAGATAGAGAAAGAGAGAGAGAGAAAGAGAGAGAGAGAGATAGTAAGAGATAATTAGACTCTCCATTTAGCCTAGAATAGATCTAGAATATCTTGAGCTCATTTCTTCTATACTTTAGCTTCTAAACACTTTAGCTTAGTTAATCATTCGTTGGATCAGATCTTGAGAGCTACTTGTGGTTGTCTTAAACTGTATTTGCCGTGGAGAAGAGTTTGTTCTTCACTGGAATCCAAAGAGACTTCATTGGGTTTATTTATTCCTTTTCTCTTTAATTATACTTATTTTAGATATCATGTGTAACTAACCCACTTTTGTTGGGGGATCTATGTTATTAATAATGTAATCCACCTTGTTTATCACTCTTCTTTATAAATAATCACTTTGTGCTTATAATATATTTGATGTACAAATCCTAATATGTGTTCTCACAAACCATTGATGAACATGTGGGAGTGATTTGTGTTTGAGTAGATGAAATGCTCACATCATGTCCTTTGATGTGTGTATTGCCATAAAATAGCTCATTTAAGAAAGTGTGGGAATTAATAGTAACATCTTTGTAAAAATCCACGTTCTTGAGTAATTGTTCCAAGACCAAACACTCACCTTAATTTCCTTCTAAGACTTTTGAGGATATCTTGAGATGAGTTGTTGTGTTCATCATTTAAAACTAATGGAACTAGCCTTAGTGATTTTGACCTAAAATGGTATAGAGTGATTACTTGGTAGTGTCTCATTATTAACTTCATATTTTCCCTCGCATCTAGATACCATTAATCTTTTATCTCATTTCATTATTGTGATAGATTTAGCCTTGAAGCATTTAGTTAATCATTTGCTTTTCTAAGCACTAGAGTAATTAGTTATATTCACTAAACGCACTAATCCTCGTGGAAACGATAACACGTACTTGTGCACCATTTATGAGTTGCACGACTCATGCACTTACGCGGGGTATTAAATTACTACAAACGTGTGTCCATTAACCTATAGGCGGTGAATAAGTTTTAGTTGATATATTACCAACTTTTCGACTTAGTCAATTTTATTAAGGCTACCCCATATTAGCAATCAATCAATCCAAAAATAAACTGCAGAAAACAATAAAAACACAAGGATTGATTTACGTGAGAAGCCCTCCAACTGGGCAAAACTCACGAGCTATCCTTCTATCCACACACGGTCCTCAAATCTTCTATTTGAATGAAAGTTTACGACCTAGGTTGACCTCTCGTCACACCATTCTTGGTCACTAATCCTTTCACTCTACCCACCGGGCCTTTAATAGTGATTCTAGACCAAAACCTTGTGCACTAATCCACTTAGTCACAAAGCTTAACAATCAATGAAGAGATATTGCAACCTATTTGAATATATATGAATATTCTAATATGCAATTAATGCTAGGCTACACTAAATGCTTATCTAGAAATTTAAAGATGACAATAAGTGCAAATCCTAGATATCAATATCTAAATGCGAAGCAAGTAGATTTAGCTAGAAGGTAAAATGGTCCTAAATGCTAGCTATCAATGAACATATATTCTCAACCAACAAACAACAACTCAAACATGTTATACATACCATTAAACATAAAGACATGCATTAAATCAACATTTAAAGCTAAACCTAGGCAAATAAGAACACAAAAATTGCTATGGAGATTTACGGCTTGTTTAAAATACCTAGTTAATAGATGCAAGAAGAATCCATGATGAATTGATGCTTCTGAGATGCTAGATGCTCATGGATTCATGTTTGGTTGAGTAAAGGTGGGTTCTTGGAGCTCTTTCTCTCTTGGAGTTACTTTCTCTCACTAAGGGAATAAATTTTAGAGCTCTAGGTTTGATTTGGGGAAGAAGTTGACATATATAAGGGAAAAAATGAGTTGTCGCGAAAAGATGAAACTGTCACTGTTTTGGTGCCAGGCGACATCTAAGGCGACGTGCACAAGTCACCTTGCATGTCTCCTTTTTGTTCTAGAGAAAAATAGAGCAGCCTGAGGCGACATTTAAGGCGACATTTAAGGCGACATGCACAGGTCGCCTGGGAAGTCTCCTTGTACACTAGAAAGAAACAAGGAGCCCGAGGCGACATGTAAGGCGACATGCTCAAGTAGCCTGGGAAGTCGCCTTTTGTTCTGGAGAAAAATATCAAGGCTAAGGCGACTTCATAAGCGACATGCACAAGTGGCCTTGCATGTCGCCTAACACACTTAACAACACAAAATCATAAAATATCCATACATAAAACAAAACAACCACATAAGTGATCGTGTGAGTTAAGACACAAATGCAAGATTAAGTAGCATGCATGAGAGTGTGTGTGTGTGTGCTACTAGTCTCTTCAAAGAGAGTTAAGCAAATGATATACCTTTGACGTGCTCTTGAACATGAGGATGTCATCAAAGATTGATCGCGAATGATGAGACCTAATCTACTCTTACAAGCAAATCCCCCAATGTGGTTTGTCAGCGAAATGAGCCAATCAAAACATAAGGAACTTACACTCTCCCCCTTTGGCTATTTCGTGACAAAACCACCACTCACAAATCATCCTCACAAGAAACAAATAAAACAAGAGGTCAACAAAAGTTATTCTACATTACAAAGAGATGCCTACAAACTATGTCTTCAAGGCTTCAATCTCTTGTAGAATAGCCATCCCTACAAAACAATGAAACTACACTTTCCAAGACAAGTGTATGTGAGGTGATCAAATGAAAAAAAAAACAAGTGTTTGCATTAACGAACACAATAAACCATGCAACGAAGTTCAATGCAAATCTCCCCCTAAATGGGTTACTCCCCATCAACAAGACATTTTCTCCAAATATGCAACTACTAGAAAAATGCACACTACTCCCCCCTTTTTGTCACAAGATAGGCAAATGAGCTTTCCCCAAATGGGTCACTTTAGCAAAGAGAGCTATTTGCAAGATAAGTGCACAATCATATACAACAACCTTACGCAACTCAATTAATTGAGAGAGAATCAAGGAGGTTTTATTTAAAAGAAATGTGTGAAATTTTTGCTTTGGATGCAAGACATGTAAAATCAAGGTTCAAGCAAACGGTATTTGGCAAAGTGAACATCAGAAGAGTTTCCAAAGGAATTCAAACCAATTTGTATCCTTTTTCCATAATTAAACAAGATATAGCTTTAAAAACTTATAACACACAGAAGCAACCATGTCAATCCTTAATGGTCAATCAAGACATGGATATAAAATCCTTATTCATTGTATGGATATAGAATCCTTATTGGTTGTTGTCTTGTTCAACCATTAAGAAAGGAGACAGAGCTAAATTGGATAAGACATCTTTATTTATAGCATGGACACAATGTCCTTATTGAGTTTAGCCTTGTCAATTTGCTTCCACACACATTTGCACACACATAACTCATGCATAATATTTAAGCATGTAAGAATCAAGTTCACATGTCATAGAGATAAATTATAGGTCATTCAATTGTACTTCCTAATCAATTCCCCTAGTCCAAAAATGCATGTTTGAACATAAAGGTGACATGGATTACAAACAAAGCAAATGGCACACTTATTGAATATAAAGCCATATAATCATATATATGCACAACCAAAATGCTCAAGCAATTAATAAAGAAGCATAATGTTGATCAAATTTTTGCTCATTTCAACTATGCAAGGTTGCTCTCTTTGCTTGAGCTCCCCATATGGGGTCAATCACCAAAGCATATCCAGGCATATGAGAATCCTAATAGACCTACTAAGTGCCATGAACCTAGTCGAATCTAAGGGCTTTGTGAATAAATTCGCTAGTTGATCATTTGTGCCAACATGTTCAAGTGCAATGCATTTGTTTTCAAATAGCTCTCTATTGAAGTGATGTTTAATGTCTATATGCTTTGTCCTAGAGTGCTGAACCGGATTCTTTGAAATGTTAATTGCATTTAAGTTATCACAATAAAGGGTTAGAGTACCTTGATCAAAGCCGTAATCCACAAGCATTTGCTTCATCCAAAGGAGTTGTATGCAAGCACTCCTGGCGACTATGTATTCCGCTTTAGCTGTGGATTGAGAGATGAAATTTTGCTTCTTGCAAAACCATGAGACCAAGTTGTTGCCTAGGAAGAAGCAACCACCCGATGTACTCTTCCTATCATCACAATTCCCTGCCTAATCTGTATCAGTAAAGCCAACTAAGCTAGCATTAGTGTCAAAAGAGTACCATATCCGATAGTTGGATGTCCCATTCACATATCGAATAATTCTCTTCACAGAGAAGAGATGAGACTCCTTGGGATCTGCTTGGTACCTAGCACACACACCCATACTAAAGGCAATATCGGGCCTACTTGCAGTCAAGTAAAGCAAGCTACCAATCATGCCACGATAAAGCGTTTGGTACACACTTTTTCCACTAGCATCCTTGCTTAGTTTCAACGTGGTACTCATGGGTGTGTCACAATGTTTGGCATTCTCAAGACCAAACTTCTTCACTAGGTTCTTTGCATACTTAGCTTGGGAAATGAAAATCCCATCATGCAATTGCTTAATTTACAAACCTAGGAAGTAATTAAGCTCCCTAACTAAACTCATCTCAAATTCATGAGACATCACATCAACAAATTGTTGAACTTTGGATTTGTCGGTGGAGCCAAACATAATATCATCACCATAGATTTGAAATATAAATAGCTCAACACTACCTAAAAATACACTCTAAGCGTGTGTCTAACAACCTAGAGGGGGGGGGGGGGGGGGGGGGGGGGTGAATGGGTTGTTAATCGATTATTACCAATTTTTTTCGATTAGTCAATATTAATAATATAACCCAACATAAACAAACATACAAAATCAAGTAAAAGTGCAGAATATAAATAACACTTGATTTTTACGTGGAAACCCTTCAACAAGGGAAAAACCACGGGCTATCCTTCTAGCCACACACGATCCTCAAATCCACTATTGTAATGATGTTTACAACCTAGGTTGACCTCTAGTCACACCATTCTCGGTCACTAACCCACCACTACTACCCAACGGGCCTTTATAGTGAATCCTTGATCACTTTGCTTGCCAACCACACCTTGGTTGCAAGACTTCACTTGCTTGTGCACTACACCTTGTAGTCACAAGACTTAAATCTCAAGAAGAGATTAACAACCTAAGTGAATATATGAATACTCAAAATACAAATAATGTTAGGCAACACTAAATGCTTATCTAGGGATTTAAGATGACACTAAGTACAAATCCTAGATATCAATGTCTATATGAATGCTCATAAAGACCTAACTAGATATAGATATGCAAGTCTAAAATCTAGTCGTCAAAACGAAGCCATATCAACACATGTTGTCATATAAAATGGCAAGGACAATAAATGCAATTAACAAATGCAATCAATGAGTCCTAATTAGCTAGAGGGCAAACATGTCCTAAACATTAGCTATCACAATACAAACCCCAAACATGTCATAACTTCAATTGATATACAATAAATATGAAGATTTGCTAACCTAAGCAATAAATGACATGTCTTGATAAGCTAGAACAATAAATGAGCAAGGATGTGAGTTCTACTTACCAAGTAAAGACATTAATGAAGACCCATGCTTGAATGATGCTCTATATGCAAGATGATGATGGGTTTTGGGGTTTGGAGAGTCAAGTAATAAAGCTTGAAGCTTTCTCTCTCATAAAAAATGGGTTCTTGAAGCTCTCTCTCTTGGAGTCACTTTCTCTCACTAAGGATGTAAATTTCTGAGCTCTAGGGTTAAATGGTGGAGAAGATGAAATATATAAAGGAGAGAAAACGAGCTGTGGTGAAAAGACGAAAATGCCAAGTTCGGGTGACAGAGGCGACATGCAAGGCGACATGACCAAGTCGCCTCGTAAGTCGGCTAACACTCTGGAAAGAAACACACGTAGCCTGAGGCGACATGTAAGGCGACATGCCCAAGTCGCCTATGAAGTCGCCTAACACACTGGAGGAAAATTACAAAACAAAGGCGACATTGGAGGCGACATGCACAAGTGGCCTTGCATGTCGCCTAACACACTGTGGGAAAAACTCAAGTCTAAAGCGACTTGTCAGGCGACATGCACAAGTGGCCTTGCATGTCGCCTAACCCACTGTGCAGCCCATCAACTCCAAATTGCAAGAAGTGTGTGTGTGTGTGTGTGTGTGTGTGTGTGTGTGTGTGTGTGTGTGTGTGTGTTCAACCATACATGCATGTCAATACAAATGCATAGAATGTGAGTGTGTGCAACTAAATCTCTTCAAGAGTTAAGGACAAGTGAACTACCTCTCTTGAAGCTCTTTGGGATGATCGGAATCATGTCTTCGAGAACCTATGCTACCCGTTACATAAACATCCCCAATGTGATTTTTCATGAAACAAGCCAATCACAAAAGTGAGGTTCTTACACTACCTCTAGAGTAGAAATTGTCAACAAGGAATTGAGTTAGGCACTCATACCAAGCCCTCGGTGCTTGTTTCAACCCATATAGAGCCTTCTTAAGGTGATAGACATGATTGTGGTGGTGTGGATCAACAAACCCCTTGGGTTGATCAATAAACACTTCCTCATGTAAGAAGCCATTGAGGAAGGCACTCTTAACATCCATTTGGTATAATTTGAACTTGTGCACACATGATATGGAGAAGAGAAGCCTTATGAACAAAAGACGGGCAACTGGAGCAAAAGTCTTCTCAAAGTCGACACCCTTAATTTGAGAGTATCCTTGTGCTACAAGTCTAGCCTTGTTGCACACATTGTTGCCATTCTCATCCGACTTGTTCCTATACACCCATTTGGTGCTTATGACATTGGTGTTCTTGGGTCTAGGAACTAGAGTCCAAACCTCATTTCTTTCAAATTGGTTTAGCTCTTCTTGCATGACAAGAACCCAAAACTCATCATTCAAGGCTTCATCAACCTTTTTGGGTTCAATTTGAGAGGTGTAACAAGTGTAGCTAATTTGATTAACTATTTGACGCCTAGTCCTTACACCCTCATTCACATCTCTAAGAATATCATTTTTATTGTGGAGATGTCTAACCCATGAAGTGGGTTCTTTAGAGTTCAAAGATGGATCTCTATTAAGAGGTTGAATGACCTCTTCTATAAGGAAGCATCATCAACCACTATAACCTTCTCATTATGATCTCTAGTCTTAGGTCAACAATCACCTATGACCACATTGGATGATTCCGTGACACTCATAGTCTTTAAGTTAAACACTCTATCGGCCTTACTATTTATGGCATAGCCAATGAAAATTCCCTCATCACTCTTGGCATCAAACTTGCCAAGTTTATCTTTGTCATTAAGGATGTAGCATATGCTCCCAAATGAGTGGAAGTAGCTAACATTTGGCTTTCTACCCTTCCACAATTCATAGGAGGTTTGTCTAGTATTGGGCCTTAAAAAGACTCTATTTCCTATGTAGCAGGCTGTATTAATGGCCTCGACCCAAAAGTTCCTAGGCACATTGTTCCTAAGCAACATCACACGGGCCATCTCTTGAAGGACCCTATTCTTCCTCTCTACAACCCCATTTTGTTGAGGAGTTCGAGGTACCGAGAACTCATGGGAAATGCCAGAGCTATTACAATCGCTTTTGGCAAGGGACCAAAGGAGAATTTTCCAACTAGTATCAACCCGATGGGCGCCAGTCCTAGCTTCCGGGTGACCAGCGAGGTTGATGCCACTACCTAGATGGGGCCGATACTTGGTAAGGCCAGGACCTCGATTACCTATCTATCTAGATAGAATACTAGTACCGCGAGCTAACGAAGGTACATACCTCGCCTTACTGAAGCTCCTAATATCAACTCAAGACCCGTACAATAGTAGATCGCACACCCAGCACCCCTCAAGTGCCTCGACATCAGTCAAGGAACCCGGTATCCCGATACCCATCTTGGTACTGCCTTGACTTCCACCTGGTACTTAGTACCTAGATGTATATATTCGGAGCCCTTCCAAGGCAGGTATTTTGCCTGCCAAGCAATACGAAGATGATCGCGAAGACACAAGCACCACTCCATCAAGAGATAGAACAAGCTCCATGCCGGTAAGATCCTACTGGTATACCAGTACCTCGTCCTACCAAAAAATTTAGAATCAGAGTTTCCCTCCAAGCTCCATGACCAAGCTCCATGAAGAAGGAAAGTCATCGCCAAAATAAAGCGCCATTAATGAGACCTAATTAGAATTTGAATTCGACAGTAATTAACTGGATCAAATCCCGCGCCTTCAGCCTCACACAATGCCTTTCAACGCCTAAAATAGGACACTCGATAATCCTCATTAAGAGAACCGGATTTCGTGGGGATTCTTTGAAGAACTATATATACGGCATTGAAAGGTAGACAGAGGGAGACTTTTTTGAAGATCGAGATCGCCAAAGACAGAGAGATTATTTTCCAGTAGAATTCCCTTCTAGAATTCTCCGAAGCCAGTGAGAGTCCATTGACGATCATTAGAAGGAAATATTCACTTATCGACATAAACGAAGGCTCAGCCTTCATCTTGTGTAAACGAAAGAGAGATTTTAGTGTGAGGATAGTCTGAATTGTAACAATAATATTGATACCCCTTCTTGAATAAACAGTTTTATTTCATATCTCCTCGATCCTTTCTATACTGCTTCTTATTTACATTACGAGGAAGGATCGTGGTACCGAAGGTACCTATCCCGCTACTGGCTACCGGTAGTGGGTGAGGGTGTTAACCAATATTTCACTCCCTAAGTGATATTTCCGTTAACACTTTTTGGCGCTGTCTGTGGGAAACACCACACCCTCAAAAGAAAGCCAGCATGCCTCATTTTCTTGTCTTATTGATAGTGCCTAAATTGTTGTATATTTCGGCCCTCATTCCTATTTCTTTGTCTCGTTCTTGTGTGTATTTTCTATATATTTTATGTCTAATAGGCTAGTTGGTGC
Source organism: Dipteronia sinensis (assembly GCA_033220585.1). Classification (NCBI taxonomy): domain Eukaryota; kingdom Viridiplantae; phylum Streptophyta; class Magnoliopsida; order Sapindales; family Sapindaceae; genus Dipteronia; species Dipteronia sinensis. The sequence goes on from CM065637.1 coordinate 37,294,352, forward strand.
TAATTGCAGGCAATAGATGTAATTCTGGTGTTAGAAGCTAATTGCGGTGGTTCCAGCAGAAAAGGGGCAAAAGGAAAAACAAAGGATCATAAGCAGCTCTATAGTACGGGTCGCAACAGCACTCCAACCGCACTCCTTCCCACAGCCGGGACCTGAATCATGAAGGAAAGATAAAGTGCGGGTCAAGTGCCGGTCATCCAACCGCACTCCACCCGAACTGTTGCTGAAGACAGAGAGTTGGATTTGCACCTGACGTTAAAGTGCAGGTCATCCAACCGCACTCAACCCGCACTGTTGCCAAAGCCAGAGAAGCTGATTCGTACCTGACAGATAAATTGGGGGTCAAATGCGAGTCAAGTGCAGGTCAAGTGTGGGTCAAGAGAGAGTTGGATTCATTAAAAGTGCGGGTCAGCCAACCGCACTCCACACGCACTACACCCGCACTTCACCCGCACTACACCCGCACTCTACCCCTACTATACCCGCGACAACTTCTGTTTTCAAGCTTAAGTAACTTATTTTTCCATCCCCTATAAATAGAAAAGCAGGGAAACGAACAAAAAAACTCCCATATCTCCCAACACTTGTATTTTCTATTTTCTTTACTTAGTCTAAGCTATAAACACATCTCCCTATCATCCAAATTATCTCTACTCAATCAAAGGCAACTAGGAGACTTGGATTCAAGCTTCAAGGAAGAAGATCAATCTTCAAGGGTTTTCTCTTTACACTCTCTCTTAGTTTATTGGTTTGTAATAGAACATGAGTAGCTAAAATACCCAATTATAGGGTTGATGTTATTTGTTTGATGGATATTTGGGATTTGTAAATAAACTCTATGTGTTATATTTATTCTATCTCTATGTTTATTCCATTGCTTGAATTGATTTCCATTATTGATTTGCTTGGATACACCCTCTTTGCATGATTGATTTGGATTACTTAAGTAGGCAATGAGGTTGTCTAATGCTCAATTGAATGGAACGATTTCCAGAAATCGGGCTCTACAACCATGCCCTAAATCTAATCTTGAATTAGTGGCTTTCACTATACACCCTAGGTTAGCCACTTGTGAGAGAATTAGAAGCCTCCACTATACACCCTAGGTTGGCTACTTTAGCGATTTTACGAGAACTAACCTTCGAGTAGAATTCGGTTGATAACCTCAAGCCTCATCCAATCTCAAATGGGTGGTCTTCACTATACACCCTAGGTCGGCCACTTGTGAGGGAATTGGAAGCCATCACTATACACCCTAGGATGGCTACGTTAGTAATAGGTTGAGCCATAGCTAGATAGATGAGTATTCATGGAAAAAGTCCGGATTGAGTAACTAGCCATTGTTTGTTGCTTAGGAGGGATTAATCGCTAGTAGGAGGTCTTCACTATACACCATAGGTTGACCACTTGCTAGAGATATATACCAACACTATACACCCTAGGTTGGTTACATTTGTCAAAACGTCTTAATTGAGAGTTTGTTGCAATTGCCCTAATATTCACTTACGAGTCCATCAACTCCGTAGTTCCATCATCATACATTAATCACTCCATTTTCATCCCATTGTATTTGCTTTTATAGTTTAGTTTATATTGTATTTTCATTCACCATTACTTTTACTTTTATGCATACTAGTTATATTAATCCTAATCTTATCACCGCTACCCCGATCTCAGTGAACGACACCCGTGCTTACCGCTTTACTCGTATTTATACTTGTGAACGCATCGCATAGGTTTTATAAATTGTTTTGACGGACAATTTTCTAACGGCAAAAATCTTCCCATCAAATGGCGCCGCTGCCGAGGATCGGTGTGCGTAGTAGTGATTAGATTAGTTTTAATACTATTAGTTCATTAGTTTTTTTAGTTTTGTTAGTTTCTTTTTATTGCTTTGGTAGTTTTTGTTTTGTTTGTTTTAGGACTCTATGGATTCGTTTTGGCAAAATTCAGGGTCAAGCTATGAGCCTAAAGAGAATACCTATATCTCGTCATTCCAGTCAAATTCCGTTGAAGATCAACTGAGAAATTTCATGAAGAATCATGTGCGGGAGACTGAGCAGATGATAGCTTCTCAACAAGAGACTAAAGCCTTCATAGAAGAGAAAACCACCTAAATGCTCGAATCCGCCCAGCAGTCCACCCCGGTAAATCAGAGTTGTTTCCAAGTTAAAGCAACGAAACTGGTGGATTTCTCCAATTTCTCAAAGAAGACATGTATAAGCTCCGAATAGAATTTGAAGTGGAGCAAAGCAAGAGAATGGATGAGATGGACAGGATGATCAAGATGAACTGAGAGCTTATGAGCCTGAGCATGGAGCTAGTGTTGGAAAGGGGTGTGTTGAAGGAAGAGAATGAAGCACTTCAAGAGAAAGAAGCCTTGGGAATGGAAAAGGTGAGTAATCTCCAAGAGTTGAACAAGAAACTATTATTTGAAGTGAAGATGCTCAGAGTTGAGAATGGTACTCTCAAGAAGACAAATGGCGAAGTCTCCGACAAGAACAAAGAATTGGAAGAACGAATTGAGAGATTTGAAGCTGAAAAGAGTACCGCATCGAAGGATTTGGAGAACTTAGTAAGGCTATCAAAAGATTTTAAAGATGAGATAGCTCACAAGTCAATGAAGATGCAAATGGAGGTTGATCAAAAAGCCAATGCCTTAGAGGAAGCAAAGGTAGTGTTAACGGAAAAATTCACACGGAATGAAAATAAATTAACACCCTCGCCCACTACCGGTAGCAGTAGCAAGGTAGGTACCTTCGGTACCGGGGTCCCTTTCTATAATCAGGAGCAAGATATCAAGTGATGGAAAAAGAAAACTAGGGACTGGGAAATGTAAAAGAACACTGTTTTATTTAATAAATCTCTATAACAATGATTACAATAAGTATACATACACTCGTCTGTCTATTTTCACTATTTTGCAAAGGATGGAGATGGAGAAAGCGTTCGTGTCGATAGGTAGATATTTTCCTCCAGTGATTGTCAATGGACTCTCACTAGCTTCGGGGAATTTTTTGAAATAATTCTCCCAGAGTCCCTCTTTTTATCGTGATCAAGAATCCTTCCAGCCTCCTTTGCTTTACCCTTCAATGCCGTATATATATTACTCCCCGAATCTCCTCAAAATCCGGTTGTCTTTAATGAAGATAATAGAGAGTCCTATTTTAAGCGTTGAAAGGCATTTACATGGAGCCGAAGGCACGGGATTAGATCCTGTTAATCAATGGCGAATTCAAATTCTGATTCGGTCGACCATTGGGTCATTGATGGCGCTTTATTTTGGCGATGGAGTCAACTTTCCTTCCTCGTGGAGGTTGATGGCGATGGAGTCAACTTTCCATCTTCATGGAGCTTGGAGGGAAATTCTGATTTTGAGTTCTGATGAAGGGTAGTGCTGGTACCTTATTTTGATGAGCTTGTTCTGCCTCTTGCTGGAATGGTGCTTGTGTCTTCGTGTTCCCTATCATATTACCTGGGAGGTAAGGTACTTGTCTTGGTGGAGCTCTGGATAAGCATATTGAGTATCAGGCGGGGGTCGGGGTAGCACCAAGACAGATATCGAGGTAGGTATCGAGGTATCTGGTACCCTGATCGACGTCGAGATGCTTGCGGGGTGTTTGGCTTGCAAGTTATCATCGTACTGGTCTTGAGCTGGTATCAGGAGCTTCAGTAGAGCGAGGCACATGCTTTTGGAGCTGATGTCCCATCTAGATAGATGTATAGTCGAGGTTCCAACCTCATTGGATATAGATCCCATCTAGGTGGTGGTACCGATCTCGCTGGCTTCCTGGAGTATCTGGATGAGTGTTCCTGGGTAGGTCCCTGTTGGAAAATTCTCCCTTGGTCCCTTGCTAGAAAAATCTATTAATAGAAGTCTCCTCTGACTTGAACACCAGTATTAGATTGGGGTTGGAGTCAGGAAAGATAGCACTTGGAGAATTTTTCGCAATGTCTCATAGGAGGGAATCTTCTCTTCGCACGCTGATTTAAATGAAAATTCCACGTGGCTGACCAGGATAGGCAGAATTCAAAACAGGAAAAATGAAATTTTTAGGGGTGCACGTTTCCCAAAACTGTTCCCTCCACATCACCGATTTTACAGCGACATTAATTACCTTTTCTGCCCGTTACAAGTAACCATCTCTATATAAACCCTGGTGCCTTCGTAAGTCATTCACATCGATCAATCCTTCCTGATTAAGATTTTCCAGCAAAAAGAAAACCTAGCCTCAGTCTTTAACTTCCCCCTTTTCTTAAGAAATCAAACTCTGAACTGTTATCATGTCTTCCCCAGGTGGCGACAGCATCGAGCAAATGTTTGATGGCGACGCGGTGGCCGACGGGAGCCTTGCCCCCAGAAAAAGAGCTCACGATAGCAGCGACATCGGGGATGACATTCCCTTTCAACATCGTTGTTCTAACCGGAATATTGCAATCGGGGTGGGCTTCTCGAACAATCCCGATGTTCTGGTTGATATCGACCAAGAGTCTAGTGGGGAAACTGTAGGGAAAAATCGATATAAAACGCTGCGGAAGAAACGAAAAATAGATTTAGTATGGTTTTAAAATTTTTCTCAAAGTTGAACCTTAACCTTTTAATTAATTAAACTCAAATATATACAGTTAGAGTTAAATACCTCTTGACGCGTGATCCGATTGACTTACGTCGATTGGTAATCCGTAAAATCTTTTCCGATGCCCGTGAATAGTACTCGCTGTGAACAGTGATCGTGAATACACCCCCCCCCCCCCCCCCCCCGTGAACAGTACCGTGAGATCTTCCAATCCGAACACGTACGTGAATCATCTAGGAGCGTGGTCTCCCTTTTTCTTTGAATTATTCCGGTCACTTTTGAGTTCTCAATCTAATGATCGAAACTCGCTTGAACCTAATTCGATGTTGTACACACAAGCTTATTGATGAACAAGCAATCAGTGTACTATCAAAGAATAATCTCTTCTCTCTTTTATGTTTAGTAGAATAAAAATTATCCTTTTCTATGAATTGAGAAGAAGAAGAAAAATTGAATCATTCAATCAACCATGGTGGCCGAATTCTATATGTGGTATTATATAGGTGGCCGAAATTTTGCTTCCTCTTCTATTTAGGATTGTCGAAATCTTCCTCTAAATGGACTAGGGTTGCCGCAAATCACATACCAAAAAGAGTTTGTGTTGCACCCTAATTTCCATCAACCTTTAGACTTCAAAACCTAATCCAACTCATAGATGTTTTTATTCTTTTATTGACTAAATAAAAAGACTTCTTATTTGATTAAATAAATAAAATTAATTATTTTTTTTTCTTATCAAACAAGTCTTTTACTTTTAATATACTACTATCAATAGTATAACTTTAGGAAATATATTTCCTGATCAGAAAAAGATTTGTTTCTTAATTAAACAATTAATTAATAAATGAACTAATTCTTATTTAATTAAAACAATGAAACAAAATAATACATTAGGTTAATATATACACCTTGCCGCCCCACTTATATAAATGGGCCATATATTATTTTCTTATTTCATTTAATCCATTGGACTTTAAATAAAAGCCCACATGTGAACCAGACCCATTCTTACTAAAAGAAACAAGCCCACATGTCTCCTTTTAATATATTAATATAATAGTGCATCCCATTAATTAAATAATAGACATATTATATTCTTGATATATTAAAAACAATTCTCATTCATACCATTGGTTCATAGATGACATTAAGGGGATAAGTCCTACCATGTGTATGCATAAGATTTTGCTAGAAGAGAACGCCAAACCGACACGGGAGGCACAAAAGAGGCTAAATCTGATCATGCAGGAGGTAGTAAAAAGGAGATATTTAAGCTTCTTGATTTAGGTATTATCTACCCTATTTCAGATAGTAGATAGGTTAGTCCCATTCAGGTCATCCCAAAGAAATCCGGAGTTACAGTAGTGAAGAATGAGAGGAGTGAGTTAGTAGCACAAAGACTCCAGACAGGGTGGCGCGTTTGTGTAGACTACCGAAAGTTAAATGCGGTCACCAAGAAGGACCATTTTCCCTTACCTTTCATCGACCAAGTCCTAGAGCGGCTGGCAGGGCATCAGTTCTACTGTTTCCTAGATGGGTATTCCGGGTACAATCAGATAGTTATTGCTCCAGAAGACCAAGAGAATACCACTTTTACCTGTCCCTATGGAACCTATGCCTTCCGAAGAATGCCCTTTGGCCTTTGCAATGCACCAGGTACGTTTCAAAGGTGTATGGTTTCGTTGTTTTCAGATATGGTGGGGGAGATTATTGAAGTCTTCATGGACGAATTCTCATTATTCGGGGACTCGTTCAAGTTATGCCTTGATAACTTATCGTTAGTGCTTCAAAGATGCATGAAAAACAACTTGGTTTTGAATTGGGAGAAATGCCACTTCATGGTACAACAAGGGATTGTCTTGGGTCACATAATATCTGAAAAAAGGGATTGAAGTAGACTAGGCAAAGGTTGAAGTTATCAAGAGTTTACCACCTCCTCGCAATGTCAAAGACATCCGGTCGTTTCTTAGTCATGCAGGTTTCTACAGGAGATTCATCAAAGATTTTTCAAAGATCTCTAGACCACTATGCTTGTTGCTACAAAAGGACAAAGAGTTTATGTTTAGTTCAGAATGTGCGGGGGCATTTGAATCTTTAAAATAGGCTTTGTCCTCATCTCAAGTAATTGCCCCACCAGTTTGGGATTTACCATTTGAAATAATGTGTGATGCTTCTGACTTCGCTGTAGGTGCAGTTTTGGGTCAAAGGGTTGGTAAAGACCCACATGTTATATATTACTCATCCCGGATTTTGAATGACGCACAGATGAACTATTCGACAACAGAGAAGGAATTATTGGCGATCATTTTTGCTCTTGAGAAGTTCAGGCAGTACTTGGTAGGTGCCAAGGTTATGGTATACTCAGACCATGCAGCTTTGCGATATCTGCTCCAAAAGAAAGATGCAAAACCTAGGCTGATTAGGTGGGTGTTGCTGTTACAGGAGTTTGATTTAGAAATCCGGGACAAGAAGGGGTGCGAGAATGTGGTTGCAGATCATCTTAGCAGGATAGTTCATGAGAGTCATATAGATGGGGATGAGATTCCGTTGATAGAAAATTTCCCGGACGAACATCTGTGGGCAGTGCAGGATAAGGAACCATGGTATGCAGATCTGGAAAACTATCTGACACATGGGGTTTTCCCCCCTGAGCTAGATTGGCAGGGTAAGAAAAGGTTTGCTAGGAGATCAAGAGAATACTTCTGGGATGAGCCTTACCTTTTCAAACACGGGGCAGATCAAGTGATTAGGAGGTGTGTGCCAGAAAATGAGCAGTATGATGTGTTGCGATTCTGCCATGACTTACAGTGTGGAGGTCATTTCAGCGTAAAGAAGACAGCACTAAAGGTGTTGCAGTCAGGTTTCTTCTGGGTATCACTGTTTAAAGATGCTTATCAGTTTTGTGTGGCTTGTGATAGATGCCAGTGCACAGGGAACATTGGTAAACGGAATGAGATGCCACAAACTGGAATTTTGGTGGTTGAAGTATTTGACACTTGGGGTCTTGATTTTATGGGGCCGTTCCCACCTTCTTGTGGGAACAGCTATATTTTAGTGGGGGTCGACTATGTTTCCAAATGGGTTGAAGCAGTTGCCACAAAGACCAATGACAGTAATGTGGTGGTTAAATTTGTAAAGGAACATATCCTGACCCTATTTGGGATCCCAAGGGTGATCATTAGTGATGGAGGGATCCATTTCTGTAACAAAGTCCTAGGAAATCTATTGAAGAAGTATGGAGTGCGTCACAAGGTGGCCACACCATACCACCCTCAGACATCAGGACAGGTTGAAGTCAGTAACAGGCACATCAAGCAGATTCTGGAGAAGACAGTCTCCTCCACTAGGAAGGATTGGGCATTGAAACTATCTGACGCCTTATGGGCGTACCGAACGGCTTTCAAAACTCCTATTGGGATGAGCCCGTATAGGTTGGTTTTTGGTAAAGGTTGTCACCTTCCAGTAGAACTGGAACATAAAGCTTGGTGGGCAATCAAGAAGTTGAATTGGGAGTATGACAAAGCAGGGGAAGAAAGATGTAATCAGTTGAACGAGTTAGATGAGTTCCGATTGGAAGCCTATGAGAGTTCACGACTCTACAAGGAAAAAACTAAAAGCTATTCATGACAAACGATTTGTACTGAAGGAGTTCCAACCGGGCATGCTGGTGTTACTTTATGAGTCTCGTTTGAGGTTGTTTCCTGGGAAGTTGAAATCAAGATGGTCAGGCCCACATCGCGTTATTAATGTCTCTCCAAATGGAGCTGTAGACATTCAGAATTTGAGGAACGATGGGATATTCAAGGTTAATGGGCATAGGCTAAAACCGTATTTTAGACCAGAAACCTGCTGCAAGGGTGTTGGGTCCATGGAACTTGCTGAACCCTAGCACATCAATCATTTCTGAGCACCGGTGAGAGGCAGCCTGCTCAGGTCATTTTTCAATTGTTCGCCTTCAGAGTTTTATTTCATTTAGACTTTTTTTTCTTTTCTTTTCGCATTTAATTTTCGTTGGTAGAGTTGTTGTGTGGTTTTAAGCTAGGTTGTGCATCTTTTGGGAAGCACACAACAACACGCATGGACATCGACCGATGTTCCTTCTAAAGGGAGTTTTCTACCTTCGGTTTTGTACTTAAGTTTTTAATGAATGCGATTTAGTTTTTGTTATGATGAATGAGCTTGGTCGAATGTATGTCTAGATTCAGTTTGGAGGTGTTGATCCCTCATTCCGCCATTTATTGCGATTATGCTTATTCTTTCCAACAATGGGGACATTGTTGAGTTTTGGTTTGGGGGTGCATCACGCCTCCGCCTTGTACAGTTAGTGTCCAATTTTTCAATTTTGTCGCTTGTCCATTTTTCAAACTGTAATCCAGTATGGGTATGATGCATCTAGAGTGTGCTTTTGGACGAGTTTCTTATATGTGCTCTGACCTTGTGATATAGTTTGGTGCCACTTGAGGCTTAGTTTGCCCCATCATGGGTTAGTCCCACCCGTTGGTATGAAGTATTGGGGACTCATTGTTCCCATGTCTTGTTATAATAGTGGAGATACCCGTGAGATCACAAACACAAGCATGAAAGTGCGTTTTCTGAGTGCATTATTGATTATTCTTAAACACGCCTCTCGTCATGTATGTCATGTGCCATAGGACTTGCATTATTTTGTGAATGCGTGATGGATGTTTTCATTCCCTTTTTAGATGGTTGTGGAAGTGATAGTAGGGAATGCATATTTATTGAAGTACCTCTATAGCCTAAACACCACTTACCATATTATGTGTTCCAAAGCCGATTTGAGGCAAAACACTTACACTTTCATTTGGTACCACATTCAACCATATACCCAATAGCCTAAACACATGCCTACCCTTGTACTAATCATGTTAGGATGGGAAATGGTAGTGAGAAAAAGGGTTAAAATGGTCCCACAGTGGGTAAAATGAGATAGATGTTGAAAATATGAAAGAAAAGGGTAAGTTATGCACTCTAAATGCCTAAGAAAGGGAAAATGGTAACAACTCAAATGGAGTACAACATTGTTATTTGGAAATTGTTAAAAGAAAAATTTTAAGAAAGATTGTACTTGAAGTGCCATAATGAGAGTGTTTTATGCTAAAAACGCCCAAACGGAATGCAAACGTTGAGGGCAAAATGTGGGTTAAATGGTTTCCTAGAGGGTTGCATTTAAAGCAAGAAAAGAACATGGTGTGGGAGTAGGGATATATTCTAGCATGATTGGTGAGTTTGAACTCCTAAATTTCCATATTTTTTGTGTAAACTCATTCAACCCCACAGCCACACTATAACCGGTTGAAAAGCCCTATTTGATCCATGTAAGTCTAGTTTGGGAATGTAGGTTGAAGCACGATCTTTCGCATCCATGGCATGGTGACTCATTCCTAGGATACTTCATTGCTTAAATCTTATGCAGAATCTTCTTTGCATACTTGTTGTGTGGAACTTAGGACTCTTGAGGAAAGAAAAGAAGGAATCCATGTGAGCTTTAGAATTGAAGCGAATTATGTTCAAGGTATGAGAGTAAGTGGTCCTAAATTCATGAATGCCTTTAGGTGTGGGATTCGTGTTTGTACGAGCCTCCCTTGGGTGTCTCCAAATTGCTCTTGATCTTGTGCATATGTTTTTCTCCTCTCTATCACATCTATTTGTATCATATCACACATGGGACTTGCGACATTGTTGACATATTGTTTAGGTATATAGAAATTACTTTCAGCTGGAGTCTTACTGTTTTGAATAGATTTGCTCGAGGATGAGCAAAGGTTTGGTTTGGGGGTGTTTGATCGGGCCAAATATGTACTATATTTAGGCCCTTAGATCCTTACCTTATGTTCTGTTTTCGTGCGTTTTTGTGTCTCTTATGGGTTGTTTTGTGCTTATTTGTAGGAAATGATGCAGAGACAGGCTTGGAAGCATATTGTGGTGATTCCAGCAGAAAAGGGGCGAAAGCAAAGGCAAAGGAGCACAAACAGGTCTACAGTGCGGGTCCAGTGTGGGTCGCAACTGCACTCCAGCCGCACTCCAGCCGAACTCATGTGCATAGCCGGGGCAGAATGCAAGTACAGAGATAAAGTGCGAGTACAGTACGGGTCGGCTAACCGCACTCCACCCGCACTAATGCCAAACCAGAGACGCTGCTCAGACACCTGACATTAGAGTGCCGGTGCTGTGCGGGTCAGCAAACTGCACTCCACCCGCACTTACACCAAGAACAGAAGAACAGAATCGCACCTGACATTAGAGTGCGGGTCATCAAACCGCACTCTACCCGCACTTGCATCAAGAACAGAATAGCAAAATTGCACCTGACATTAGAGTGCAGGTACTGTGCGGGTCATCCAACCGCACTCTACCCGCACTGTTGCCCAAGACAGAAGGTAGATTTTGCACCTGAGAGGGAAGTGCTGTCACAGTGCGATGCCAAGTGCGGGCCAAGTGCGGGTAATGCAACCGCACTCCACCCGCACTAATGTCCTGATCCGAGAACTGAAGTTGCAGGCAACCCATACAGTGCGGGTACAGTGCGGGTAAATCACCCGCACTCCACCCGCACTCCGAGCGCGCCAGTCTGATTTTCAAAGCTTAAGTGACCTATTTTTGTATTTAGTATAAATAGAAAAGTGTAGAAACGTTTTTAACGAGCTTTTTAACTCTGCTTAGGACAAATTAAGCATTCTTAGATCTAGTTTCTCTCTCTACCTCTCATCCTTACATTCTCGACTCAACTTCAAAGAAGTTAGGAGATTGGAGCCACTTCAAAGAAGGAGATGTTCTCCAAGGGTTATTTCTTTCTCCTCTCTACTGATTTCCTAGTTGTAATGAGTAGCTAAAACCCCTCTAAGGGATTGATGAAGTAGTTAGTTTAATATTGGGCTTGTACATAAACTTGATATTATATTGATATTCATGTCTATCTTCCATTGATTTATTCTTGTTGTGAATGTTTATCATTGATTTCTTGTGTAGATACATGATCTTTGCAAGATGTCTTTTTATTATGTATGAGTATTGCATCTAGATATACATCCTATTTAGTTGTTTAATGCTCTAAAGAATAGACGGAAAGTCATGAATTCCGACTCTTGAACCGCGGTTTTAATCTAACCTCGATCGTGTTTCCGACACTATACATCCTAGGTCGGAATCCGTGAGAGAGTTAGAAGTCATCACTATACATCCTAAGGTGACTATTTGTAATCGGTTGAGTCAATGTTAGGTAGACGAGCTTCATTTCTAGAATCCGGTAATCAATCAACTCTATACATCCTAGGTTGGTAGTTTACAAGGATTAATCCCTAATAGGTGGTCCGCACTATACATCCTAGGTTGGCCACCTTCTAGGGATAAATAACCGACTCTATACATCCTAGGTCGGTTACCTTGAAGAGCCGTGCTATTGGCAAGTTTGTTACATTGCCCAGTATTTGCTTTCGAATCCATTAACTCCTTAGTTTCCATCATCTATATATCCTTCACTCCATATTCCCCCTTCATTTTATTTACTTATTTAATTTAGTGTTATTTAGAGTTGGTTCACAATCTACATTTTCACCAATTCATGGTTTGCTATTATATATATATACATACCATTGCTTTAGCTTTAACTAATTTGGCTAACTCCGCTCCCTGTGGACGAAACCCACTTGCCGCTATATTTATGTTTGTAAACATATTTAGGCTTTGTGAGGTTTCTTAAAATATTATTGGCGGACTGATCTCTTAAAACGACATAAGGGAAAAAACGTGTTTGTCAGTGATGGTGACTCTTCATCCCACTCAACAATTATGGATGTAGGAGGAATGGACCTTGAAGGGTTCATTGAGCATTTTCAAAGTTCAATATTGAAGATGAAGAAAGAGATTCTAAGGCTAAAGGGAGAGAATCTCAAGCTATCTACCAAAGTTACTCACCTAAATGGAGAAGTGAAGATAGCAAAAAGGAATGAGGCATTGATGGAAAAGGAGCTTGAAGAAGCAAAAGAGATCATTGCTAAGATGACTTCAAGCATGAAGAAACTTGACCACATGTTGGGAGTTGGCAAGAGGCCAAGTGATAAGAAAGGTCTTGGCTATGAAGATGACAATGAGACCTCATCCTCAAGCAAGACAGTGTTTGTCAAGAGCTTGGACATCAAAAAGCCTCTGCCTCCACCTCCACAACATCCTAGGAAGAAGATTGAACTAGGTGAGTGCTCTAAGGATTCCCAAGTCAAGGTGGCACAAGGGAAACAAGCTCAAGCTCAACCAACAAGGGTTCATCAAGCAATTTTTCCTTAACCCAAATACCACCAAGCCAAGAAGAAATTCATGCAAGCTCAACCAAGGAAGAAATTTACTCCAACTCAACAACCAAGAAGGAGAGGACAAATTCAACATCAAAGACAAGCTCAAAGGCATGGGAAAGCTCATTTGTACTCATAAAGGAATGGTATGATCTCCTATTTCATTCATACATGTCACATTTGTAGTGTTGATGGTCATATTAGACCAAATTGCTTTAAGTATATTGACATGTGTAGAACTAGAAGCATGATTGAAAGAAGTAGGGCTAGAGCCACTATGCATGTTCTTAGTAAATCTAAAGCCAATTGGCATGATCCTAGAAAACCTAGAGCCAATGTGACAGATACCACTAGGAATGAGAATGTTTCACCTAGGTGGATTAGAATAGATGAATACTTTTGCTATGTGGCCCAAATTACCTTGAAGGCAAATGCTTCTAACACCTGGTATTTGGATAGTGGGTGCTCTAGGCACATGACGGGAAACAAGAGGTTCTTTAAAACTCTTGTAATGGAGGATGGTGGATTTGTCACTTTTGGTGATGGGTCTAGAAAAAAGGTTATAGGGAAAGGAACAATTTCCATTCCCGATTTACCCTCCTTGTCCAGTGCTTTACTTGTTGATGGCTTTCAAGCCAATCTTATAAGCATTTCTCATCTAAATGATGATGGACTCTCCGTCTTGTTTAACAAAAATGATTACTGTATTTTAATGCCAAATGGACAAACCTTGCTAAAAGGAAAGAGATCTAGTGACAATTGCTATTGTCTTTGAAGCTAGTGCTATCTCTTGTAATATGTCCAAGTGTGAGGAAGTTGAGTTGTGGCATCAAAGACTTGGCCACATGAACTATCGAGATTTGAGGATCTTAGATAAGTTCAAGGTTGTGCGTGGCCTCCCTAAGCTTGGGAAGAAAGTTGAAGGTGTTTGTGGACCTTGTCAACAAGGAAAACAAACCAAAAGCATCCATAAGAAAGGCAAGTATCTCACCACGAAAAAGCCACTAGAGCTTCTCCATATGGACCTTATGGGTCCCATGCAAACTGAGAGTCTCGGTGGCAAGAGATACATTTTTGTTTGTATTGATGATTTCTCTAGATTTACATGGACATATTTTATAAGAGAAAAATATGAAACGTTTGAAAATTTTAAAATGATTTGCACTAAAATTCAAAATGAAAAGAACTCACACATTAAAAGCCTTAAAAGAATTAAGAGTGACCATGGGAAGGAATTTGAAAATGATTGTTTTGAAAGCTATTGTAATAGCTTTGGTATTTCCCATGAGTTCTCGGCACCTCGAACTCCTCAACAAAATAGGGTTGTAGAGAGGAAGAATAGGGTCCTTCAAAAGATTGCCCGTGTGATGTTGCTTAGCAACAATGTCCCTAAGAACCTTTGGACCAAGGCCGTCAATACTGCTTGCTATATAGGAAATCGAGTCTTTCTAAGGCCCAGTACTAGGCAAACCTCCTATGAATTGTGGAAGGGTAGGAATCCAAATGTTAGATACTTCCACTCATTTGGAAGCAAATGCTACATACTTAATGGCCGTGATCAACTTGACAAGTTTGATGCCAAGAGGTGATGAGAGAATTTTTATTGGCTATGCCTTCAATAGTAAGGCCTACCGAGCATTCAATTTGAAAACTCATAGTGTCATGGAATCATCCAATGTTGTTATAGATGTATGTAGGCTTAGAATTACTAATCATGATGAGGAGGTTGATGTGGTTCATGATTCTCCGTTGGAGAAATATGGTGAGACTTCTATTGATGTGAAGTCAAATCAAGATGAAGAGGTTATTCAACCTCTTGATAGGGATCCATCTTTGGACTCCAAAGAACCCGCTCCATGGGTTAGACATCTCCATAACAAGAATGATATTCCTGGAGATGTGAATAAAGATGTTAGGACTAGGCGTCAATTAGCTAATCAAATTAGCTACACTTGTTACACCTCTTAAATTGAACCCAAAAAGGTTGATGAAGCCTTGAATGATGAGTTTTGGGTTCTTGACATGCAAGAAGATCTAAACCAATTTGAAAGAAATAAGGTTTGGACTATAGTTCCTAGACCCAAGAACACTAATGTCATAGGTACCAAATGGGTGTATAGGAACAAGTCGGATGAGAATGGCAACATTGTGCATAACAAGGCTAGACTTGTAGCACAAGGATACTCTCAAATTGAGGGTCTCAAATTTGAGGAGACATTTGCTCCGGTTGCCCGTCATGAGTCCATAAGGCTTCTTTTGTCCATATCATGTGTGCACAAGTTCAAATTGCACCAAATGTTGTTAAGAGTGCCTTCCTAAATGGCTTCTTGCACGAGGAAGTGTTTGTTGAGCAACCCAAGGGGTTTGTGGATCCACACCACCCCAATCATGTTTATCGCCTCAAGAAGGCTCTATATTGGTTGAAACAAGCACCGATGGCTTGGTATGAACGCCTCACTCAATTCCTTGTTGACAATGACTACTCTAGGGGTAGTGTTGACAAGACCTTGTTCATCAAGAGTAACAAAGATGCGCTATTTATAGCTCAAATTTATGTTGATGATGTTGTGTTTGGCTCCACTAACAAATCCAAAGTTCAACAATTTGTTGATGTGATGTCTCATGAATATAAGATGAGTTTGGTTGGTGAGCTTAATTACTTCCTAGGTTTGCAAATTAAGTAATTGAATGATGAAATTTTAATTTCCCAAGCTAAGTATGCAAAGAACCTAGTGAAGAAATTTGGTCTTGAGAATTCTAAACATTATGACACACCTATGAGTACTGATCGTGCTGAAATTATTGTATATTTCGGCCCTCATTCCTATTCCTTTGTCTCGTTCTTGTGTGTATTTTCTATATATTTTATGTCTAATAGGCTCGTTTGTGCTAATTGCAGGCAATAGATATAATTCTGGTGTTAGAAGCTAATTGTAGTGGTTCCGGTAGAAAAACTGTAAAAGGAAAGACAAAGGATCATAAGCAGCTCTACAGTGCGGGTCAAGTGCGGGTCACAACCGCACTCCAACCGCACTCCTTCCCACAGCCGGGACCTGAATCATGAAGGAAAGATAAAGTGCGGGTAAAGTGCGGGTCATCCAACCGCACTCCACCCGCACTATTGCTCAAGACAGAGGAGTTGATTCGTACCTGACAGATAAAGTGCGGGTCAAGTGCGGGTCAAGTGCGGGTCAAGACAGAGTTGGATTCATTAAAGTGCGGGTCATCCACCCGCACTCCACCCTCACTATTGCCCAGATCAGAGAACTGAAGATGAAGAAAACCCATATAGTGCGGGTACAGTGCGGGTAATTCACCCGTACTCCACCCGCACTCTGCGCACAACAGCTTCTATTTTCAAGCTTTTATGACCTATTTTTTCATCCCCTATAAATAGAAAAGCAGGGGAACGAACCAAAAGATCACCATATCTCCCAACACTTGTAGTCTAAGCTAGAAACACATCTCCCTATCATCCAAACCATCTCTACTCAATCAAAGGCAACTAGGAGACTTGGATTCAAGCTTCAAGGAAGGAGATCAATCTTCAAGGGTTCTCTCTACACTCTCTCTTAGTTTATTTGTTTGTAATAGAACATGAGTAGCTAAAATACCCCACTATAGGGTTGATGTTATTTGTTTGATGGATATTTGGGATTTGTAAATAAACTCTATGTGTTATATTTATTCTATCTCTATGTTTTATTCCATTGCTTGAATTGATTTTCATTATTGATTTGCTTGGATACACCCTCTTTGCATGATTGATTTGGATTCCTTGAGTAGGCAATTAGGTTGTCTAATGCTCAATTGAATGGAAGGATTTCTGGAAATCCGGCTCTATAACCATACCCTTAATCTAATCTTGAATTAGTGGCTTTCACTATACACTCTAGGTTAGCCACTTGTGAGAGAATTAGAAGACTCCACTATACACCCTAGGTTGGCTACTTTAGTGATTTTACGAGAACTAACCTTCGAGAAGAATTCGGTTGATAATCTCGAGCCTCATCCAATCTCAAACTGGTGGCCTTCACTATACATCCTAGGTCGGCCACATGTGAGGGAATTGGAAGCCATCACTATACATCCTAGGATGGGTACATTAGTCATAGGTTGAGCCATAGCTAGATAGATGAGCATTCATGAAACAAGTCCTAATTGAGTAACTAGCCACTGTTAGTTGCTTAGGAGGGATTAATCTCCAGTAGGAGGTCTTCACTACATCCTAGGATGGGTACATTAGTCATAGGTTGAGCCATAGCTAGATAGATGAGCATTCATGAAACAAGTCCCAATTGAGTAACTAGCCACTTTAGTTGCTTAGGAGGGATTAATCTCCAGTAGGAGGTCTTCGCTATACACTTTAGGTTGACCTCTTGCTATAGATATATACCAATACTATACACCCTAGGTTGGTTACATTTGTCAAAACGTGCTTAATTGAGAGTTTGTTGCAATTGCCCCAATATTCACTTACGAGTCCATCAACTTCGTAGTTCCATCATCATTCATTCATCACTCTGTTGTCATCCCATTTTATTTGCTTTCATAGTTTAGTTTATATAGTATCTGCATTCACCATCACTTTACTTTTATGCATACTAGTTATATTAATCCTAATCTTATCACCGCTACCCCGATCTCAGTGGACGACACCCGTGCTTACCACTTTACTTGTATTTATACTTGTGAACGCATCGCATAGGTTTTATAAATTGTTTTGACGGACGGTTTTCTGACGGCAAAAACCTTCTCATCAAATGGCGCCGCTGCCGGGGATCGATGTGCGTAGTAGTGATTAGATTAGTTTTAATACTATTAGTTTATTAGTTGTTTTTAGTTTTGTTAGTTTCTTTTTATTGCTTTGGTAGTTTTTGTTTTTGTTTGTTTCAGGACTCTATGGATTCCTTTTGGCAAAATTCAGGGTCAAGCTACGAGCCTAACGAGAATACCTACATCTCATCATTCCAGTCAAATTCCGTTGAAGATCAACTACGAAATTTCATGAAGAATCATGTGCGGGAGACTGAGTTGATGATAGCTTCTTAACAAGAGACTCAAGCCTTGATAGAAGAGAAAACCACCCAAATGCTCGAATCCGCCCAGCAGTCCACCCCGGTAAATCAGAGTTGTTCCAAGTTAAAGCAACCAAGCTGGTGGATTCCTCCAATTTTTCAAAAGAAGACATGTATAAGCTCCGAATAGAATTTGAAGTGGAACGAAGCAAAAGAATGGACGAGATAGACAGGGTGATCAAGATGAACCAAGAGCTTATGAGCGTGAGCACAGAGCTAGTGTTGGAAAGGGGTGTGTTGAAGGAAGAGAATGAAGCACTTCAAGAGAGAGAAGCCTTGGGAATGGAAAAGGCGAGTAATCTCCAAGAGTTGAACAAGAAACTATTATTTGAAATGAAGATGCTCAGGGTTGAGAATGGTACTCTCAAGAAGACAAATGGTAAAGTCTCCGACAAAAACAAAGAATTGGAGGAACAACTTTTGAGATTTGAAGCCGAGAAGAGTACCGCATCGAAGGATTTGGAGAACTTTGTGAGGCTATCAAAAGATTTTGAAGATGAGATAGCTCACAAGTCAATGAAGATGCAAATGGAGGTTGATCAAAAAGCCAATGCCTTAGAGGAAGCAAAGGTAGCACTAAGCAAAAGGGAGGAGGAGATCAAGGCGTTACAAGTGAAACAAATCAAATGTCCTCAAGCCCACGCATCAAAGGGGAGTTCCTCTAACTCTAATATCTTTTGCTATGCATGTTCTAGGATAGAGCATTTTAAGGCTAAGAATTACAAGCCAAATCAACATAGGAAAACTAGAGGTCCTAGGAATAGGTGGAGTCGACCTAGGGTCAAGAAAATATGGGTAAGGAAAGACCAAGTGCACTTATATAGAAACATGAAAAGGGAAAAGATAATGAAGTCACCTAAATTTATTTCGGTAGTGAAAAATAGGGAATTTCATAACTTGGTCAAACCACCCTTAGAGGACCCTAGCCTCTCCATGAATGCATCCCATTGAATAATTTTGATGCTTGTAGTTAGTTTTATGTTTTATGTTGTTTAAATTCAATAAATTGTGATGTTGGGATATTTTTGTTCGAATGTTATATTTTGTGGATATTTGCACATTGAATTTATTGATTATATTTGTGGATGAAAGAGCCAGAGGCTCTTGTGCAAGTATAAATGCATGTGCTTTATATTGTTTAATTCGGTTTGGGGGTTGTTCATGCCCCATTCCGTCAATTTTGATAAAATGCATGATGTTAAGCTTGACTTGTGCTGCAATGATATATTGCATGAATTGTCTTTATTTTGTGAGCCTTGTTTGAGTCACTTTTATTTTGTTAGGGCATTGATTGTGGTTGATTAGTGCCTAGGTTTGTTTGAGTCATGTTAGGTGTGTGCCACTAGGCCAGATTCTCTTGTCTTCAACATTGAGGACAATGTTGGGTTTTGGTTTGGGGGTGTAGACGCCTTTTTGAGTCGTCTTTTGTGTCTTGAATCATTTTTGTGTCTTATTTTCGAAAATGTTGCTGCTTAGCCAGAATTTTGAGCTTATTTAGCTTGGTGAGATACCTAGAGCATAGTGTTTGTGGCGAATGTGTGTATGCTTTGTGTGCTTATTCAATAACTCTTAGTCACTTTAGGGGTCTCACTTGCATTTCATGGGCTAGTCTCATCTTCTAGTGTCCAAGTTTAGGGAACTCGGTGCTCAAGTGCCCTGTTCTAATAGTGGAGATTTCCCTTGTGAGATCAAAAACACAAGCCAAAAGAGTGTATATTTGAGGGAAAATGTTTTTCAAATCTGTAAACACTATTCAAACATGTAGGGAAAAATCGATATAAAACGCAACGGAAGAAACGTAAAATAGATTTTGTATGGTTTTAAAATTTTTCTCAAAGTTGAACCTTAACCTTTTAATTAATTAAACTCAAATATATACGGTTAGAGTTAAATACCTCTTGACGCGTGATCCGATTGACTTACGTTGATTGGTAATCCGTAAAATTTTTTCCGATGCCCGTGAACAGTACCCGCGTGAACAGTGATCGTGAACAGTACCCCCCGTGAACAGTACCACGAGATCTTCCAATCCGAACACGTACGTGAATCACCTAGGAGCGTGGTCTCCCTTTTTCTTTGAATTGCAAACCTTAGAATGGATGAACAAAGTTTTCTTTTTCTTTTGTTAGTCACAAAACAATCAAAAGAAGACAAAAATTATTCCGGTCACTTTTGAGTTCTCAATCTAATGATCGAAACTCGCGTGAACCTAATTCGATGTTGTACACACAAGCTTATTGATGAACAAGCAATCAGTGTACTATCAAAGAATCATCTCTTCTCTCATTTATGTTTAGTAGAATAAAAATTATCCTTTTCTATGAATTGAGAAGAAGAAGAAAAATTGAATCATTCAATCAACTATAGTGGCCGAATTCTATATGTGGTATTATATAGGTGGCCGAAATTTTGCTTCCTCTTCTATTTAGGATTGCCGAAATCTTCCTCTAAATGGACTAGGGTTGCCGCAAATCACATACCAAAAAGAGTTTGTGTTGCACCCTAATTTCCATCAACCTTTAGACTTCAAAACTTAGTCCAACTCATAGATATTTTTATTCTTTTATTGACTAAATAAAAAGACTTCTTATTTGATTAAATAAATAAAATTATTTATTTATTTTCTTATCAAACAAGTCTTTTACTTTTAATATACTACTAGTATAACTTTAGGAAATATATTTCCTGATCAGAAAAATATTTGTTTCTTAATTAAACAATTAATTAATAAATTAACTAATTCTTATTTAATTAAAACAATGAAACAAAATAATATATTAGGTTAATATATACACTTTGTCGCCCCACTTATATAAATGGGCCATATATTACTTTCTTATTTCATTTAATCCATTTGGACTTTAAATAAAAGCCCACATGTGAACCAGACTCATTCTTATTAAAAGAAACAAGTCCACATGTCTCCTTTTAATATATTAATATAATAGTGCAGCCCATTAATTAAATAATAGACATCTCATATTCTTGATATATTAAAAACAATTCTAGATGGACCCCTAAATCGGCCCGGTAAAATATATCAAGTGATCCATGCAAATACGTGTGGATTGGGGATCTTGGCGGGCTATCTAAATTTAAGCTTCAATAGACACAACCTAATCACAATCAACAAATGATTCACTTAGGTCCAATCTATTAATTTTAACTCATTCCACTAAAGAGCTAAAATTGAACTCTTAAATAAAGATAGAATAAGGAGATGTTTCTCATTCATACCCTAGACAATCTTATAGGAGATGGTGTATTCTCATGAATAATATCAGTAATCACCAAGAGCTCATAGACCGCCTATAGCTCTCCAAGTTACCATATTTCCTCATATGACCACATTTCGAACTTGGATACTTTGACTTGTCCAGAAGCCATGTTTTCAATAATCATTATTGAAAACTCAACGTTGAGATTTAATATCCAATACCTCAAAACATCCATATGATGATATTATACTCTCATTTAATAAATGGAGCCACGATGTCCATATCTATAAATGAAGTCCTCTATCGATTAACAAATGTATACCACCAAACTATCGAGGATAGACTATGCTATAATCGTACTCATTGATAGCTCTAATGATAACACTTGCAACCATAAGTACATCATTTATCTCAGGATTAAGATAGACTCTTCGATTGTCCTCTTTAATGAAAAGACTTATATCTAGTGACGGTTCTAGATAAAGTATTTCATTGTGATCCAGTTCAATGCACCTAGTGCACTAGATTCTTTTACTCGAAAACCTTTCGATGATTTTAGACTCATCATATTCATTTGATCCCACTCAAATGCTAGTAAAAGAATTCTACAACTTTAACAAGATAGAGGTGCCCAACCTTTAACTTAAGTTGTGAACGTTATTCAAGACTAACTAAAGAATTGTGTCTACCTCATACATATCCGGACGTATGAACAATTCTTCATGTCTCATAGTCTTTTGACCTTATGATTATTTACCTTGACAATTATAATAATAAATGCTATAAGTAATTGTAAGAATCAGAACTCACTTTATTAATATGAGAAGATTGTCAATTACAATATTACACTCTTGCCATTGAGCATAATCCTAACAATCTCCCACTTGCTCTATAGCAAGTGTGTCATATCTCACATTCCCATGTTCTCTAGATGTCCATCAAAGCTCTTCTAAGGTAGAGCCTTTGTGAAAGGATCAGCTAGATTTTCTGCTGACGCGATTTTGGTGATCGTCACGTCTCCCCTATGAACAATTTCCCTCAAAAGGTGATACTTCCTTTCAATGTGTTTACCTCTCTTATGACTTCTTGGTTCTTTCGAATTAGCCACTGCACCACTGTTGTCACAGTGTATAGTGATCTGCTTATTCGCACTAGGAACCACCTCTAAGTTAATCAAGAATTGGCGGAGCCAAACAGCCTCTTTGGCAGCTTCGCATGCAACAACATACTCAGTTTCCATGGTGGAATCAGCAATACAAGATTGCTTGATACTCCTCCATATGACTGCTCCTCCTCCAATGGTAAACATAGATCCTGATGTGGATTTTCTAGAGTCAGAATCCGACTGGAAATCAGAATCTGTATACCCAACGGGAATTAAATCCCCTCCAGAGTATACAAGCATATAATCTCTAGTTCTCTTGAGATACTTGAAAATATGCTTGACTGCCGTCCAATGATCAGGACCAGGTCTCGATTGAAACTTGCTAACTATGCCAACAGCAAAACAAATATCTGGTCTAGTACAGAGCATTGCATACATGAGACTTCCAACTGCCGAGGCATATGGAACTCTACTCATGAATTGCTCTTCATGGACATTCTTAGGTGCTTGACCCTTAGAAAGTTTGATTCCATGTCTAAAAGGTAACATACCTTTCTTGGAATCTTGTATGGTGAATCTAGACAAGATTTTATCAATGTATGAAGCTTGGGATAATGCAATCGTTCTATTCTTTCTATCCCTTATTACTTGGATACCAAGAATATAACTTGCTTCTCCTAAGTCCTTCATATCAAATTGTTTTGCTAACCATTCTTTCACTGATGTCAATACACCTACATCTTTTCCAATGAGTAGTATATCATCAACATAAAGAATGAGGAAAACCAACTTGTCGCCTTTGATCCTCTTGTATACACAAGGTTCGTCAGGGTTTTGAATAAATCCAAAACCCTTTACAGCTTGATCGAACCTTATGTTCCAGGATCTAGATGCTTGCTTTAGTCCATATATGGACTTTTGCAACTTGCATACTCTTTCTTCTTGGCCTTTTTCAATGAATCCCTCTTGTTGCATCATGTAGATGCTTTCGTCAAGACTTCCATTAAGGAAAGCTGTCTTGACGTCCATTTGCCAAATCTCTAGGTCTAGAGATGCTGCAATGGATAAGAGTATCCTAATAGATTTAAGCATGGCCACAGGTGAGAAGGTTTCCTCGTAATCGATACCTTCTTTCTTTGTATAACCTTTAGCTACTAGTCTAGCTTTAAAGGTTTCCACCTTACCATCCATACCTCTTTTCCTCTTGTATACCCACTTGCACCCAATGGGTTTTATCCCTTAGGCAAGTCTACAAGGGACCAGACTTTGTTATTGAACATCGATTCAATCTAGGATTGCATTGCCTTTTGCCAATGACGACAATCAACATCCTCCATAACTTCCTTGTACGTGTAGGGATCATCGTCGTCCGGGAGATTCTCAACAGATTCTCCTAGACCGATATATCTTTCGGGTTGTGTTCTAACCCTCCCACTACGACGAGGAATGGTAGGTTGTTGATCTTGTGTTGGAGTGGAACTTACAATTGGGCTGGGTTCTGAAACCTCTTGTGGAATTGTATCTCCTGACATCTCATTCAGGGCAATTCTACTTTTGGGCACAAAATTATTCATATAGTCCTTTTCTAGAAATGAAGCATTTGTTGAAACAAATACTTTTAGATCAGAAGGACTATAGAAATAATATCCTTTAGTTCCTTTTGGATACCCCACAAATATACATGTTTCCGAACGGGACTCCATCTTTTCTGTCTTTCCTTTCAACACATGTGCAGGACAACCAAATATCCTCATGTGTTGTAAACTAGGCTTTCGCCCAGTCCACAATTCATATGGGGTTTTAGGGACAGATTTAGATGGTACATCGTTTAGAATATATATTGTTGTTTGTAGAGCATATCCCCAAAAAGAAATAAGAAGTGTTGAATAACTCAACATTGATCTAACCATCTCTAAAAGAGTCATATTTCTCCTTTCTGCTACCCCATTTTGTTGAGGTGTACCTGGTGCAGAATAATGAGAAACTATCCCATTATCAATAAGATATTGCTGAAACTCTCCAGATAGATATTCTCCACCACGATCAGTTCTCAAGATTTTTATATGTTTCTCAAGCTGATTTTCTACTTCAGCTTTGAATGCTTTGAACATATCAAATGCATTCAACTTATGTCTCATGAGATACACTTAACCAAATATTGAGTAATCATCTGTAAAGGTGATGAAGTACTCATATCCACCTCTAGCTTGAATGCTCATAGGACCACATATATCAGTGTGTACTAGTCCTAAACATTCAGTGGCTCTTGCACCTTTGGTATTGAACGGCCTTTTGGTCATTTTACCTTCTAAACAAGATTCACAAGTTGGTAGATCATCAACCTTTAAGTCACTTACAGGTCCGTCACATACCAATCTTTTAATCCTATTAAGGTTAATGTGACCTAGGCGTAAATGCCAAAGATAAGTTTCATCTTTTGATAATTTTACTCTTTTATGATTAGGTTCCGTTATTTTTGTGTCTAACGAGTGAGAGATATTTCTATGCAAAAAGAATAAACCGTTTGCCAATGTACCTTTGCAAACAACTTTTTCATTCTTACTAATAATAAAAGTTTTATTAAAAGTAACCGAATATCCAAACTTATTTAAACAAGAAACTGAAATTAAATTCCTCTTGAATTGAGGTACATAATAAACGTCTATCAAATCTAAATGCCTACTAGAATCTAAAATAACTCTAATATCTCCCACTGCACTTGCAGACACTAACGTTCCGTTGCCCAAGCGCAAATTGACTTCATCTTCATTCAACCTTCTCTTTTCCTGAAACCCCTGCAAGGAATAACAAACATGATTAGTGGCTCCATAATAACAATCTCTTTTCCAATGTCCCTTTTCACCACAAAGGAAGCATTTCCCTTTGATCTTGGTTACTTTCTTGGTTTCCTTCTTGGTAGGCCCAAGTTGCTTTTTCTTCTGTTGTTTCTTGGCCTTCTTACGGGTCTTAACAGTAGCAACTTTACCAACCAAATGAATCTCTTGACCTTTGTTTTTCACAGGGATCTTTTCAGTGCTTTGAACATCTTGCATCAGGCCCTGCAAGGTGTATTCCTTTTTGTTCAAGGTGTAGTCCAACTTGAACTGATCAAAGGAATCTGACAGTGAGTTAACTACCATATCAATTTTGGTCTCACCATCAATCTCAGCACCATTTAGTTCAGCAATATTGAGATGTGCTATGACTTTCATCATGTGATGTTTCACAGATTGTCCAGGTTTCATCCTAAGATTCATAAAAGCAGTCACTGCCTCTCTCTTAGTCGTCCTAGACCTCATAGCAAACATTTCCTCTAGAGACATCATTATATCAGCAGCGGACTCCATTCCTTCATGTTGCTGTTGCAACAAGTCAGAGATAGTGGCCATAATGTAACATTTTGCCATATCATCAGAAGTCTTCCACTGCTCATACTCATCTCTTTGCATCACATTAGATTCATTATTAGGAAGGGGTGGTTTAGGAGTGGTCAGAACAAACTTATGTTTTTCACTTTGCAGCAACAACCCAATTTTCCTTTTCCATGTTACGTAGTTATCTCCAGTTAAGGTGTTATCTTTCAGGATGTTCATAAGTGATAGGGTCATGATTTTTGATTAAAACAAAAACATATATAAGTAAATAATCATGATAATAGCACTTTTAAAAATTTATCTTGAATTAAAATAAATAATTCAATCATAAAAATTCAACGGTGATCCAACACCCATACAAATTACGCCTCATTTGGGAGTTCGCACTATTTACTAGTTAGACTAGGTCCCACCTAATTGTTAACATAACAACCAGCGTTTTTAATTTTAGCCTTGTAATTTTTATTAACAAGAACTCTTGGGAGGATATTAATAAAATTACATTGAGTGTGTTACCAAGATATCGACTCTCAATTTTCTCTCACGAAAATCCCTCCTTGGGGAGTAGATTTCGTTTCAGTCAATTGTCTAGTCTATCCTTGTAAGGAAGTATATTGTTAAATTCCATTTATGGACGCCCCTTGGGGGGATTACCAAAAATAATAAAACTCAACTAATCTTGGAGGCCATAGGCGTTCTTGCACACCTTCTCCCACTCAATTATTTAAGGCGTGTGATTAAATCCCAAAGAATGATTTTTACCAAGTTATCTAGATGCCAATTAGATACCTAAATCATTCAATGCATGTTCATACCAAAAGAGATATATGAGTGGCACTCCTATTCTAAAATGTCATGTTATCATACAACAACAGATATTGCAATATTTAAGCAAAAATTAAATAACAACAATTTTGGCCCATCCTAGAAAAGCAAGTAAATTACAATTGTTAGGAATACAAGATCTTCAGGTGGCCATCAACCATACGCTCATCCCTCGGCCTCCTCCCATGGACGTGCACAGCCCACAACCCCACAAAGGGGCTGCCTTGCGCAGCCCATAAGGCCACACAAGGCTGCCGTGCGCAGCCCACCAAGGAATGGGCTTGCCATGCGCAGCCCAATCCAGTCCTAGGGTGCGTACAGTGCTCGTTCTCGGTTCTGGTTGCTTCGTTTTTCTTTGTGTCTTCGAATTTTCAATACCCAAATACATTATATCATATTACGAATAAATTTCTGCAGCAAATTTTTTTTTTATTTTACTGCAGTAAGATTTACAAAAAAAATACTGCACCTGATTACAAAAAAATACTGCACTTATTTTACATACAAAAAAAAATAAAACCCTAGCAACTACCAAGAAGGAATTATGGCGATAATAGACCACCCTTCTTGTTATAAATCCGAAACAAAAATTACATTGAAATTCTAGGACCAAAATCGAGCAATAACAATTCACTTTATAAAACATATATAAATCCATACATTCAACATGTAATTATATATGTGAATACCTAGAGTGCCATCTCTTTCTAAAACCTGTATAATCACAATAAAAAAGAAATAGATTCACGTATATATACGTTAATTAATTAAAAGGTACAACCAAGGCTCTGATACCAATTGTAGGGAAAAATCAATATAAAACGCAGCGGAAGAAACAAAAAATAGATTTCGTATGGTTTTAAAAATTTTCTCAAAGTTGAACCTTAACCTTTTAATTAATTCAACTCAAATATATACGGTTAGAGTTAAATACCTCTTGACGCGTGATCCGATTGACTTACGTCGATTGGTAATCCGCAAAATCATTTCCGATGCCCGTGAACAGTACCCGTGTGAATAGTGATTGTGAACAGTACCCGCTTGAACAGTGATCGTGAACAGTACCCGCGTGAACAGTGATCGTGAACAGTACCCCCGCCGTGAACAGTGATCATGAACAGTACCGCGAGATCTTCCAATCCGAACACGTACGTGAATCACCTAGGAGCGTGGTCTCCCTTTTTCTTTGAATTGCAAACCTTAGAATGGATGAACAAAGTTTTCTTTTTCTTTTGTTAGTCACAAAACAATCAAAAGAAGACAAAAATTATTCCGGTCACTTTTGAGTTCTCAATCTAATGATCGAAACTGGCGTGAACCTAATTCGATGTTGTACACACAAGCTTATTGATGAACAAGCAATCAGTGTACTATCAAAGAATAATCTCTTCTCTCTTTTATGTTTAGTAGAATAAAAATTATCCTTTTCTATGAATTGAGAAGAAGAAGAAAAATTGAATCATTCAATCAACTATAGTGGCCGAATTCTATATGTGGTATTATATAGGTGGCCGAAATTTTGCTTCCTCTTCTATTTAGGATTGCCGAAATCTTCCTCTAAATGGACTAGGGTTGCCGCAAATCACATACCAAAAAGAGTTTGTGTTGCACCCTAATTTCCATCAACCTTTAGACTTCAAAACCTAATTCAACTCATAGATATTTTTATTCTTTTATTGACTAAATAAAAAGACTTCTTATGTGATTGAATAAATAAAATTAATCATTTATTTTCTTATCAAACAAATCTTTTACTTTTAATATACTACTACCAATAGTATAACTTTAGGAAATATATTTCCTGATCAGAAAAAGATTTGTTTCTTAATTAAACAATTAATTAATAAATTAACTAATTCTTATCTAATTAAAACAATGAAACAAAATAATATATTAGGTTAATATATACACCTTGCCGCCCCACTTATATAAAAGGGCCATATATTATTTTCTTATTTCATTTAATCCATTGGACTTTAAATAAAAGCCCACATGTGAACCAGACCCATTCTTACTAAAGTGAATTGTTATTGCTCGATTTTGGTCCTAGAATTTCAATGTAATTTTTGTTTCAGATTTGTAACAAGAAGGGTGGTCTATTATCGCCATAATTCCTTCTTGGTAGTTGCTAGGGTTTTATTTTTTTTTGTATGTAAAATAAGTGCAGTATTTGTTTTTTTTGTAATCAGGTGTAGTATTTTTTTTTGTAAATCTTACTACAGTAAAATAAAAAAAAAATTTTGCTGCAGTAATTTATTCGTAATATGATGTAATGTATTCGGGTATTGAAAATTCGAAGACACAAAGAAAAATGAAGCAACCGGAACCGAGAACGAGCACCGTGCGCACCCTAGGACTGGATTGGGCTGCGCATGGCAAGCCCAATCCTTGGTGGGCTGCGCACGGCAGCCTTGTGTGGCCTTATGGGCTGCGCAAGGCAGCCTCTTTGTGGGGTTCTGGGCTGTGCACGTCCATGGGAGGAGGCCGAGGGATGAGCGTATGGTTGATGGCCACCTGAAGATCTTGTATTCCTAACAATTGTAATTTACTTGCTTTTCTAGGATGGGCCAAAATTTTTGCTATTTAATTTTTGCTTAAATATTACAATATTTGTTGTTGTATGATAACATGACATTTTAGAATAGGAGTGTCACTCATATATCTCTTTTGGTATGAACATGCATTGAATGATTTAGGTATCTAATTGGCATCTAGATAACTTGGTAAAAATCTTTCTTTGGGATTTAATCACACGCCTTAAATAATTGAGTGGGAGAAGGTGTGTAAGAACGCCTATGGCCTCCAAGATTAGTTGATTTTATTATTTTTGGTAATCCCCCCAAGGGGCGTCCATAAATGGAATTTAACAATATACTTCCTTACAAGGATAGACTAGACAATTGACTTAAACGAAATCTACTCCCCAAGGAGGGATTTTCGTGAGAGAAAATTGAGGGTCGATATCTTGGTAACACACTCAATGTAATTTTATTAATATCCTCCCAAGAGTTCTTGTTAATAAAAATTACAAGGCTAAAATTAAAAATGCTAGTTGTTATGTTAACAATTAGGTGGGACCTAGTCTAACTAGTAAATAGTGCGAACTCCCAAAGGAGGCGTAATATTTATGGGTGTTGGATCACCGTTGAATTTTTATGATTGAATTATTTATTTTAATTCAAGATAAATTTTTAAAAGTGCTATTATCATGATTATTTACTTATATATGTTTTTGTTTTAATCAGAAATCATGACCCCATCACTTATGAACATCCTGAAAGATAACACCTTAACTGGGGATAACTACGTAACATGGAAAAGGAAAATTGGGTTGTTGCTGCAAAGTGAAAAACATAAGTTTGTTCTGACCACTCCTAAACCACCCCTTCCTAATAATGAATCTAATGTGATGCAAAGAGATGAGTATGAGCAGTGGAAGACTTCTGATGATATGGCAAAATGTTACATTATGGCCACTATCTCTGACTTGTTGCAACAGCAACATGAAGGAATGGAGTCCACTGCTGATATAATGATGTCTCTAGAGAAAATGTTTGCTATAAGGTCTAGGACGACTAAGAGAGAGGCAGTGACTGCTTTTATGAATCTTAGGATGAAACCTGGACAATCTGTGAAAGATCACATGATGAAAGTCATAGCACATCTCAATATTGCTGAACTAAATGGTGCTGAGATTAATGGTGAGACCAAAATTGATATGGTAGTTAACTCACTGTCAGATTCCTTTGATCAGTTCAAGTTGGACTACACCTTGAACAAAAAGGAATACACTTTGCAGGGCCTGATGCAAGATGTTCAAAGCGCTGAAAAGATCCTTGTGAAAAACAAAGGTCAAGAGATTCATTTGGTTGGTAAAGTTGCTACTGTTAAGACCCGTAAGAAGGCCAAGAAACAACAGAAGAAAAAGCAACTTGGGCCTACCAAGAAGGAAACCAAGAAAGTAACCAAGATCAAAGGGAAATGCTTCCTTTGTGGTGAAAAGGGACATTGGAAAAGAGATTGCCCAAAGTCCTAGAAAAAGAAGGAAGAAGGTAATGTTAATTATCTAGAAACATGTTTTCTGGCAGATGCTTCTGATTCTTGGATCATAGACTCTGGAGCCACTAATCATGTTTGTTATTCCTTGTAGGGGTTTCAGGAAAAGAGAAGGTTGAATGAAGATGAAGTCAATTTGCGATTGGGCAACGGAACGTTAGTGTCTGCAAGTGCAGTGGGAGATATTAGAGTTATTTTAGATTCTAGTAGGCATTTAGATTTAATAGACGTTTATTATGTACCTCAATTCAAGAGGAATTTAATTTCAGTTTCTTGTTTAAATAAGTTTGGATATTCAGTTACTTTTAATAAAACTTTGATTATTAGTAAGAATGACAAAGTTGTTTGCAAAGGTACATTGGAAAATGGTTTATTCTTTTTGCATAGAAATATCTCTCACTTGTTAGACACAGAAATAAAGGAACCTAATCATAAAAGAGTAAAATTATCAAAAGATGAAACCTATCTTTGGCATTTACGCCTAGGTCACATTAACGTTAATAGGATTAAAAGATTGGTATGTGACGGACCTTTAAGTGACTTAAAGGTTGATGATCTACCAACTTGTGAATCTTGTTTAGAAGGTAAAATGACCAAAAGGCCGTTCAATACCAAAGGTGTAAGAGCCACTGAATGTTTAGGACTAGTACACACTAATGTATGTGATCCTATGCGCATTCAAGCTAGAGGTGGATATGAGTACTTCATCACCTTCACAGATGATTACTCAAGATTTGGTTACGTGTATCTCATGAGACATAAGTCGGATGCATTTGATATGTTCAAAGCATTCAAAGCTGAAGTAGAAAATCAGCTTGAGAAACATATAAAAATCTTGAGATCTGATCGTGGTGGAGAATATCTATCTGGAGAGTTTCAGCAATATCTTATTGATAATGGGATTGTTTCTCAGCTTTCTACACTAGGTACACCTCAACAAAATGGGGTAACATAAAGGAGAAATAGGACTCTTTTAGAGATGGTTAAATCAATGTTGAGTTATTCAACACTTCCTATTTCTTTTTGGGGATATGCTCTATAAACAGCAATATATATTCTAAACGATGTACCATCTAAATCTGTCCCTAAAACCCCACTTGAATTGTGGACTGGGCGAAAGCCTAGTTTACAACACATGAGGATATTTGGTTGTCCTGCACATGTGTTGAAAGGAAAGACAGAAAAGATGGAGTCCCGTTCGGAAACATGTATATTTGTGGGGTATCCAAAAGGAACTAAAGGATATTATTTCTATAGTCCTTCTAATCTAAAAGTATTTGTTTCAACAAATGCTTCATTTCTAGAAAAGGACTATATGAATAATTTTGTGCCCAAAAGTAGAATTGTCCTGAATGAGATGTCAGGAGATACAATTCCACAAGAGGTTTCAGAACCCAGCCCAATTGTAAGTTCCACTCCAACACAAGGTCAACAACCTACCATTCCTCGTCGTAGTGGGAGGGTTAGAACACAACCCGAAAGATATATCGGTCTAGGAGAATCTGTTGAGAATCTCCCGGACGACGATGATCCCTACACGTACAAGGAAGCTATGGAGGATGTTGATTGTCGTCATTGGTAAAAGGCAATGCAATCCGAGATTGAATCGATATTCAATAACAAAGTTTGGTCCCTTGTAGACTTGCCTAAAGGGATAAAACCCATTGGGTGCAAGTGGGTATACAAGAGGAAAAGAGGTATGGATGGTAAGGTGGAAACCTTTAAAGCTAGACTAGTAGCTAAAGGTTATACACAGAAAGAAGGTATCGATTACGAGGAAACCTTCTCACCTGTGGCCATGCTTAAATCCATTAGGATACTCTTATCCATTGCAGCATCTCTAGACCTAGAGATTTGGCAAATGGACCTCAAGACAGCTTTCCTTAATGGAAGTCATGACGAGAGCATCTACATGATGCAACAAGAGGGATTCATTGAAAAAGGCCAAGAAGAAAGAGTATACAAGTTGCAAAAGTCCATATATGGACTAAAGCAAGCATCCAGATCCTGGAACATAAGGTTCGATCAAGCTGTAAAGGGTTTTGGATTTATTCAAAACCCTGACGAACCTTGTGTATACAAGAGGATCAAAGGCGACAAGTTGGTTTTCCTCATTCTTTATGTTGATGATATACTACTCATTGGAAACGATGTAGGTGTATTGACATCAGTAAAAGAATGGTTAGCAAAACAATTTGATATGAAGGACTTAGGAGAAGCAAGTTATATTCTTGGTATCCAAGTAATAAGGGATAGAAAGAATAGAACGATTGCATTATCCCAAGCTTCATACATTGATAAAATCTTGTCTAGATTCACCATGCAAGATTCCAAGAAAGGTATGTTACCTTTTAGACATGGAATCAAACTTTCTAAGGGTCAAGCACCTAAGAATATGCATGAAGAGCAATTCATGAGTAGAGTTCCATATGCCTCGGCAGTTGGAAGTCTCATGTATGCAATGCTCTTTACTAGACCAGATATTTGTTTTGCTGTTGGCATAGTTAGCAGGTTTCAATCGAAACCTGGTCCTGATCATTGGACAGCAGTCAAGCATATTTTCAAGTATCTCAAAAGAACTAGAGATTATATGCTTGTATACTCTGGAGGGGATTTAATTCCCGTCGGGTATACATATTCTGATTTCCAGTCGGATTCTGACTCCAAAAAATCTACATCAGGATCTGTGTTTACCATTGGAGGAGGAGCAGTCATATGGAGGAGTATCAAGCAATCTTGTATTGCTGATTCCACCATGGAAGCTGAGTATGTTGCTGCATGCGAAGCTGCCAAAGAGGCTATTTGGCTCTGCCAATTCTTGATTGACTTAGAAGTGGTTCCTAGTGCGAATAAGCAGATCACTATACACTGTGACAACAGTGGTGCAGTGGCTAATTCGAAAGAACCAAGAAGTCATAAGAGAGGTAAACACATTGAAAGGAAGTATCACCTTTTGAAGGAAATTGTTCATAGGGGAGACGTGACGATCACCAAAATCGCGTCAGCAGAAAATCTAGCGGATCCTTTCACAAAGGCTCTACCTCAGAAGAGCTTTGATGGACATCTAGAGAACATGGGAATGAGAGATATGACACACTTGCTATAGAGCAAGTGGGAGATTGTTAGGATTATGCTCAATGGCAAGAGTGTAATATTGTAATTGACAATCTTCTCATATTAATAAAGTGAATTCTGATTCTTACAATTACTTATAGCATTTATTATTATAATTTTCAAGGTAAATAATTATAAGGTCAAAAGACTATGAGACATGAAGAATTGTTCATACATCCAGATATGTATGAGGTAGACACAATTCTTTAGTTAGTCTTGAATAACGTTCACAACTTAAGTTAAAGGTTGGGCACCTCTATCTTGTTAAAGTTGTAGAATTCTTTTACTAGCATTTGAGTGGGATCAAATGAATATGATGAGTCTAAAATCATCGAAAGGTTTTCGAGTAAAAGAATCTAGTGCACTAGGTGCATTGAACTGGATCACAATGAAATACTTTATCTAGAACCGTCACTAGATATAAGTCTTTTCATTAAAGAGGACAATCAGAGAGTCTATCTTAATCCTGAGATAAATGATGGACTTATGGTTGCAAGTGTTATCATTAGAGCTATCAATAAGTACGATTATATAGCATAGTCTATCCTCGATAGTTTGGTGGTATACATTTGTTAATCGATAGAGGACTTCATTTATAGATATGGACATCATGGCTCCATTTATTAAATGAGAGTATAATATCATCATATGGATGTTTTGAGGTATTGGATATTAAATCTCAACGTTGAGTTTTCAATGATGATTATTGAAAACATGGCTTCTGGACAAGTCAAAGTATCCAAGTTCGAAATGTGGTCATATGAGGAAATATGGTAACTTGGAGAGCTATAGGCCGTCCATGAGCTCTTGGCGATTACCGATATTATTCACGAGGATACACCATCTCCTATAAGATTGTCTAGGGTATGAATGAGAAACATCTCCTTATTCTATCTTTATTTAAGAGTTCAATTTTAGCTCTTTAGTGGAATGAGTTAAAATTAATAGATTGGACCTAAGTGAATCATTTATTGATTATGATTAGGTTGTGTCTATTGAAGCTTAAATTTAGATAGCCCGCCAAGATCCCCAATCCACACGTATTTGCATGGATCACTTGATATATTCTACCGGGCCGATTTAAGGGTCCATCTAGAATTGTTTTTAATATATCAAGAATATAATATGTCTATTATTTAATTAATGGGCTGCACTATTATATTAATATATTAAAAGGAGACATGTGGGCTTGTTTCTTTTAGTAAGAATGGGTCTGGTTCACATGTGGGCTTTTATTTAAAGTCCAATGGATTAAATGAAATAAGAAAATAATATATGGCCCATTTATATAAGTGGGGCGGCAAGGTGTATATATTAACCTAATATATTATTTTGTTTCATTGTTTTAATTAGATACGAATTAGTTAATTTATTAATTAATTGTTTAATTAAGAAACAAATCTTTTTCTGATCAGGAAATATATTTCCTAAAGTTATACTATTGGTAGTAGTATATTAAAAGTAAAAGACTTGTTTGATAAGAAAATAAATGATTAATTTTATTTATTTAATCAAATAAGAAGTCTTTTTATTTAGTCAATAAAAGAATAAAAATATCTATGAGTTGGATTAGGTTTTGAAGTCTAAAGGTTGATGGAAATTAGGGTGCAACACAAACTCTTTTTGGTATGTGATTTGTGGCAACCCTAGTCCATTTAGAGGAAGATTTCGGCAATCCTAAATAGAAGAGGAAGCAAAATTTCGGTCACCTATATAATTCCACATATAGAATTCGGCCACCAAAGTTGATTGAATGATTCAATTTTTCTTCTTCTTCTCAATTCATAGAAAAGGATAATTTTTAACTAAACATAAAAGAGAGAAGAGATTATTCTTTGATAGTACACTGATTGCTTGTTCATCAATAAGCTTGTGTGTACAATATCGAATTAGGTTCACGCGAGTTTCGATCATTAGATTGAGAACTCAAAAGTGACCGGAATAATTTTTGTCTTCTTTTGATTGTTTTGTGACTAACAAAAGAAAAAGAAAACTTTGTTCATCCATTCTCAGGTTTGCAATTCAAAGAAAAAGGGAGACCACGCTCCTAGGTGATTCACGTACGTGTTCGGATTGGAAGTTCTCGCAGTACTGTTCACGATCACTGTTCACGGGGGGGGGGGGGGGGGGGGGGGGGGGGGGGGGGGGGGGTTACTGTTCACAATCACTGTTCACGCGGGTACTGTTCACAGGCATCGGAAAAGATTTTACGGATTACCAATCGACGTAAGTCAATCGGATCACGCGTCAAGAGGTATTTAACTCTAACCGTATATATTTGAGTTTAATTAATTAAAAGGTTAAGGTTCAACTTTGAGAAAAAATTTAAAACCATACGAAATCTATTTTTCGTTTCTTTTAGATGCATACTCATGATATATCTCTCTTCATGCATGCATTAATTCCTTGCATCTTGTTTGTTTATTGGCATGTCATTTTAGGCCTTAAGGGTGCATTTTTGCATATGGTCGTTGTTCACCCACTGGTGAGGAACTGTTCATACAGCACCTATAAGTGGCATTGGGCTATTTGTCTTGCCACCACTATTCACCCGGTATTCGTACAGCGGGGTACCTGATGGCATTTAATTGTCGCCCTTTGATCGTGCTTTAAATGTTCACATTTTGCGTACCCTTTACTTAACTTTTGTTTACGTTTTCTGAGCATTTTTAGTTAGTTAACCGGTGTTCAAGTGTTCTCAGGCATTATTGAAGAATTAGAGGTGTTTGTGCTTAAAGTGGAGATTTGGAGGCAAAATGGTGCAAAAAGGGTAAAAACTGTAAAGGCCTGTGCAGAATGTCCGACTTGTGAGTACCATAACTTCATCCTCAGATCGAACCATGATGAGATATTTATATATTTGGAAAGTTACGGAAGTCTAGTTTTCAGAACATTTTATGGATTGTGATTCCGACTTTTCTGGAAGAAGTTGTGCTTGTTTGAGTAACCGGAGTGCAGAGTAGAAATGGCATTCGGCGGGCAATTCTGCTGGCAACTAAACCGCCGTTTTGACCACCGAATTAGGATAGTAACTTTGAACAACATTTTAGCAGCCAATTCGGCTGGCACCATGGCCGCCGTTTTGACCACCGAACAGCACCTGGAGGTCGGATTTTTGCCCGAAATTGAGGGGCAGTTTCATCCATTCACTACCAAATCATCCCCAAACTTGCCCTAACTATAAATACACCTTCTTCCTCTTCTCTAAACATAATTGTCAGACCTCACAACACTTCTCACTACCATACATGCCTCTCCCTATATCCAAATCACCTTCACACTTTCAACCAAATCCTTCCCATTTCACACTTCCATAACCAAATACATAACTTTCCCATCATCCATACCAAAACCCATCCACATCTTAGAGATTTATTGAAGAGAAAAGAGGAGATTCACCAAGGCCAAGGGAATGTCAGGCTCATCAAGGAACAAGAAGACTTTGTAAAGGCTTTCATGGGTTTTCTCTACAACTTTGCTCTCTTTATTTATATTTCCATTATGTGTAACTAAATTTTTATGTTAGGGAATTGATGAGACAATTAATATGATATATCTATGTATTTGTACTAGTAATATGTTATTATGAATTCTCTCTTGGATTATTTCATTTTCATTGCTTTGAAGTTGCCATTTTACATGACTAAGCTAATATTGGGGCTAAATTTAGTTTTGCTTGTAAATGTAGTTCACATATGAAGGTTGTGGTTTAGGGTTTGAATGGATTTCAACTCATTCTCCAACCTTGAGCATCTATGAATTGGAATATATATATTTTTGAATGTTTTATATGGTATGAGACTTTGAATGTGTTCATGAGAATTTATCTAGTGAATACTCATAATGGGGCTCACTTGAGTAGGAACTTTAATTAATATTCTTACCAAGACTCATAGTGGGGCTTACTTGAGTTAAGGTTTGAATTTGGACTATAAATGATTTCTATCAATTTTAGAACACTCCTTGAGTTGGATTAAAACACTTAACTGGACTAGTTCATTACATTAGGAAATCTTTTGGTTATTGATTCAATCCCCCAATATCCATTCCCATACATTTCCGCTTACTCAACCTTAGCCACTTGGTTTTGCATTTTCTTAGTTTAATTTAATTTAGCTTCCAAAACATCTTCCAAAACCAACAATGAATTACTTTCTCGCACGTAGTTTAGTTTAGTGTACATATCCTAAATATAGTCGAATATCCTCCCTTTCCCTGAGGAACTATCCCGCTTGCCGTTATACAATTCAGTACGATTTGTGTATACCAAGTGTGGTATTTTTGGTATTGCAAAACAAGCGATCACTCTTATATCATTGTTCACTCGCCTTACGAACAGTATGTGAACAGCGGTTTTAGTCCAGTAGGTCACCGCTTGTATGTCGCCCTTGATTCGTTGTTCACTCATACAGCAGTTTTTGTCCAGTAGGTTGTCGCTAGTGAGTCACCCTTGATCTGCCGTTCATACAGTGGTCTTCTAGGTTTTGTTTTTTTTTTTCCCAGTTGATCCACTGTACAGACGATGTTCGTACATCGGATGAACAGCGGTCAAGGCATATTTCTTAAAACTTTTCCAAAATGACGTAGCTTCATTTTGACCTCATATATATGTCATCTTCTCTCTATTTCATGTTAAG
Organism: Dipteronia sinensis; assembly: GCA_033220585.1. Classification (NCBI taxonomy): domain Eukaryota; kingdom Viridiplantae; phylum Streptophyta; class Magnoliopsida; order Sapindales; family Sapindaceae; genus Dipteronia; species Dipteronia sinensis. The sequence goes on from CM065637.1 coordinate 37,332,639, forward strand.
AAGTCCATAATATTGTTTTAGTGAGAGAAGGTGAATTTTTAGAGAGAGATACTCCCAAGAAGCCATTTTTACTCAACCAAACTCATACCCATGTGCATCTAGCTTCATTCTTGCATCTATTCTTTATGGGTCTTCATGCTCTTCTTGACTAGGTAATTAACTATGACTTAAAACTTCTTACTTCATCTTTATGTTCTTGTTTTACCTAGGGTTAGCAATTATTTGTTGATTGATTGCATGTTTCTTTTGTTTAGCATGATTTGAGTGTGTTTGTGATTGTGTTTGTTGGTTGAGATTGCATGTTTAATGATAGCTATTATTTAGGACCATTTTGCCGTTTAGCTAAATCTTCATGCATTTGCATTTAGATATTGATATCTAGGATTTGCACTTATTGACATCTTTAAATCCCTAGATAAGCATTTAGTGTAGCCTAGCATTAATTGCTTGATAGAATATTTGTACTTATTCATATAGATTGCTTTATCTCTTCATGGATTGTTAAGCTTTGTGACTAAGTGGATTAGTGCACAAGCTTGTTGGTCTAGGATCACTATTAAAGGCCCGTTGAGTAGAGTGAAAGGGTTAGTGACCAAGTATGGTGTGACTTGAGGTCAACCTAGGTTGTAAACTTTCATTCAAATAGTGGATTTGAGGACCGTGTGTGGCTAGAAGGATAGCACGTGAGTTTTGCCCAGTTGGAGGGTTTCTCACGTAAATCAATCCTAGTGTTTTTATTGTTTTCCGCATGTTTATTTTGGATTAGTTGATTGCTAATATGGGGTAGCATTATTAAAATTGATTAAGTTGAAAAGTTGTTAATAAATCAACTAAAACCTATCCCCCCCCCCCCCCCCCTCTTATCCCTCTAGGTTAGTAGACACACGCTTTATAGTATTTCCAATGTCTAAAAGTGAGCAAATTGAGTTGTGGCACCAAAGGCTTGGCCACATGAACTATCGAGATTTGAGGATCTTAGATAAGTTCAAAGTTGTGCGTGGGCTTCCCGAACTTGGGAAGAAAATTGATGGTGTTTGTGAACCTTGTCAACAAGAAAAACAAACCAAAAGCATGCACAAGAAAGGCAAATATATCGCCACCAAGGAGCCATTAGAGCTCTTACATAAGGACCTTATGAGTCCTATCAAACCGAGAGTTTCGGTGGCAAGAGATACATTTTTGTATGTGTTGATGATTTCTCTAGATTTACATGAACTTATTTTCTTAGAGAAAAATCTGAAACTTTTGAAAAGTTTAAAATGCTTTGCACCAAAATTCAAAATGAGAAGAACTCTCATATTAAAAGCATTAAAAGAATTAGGAGTGACCATGGGAAGGAATTTGAAAATGCTTGTTTTGAAAGTTTTTGTAATAGCTTTAGCATTTCCCATGAGTTCTCTGCTCCTCGAACTCCTCAACAAAATGGGGTTGTAGAGATAAAGAATAGGGTCCTTCAAGAGATGGCCCGTATGATATTGCTTAGCAACAATGTGCCTAGGAATCTTTGGGTTGAGGCCGTCAATACGGCTTGCTACATAGGAAATAGAGTTTTTCTTTGGCCCGACACTAGGCAAACCTCCTATGAATTGCAGAAGGGTAGGAAGCCAAATGTGAGCTACTTCCACTCATTTGGAAGCAAATGCTACATTCTTAATGACGGAGATCAACTTGGCAAATTTGATGCCAAGAGGGGTGAGGGAATTTTCATTGGCTATGCCATAAATAGTAAGGCTAATAAAGTCTTCAATTTGAAAACCAAGAGTGTCATGGAATCATCTAATGTTGTCATAGATGATCGTAGGCCTAAGACTAGTGACCATGATGAGGAGGCTATTGTGATTGATGATTCTTCTTTGGAGAAGAATGGTGAGACTTCAAGTGGTGTGAAGTCAAACCTTGATGAAGATGTCATTCAACCTCTTGATAGAGATCTATCTTAGGACTCTAAAGAACCCGTTCCATGGGTTAGGCATCTCTATAACAAGAATGACATTCTTGGAGATGTGAATGAAGGTGTTAGGACTAGGCGTCAATTAGCTAATCAAATTAGCTATACTTGTTACACCTCTCAAATTGAACCTAAAAAGGTTGATGAAACCTTGAATGATGAGTTTTGGGTTTTGCTATGCAAGAAGAGCTAAACCAATTTGAAAGAAATGAGGTGTAGACTCTAGTTCCTAGACCCAAGAACAATAATGTCATTAGAACAAAATGGGTGTATAGGAACAAGTCGGATGAGGATGGCAACATTGTGCGAAACAAGGCTAGACTTATAGCACTAGGATACTTTCAAATTGATGGGTGTCAATTTTGAGGAGACTTTTGCTCCAGCTGCCCGTCTTGAGTCCATAAGGCTTCTCTTGTCCATATCATGTGTGCACAAGTTCAAATTGCATCAAATGAATGTTAAGAGTGCCTTCATCAATGGCTTCTAGCAAGAGAAAGTGTTTGTTGAGCAACCCAAGGGGTTTGTGGATCCTCACCACCCTAATCATATCTATCGCCTCAAGAATGCTTTATATGGGTTGAAACAAGCATCAAGGACTTAGTATGAGCGCCTCACTCTCTATCTTATTGACAATGGCTACTCTAGAGGTAGTGTTGACAAGACTTTGTTCATCAAATGCAACAAATATGAGCTTTTCAAAGCTTAAATCTATGTTGATGACATTGTGTTTAGCTCCACCAACAAATCCAAAGTCCAACAATTTGTTGATGTTATGTTTCATGAATTTGAGATGAGTCTTGTTGGGGAGCTCAAATACTTCTTAGGTTTGCAAATCAAGCAATTGCATGATGGGATTTTCATATCCCAAGCTAAGTATGCTAATAACCTAGTGAAGAAGTTTGGCCTTGAGAATGCCAAACACTGTGACACACCCATGAGTACCACTTTGAAATTATGAAAGGATGCTAGTGGGAAAAGTATGGATCAAAGCTTATTTCGTGGCATGATTGGTAGCTTGCTTTACTTGACTGCAAGTAGACCAGATATAGCCTTTAGCGTAGGTGTGTGTGCTAAGTACCAAGTAGATCCCAAGGAGTCTCATATGTCCTCTATGAAGAGAATCATTTGATATGTGAAGGGGACATCCAACTATGGAATATGGTACTCTTTTGACACTAATGCAGGCTTAGTTGGCTTTAGTGATTCAGATTGGGTAGGAAATTGTGATGATAGGAAGAGTACATCGGGCGGTTGCTTCTTCCCAGGGAACAACTTGGTATCTTGGTTTTGAAAGAAGCAAAACTCCATTTCCTTGTCCACCGCAAAAGCCGAGTACATAGCAGCCGGGAGTGCTCCCACATAACTCCTTTGGATAAAGCAAATGCTTGTGGATTATGGCTTTGATCAAGGTACTCTAACCATTTATTGTGATAACATGAGTGCAATTAATATTTCAAAAAATCATGTTCGGCACTCTAGAACTAAGCATATAGACATTAAACAACACTTTATTAGGGAGCTAGTTGAAAGCAAATGCATTGCACTTGAACATGTTGTTAAGTCTTTGAGTTTTGTTTTGGCATAATTCTATATCAAAATGACAATTTCTTTGTATTGATTAGTTGTCTAGGATTTGTGGATAATCAAGCTTCAAGGAAGATTGGACAACATTCAAGTAAAGCGGTGACTACATGAGGAACAAAGCTAAGTTGCTTAGCAAAAAGTATATTGAGACCACTTTCCTCTTGCATGGCCTAGGCACACACATACATTGCATCATATGTATCCCTGCATAGTTATGCATAGCATACTTGTGTGTTCTTATGTTTATTTTTTTTTTGTGTTATTGAACTTGAATATGAGCTTATATAATTCCTCATTGAGTTCCAGTTGTTTCGATTACTCATTCTTTAAGTTTCGATTTCAAATAAGTAGGTTAAGAAATTTTCCGTGATTTTATCCGTGATTTTATCGTACATGGTTTTCTTCCTTGATTTCAAGTTGAATTCCATATTTTTTGTGAAGGTTTTCTTGACAACTTTTGTACATGAGGGAGTCTCAGTTTGTAATCCGAAAAAGGATTCAAAATCAGAGTTCGGAGGCCAGAGAATGGTTGAAGAACAAAATGGTGCGCGAGGGGAGTTGAATGCCAAATTGGAGGGCCATTGCAACTCACCCCGTGGAGGCACGTGGCCTCCATGGGAGGAGCGGCACTACGCCCCCCGTGGAGGCCATGCGCCTCCACGGGAAGCAAAGGTGGCAGCCTCCAATTGGTTCTTCAAATCTCTCTTGCTTCCCTCCTTTAAATACTCCATTTTCCCTCCCATTTCATTTATGAAGAAAAATTGAAAAACTTTGTGCAGAAAATTTTCTCTCCCATTTTGCTAACTTCCAAACACCGTAACTTTCTCATTCGGAGTCTGAATCGAGTGATTTGAATTGGAGAATCTTCGTCTATCAGTACTCTATCATTTCCACAAGAGTTTGGAGTCATTTGTTTGATTTTTCTTGTAGCTACACTCATAAAAACGTGACAGCATAGTTTTTCTTCAAGGTATTGATTTCTATTTTGTTCTTGATCTTAAGTTTTCAATCACCTTGGGTTTTCTTCTCATATATATATATATATATATATATATATGTGTGTGTGTGTGTGTGTGTGTGTGTGTGTGTGTGTGTGTGTGTGTGTGTGTGTGTGTGTGTTTGATGTATAATTATTGATTAGAGAAATGATCTCTAATAAGCTAGTTTGAGCTTCAATTGATTATCATGTTGAGTTAGATTTTTCTAAATCTATGTTTTCACTTGTTTGAGATGTTGTATTGTGCTAGCTTCAAATCTAGCACTATCTTGTGTGTTTATTGACATGATTTTGTTGATTGATAGTCTTTTCATATGCTAGGTCTTTTTAATTTAAGATTTATTGAAATATCATATATGATTGATGACTTAGGGCTTGATTGGATTTAATTGATTATCTTGAGAATCTAACCTCTATTATTTTGCTAGAGATTCATTTTTGATTTTATCCAATTGATTCTAGCAATTTTATATGTTTGAACATAATCTAAGTTTTTGTATGTGTTAGGTGTTTCACATACTCTAGGTTGTTTGTTCATAGAATAATATGTAGATAAATTTGATTTGTGCTTTTATTGATAAATATCTAGTTCTTCATGTTTTGTGTCTAATCCACACATTTCATATGTACATGCATCATTGAGTGTGATTGCATTATTTTTAGGATTGTAAACTAGAATACATGTGACATGTGCATAATGATTCAATTCTAGTTTCCATAGGATATATTGATCATACATACTATTTTGTGTGTGTTTGCATCATTTGCATTCACTTAGATAACATGCCTTGTAAAAGGTTAGAAGTCTCATTTCTTAGAGTGATTCTTTGATTTGAGCATTAGAAGTCTTGGCTAGGATCGGGGTGATCCGGATAGCTAAGCATTGGAAGTCTTGACTAGGATTGGGGTGATCCAGATAGTTAATCATTAGAAGTCTTGGCTAGGATCGAGGTGATCCAGATAACTAAGCATTGGAAGTCACATTTTGGAGATGGGATCTTCAATTTGTGCATGGAAGTCTCAACTAAGATTGGGGTGATCCGGATAGTAAAACAAGGGGGCATCTCTTTATTGTGTAGGGTTGAAAGGTAGATTTCTAGGTGAAGTGGTCACTTGATTGATTGTATCTTTTTATCTTATTATTGTGGTATCAACCCGTGGATGTTTCCTCTTAGGAGGTTTTACCACGTAAAAATCATGTGTTGATTTTCTCTATCCTTATCTCCTTATATTTGTATGTGTTGATATATATCTTGGTTGATATCTTTGTAATTGATAATCATATGATATCAACTTTGTATCTGTTGGAACTTTATGGATAAAATCCAAGTTATAAATTGAGTTTGTATCACATATATGTTATAACTTTTATTGACTTTGGTTGAACAAGCATATCTTTAATTGAATTTATATTGCTTGTACTCATCTTTTGAATTGTGATACAAGCTACTTAGAGGGACAAATTTTGGTTTGTTTCATGGAAGTGAAAAAGGTGTAGTAACCTATTCAAATCCCCCCCCCCCCCCCCCCCCCCCCCCCCACCCCGCTCTAGGTTAGCTTAAGGAAAATTAACAATGTTTGTATTTTTCATTTGGTATTAGAGCAGGTCACTAGCTTGTACTTAGTGAGATCCTGGGATACACTCACGGTGATTTACTGGCTACGGATAGCAATCTTGAGTTTTATATTGTTTGTGTTGATTGTGCACCTCTTGTTGATGAAACTAAAAAGACATGGGATATTCTTTAAGATATCCGTGAATGTGATCATTTATTTTCTTCTTGGTATTTGTCTACTAACAGTTTTGTTGATGAGCTTAAAGAGAATATTAGTGACAAAAGTGAAGAAGAGGAGAAACTAGATTCATTGCAAGATAATGTTTATGTAGGTAACTACCTATGTGACATGACTTCGCAACAAGAAGAAATTGAAGAAGAAGAAGATTTCCAGATGGACTATTAAGCTAGACATGATCACTTGTCTTTGCAACTCAATGAAGAGGATTGTAAATCAAATACCACCAACTTCAACTTGATGGCAAGAGTTCAAACTCTTAAGAAGGAATGAGATGAAGCTTTGAAGGAAGTTGAAGTGAAGAGTGAAGTGATCAAATGTCAAGAAAAGAAGATGGTTGAAGATGTTCATGGGTTAGAAAATTTAATAAATGATTTTGCTAATTATTGGTTTTTCTTAAAGGGAACAATCAAAGGCAAGGAAGAGGAATGGAAATCATGAAGGCCAAAGAGTTTGGTATACTTCATGGAGATTCAAGTGACCTAGGCTTTGTAGATGAGCAAGTGGAGTCTCCTACAACTAAAAGCAAGTCACTAAGGAACAAGAAGTTTTCAAAAGCCAATCCTTCCAAGGTTAAGAGCAAAATCAAGAAGAGTAAAGAGTCTTCAACGTTGGTACACTCTCACCGAAATAACATCTCCAAACTTATCCCTGTTTGCCATTTTTGTAATGTTGTAGGGCATATTAAAACAAAATGCCATAAGTGTATTAGACAATGCAAACTAGGGAATGAAATGCATGCTAGTGAGATGAGAAAATCATCTTTGAATGTTTCTAAACATGTTAATTGTTTTGATGATTTGTATGATGTGCATATTGACAATTATCATGTAAAGAAACATACTAGAAAATATTGGATTAAAATGTATGATGTGAAAAAAGTTCCTAGTAATTCTTGTAAACATGTTTCTTATGATAACACTTTGAGTGTTGTATATGATAGTGATTATCATGTGAAGAAGAATGTCAAAAAGATTTGGGTGAAAAAAAGTGTTTCACATGATCATATGCATAGTCTTGATAATATCTTTGTTGATGGCAATAATGATGTGTTTAACATGAGTAGTATATTTATAGAGAAGATTGTTGATGATTTATCTTCTAGATATAATATTGCCATGAGAAATGATCAAGATGGTTTTTGTGTAAGTTAACCCAAGACCAAATGGGTCAAGGGAGAGTGCTCTTACCATTAGTGTAAGTTGCACATGTGAGTTAGCTTTAACATTAATGTCAAGTTGTTAAGAAATTGAGCTAGCTAGCTTTGACTCTCTATAACTTGATATGAACTTAGCTATCTCACATATTTGTTATGATAGTCGAAATCTATTGGTTAACTTTATGAGAAGTTCATTTTTGAAATCTATATGGTGTTGTTTGGTTGTTAAGACTTTTAGAGAAAGTCATCTTTGTATGTTTGTTTGAGTTGAAAATGCTTAGTTTCATTCTCTTGGGATGACACACCAATAACTTGTTGTCATGAGGACAAACAAGCCAACAGAGCTTATAAAAAGGGCAAGACTTAGCATTTGATGAAAAATGCTTGCTAAGGTATTTCTATATCCTAATGCTTGCATATTTTGTTTTTCATCTCTCAACTCATTGTTTGCACTACATCATGTAGGATGTCATTTTTAGAGAACTTAGTATAATTTACATATGGTTCTCATTGACATTTTCTCTCTAAAGATCTTATAGTGATGTTGTTCACAAAGGAATTATATATGATGTGTGAAATATTCGTTTGAATGATGAGTGGCATATGTTTTGAAAAATATGAGCTTCATATTCTTTGACAGCTACTCTCTTGAGAAGTAATGATCTTAAATAAATCTCTTTGTATTGCTTTTAGATCATGTGCTTGTAAGCCATAAAACTTGGTTTTCAAAAATGCACTTTGCTTCTCTTGTATGTTTTATTGTAGTAAGTTGAGTTTGAAAATATGTAAGTTGTGGATACACCTTGAAGTCTTATGACTAGTACATTTAAGATGACTTATGGTTAGTATCCATTTTGCTTCGGCAACTACATAGAACTCAACGAGCACCTTCATGAAAAGGGCTACACACCTTGGTTCTGCAGCCGCCCAATGTAGGAAAGGGCTACACCACTATGATGAGTGAAAGCCGTCATGAAGAGTATATGTTTATATTAGAAAAATTAAAGAAGTGTTGAAAAGAATCAATAAAAAAATCTTTCATTCAAAGCCTAAATAAATAAATGAAAAAGGCTTAAAGGAGTATAGTTGAAAATCATGAATGCTCGGGCTGTCAAATAGAAATGGGATGACGAGCTACATGCACACACACGCTCATATGTTGAAATCTATTCTCTTTAAAGCAAAAATTCCTGATGATAATCAGTTTGACCTTTTATGGAAAAGCTTAAGATGAATAGATGTGGATATGATTTGCATGTTGATTATCGAGCAAAATTGACACACACACTTTTGTTTATAAGTATTTTTGATATTCTAGCAATTTGAGAAGAATTATGAGAGAGATTGAAAATCATGGTGTATCTCTCATAGTTTGTGAAGCTTATGTTATTGAATTTATTTTAAAATTTTCTTGAATGTGTGATTGTGTGAATACTATTGTGAACAATATTCTATCTTGATCTTAGATAGAGCTTTTATCAAGGGGGAGCATAGTATGCTAGACTTTGTTCTCTTATATGATATGTTCACATTATTTGCTTTGTTATATGATGACACATTGATTGATTATAATAATTGAATGATGAGAATGCATGATATCTATCTTGAAATAATTGTATGAATGTGTTGACAATTAACTCTTCCTAATTTAGGGTTGATAGTAATTGATATTGCAATGAATTCCTTCATTATTGAGGTTGATAGTAGTTGTAGTTACAACCAATTCCTCCTAGTTTGAGGTTGATTAAGTTCCTTTTTGCTTTGGGTTGATAGTAGTTGTTGTTACGACCAATTCCTTCATGATTTGAGGTTGATAGTAATTGTGGTTGAACCAATTCCTCCATTTGTGGATGAACCTTGTTGTTAAATACATTTGTTGATTTTAGTAAAATGTACCAATTAGCTTGAAAATGAACATTTATGCATTTATGATTCATTATTTCATCATATGTCTTTTGAAAATACAGTTCTAACGTGTGTCTACAACCTAGAGGGGGGGTGAATGGGTTGTTAATCGATTATTACCAACTTTTTCGATTAGTCAATATTAAACATATAACCCAATTAAATCAAACATACAAAATCAAGTGTAAAGTGCGGAATAATAAATAACACTTGATTTTTACATGGAAACCTTTAAACAAAGGGAAAAACCACGGGCTATCCTTCTAGCCACACACGATCCTCAAATCCACTATTGTAATGATGTTTACAACCTAGGTTGACCTCTAGTCACACCATTCTCGGTCACTAACCCATCACTACTACCCAACGGGCCTTTATAGTGAATCCTTGATCACTTTGCTTGCCAACCACACCTTGGTTGCAAGACTTCACTTGCTTGTGCACTACACCTTATAGTCACAAGACTTAACTCTCAAGATGAGATTAACAGCCTAAGTGAATATATGAATACTCAAAATGCAAATAATGCTAGGCAACACTAAATGCTTATCTAGGGATTTAAGATGACACTAAGTACAAATCCTAGATATCAATGTCTATATGAATGCTCATAAAGACCTAACTAGATATAGATGTGCAAGTCTAAACTCTAGTCATCAAACAAAGCCATATCAACATATGTTGTCATTAATCATGGCAAGGACAATAAATGCAATTAACAAATGCAATCAATGAGTCCTAATTAGCTAGAGGGCAAACATGTCCTAAACATTAGCTATCACAATACAAACCCCAAACATGTCATGACTTCAATTGATATATAATAAATATGAAGATTTGCTAACCTAAGCAATAAATGACATGTCTTGATAAGCTAGAACAATAAATGAGCAAGGATGTGAGTTCTACTTACCAAGTAAAGACATTAATGAAGACCCATGCTTGAATGATGCTCTATATGCAAGATGATGATGGGTTTTGGGGTTTGGAGAGTCAAGTAACAAAGCTTGAAGCTTTCTCTCTCTAGGGGTTGTTCTCTCTCATAAAAATGGGTTCATGAAGCTCTGAAACGAGTTGGGGAAGAAGAGAACATATATATAGAAACCCTAGACAAAACTGCATCGTTTTGGGCTTGGGAAACAAAATCCCGTCAATACCGCTTGCTGGACCGCGGCTCGGGTAAGTGCCCAGACCGCGATACACGCAGCAGTGTGCCTACTGGACAACATCACGGTTAGGACCGCTATTCGTGCAGTGCATAGGCCGCGGTCAAGGCAGCAGGGCCTACTGAAGTATACCGCGGTATGGACTGCTGCGCATACATATACACAGACCGCGGTCTTGAACGCATGCACCTTCTGGAACCAACCGTTGTTGGGACCGGGACGGAGGCAGGTACCCAGCAAGCGACCTGCACCGTGGTAAAGAGGAAAATCCTCTTTTCCAGGCAGACTCAACACACTAATCTAATATGCAAAAATGTGCAAGTGTGGAGTGTGATGAATGGCATACAATGCATAATCCAATTATACGTAAACAAGAATATAATGCATGCAAGTGAGTGTGTGCAACTAAAATCTCTTCAAAAGAGTTAAGGACAAGTGAACTACCTCTCTTGAAGCTCTTTGGGATAACCGGAAGCATGTCTTCGAGAAAACCACACTTGGAGAACCTATGCTACCCGTTACAAAAATATCCCCAATATGATTTGTCATGAAATAAGCCAATCATAAAAATAAGGTTCTTACATCTTTGTTATGTATTTGTTTTGTCGAGTAACACTCACTTGTATCTCTTTTCACTCATGTGTTTTTGTTTTGTAGTTTTGACAACAAAGCCATGGGAAGAAACAAGGTTTCTAATTCTATCCATCCATTAAAACCCATAGCCAAACCCAAATCTACTCCAACCACTTCTAGAAAACCCAAACCCAACAAGTTGAAAGCTTTAGGAGTTATGGGAACCAAAAAGCTTATCCAAGATAGGGGTGTTGATTTAGTTGAGGATTCTTACATTTTCCACTCTATACGTGATAGGCATTAGGATACATTGATAAACTCCATTGGGGTTGTTAATGAGAGCCTTATAAGAGAGTTATACTTTGAGTATAAGGAGAGCTCAACCTTCGAAAATGCCTTGGTATGTGTGAGAGGGAAAACATTTAGGATCTCCTTGGATAGCATCAATAAGTTCATTGGTATTTCAAGTAAGATTGTTTCGGAACTACTTGATGTGGATAACATTGATAATTTAAATCTTATGGGGATAACTTTGTGTGAGGATTATGGATTTGAATGGGGTAAGAGAGCATATATAGGTCAAAGTGAGTTAACCAAGGTTAGTGCCTTTTGAGATCTATTTTTTGTGCAAATCTTGTAGGTTCTACAAATGCTTATGAGCTTAACAAGGAGAAGATCAAGATTGTGTACGCCTTGGTGACAAACAAGCCTTTGAACCTTGGTGATCTCTTGATAGAACATATTGAGAGTGCGGCTACTTCTTCAAGATTGGACAAGAAGTTGACGTTTCCGGGGTTCCATACTCATTTTTGCATGAAGTAAGGTGTTCTGATGCTTGAAGATGATGTGCTTCTACCTCCCTTGGGGAAATTTTGTGACAAGTGCTTGGTGTTCATGTCATACAAAGAAAAGGGGAAGGCTAGCGACAATTGTAGGCTTTTTGGTGACCACCATGAGCCATGTGTTGTGACAAGCACAAGCTCTTTACCGAAATGGGCCATGCAATTTCAAGAGGGGCTTATGACTAAGATTGGAGAACTTGATGCAAAAGTGGTGGAACTAAGTGCTAAGGTGATTCAACAAGATGAGAAGATCAAGGTTTTGGAAGACAAGATTGCCTCTAGCAATACATCCACTACAAAGCATTATATGAGATAAACAACAAGAAGAACTTTCGTTGATGATGCTTGATCTTGAGGTATTTTGTTTACTTAACCTTTTGGCTTCATATTATGTCAAAAAGAAGGAGAAAAACAATGATACTAAAACCTCTATGCTACGTTCTTAATCTTAGGAATTGTTTAGTTTTTGGTACATTTTGTGTCATTTCAATTGGTATCTTGAATTCTTGAATTCTTGGTTTGTAATATTTGGATAATGGTATTATTTTGTAGTTGGATAGTATGCATGTATTTAGGGGGAAACATGTGTATCTAAATATTATCTTGCCATATATATGTATGTTTCTCTTGTATATGCCTTGTGTTTCAAGATGATTTTAGGTATTGGCAAGAGAAAACTAAATGGAAGAATTCAAGACTTTATGAAGATTAGTCTAAGGAAACTATCTCATTGTAATGTGAGTGTGTGACTTGTGACCAAACTTCATTAAGTATGTTTTAGTATTTGTATAGGTGTTTTGACATAGAATTTGCCAAAGAGGGAGATTGTTAGGTCTTTGAGTTTTGTGTTGGCATAATTCTATATCAAAACAACATTTGCTTTGTATTGATTAGTTGTCTAGGATTTGTGGATAATCAAGCTTCAAGGAAGATTGGACAACATTCAAAGCAAAGTGGTGGCTATAAGAGGAACAAAGTTAAGTTGCTTAGCAAAAGGTATATCGAGACCTCTTTCCTCTTACAAGGCCTAGGCACACACATACATTGCATCCATATGTGTCCCTGCATAGTTGTGCATAATTTGGTTTAACACAATACACACACTTATACATGTATGCACATGCATTAGATTTAAAGTTGACAATTTCATAAATTTCAGTTCTAGGACTATTTCTAGAAAATAGCATACTTGTGTGTTATTGTATTTATTTGTTTTTGTTTGTGTATTATTGAACTTGAATATGAGCTTATATAATTCCTCATTAAGTTCCGTGTGTTTCGGTTACTCATTCTTTAAGTTTCGAGTTCAAATTTGGTGGTTAAGAAACTTTCCGTGATTTTATAATGCATAGTTTTCGTCCTTGATTTTCAAGTTGAATTCCATATTTTTGTGAAAGTTTTCTTGATGAATTTTTTATGTGAGAGAGTCCCAGTTCGTAATCCAAAACCGGATTCAAAATCAGAGTTTGGAGGCCGGAAAACGGTCGAAGAACAAAATGGTGCGCGAGGAGAGTTGAAGGCCAAATTGGAGGGCCATTGCAACTCACCCCGTGGAGGAGTGTGGCCTCCACGGGAGGAGCTGCACTCTGCCCCCGTGGAGGCCAAGTGCCTCCAAGGGAAGCAGAGGTGGCAGCCTCCAATTGGTTCTTCAAATCTCTCTTGCTTCCCTCCTTTAAATACTCCATTTTCCCTCACATTTCACTCATGAAGAAAAATTGAAAAACATTGTGCAAAAACTTTTCTCTTCAATTTTCCTAACTTCTAAACACCATAACTTTCTCATTTGGAGTCCGAATCGAGTGATTTAAATTGGAGAATCTTTGTCTATCAGTTCTCTATCATTTCCTTGAGAGTTTGGAGTCATTTTATTGAGTTTTCTGGTAGCTACACTCACAAAAGCGTGACAGCATAGTTTTTCTTCAAGGTATTGATTTCTATTTTGTTCTTGATCTTCAAGTCTTCAATCACCTTGGGTTTTCTTCTCATATATATGAATTTTTGATGTGTAATCATTGATTAGAGAAATGATCTCTAATAAAGCTAGTTTGAGCTTCAATTGATTAACATGTTGAGTTAGATTTTTCTAAATCTATGTTTTCACATGTTTGAGATGTTGTATTGTGATAGCTTCAAATCTAGGACTATCTTGTGTGTTTATTGACATGATTTTGTTGATTGATAGTATTTTCATATGCTAGGTCTTTTTAATTGGAGATTTATTGAAATAGCATTTATGATTGATGATTTAGGGCTTGATTGAATTTAATTGATTATCAGAGATTCATTTTTGATTTTATCAAATTGATTCTAACAATTTTATACGTTTGAACATAATCTAGGTTTTTGTATATGTTAGGTGTTTCACATACTATAGGTTGTTTGTTCATAGAATAAGATCTAGATAAAATTGGTTTGTGCTTTTATTGATAAATATCTAGTTCTTCATGTTTTGTGTCTAATCCACACATTTCATATGTACATGCATCATTGAGTGTGATTGCATATTTTTAGGATTGCAAACTAGAATACATGTGACATGTGCATAATGATTCAATTCTAGTTTTCATAGGATATATTGATCATATATACTATGTTGTGTGTGTTTGCATCATTTGCATTCACTTAGATCACATGCCTTGTACAAGGTTGGAATTCTCATTTCTTAGAGTGATTCTTTGATTTGAGCATTGGAAGTCTTGGCTATGATCGGGGTGATCCAGATAGCTAAGCATTGGAAGTCTTGACTAGGATTGGGGTGATCCAGATAGTTAATCATTGGAAGTCTTGGCTAGGATCGAAGTAATCCATATAGCTAAGCATTGGAAGTCACATTTTGGAGAGAGGATCTTCAATTTGTGCATGGAAGTCTCGACTATGATTGGGGTGATCCGGATAGTTGAGCAAGGGGCATCTCTTTCATTGTGTAAGGTTGAAGGGTAGATTTTAGATGAAGTGGTCACTTGAGAGATTGTATCTTTTTATCTTATTAGTGAAAGGTGTTTGCCGATGGTTGTGGTATCAACCCGTGGATGTTTCCTCTTAGGAGATTTTACCACGTAAAAATCATGTGTTGATTTTCTCTATCCTTATCTCCTTATATTTGTGTATGTGTTGATATATATCTTGGTTGATATATTTGTAATTAATAATCATATTCATCTCCTTTTGTTGCCCTCTCCTTTAAATCCCACGTTCCCTCTCTTTTTCAAACAAGTTGTTGGTATGGAAAACTTGAGCATAAATTTTCTCAACTTCCAAACACCATATCTTTCTCAAATCAACTCCGATTTTAGATTTTGAAAAGCCAAAATTGTTGGTCTTGAAAAGAGGAACAAGTCCCAAGCATTTCAGAGTCAAACAATACTCAGATATTTCGTGATGGTTTAATTTCTACTTGTGAGTCATTGTTTGTAAGTGAATCAATTTTTCTTTCATTTTTCTTCTATGATCTACTTGAAGAATCTTCTTATAAGATTTAAGAAAAATGTTTAGAATGATTTTGATTCCAATATTAGGACTTGTTTGATTAATTTTCAAGATTAGTTCACGTATTTTGATTGAATTTCATTTTTGCTAGTCATGAAGAATATGAGTTTAAATCTAGAATCACTTTGTGTATTTGATCTGGATTGTTGATTTCTAGATTTGATCACATATTTTAGAACTAGAACTTCTTGATTGTGATTTTGATTTTTCAAAACCTAGTTCTTATTTTTGTTGTTGTTTGTTGAATATGTTGAATACTTCAAGTGTTAACTTGTTCACTTGATTTCAAAGTTAGTTGTGTGATTTTCGTTGAAAAAACTTGTTATACTTGATTTGATTGACATGTTTAGGTTTCTAGATATTTTTGTGAATGAGTTTGAATGCTTAATCTAGATTTCCTATCACATGTTCATAAGAATTAGTTACATTTGCTTGTGAGCTTGATTTGTGCGAAAACTAATTCTTCATAGAGTGTGTTTGATCAACTTGCTCTATTTGTTTGTGTTTGCATCATTTGCATTCACTTAGATCATTTGACTTGTGAAGAGGTTGGCAAGTCTCATATTGGAGAGTGATTCTTCGATTTGAGCATTGGAAGTCAAATTTGGAGAGTGATTCTTCAAGTTGTGCATTGGAAGTCACATTTCTTAGAGTGGTTCTTTGATTTGTGCATTGGAAGTCTTGGCTAAGATCGGGGTGATCCGGATAGCTAAGCTTGGAAGTCTTGTCTATAGTCGGGATGACTTGGATAGACAAGCAATGTATCTTCCTAGAGACGTGAGGTCTTGGATAGGAAGTTTGCATAGTAAGTTCACTAGGCCTGGGGGTAAAATAGGTATAGATAGCTTGGAGAGTGAATCTTGTGTTGATTGCCTCTTAAGTGTGTATTAACTATTTGACATAATGATTAACTTTTTGCAGGTGGTTGTGGTATTAACCCGTTGATATTTCCTCATTTTTGAGATTTTACCACCTAAAAATCCTTTGTGTTGATTTTTGTTTTTATAGTCTTTACTTACTTTGAATTTGGTCATCGGGTAAAGACCTCCGGTCGGGGTAAATAAGATCTGGTCGGGTTAGACAGTTGGTCCACTAATTGACACGTGGACGATATTTAATTTAATACGTCCACGACTCAAATACATAGAGAAAGACTCTGATTAAAATAAGGAGTAATGAAGTACATTTTGACAAGGAAACAAATTTCCTTAAATGATATCAGAGTCTCAACCAGGCAAGAGATCTACTTCAATTAATGCATAGAAGAAGTGAAACAGGAAAGAAGATAAAAACAACTCAATAAGTTAGAGTTCTATTAAAACCTTACAATCTTTCCTTACTTGTATACCAAGAATTAGGGTTCTATGCACATATAAATAGACTCAAGGACACCATTGTAATAGTTAATGTAATATTACACAAAAAGAGTAAAAGAGAGAGCAACATCACGCGAGAGAGAGAACTTGAGTGTGTAATTACTATATTCATAGTGAATTTTCCTTCTCGTCGTCACAGCTAACCGTGGATGTTTCCCTAACTTGGGGTTTTACCACGTAAAACTGTGCGTCTCGCATGTTTAACTTTCTTTTCTATTGATAATTCTATTATCAATTCGTGATAGCTAGTTGGACGCGTGATCAACTTTACGTAGTCCCAAAAATCACTGTCAACAGTGTATATATATATATATATATATATATATATATATATATAATAACAAATTATTAATTTTTGTTATGTTATGATTAATATATTTCCATTGATATGCTTTTAAAATTTACCATTGATTCCATAAAAAAACAGATTACCATTGATTTGGTAATATAGTTAATATTTTAATTTACTTTGTAAAATATTTATTTATTGCCATTTATAAGAATAATTGAAATTGAAAAAAAAATTATTTTTGGAAATAATCATATTGTATTTAATGCATAGTTAATACATTCTAAACAATCTAAAAAAAAGGTAAAAATAGAAAAAGAATTATAAATATTTATAATTATATAGAGATAAATAACTATTGAAATTAGCTCTATACAATTCATTTTTTTCACATTTATTTTCTTAGGACATTTCATTTTAATAAATTAAAATTTTGAAACCTCTAAATACACCCCGATTTACTTGAAAATACTATATATATATATATATATATATATATATATATATATATATATAAACACTCATTCTAGAAATACTAGTAGAAGTAAAAAAAAAAAAAAAATTTAAACTCCATGGAGGACATTGTCAAACCAAGTGATAAATTAATTTAATTTTCCACACTTATTTTCTAAAAACATTCTATTTTTTAATAAATTAATTATTAGATTTTTTTTTTTCAAGTGTTCATCTCATATAGATGATTCAATAAAAAAAATAAATGTGAAGAATTTTATGGAGATGCAAATAGTAGGAGTTATTTTTTTTTACTATCTTACAAAAAAATATTATTTATTACCATATATATATAATTATAAGTGAATTTCATATATTTAGAAAAAGAATCTATTAAATTGAATGCAATAATTAATGTTTCTAAGGTGTTAATATTAATAATTGATCAAAAACTATTATTTTAATTTTTTGTTTTGTTATCATAATATCGTTAATATATTACAAATAATATGTTTTTTAGAATTTATCATTAATTCTATAAAATAAAACGGATTACCATTAATTTGGTATTACAATTGATGTTTTGAAAAATATTTATTTATTATCATTTATGTAGATAATTAAAATTAAAAAACAATTACTTTTGGAATAATAATATTGTATTCAATGCATAATTAATACATTCTAAAAAATGAAAAAGAAAAGGGACCAAAAAAGGTTAAAAAAATATAAAGAAAAAAACTGCAAAATAAAATAAAATTTATGTGTAAATTCCCTTAAAAAATCTAGAGAAAAATCGGGTATTGGATACTGATCGTGCCTAAATTGTTGTATATTTCGGCCCTCATTCCTATTCCTTTGCCTCGTTCTTGTGTGTATTTTCTATATATTTTATGTCTAATAGGCTCATTAGTGCTAATTGCAGGCAATAGATGTAATTCGGGGTTTGGAAGCATGTTGCAGTGATTCTGGCAGAAAAGGGGCAAAAGAAAAGACAAAGGATCATAAGCAGCTCTACAGTGCGGGTCAAGTGCAGGTCAAGTGCGGGTTGCAACCGCACTCCAACCGCGCTCCAACCACACTCATGATCATAGCCGGGACTTGATACAGGAGAAGACTTACAGTGCGGGTAAAGTGCGGGTCATCCAACCGCACTCCACCCGCACTGTTGCCAAAGCCAGAGAAGCTGAGTTGCACCTGACGTTGAAGTGCGGGTACAGTGCGGGTCATCCAACCGCACTCCACCCGCACTGTTGCCAAACCAGAGAAGCTGAAGTTGCACCTGACATTAGAGTGCGGGTACAGTGCGGGTCATCCACCAGCACTCCACCCGCACTATTGCTCAAAACAGAGGAGGGATTTTGCACCTGACAGTACAGTGCGACTCAAGTGCGACTACAGTGCGAGTAAAGTGCGGGTAAAGTGCGGGTAATCCAACCGCACTCCACCCGCACTATTGCCCAGATCAGAGACCTGAAGATGAAGAAAACTCTTACAGTGCGGGTAATTCACCCGCACTCCACCCGCACTATTCGCGCGACAGTTTCTGGTTTCAAGCTTAAGTGACCTATTTTCCCATCCTCTATAAATAGAAAAGGATGGGAACGAACCAAAAAGATCACCATACCTTCCAACACTTGTATTCTAGGCTAGAAACACATCTCCCTCTCATCCAAACCATCTCTACTCAATCAAGGCAACTAGGAGACTTGGATTCAAGCTTCAAGGAAAGAGATCAATCTTCAAGGGTTATCTCTACTCTCTCTCTCTTAGTTTATTTGTTTGTAATAGAACATGAGTAGCTAAAATACCCCACTATGGGGTTGATGTTATTTGTTTGATGGATATTTTGGGCTTTGTAAATAAACTCTATGTGTTATATTTATTCTATCTCTATATTTCATTCCATTACTTGTGTTGATTGCCATTATTGACTTGCTTGGATACACCCTATTTGCATGTTGATTTGGATTACTTGAGTAGGCAATTAGGTTGTCTATTGCTCCATTGAATGGAAGGATTTTCGGAAATCCGGCTCTATAACCATGCTCTTAATCTAATCTCGAATTAGTGGCTTTCACTATACATCCTAGGTTAGCCACTTGTGAGAGAATTAGAAGCCTCCACTATACACCCTAGGTTGGCTACTTTAGTGATTTTACGAGAACTAACCTTCGAGTAGAATTCGGTTGATAACCTCGAGCCTCATCCAATCCCAACCGGGTGGCCTTCACTATACATCCTAGGTTGGCCACTTGTGAGGGAATTGGAAGCCATCACTATACACCCTAGGATGGCTACATTAGTAATAGGTTGAGCCATAGCTAGATAGATGAGCATTCATGGAACAAGTCCCAATTGAGTAACTAGCCACTGTTGGTTGCTTAAGAAGGATTAATCGCTAGTAGGAGGTCTTCTCTATACATCCTAGGTTGACCTCTTGCTAGAGATATATACCAACACTATACACCCTAGGTTGGTTACATTTGTCAAAACGTGCTTAATTGAGAGTCTGTTACAATTGCCCCAATATTCACTTACGAGTACATCAACTCCGTAGTTCCATCATCATTCATTCATCACTCCATTATCATCCTATTTCATTTGCTTTCATAGTTTAGTTTATATTGTAATTCCATTCACTATCATTTTACTTTTATGCATACTAGTTATATTAATCCTAATCTTATCACCGCTACCCCGATCTCAGTGAACGACACCCGTGCTTACCGCTTTACTTTTATTTCTACTTGTGAACGCATCGCATAGGTTTTATAAATTGTTTTGGCGGACGGTTTTCTGACGGCAAAAACCTTCTCATCAGATACCTTAAAACTAGAGTGAATACAATATTTTTTTAAGAGGCAATGTTACACTTAGAACCAAGACTATAACCATAATATTTGTCTAAAGTAATAGTCTGTCTCTGTCTATCGAATCCATCGTCTATAAGTACAAAGCACTGGTTCGTTGATTTTCTACATTAATGGTGATGAACAGGATGCTAGGCTTACCGGATGGTTCCATAGCAAACACCTTAGTGGACAACTAATTAAAAATCCAAGACCGTCAAAGTTAAAATTACATGATCAATCCAAAATTACCTTTTTAACTACTTAAGTGTTTCCACAAAAAAAAAGATTAAAATTATTCAACCAAATATTAAAACAAAATCCGTAGAAATTACTCTCACCACCCAATGCCATTAAATTCCCCCACCGCTTGTTTTAAGTTTGCTCGTGAGGGAAAGTCAATAGGATAAGTTGAACTTGAGATTAAAAAATAACAAAAACTAAAACTAAAGGATTAATATTATTCAACCAAATATTTTTTTTAAAAAAATAAATCTGTAGAAATTCTTCTCTTCACCCAACTGCATCCAATTCTTAATTGCGTGTTTTGAGTTAGTCGAGAAAGTAAATGGAACGAGATAGAAAAAAATGTGAGATTTTAGATGGTTTAAATAGAGAAAATTGAGGGAGATGAGAGGGCATAAATGGTAGAGAGAGAGAGAGAGGATATACCAACGGTTTAAATAATTAATTTATTGTATTTATTAATTGTAATCATGAATGCCTATTTAACTTGTGTATTAATACAGAGTGCCTATTGACTTGATTTGTAAATATAGATAAAAATTAATTTATTTAAACCCAAAGCTCTCTCACGGCGACACGAGGCGCCGTGAGGGTCGGCTTTTATATATTACTAGTTTGCAACTCTCACGATGTGCAAGTATGGGAAAATATAACACAATCACCATCGGATTTATATTTTAAGATTTATTAATATTTTCTTTTTTTTTTCAATTTCTAATTTCTTCAAGTGCATCTTATATCAACATTTTCAACCCGTTTTTATGACAATTTTGATCATTTCATTACTCATTTATGGGATTGTCTCTTAATTGATTTCTGATCGTGATTTATGATAAAAACGTCCCCACTTAATACAAATTTTCAATTAATTATGAAGCCTATTCAGATTTTGGAGATCTTAATATTTATATATAATTAGATTTTGCATTTATAAAATTATTAATTAATTTGATTAATCAATTAATATTAGTCTATTTTTTTAATTATTAATGAAAACAAATTAATACAGCTCAGTTAAAAGAACTTAAAAGTAAGGAACCGTAAAATAGGAAAAGTTTTTATATTTTTTATATTTGTTTATGAGATAGATTAAGAAAATTTAACCATTATCCCATTAATTATGGTATTGCTTCTACATTTGTGATTTATGGGATTGTCTCATAATTGTCTCTTGATTTGGAAAGAATACCAAAAGAAAAACAATTATTCCATTAAAGAAACATTTATTAATAATAATATATTTAATTTTATATTAAATTTAGAAGTATAAAAATGTCCAGATTCATTATATATAATGATAAGAATAAAAATACTAATAATAATAAAAACCAAAAGTCCAAAACAACTCATTAATGGTTAAAGTTTCAAAAAAAAACTAATTAATGGCTAAAGCTATATTTAATCGGAAGAATGCCAAAAGAAAAATATTTATTAATAAGAATATATTTAATTTTATATTAAATTAAGGAGTCAATTATGCAAGACTGCATATTCAACCGGTTTGTAATGCATTTAAAGTTAAGCTCTATCATGGCAACACGTGGCGCTGTGATGGTTAGCTTCTATCATTTATTTTCTTAGTGGTTTTCTTGAGAAATCCATAATCTCAATACCAAACAACACATATAGATATATTTCAAATAACAAACTCACATGTACACACAAATAATAATAATTCTAAGTGGAAATGGTGAGAAATGTCACCTTTTTGTCTCGTTGTTGCACCAACGTCACCGGTTTAATAACTTATGTTTAAAAGGCACCTATTTTGGTGAACTACCAAAATTGCCCTTAAATAATCAATTTTTAATTGTCTCTGTACTTCCATCTCCACACTTGAAACACTGAAGGCAAGAACTCCTCTCTTTCTCTCTCTACAATAAATTTCAAAACTACTCTACTCAACGTTCTTCAGTAAGCACAACAAGGTAATATGTTTGTCTGAAATACTGTTTTTTATCCTTCATTTTTTTAAAAAGTTCCTTTTGTAAACATGAAACTGGTTTTGTGAATATTGAATCTGTGAAATTTGAATCTCCGAACCTGTTAATAAAAAGCTCGGAGCCTGTTTGAAAATGCTCGGAGCCTGTTTTAAAAAGCTCGGACACTGTTTGAAAAAACTCGGAGCCTGTTTGAAAAAGCTCGAGCCTTTGGACAAAAGGCTCGAGCCTTTAGAAAACAAGCTCGGAGACTTGAAAAAAGCTCGAGACTTTGTAAAACAGCTCGAGCTTTTAGAAAACAAGCTCAGGACTTTGTAAAAACGTTCGGGACTTTTGTGAAAAAGCTCGGGACTTTTGTAAAAAAGCTCGGGACTTTGTGAAAGAGCTCGGGACTTTTGTAAAAAAGCTCGGGACTTTGTGAAAAAGCTCGGGACTTTTGTAAAAAAGCTCGGGACTTTTGTGAAAAAGCTCGGGACTTTTGTAAAAAAGCTCGGGAATTTGTAAAAAAGCTCGGGACTTTGTGAAAAAACTCGGGACTTTGTAAAAAAGCTCTGTACTTTGTAAAAAAGCTCGGCTCTTTTGGGATCTTTAGAAAAAAGGTTGGAACCTTTATTAAAAGCTCGGAGATCATAGTAAAAACCTCGGAAACTATTTTAAAAGGCTCTGAGCCTTTTCCATAGCTTTTATGTTTGTCATAATGGTTTGTGGTGATGAATGTTACAGGAGAATGAATCGGGTGAGAATAGTAATATCTTACAACGGTCGATGGGAGCAGTTACCCGACGAAAGTCAGAGGTTTGTTGGATCCGACAACCAAGGAATGTATGTGTCAAAGAATATGAGATACGAAGAATTGGTGTCGATCGTGCATACCGTTGTGAAGTATGATGTAAACAAATACAATGTTGATCTACAGTCAATATCAATCGTTCCTGGCGCTACATGTCGCACATTTGTAAGAAATGACGATGATGTTCAGTTTATGCTAGGGGAAGATCGGGTGATCCCTCAAGTATGTGTTAGTCTAATTGAGAGGGCAACTGGAGATGTGATACGGAATGATATTCCTGCTCCTGAAAATACCCAACCATTTGGATCCGCTAGCGGTAGCAACCAAGTGTTCACACAAAGGAGTGCCACTGAAGGTGGGGAAAACATATGTGCTGTCCAACAGGTAGTGGTCGACCATGCAGATGTTTGTGAACCTCAATTCGACGATGTGTTTGGTTGTCGATTTGAGATGAATGATGGGCGGTACAATGAGCAATACAATGAGATGTACAATGAGGAGAACACTGAACCAAACCTTGGGCCTAACCAGGAGGTGGATAATGAGGCAAATATTGATCTGGTAGATCATGTAGAGAACACTGATGAAGATCATGTCCAAATTCAAAGACGTGGAAGACGTGTAGAAGGAGTTAGTTGCACTGGAGCAGATATGCCTGGTACTTCCGAGGTCCGGCATAATGTATCTACAGATGATTCTGATAATACCACAACGTGGGTTATTCCCGGAGCAGATTCATACTCATTTGGGATTGGTAGAAGCACAACCTTGGTAGCAGAAGAACCTACATGCATGATTTATAAAGGTCAGTTCTTTCCGACAAAAAAGGATCTGAAGAGACTAGTTGGCCTTTTTGCAATGCGGCGAAACTTCAAATGGAAGGTGAAAAGGTCCAATAAGACAACGTTACATCTTGTTTGTTTGATTGACAACTGTACATGGAAATTAAGAGCGGTGAGAAGAGATGAAGGGACGTACTTCCAAGTAAGAAGTTTTGTCAATGAACACAGTTGTCCATTGGAGGAGATTCACCGTCGCCACCGACAAGCTAGTGCAGTTATAATTGGAGAAGTGGTTGCACCTAGACTTCAACAACAAGATGGTCGTCTCATGCGTCCCAAGGATATAATCGCCGATATGAAAACAATGTATGGCATCCAAATCATGTACAGTAAGGCATATCAAGCCTTGCATTATGCATTGTCACTGACCTATGGGACACATGAAGAAACCTTCCAACTACTGCCGTCTTTTGGTTACGTGCTAGAACAACAAAATCCCGGCACAATCACTGACTTACAGTGCGCTGACGACTGTAAATTCCTTTACTTTTTCATGTCATTAGGGGCCTCAGTTAGAGGTTTTCAGAGGTGCATGCGTCCGGTTATTGCAGTTGATGGTACCCATTTGAAGGGAAGATTCGAGGGTACAATGTTTGTTGCAACTGCCCAAGATGGAAACGAACAGGTGTATCCAATTGCTTTTGGGTACGGCGACTCCGAAAACAACCTTTCATGGGAATGGTTTTTGGATTGCTTGAAGGGTACCCTTGGTCATATAGATGATCTGGTTTTTATTTCCGATCGACATGCAAGCATTGAAGCAGGGATTTCTAAAGTGCTCCCTTATGCAACCCATACCATATGTTGTTGGCACTTTGCTGAAAATGTGAAGAAGCGATCTCACAGAAAAGATGTTGCCAGCTTAATGGGCAAAGCCGCTAGAGCGTACACTGAATTCAAATATAACCGGTACATGGGTGAGTTACGTAACCTGCACAAGAATGCTTTCGATTATGTTGAATCTGCCGGTCCACACAAATGGTCTCGTGTACACTGTCCCCAACGAAGGTTCAGGGTGATGACAACAAATGTTGCAGAGTGCATAAACTCATGCCTTAAATTCGCACGACAACTCCCTATGTTGACATTGGCAGAGTTCATTAGGAATATGTTACAGCGTTGGTTTCACGATCGACATCGAGCTGCACAGTCCATGCGTCATCAGTTGACCGACGCATCACATCTTGTGATGCTACAACGGGTCGAGAAGTGCGGTTATATGACCGTCAATCCAGTGGACTGGAACATTTTCTCTGTCAAACGGTCCGGAAAACAGTGGACTGTTGACTTAGCCCGGAAGACATGCACATGCAACAAATTCCAAATGGATCATTTTCCGTGTTCTCACGCACTCGCAGCGGCAAGGTACATTAACAGTATACAATTATACCCTATATTAAGAAAGCGTGATTGTCATTTTTTTCATTGGTTTTGCAGGGAGCGGAATTTGGATTTCACATCGCTGTGTTCGGACTACTACAAGAGACAGACACTTATTGATGCATACTCAGTTCCTATTATGCCTGTTGGCCATCCTTCTTCATGGGTAGTGCCGTCCGACATCGCTGAGCGGGTGGTTTCAAATCCAAAGACCAAGAGACAATCAGGTCACCCGATTGAGGGTCGACATGCATCGTCTTCCGAGAGGACAACCACCCAATCGTGTAGAAGATGTGGACAATCAGGTCATAATAGCAGGAGGTGTTCTAATCCGCCCTTAATTAATGAAGGTCCGAGCAGAACTGTTCCCGAGGAATACCGTCGCAAGTGTAGCGTATGTCATCAAGTTGGACATAACAAACAGACGTGCCCACACAAGGAATCTGCCGAGGAGTGAACCGAGCCGTTCATACTTATTGTTTAATTAAGTTGGGGTGTTAATTATTACTTGTGTTATTGTATGATATGAAATGCTTGTGTTGTACTTGTAAATGAAAACACTTTAAATTTTAAACAAAAAATTTATAATTTGAAAGTTCATTACTATAATTGTTTGTACATCGACAACTACAACATCTTATGTGGCTTGGAGTTACAAAAAATCTCCACAGCCATCTTCTCCCGTATGGTGCACATATCTTCTTCTGACCAGTCGAACGTCATCCTGTTCGCCAGTACGTACTCCATCAATCTCAAGGTATGAGCACCACAGTTACCCCTGCGACTCAGCACATGAACAACTGTTACAATAGAAGTTGAATAAAACAAACTTAAAGTTTAAATGATGTTCGTACAGTCATACCCTCTATTCTGTTGGGGCACATATGTTGTAGACACCATGCTTACCCCAAAGGGCCTATTCCGCTTCTCGTACTTCGCCTCGCCCGTTGGTCTGGCATCGTGAAACCCCACCTGATACAACATCGAGGGTAGAAACCACCGCAATGGAGCGACCTGCTCTTTCCTGATCTGTAGGGGGACTTCCTGTCTGAACGGGTCTAGCAGGTGGATCTTCCCGACAGTAAGGTCAATGCTGGCCACGAGCCAATGCTGGCCACCAATGTTGCACGGAATAAGGACCTGTACCAAGTGTTCAAGATATTGTTATGGTCAAAATAAGAATTTTTAATTAAACACATTGAAACCATAACTGTATTTTGCTCACCGCGTCAACCTCGTGCCATGGTCGGTTCCCTACCGGGAGCAATCCACGTACCGTCATCAGATCTTCAGGGGACCACCTGTACTTCAACACAGATCAGTTTTTTGGGGCTTTGCCCACAGCATCGCGAGGCATGATTCTCCGCCACTGAAACTCCAGCATTGACTGAAAATAGACAACGAACTGAAACGTTAGAAACAGGATGAAACACAACAAACAGACGTGTGAAAACAGTACATTTGAAACACTTACATAGAACTGAGAATCTAGTAGGTTCATCCTCTGAATGTAGACAGTGAGGAATGCTCGCTGACGCTTCCGTAAAATATGCAGGTACGCGTCCATATGCTGACAATATAAACATTATACATTGTTAGTATTCTTCCATAAGTTAAACAAACTTAAAAGACAATCAAAGTAAGGAAAGTACCGTGTCCTCTAACTCCATAAAGTTGGTTTGCAACCGGTGGAACCAAGTCACAGGCACGGGGGTCATCAGATCCACATCACGTCTGTGTAATTTTCAATTATTTAGGAAAACAACTAATTTAACTTAGGTGTTTCAAAATAAATTCACAATATTTTAATACTTACAATTCCCCCGTCACGTTCCTCTTGTAGGCTTTGTAAGCCGCAAGCTGGTCAGCGTCTACCAATCCATTGGGCCTGAATGTATGTGCTGATGACATGGGCAGTGTCCTTGGCCTCTTCGGCCGACAGGGGTCAGTGTATGGGCTCATCAACTGCCAGCCTCGTTTGCGCATCCACTGCTGCCTATGCTGACTGTGGACTAGGGGGTGTTGGGAGGAGGAATTCTGTCCCCGTGGATCACGTCGAGGGCTCCGGTGGGATGGGTTGTGTCGGGATGGACCGACAGTGTCACTAGGGGGTGAGGTGTGATGGGATCGAGTAGAGGAGAGCGGTGTCGGATGGACCGGAGGGGTGCTCCCTATGGATCGCCTGGTCAGGTCAGGAGTGTGGACTGTACGGGAGGAGGGACTCTGACCCAGTGGACTGAACGGGTCCGCTGTGTGGTCCTGGATATAAACAGGAGGATCCACATCCTGTACCTCCATAAGCAGCGGATACTCTAATATCGCCTGGGTAACTGTCTCCCCAAATACCCCTGTATCCGTGCCACCAGGGACTTGCATCTGCTGGTCTCGTACTGTATCACCAGCTGTTGGACCCTGCGTCTGAGGTCCATCAGCCTCCGTCGTAGGTCCGGTGGCTGGGTCTGTCCCTCCGTCTCTGTCTGTACGGGGAGAGTCTTGATCATGGGAGGGTGGACTGGAACATTTTCTTGGATATCCTCCCGTAACGCAGCGACTGCATCCATCACATCTTGGATTTTTCGTTCCAAACGATCCTGAAACAAAATCATTATTGTCAGTACTAAAACCCAACACTTGTTTCAACATAAATAATGCATTACACCATTTTTTACATACCTGGCGATGCCCTCCAACGTCTTCTCGTGAATGTACTCCACCGGGCATCGCAAAGCGAACCTGTCTGCGCCTAAGAGGACTCCCAGCGACAAACTCCGGGTCCGAACCCTCCGTATCCGGCCTGTGCCTGAGGGGACTCCCACCGCCAAACTCATGGTCAGAACCCTCCGTATGACTGGGTCCGGCAGTCGTATGATGTAAGGGATCCGGTACCGAGCCGTCGTGTCCATCGGCAGCCATATATAGACTGCCTCCCTCATTTATGCCCTCGTAGTACCGTGCAACCCTCTCAGCTGCTGTCGGCACCAGTGCAGTCCTCGCAAACATCTAAAATCGTGGTTAGACCATTCTATTTGTATAATCGTAATATGTAAACACTTTAACACAATAGATCCTTACCCTGGCTAAGAAAAATTTTTTGTCCAGCTTGTCCGACCTTGGTTGCTTTTGCAACTGCCATTTCAGAATACGGGGGGACAACTCAATCTCCCTACGAGTCCCAAATTGGGTCCCAAGCTCGGGGATAACCTCATACGCAAATACCTATGTAAAAGAACAAGTTATTCAGAATCCAATCATTTATTCCGTAACTCATGGAAAAAAAATTTCAGGTTTTCAAACGATACAAATTCTAAATTCTCACCAACAGTGCGTGAGCTAGACCGTAAATGTTGTACGTCTCCACCGTGTGAACGTCAACGCCCTTTTCCTGCTGTCGTCTCTCATACCGCACAGGTCGACCGTTTAAGGCATTCTTGAATCCAATAATGGACTGCCTATACACGTGGGCACCCCACGGGAATGGATCAAAAGCGTCCAAGTCCTCGACTAGCCGGATCTGCCATAATGGAACTTTCTCTCTCTCGTCCAACCCCATCAATATCCAGTTTAGCATATAAAGGAGGCACAGCTTCACAGCATTGTACTGCTCCTCAAATACACTGATCCGTAGAACAGCTTTCAGCTGTTCATAATCCACATCAGCTGCACCATTGAAATACCGTTGTTGTATCCCGTTCTGAACCATCTCATACCTCGTCGTGTCGGGAATCACTCCAAACTTCAATCCGGTGATCAGACAGAATTCAACCTTGGAGAACCGGACCGAACGAGTACCTAACATAAATCTCATCTCATCCTGCGGCCCATCGTGATGTAGCTCGCGCAATAGCAGTCGATGGACTACGCTACCCGAAAACTTCATCCCCCGATCCATCCTAAGGAAATGACCAAAACAAGACTCTGTATACCGACGTCGGTCTTCGACCTTGAATTGTTCTGGTACACTGTCTAGTGCGACGTCGATATCTTTAAGGTCGCTGAAATGGTCATGCCGAGTGATTTTTCCATCGTACCATTCATCCTCTAGAGTTTTAAGCAAATCCTTTAGTTCATTACTCATCTGCATTTTCATAGAAAGAATGCATCAGTAAACTGTAAAAGGCTAGGACATAATAATATAAAATAGCAGAGAAGCAGTTTCAAAAAGCTCGGACTCATATTGAAAACGCTCGGACAGTGTGAAAAAAGCTCGGACACAGTTGGAAAATGCTCGGACTCATATAAAAAAAGCTCGGGCACAGTTTGAAAAAGCTCGGGACCAGTTTGAAAAAGCTCGGACTGTTGAAAAAGCTCGGACTCAGCTTTACAAAGCTTAGACACTGTTTCAAAAAGCTCGGACACGTGTTGAAAATGCTCGGACTGCTTAAAAAGCTCGGACTCGGTTTTAACAAGCTCGGACTCAGTTTAAAAAAGCTCGGAAAATGTTTCAAAAAGCTCGGAAACTGTTTCAAAAAGCTCGGACACGTGTTGAAAATGCTCGGACTATTCAAAAAGCTCGGACTTAGTTTAAAAAAGCTCGGAAAATATTTCAAAAAGCTCGGAAACTGTTTCAAAAAGCTCGGACACGTGTTGAAAATGCTCGGACTGTTCAAAAAGTTCGAACTCAGTTTTAACAAGCTCGGACTGTCTAAAAAAGCTCGGCAACTGTTTGAAAAAGCTCGGACTCAGTTTCAAAAAGCTCGGAAACTGTTTCAAAAAGCTCAGAAACTGTTTCAAAAAGCTCGGACACTGTTTCAAAAAGCTCGGGCTGTTTAAAAAATCTCAGGCACTGTTTCAAAAAGCTCGGAAATTGTTTTAAAAAGCTCGGCCACATTTAAAAATAGCTCAAGAACAGTTTCAAAAAGCTCGGGCATTTTCAAATAGCTCGGAACTAGTTTGAAAAAGCTCGAAAACCAGAAAAAGCTCAGAAAACATTTTAAAAAGCTCGGAAAAACCTCTTAAAAAGCTCGAAAAAGCTTGAAAAAAGCTCGGAATCACCTTGAAAAACCTCGGGAACCCAGATCTTCAACGGATTTACAAACCCTAACCTAACCCACAACCATTCTCAGATCAACAAACAAACCTAATCTACAAGTTTAATCAACAACCAACATCAAACATGAACTTATTAAAAACAAAATCAACAACATAATCTGACTCAACTTACCGTCGATTGAAGATGCTCTCGTCTGAACACCCGATAAACACTGTTGTCCTACCGCCGGTTACTTCGACGTCTTTTTCAGACGGAAAACCACTGATCTTCCAACGCCGGTTCTTTTTCCAAGAGATGTTTTCTCTCTTTGGTTTTTCTCACTAGGTTTGAAAACGACAAAAACTCACTTGGAAGGGGTATTTTTGTCTGGACACCTATATTGGTGCCTTTTAAACATGAATTAGTAATGTGGTGATATTTGCACAACACCCACCCCAAATAGTGCTATTTATTTTTTGACCCCATAATTCTAATATGGAGAAAGTACAACTTTAGAGATAATTAAATATATTTGAAGGAAGAAACTTGAAAAATTATAGAGTTATAATAAAAATATAAGAAAGAAATACAAATGAAATCTTCATCGATCCATTTGAAAATAGTTCATGCATGCAACTTCTCATCACGTGTGTGCCTATACTGTTCTGGGTTTCTACTTGGACCGAGCATGGGGCCTTGTGTAGCTTGGTTGCACAACAACAAACAAATACAATTGTAACAACAATAATAAATATATACATGTTTGGTTTACGAAAAGAAAATATCAAAATTAGGATTCTCTACTATATATGAATTAATTAGAGTACTCACATACTAAGAGTCGAAGTCCTTATTGAAGCAGTTGGTGTCACACTTCATATGGTGTAACTGTTACTTCTCGCATCCCCTCAAGCAATTAGGTAAGAAGTTGATCAAGCAATTATTTGAGCAATAGGAATAAAAAAAATTGACGGAAAGATAATGATAAGAAAATGAGAGATTTTAGGTGGTTTTTATAGAGAAAAGTAAGCGAGAGGAAAGGTCTATTGAGTTTTGAGGAGAAAAATTTTTCATTGTAATTAATTAATTCAAGTAGGTATTGAAAACAATTATTCATATTACTTTGATATTATATATGTATATATATTGAAATTAATAAATATAAAATATGCATATAAAAATATAAATATTATATACAATTTAATGTTGAAGCTTCTTCACGGCGACACGTGGCACTGTCATGTCGCCGTGAAGGTCAGCTTTTATATAGTATATAGATTAGAAGCTATTATATATGATATGATATTATATATGAGTTGAAAATACAACTCAAGCGTGTGTCTAAACAACCTAGAGGGGGGGGTGAATGGGTTGTTAATCGATTATTACCAACTTTTCCATTAGTTAATATTAAACACAATTAACCCAAACAATCAAATAAT
Source organism: Dipteronia sinensis (assembly GCA_033220585.1). Classification (NCBI taxonomy): domain Eukaryota; kingdom Viridiplantae; phylum Streptophyta; class Magnoliopsida; order Sapindales; family Sapindaceae; genus Dipteronia; species Dipteronia sinensis. The sequence continues at coordinate 37,364,672 of CM065637.1, forward strand.
AAAAATCAAGTATAAAGTGCAGAAATATAAAGAACAGTTGATTTTTATGTGGAAACCCTTCAACAAGGAAAAAACCACAGGCCATCCTTCTAGCCACATCCGGTCACCGAAATCCATTATATGAATAAGAGGTTACACCCTCAAGTGATACTTAGACTCTCACTCTCAACAACCTCGGGCTATGGACACTACCACTCGCCACTCTTGGTTCAATCCCTAGTGATATCCCCCGATCCACTACTTTTTGGTTAAGCACCTCCTACTCTACCTCGCGGGCCTTTTACAATGGCACTTGACCAATGCTTGCCAACCCACCCTTGGTTACAAGACTTTACTTGCTTGTGTAACTTCACCTAGAAGCCACAAGACTTTGACTCATGAAGAGTATAAGGTCTAAGTGAATGTGAGACAATATGCTCAAATGCAATAATGTGTTAGACCGCACACAAAATGCTTAACTAGATTTTATAATGCAATGTAACAACCTAGTTATCAAACAATGCCTATATGCCCATACATGAGGTCTCAATTAGAGTTGTAGAGAACTCTAACAACGTAATTGTCAAATAAATCCACATGAACATTCAATAAAGCTTGACTAGATAAATAAACATTAATCTATCAACCTAATCATCAACCAATATCAAAAGAATGTTCTAGGGTTAACTATTTAGGGAAAATCAACCTAATCATGTAAGCTATTACAAACAAAACCTAATTGTGTCATAACTTCACTAAATATGCAATAAGAGTGAAGGTTTGCTAAACTAAGCAATCAAAGACATGTCTTGATTAAGATAGACCAATAAATGAAGATATGGTGTTTGTTCTACTTACCAAGTGATGTAATGAAGAAGACCCATTAATGACTGATGCATGAAGGATGTATGGGTTTTGGGTTTGGAGAGTTAAATAAGCTTCAATGGAGGTTTCTCTCTCAAGACTCTCTCCCTCTCTAGGGTTCATTTTTTTAGGAGTCATAGAATGAAGAAGATGAGAAAGTGATGAAAATATAGTTTTTAGATGTTAGCCCTATAAATTCCATGAATTGCCCTTTAAAAATAAGCCAAATCGGACTCCAACTGAGTGAGATATGGTCAAATTACGATACAGGGGCGGAAGGGTATTGGACCAAAAGCGCTGGTCGAGCAGCACAACACCACCGCCACACCAGCACAACACCACTAGAGGATATGCGCTTGACGAGCAGCGCAATAAGGGCGCTTGGCGAGCAGAGCATAGGCGTAACAGCTTGATATTCGAGCGCTTCAAAACATGACCAAATGACATCGAAATTTATCAAATAATATACCGTTGGAAAAGTATGGATATTTAGAGGATGTTCAGTATCGTTTTCAAAGACTGATTTTTTTGTTTTTTGAGTAGAAAAAACGCATAGAACACGTTCGGTAGTCGTTCCCAAAAAATAAAAAATAAAAACGCTAAAGTCATTTTTTCCACTTTAAAGGTGCCGGAAGAGAGGTACGTTGGAAACAAGATAAAGATGTTCTCACATTTTTGTTTTCGTTCTCTATGGGCCCACTAACAAAATATTCATTTTTTTTCATAGGCACCAATAAGAATTTGTAGTTGCTTTATTTATTTATTTATAAAAAGATAATTTTTATAGGGCCTACCAATAAAATATTTTTTTTTACAACCACCAATAAAATCTTTAGTTGCTTTTAATTAATTTATATATTTATTTTAAAAAATATATAAAATTTTAAGTTATGTAAATGGCTAAAGGAAATATTATAAGGATATCTCTATTTATCCATTATTTTTATTGATGAGATGTTATTATACCTCTCACACCTACACGATGCGGTTGTGGATTCAAGTTTGCATCTTACTCGAATTATGGTAATATTTCAAAAAAAAATGTTTTTTTTGTAATATATATAATTTAACTACATACAACATTATTTTTACTCTTACGATATATTGAAAATATGTTTTTTTTTAATTCACTATATATATTATATATTTTTTTGTTCAAGATATTGTTTTAAATTATTTCTACCAGACGCATTTTCATTTTTCAGAATAGTGTTTTACTGTTTTCAATTATTTCTACCAGACACATTTTCAGCCTTTGAAAATATTAAAATCAATTTCTCGTTTTCAAACGAAAATATAAAAAACAGAAACATAAAACAAAAACATTACCGAACGGACCCTAACTTTCTACTCATTTTTACGGAACGACGTTTCAATGTCTGTAGAAAAAGATATGGTCATTTGGACCAAAGGTCATTGACGGACAACAACAGAGTTGCCCTGTTTTGGTGGTCACTTTGGAGATTTTCAAAACCAATCCAAATGGTTATGAAATATTTCAAATAATATACCGTTGGAAAGGTATGGGTGTCTAGTTTGTACATAAATTTTCAAAATTCATTGTGAAGCTTTGTATAAAATGTTATGGTCACAAGACCATACAAAGGTCAGTTTTGGAAAACATTTAAATCATTGAAATCCACTCTTTTGAAACTAGACACTTTACTTCAAACAACCAAACCAAAACTAACACTTAACCAAGAGAAGAATTGGACCTTCTCATATGGTCAACCATCGCGCTAAGACATGCACACCATCGTGCAAGCACAGACATTTCCGATCACACAAACGGAAACGAATTACACCACACAAAACCACACTTAGATCTAACAATGAGGTGCAAGTGTGAAATGTGTAATGGATGCACACATATAAATAATTAGAACACAAATGCAAGATGAACAAAGCATGCATGAAGTGTGTGTGTGTGTGTGTGTGTGTGTATGCACCTAAGCTCTTCAAGAGACAAAGTCAAGTGAATATACCTTTCGCTCTTACTCTTGATCTTGAAGTCACGGAGATGCTTGGAAGCTTGTCAATGAAGACATAAGCTACCCATTACAACATCATCCCCAATGTGGTGTGGTTTGTCATGAAATAAGCCAATCATAAAATATAGGTCCTTACAATCTTCCCCTTTGGCTATTTCATGACAAAACAACAACTCACAAATAATCCTCACAAAAACAAAAAAAATCTAGCTATTGTCCATGAGAGCCCATTCTACGTTACAAAAAGAGATACCTAAAATTCTAAGTCTTCAAGGTCTTCAATATCTTCGTAGATCATCATACCTATACATAATAGCAAGAAAGCACTTTCCAAGAACAAGTGCAAGTGAGGTGAACAAATATAAAAAGCAATTGCACTCAATAAAGCAATATAAAGAAATGCAGGTGCAATTCTCCCCCTAAATGGTTACTCTCTCTCTCAAGACTTCTCCCCCAAAGTATAACCAATGCTCCCCCTATATCTCTTAAGACTTCTCCCCATTTTTGTCGTGAGATAGGCAAAGGAGTTCCCCCTATCAGGTTTCTTTACCAAAGAGAGCTATTCGCACAAATACATTGCATAATCATATACACAAATTTTATGCAACTTAAATAATTGAGAGAGATTCAAGGAGTTTTATTTAAAGAAAAATGTGTGAAATTGTTGCTTTGCATGCAAGACATATAACATTCAAGTTCAAGCAATGATATTTGGTAAAGCAAACATCAAAAGGGTTTCCAAAAGAATTCAAACCAATTTGTACCCTTTTGTCATAAGCAAACAAGATATAGTTTTTCAAAAGAATTTCAATTTAAGGAGCAACTATATTAAACTTTATAAGCGAAACAAGACATGAGTGACTTTTGCACCCTTTTTGATTTTCCAGGTAAGGTACATGTATGATAGTAGCCTTGTTCAACTAATAAAGAGAGAGTGAAGACTAAATTTGGATGAGACATCCTTATTTATTGAATGGACACAAGGTCCTTATTTAGTTTAGTCTTCTCATTTGTTTTTTCACACATATTTTTGCATATAAGCAATCAAAAACATTTCATGCATATTATTTTAAGCATGTCATAAAAATTTCTCATGCCATGAAGATAAATTATGGGTCATTCAAATGTACTTTCCCAATCAAATCTCTTAGTCCAAAAATGCATTGTTGAACCAAAATATGTTATGGATTGCAAATAAAGCAATGTTGCACACTTATTAAGAAAATAACATAAAAGCATATGTGCAACCAATCATCTCAAGCAATTATCAAAAGAGCATAAAATTAATCAACTTTGTGCACATTGAAAATTAATCAACTTTTTGCACATTGCAAATTATGCAAGTTCGCTCTCTTTGCTTGAGCTCCCCAAACAGGATCAATTCCAACCAAGTCAATGGGAGACATGTACTCCTATAGACCTACCAAGTTCAATGGACTTAATTGCATCTACGGGAGTCACATGGGCACTAAAGCAAGCGTGTTCATTCTTTCTAACCCACCTAGGTTCCACTTTAACATTTCTAGTGGTCATTGACATGTTTTTAAATTCCCTAGGTTCATGCAAACTTGCCCTACGGTTCATTTTCTTTTCTCTCATGCTTTCAATTCTACACATTCTAATGTAGTTATTGCATGTTGGTTGAATGTGACCAATCATACCACGATAATGACAATTATGTATAAGAGAAGAATTTATACCATTGCATTTAGTTCTCATCGAGGCATGGCCATGTTGATGAGTTTGTCTTTGATGTTGCACCGGTTGGCTTTTCCTTGGAACATTAGCGGGATGTTGGTGCCTTTGTGGTTGAGCATGAGAAATTTGCCTCAAATGATGATTGAGCTTAGATTGAGGATGCCTCAAGGGTTGAGCCTGAGCTTGATTCCTTAGAAGAGTTTTCAAGGATGAGCTCTTAGATGATTCACCCACAAAAAAGGTTTTCATGGGGTGTTAAGACCGAGGTGGACAAGTAAGAGCAATCTCCTTCACAAATGTAGACTTGCCAAAGGAGGGTGTGGTCTCATCATTTTGAAAAGCACACCCTTGCTTGTCATTTGGCTTCAAATGGATGCCATGTAGGGAAAAATTAACTAAAACCGCAGCGGAAGGCAAAAAGTAGATTTTCGTATAGTTTAAAATTTTTCTAAAGATTAGAACCTTAACCCTTTAATTAATTAAACACAAATATATGGTTAGAGTTAAATACCTCTTGTCGCGTGATCCGATTGACTTACGTCGATGGTAATCCGCAATATCTTCAATCCTAGCACATACGTGAATCACCTAGGAGCGTGGTCTCCCTTTTTTCTTTGAATTGCTTACCTGAGAATGGATGTATGGAACTTCTGATCCTGATCTTCAATCCCAAAACACCAAGAGCCTAGAAAAATAGTTCCGGTCACTTTTGAATTCACAATCGATATGATTGGAACTCGCGTAACCCTAAATCGAAAGTGTGCACAAAACCTTTTGATGTTAAAGGCTTGGAAGTGCACTATCGAATGAGAACTTATTTTTCTTTTTCTCTCTTGGCTGAAATTCTATGTGCATTGAGTAAGATTTTTATTTTCAAAGCAAACAAAAATCTCTCTCACTCAAGCTTCTTGGTGGCCAAAATTTATCACCTTATATTTATAAGGTGACCGAAATTTCTCCTTCTCAAAATAGGGTTGGCCGAATCCTTTGTGTAGGAAAACTAGGGTTGGCCAATTTCCTTACTTGAAAAGGAATTATGTTTTTCCCTAATTCCTATCAATTTAAGAATCCTAACCCTTATAGGACTAGGGTGGCCGAATTCTTTGTGTGGTATGGAGTGTATGTGGATTTAATCCTTACCACATTAGGACTCCTATCACTTAAAAGAATTCTAACCCTAATCCAACACATAGTATTTTATTTATTGATCAGGAAAAGATTTTGATTTAAACTATTAATTAATTAATTTCTATTTAATCAAAACAATAAAATAAAATAATATCTTGGGCTATTTTATTAGCCTTGCCGCCCACACCATATATACATGGGCCTAATATTATTTTTCTTATTTTATTTAATCCATTAGACTTTAAATAAAAGCCCACATGTGAACCAAACTTATTCTTACTAAAAGAAACAAGCCCACATGTCTCCTTTTAATATATTAATATAATAGAGCAGCCCATTAAATAAATAATAGACATATTATACTCTTAATATATTAAATGCAATTCTAGATGGACCCATAAATTGGTCCGGTAGAATATATCAAGTGATCCATGCAAGTACGTGTGGATTGTGGATCTTGGCAGGCTATCTAAATTTAAGCTTCAATAAACATAACCTAATCACAATCAACAAATGATTAACTTAGGTCTGATCTATTAATTTTAACTCATTCCACTAAAGAGCTAAAATTGAACTCTTAAATAAAGATAGAATAAGGAGATGTTTCTCATTCATACCCTAGAAAATCTTATAGGAGATGGTGTATCCTCGTGAATAATATTAGTAATCGCCAAGAGCTCATAGACCGCCTATAGCTCTCCAAGTTACCATATTTCCTCATATGACCGCATTTTGAACTTGGATATTTTGACTTGTCCAGAAGCCATGTCTTCAATAATCATTATTGAAAACTCAACGTTGAGATTTAATATCCAATACCTCAAAACATCCATATGATGATATTATACTCTCATTTAATAAATGAAGCCACGATGTCCATATCTATAAATGAAGTCCTCTATCGATTAACAAATGAATACCACCAAACTATCGAGGATAGACTATGCTATATAATCGTACTCATTGATAGCTCAAATGATAACACTTGCAACCATAAGTCCATCATTTTTCTCAGGATTAAGATCGACTCTCCGATTGTCCTAATAATGAAAAGACTTATATCTAGTAACGGTTCTAGATAAAATATTTCATTGTGATCTTGTTCAATGCATCCAGTGCACTAGATTCTTTTACTCAAAAACCTTTCGATGATTTTAGACTCATCAATACTCATTTGATCCCACTCAAATGCTAGTAAAAGAATTCTACAACTTTATCAAGATAGAGGTGCCCAACTTTTAACTTAAGTTGTGAACGTTATTCAAGACTAACTAAAAAATTGTATCTACCTCACACATATCCGGATGTATGAACAATTCTTCATTTCTCATAGTCTTTTGACCTTATGATTATTTACTTTGACAATTATAATAATAAATGCTATAAGTATTTGTAAGAATCAGAAAACACTTTATTAATATGAAAAGATTGTCAATTACAATATTACACTCTTGCTATTGAGCATAATCCTAACATGCCAATCATCTTTGAACCAGAAGTTATCTTAGCAAGTGAACTTCTTGCATCTTCAAGCTCATTCTTCAACTTGCCTTCACTTTCTTTTATATATCTCACTTCTTCATCCAAGTGAGTCACTTTGGCATTTAGTTGAAGGTTATCCTTATTCAACTCAAGGATATCATTTTCTTTTTCCTTCAAAGACTTTTGAAGAAAGTCAATGAACTCTTGGTCATCCACAAAATTGTCACAAGAGTTCCTAGAGCATGTATCATCACATTTAAAGCTTCTCCCACTTATGCTTGCGAGAGTCATATCATCAAGGCTAGCTTCTCTCGAACATGCTCATCTTCGGTTTCCACATTCAAGGCCACCCATCTTGAAATCTTCAAGTGATAAACATTTGGTGATGGCTTGAGTTTCTTCATGGTAGGAAACCGAAAATGTGAAGTAGTTGATCTTACTAGCAACCGAGCTTGTGGAGCACTCTTCAACTACTTCAACTTCGCTATCACACCGAGTAGCGATCATACCAACTCCTCAATTCTTATACTTCAAGTTACCACACTTTGAGGCAATCTGACCAAATCCACCACACTCAAGGCAAGGGTCATATTTCCTTGACAATTTCTTTTCCCCCCTTAAATTAGGAGGTCATACACTTCTTTTGAGATTTTGTAAATCTCCTAAATCTCTCAACCGTAAGAGTTATCTCCTCGTCGGAGTCACTTTCCTTCCCACTCAACTTTGGAGGTCAAATCACCTGTTAGGATTATGCTCAATGGCAAGAGTGTAATATTGTAATTGACAATCTTCTCATATTAATAAAGTGAATTCTGATTCTTACAATTACTTATAGCATTTATTATTATAATTGTCAAGGTAAATAATCATAAGGTCAAAACACTATGAGACATGAAGAATTGTTCATACATCCGGATATGTATGAGGTAGACACAATTCTTTAGTTAGTCTTGAATAACGTTCACAACTTAAGTTAAAGGTTGGGCACCTCTATCTTGTTAAAGTTGTAGAATTCTTTTACTAGCATTTGAGTGGGATCAAATGAATATGATGAGTCTAAAATCATCGAAAGGTTTTCGAGTAAAAGAATCTAGTGCACTAGGTGCATTGAACTGGATCACAATGAAATACTTTATCTAGAACCGTCACTAGATATAAGTCTTTTCATTAAAGAGGACAATCGGAGAGTCTATCTTAATCCTAGGATAAGTGATGGACTTATGGTTGTAAGTGTTATCATTAGAGCTATCAATGAGTACGATTATATAGCATAGTCTATCCTCGATAGTTTGGTGGTATACATTTGTTAATCGATAGAGGACTTCATTTATAGATATGGACATCGTGGCTCCATTTATTAAACGAGAGTATAATATCATCATATGGATGTTTTGAGGTATTGGATATTAAATCTCAACGTTGAGTTTTCAATAATGATTATTGAAAACATGGCTTCTGCACAAGTCAAAGTATCCAAGTTCGAAATGTGGTCATATGAGGAAATATGGTAACTTGGAGAGCTATAGGCGGTCTATGAGCTCTTGGCGATTACTGATATTATTCACGAGGATACACCATCTCCTATAAGATTGTCTAGGGTATGAATGAGAAACATCTCCTTATTCTATCTTTATTTAAGAGTTCAATTTTAGCTCTTTAGTGGAATGAGTTAAAATTAATAGATTGGACCTAAGTGAATCATTTGTTGATTGTGATTAGGTTGTGTCTATTGAAGCTTAAATTTAGATAGTCCGCCAAGATCCCCAATCCACACGTATTTGCATGGATCACTTGATATATTCTACCGGGCCGATTTAAGGGTCCATCTAGAATTATTTTTTAATATATCAAGAATGTAATATGTCTATTATTTAATTAATGGGCTGCACTATTATATTAATATATTAAAAGGAGACATGTGGGCTTGTTTCTTTTAGTAAGAATGGGTCTGGTTCACATGTGGGCTTTTATTTAAAGTCCAATGGATTAAATGAAATAAGAAAATAATATATGGCCCATTTATATAAGTGGGGCGGCAATGTGTATATATTAACCTAATATATTATTTTGTTTCATTGTTTTAATTAAATAAGAATTAGTTCATTTATTAATTAATTGTTTATTAAGAAACAAATCTTTTTCTGATCAGGAAATATATTTCCTAAAGTTATACTATTGGTAGTAGTATATTAAAAGTAAAAGACTTGTTTGATAAAAAAATAAATAATTAATTTTATTTATTTAATCAAATAAGAAGTCTTTTTATTTAGTCAATAAAAGAATACAAATATCTATGAGTTGGATTAGGTTTTGAAGTCTAAAGGTTGATGGAAATTAGGGTGCAACAAAAACTCCTTTTGGTATGTGATTTGCGGCAACCCTAGTCCATTTAGAGGAAGATTTCGGCAATCCTAAATAGAAGAGGAAGCAAAATTTCGGCCACCTATATAATACCACATATAGAATTCGGCCACAATAGTTGATTGAATGATTCAATTTTTCTTCTTCTTCACAATTCATAGAAAATGATACTTTTTATTCTACTAAACATAAAAGAGAGAAGAGATTATTCTTTGATAGTACACTGATTGCTTGTTCATCAATAAGCTTGTGTGTACAACATCGAATTAGGTTCACGCGAGTTTCAATCATTAGATTGAGAACTCAAAAGTGACCGGAATAATTATTTTTTCTTCTTTTGATTGTTTTGTGACTAACAAAATTAAAAGAAAACTTTGTTCATCCATTCTCAGGTTTGCAATTCAAAGAAAAAGGGAGACCACGCTCCTAGGTGATTCACGTACGTGTTCGGATTGGAAGATCTCGCGGTACTGTTCACGATCACTGTTCACGGGGGTACTGTTCACGATCACTGTTCACACGGGTACTGTTCACGCGGGTACTGTTCACTCTGGTACTGTTCACACAGGTACTGTTCACGGGCATCGGAAAAGATTTTACGGATTACCAATCGACGTAAGTCAATCGGATCACGCGTCAAGAGGTATTTAACTCTAACCGTATATATTTGAGTTTAATTAATTAAAAGGTTAAGGTTCAACTTTGTGAAAAATTTTAAAACCATACGAAATCTATTTTTCGTTTCTTCCGCTACGTTTTATATCGATTTTTCCCTACACCTCTAACATCTCAATACCACTCATAGTGTTTAGGGAATGAAATGAATGCAAATGAATGCAATGATCAAAGTGCACACAAATGCAAGACACACAAACATAGCAAGGATCTCCTGAGTATGTCTAGGAACCTACTCTGATACCAATTGAAAATACAACTCAAACGTGTGTCTAAACAACCTAGAGGGGGGTGAATGGGTTGTTAATCGATTACTACCAACTTTTCGATTAGTGAATATTAAACACAATTAACCAAAACAATCAAATAAAAAAAATCAAGTTTAAAGTGCGGAAATATAAAGAACAGTTGAATTTTATGTGAAAACCCTTCAACAAGGAAAAAAACCACAGGCTATCCTTCTAGCCACATCTAGTCACCGAAATCCATTATATGAATAAAAGGTTACACCCTCAAGTGATACTCGGACTCTCACTCTCGACAACCTCGGGCTATGGACATTACCACTCGCCACTCTTGGTTCAATCCCTAGTGATATCCCCTGATCCACTACTCTTGACGTGAGCACCTCATACTTTACCCCTCGGGCCTTTTACAGTGGCACTTGACCAATGCTTGCCAACCCACCCTTGGTTGCAATACTTTACTTGCTTGTGCAACTTAACCTAGAAGCCACAAGACTTTGACTCATGAAGAGTATAAAGTCTAAGTGAATGTGAGACAATATGCTCAAATGCAATAATGTATAAGACCACACGCAAATGCTTAACTAGATGCTATAATGCAATTTAACAACCTAGTTATCAAACAATGCCTACATGCTCATACATGAGGTCTCAATTAGAGTTGTAGAGAATTCTAACAACCTAATTGTCAAATAAATCCACATGAACATTCAATAAAGCTTGACTAGATAAATAAACATTAATCTATCAACCTAATCATCAACCAATATCAAAAGAATTTTCTAGGGTTAGCTATTTAGGGAAAATAAACCTAATCATGTAAGCTATCACAAACAAAACCCAATCATGTCATAACTTCACTAAATATGCAATAAGAGTGAAGGTTTTCTAAACTAAGCAATCAAAGACATGTCTTGATTAAGATAGACCAACAAATGAAGATATGGTGTTTGTTATACTTACCAAGTGATGTAATGAAGAAGACCCATGAATGATTGATGCATGAAGGATGTATGGGTTTTGGGTTTGGAAAGTTAAACAAGCTTCAATGGAGTTTTCTCTCTCAAGATTCTCTCTCTCTAGGGTTTATTTTTTTGAGAGTCATAGAATTAAGAAGATGAGAAAGTGATGAATATATATAGTGTTTAGAAGATAGCCCTATAAATTCCATGAATTGCCCTTCAAAAATGAGCCAAATCGGACTCCAAATGAGTGAGATATGGCCAAATTAAGAAACAGGGGCGGAAGGGTACTGGACCAAAAGCGCTGGTCAAGCAGCGCAATACCACCGCCACACCAGCACAACACTACTGGAGGACATGCGCTTGACGAGCAGCGCAATAAGGGCGCTTGACGAGCAGCGTATAGGAGCAACAGCGCAATAGCTCGATATGCGAGTGTTTCAAAACATGACCAAATGACATCGAAATTTATCATATAATATACTGTTGGAAAGGTATGGATATCAAATTTCTACTCCTTTTTACGGAACGACGTTTCGATGTCTATAGAAGAAGATATGGTCATTTGAGTGACCAAAGGTCATAGACAGGACAACAACAAAGTTGCCCTGTTTTGGTTGTCACTTTGGAGATTTCAAAACCAATCCAAACGGTCATAAAATATCTTGAATAATATACCATTGGAAAGGTATGGGTGTCTAGTTTGTATATAAATTTTCAAAACTCATTTTGAAGCTTTGTATAAAACGTTATGGTAACAAGACCATATAAAGGTCAATTTTTGAAAATATTTAAATCATTGAAATCCACTCTTTTGAAACTAGACACTCTACTCCAAACAACCAAACCAAAACTAACACTTAACCAAGAGAAGAATGAGACATTCTCAAATGGTCAACCATCGCTCTAAGACATGCACACTATCGTGCAAGCACGGACATTTCCGATCACACAAACGAAAACGAATTACACCACACAAAACCACACTTAGATCTAACAATGAGATGCAAGTGTGAAATGTGTAATGGATGCATACATATAAATAATTAGAACACAAATACAAGATGAACAAAGCATGCATGAAGAGAGAGAGAGTGTGTGTGTGTGTGTGTGTGTGTGTGTGTGTGTGTGTGTGTGTGTGTGTGTGTGTGTGTGCGCGCACCTAAGCTCTTCAAGAGACAAAGTCAAGTGAATATACCTTTCGTTCTTGCTCTTGATCTTGAAGTCACGGAGATGCTTGGAAGTTTGCCGACGAAGACCTAAACTACCCATTAAAAAATCATCCCCAATGTGGTGTGGTTTGTCATGAAATAAGCCAATCATAAAATAGAGGTCCTTACATGACTAGTTTGCAGCCCACACGATATGCAGACATAGTAAAATACTATTTATGAGTTTTTCTATTAAACTATTATAATTAAAATAATACTATAATATATTAAAATTATAATATTTATTAATATTATTAATAAATATGTTATTTTCAATATTCTTTTGACACTCTGCCTAGATTAAATATATGATTAATAGATATATTTAATATTTATAATAAATATTTAAGTTTTGTTAAATTAATTTTTTTCATATTTTTTTGACATTCCTCCTATTTAATCTATATACTCATTTTCTTTTATCATTTTTTTCATATTTTTTTATGCATTCCTTCTCCTCAATCTATTTAATCTATGATCAATAAATATATTTAGTTTTATTAATAAATATTTTTTTTCTTTACTCTAGTATATTTGATTTGTAATCCAAATAATAAAACTCTTTTTGTTCGAACTAAAGATTCTAAAAAAAATTGTTCAATTGGATTGTATACAAAATTTATTTTTCTCATATACTTATGAAAAAATTGTTCTTATTTTAAAAATAACAACAACAAAAATCAATCTCCTTATTGTATTATTTATAATGAGGTTATTTTTTTATGGAATTAATTGGAAATTGCATATTTAATGGGAGTAATGCGAGGTGTTAACCTCACATGAAACATATAATCCACACACTTTTTCTGGAATATGCATAATTTCTTACTCATCTCTCTCCATTGGCACCTCATCACCTTCACTAAAATTAATGTGGGTTTCACCCACAAAGATGGTCATTCATTAATATTTAAAAGATAAAAAATAAAGGGTTAGGCTATATCAATTTTAAATTTTGACTTTAATTTGTGACTTCAACATCCATCCATCTATTTTCTCAATCCAAGGGTTGACATTAATCTATAATTTATTTACTTTTTCCACCATTTGATTGAGTGAAAATGGATGGATGGATGGATGTTGAAGTCATAAATTAAAGTTAAAATTTAAAGTTAATATAGCTTGACCCAAAAATAAGGGTATATCAGTAATTAGAACCCCAAACTGTTCTTTTATATTTATTTATTTATTTATTTGAATCATCCTAATCTGAGAAACTTCTTTCCGGGTGGTGACTTTGGTGGTGACTTTTGACTTTTAGCTTGATGTTTTCTCGTTTCTTTGGAGAATTTGTTTCTTTCTTTGGTGTTGTTGAAACACATGAACGTGGGACATATGTCAAAAACCAGGACAACTCTTTCTTTTCATTTATTTATTTATTTTAGCAATACTTTAAAGATGTAATGAAATACTATTGAATTAGATAAGAGCTAAGCTAATTTCTGGAATAAGCAATTCATAGTCATTGAATACTAAGGCAAGGTGCCCCAACCATCCATCATCATAAGAAAAAATGCATCACTGAAATTATGTTTAAGAGAAACAAAAAAAAAATACTACAGAATTTCCATTCACTAGTCTTGAGAGAATTAGCAAACAAAATATCATAAAATTCCTTATGCATTCTTCAGAGAGGGACCTTTTTTAGATCATCAAAATAAGGATGCTCCATAGCTTTCTTTGATGAGATCTGCTTTGAAGGTTCATATTGCAACATTTGCTTTAAACACAAAAATATTTCTATCATGAATGAAGTAAATAGATTAACGATTTGTTTAAGAGTAAACAAAATAAGAGTTTAAATGTACGTCAAGTAGATATAGTTCATCTGCTATCTAGTCAATCCTTGTCCCACATTAGGAACATTCGAAGACAGATTTTGAGGATTATTTTCCATTTATGCTCTTTTCTAATCTTTGGCTAATATTGCTTGACATTTTTTTTTAAGGAAATGAGTAGAGAAATTACATGAGTATTTGACTATTTATACGGTACATGAGACTGTTGGGTTTTATTTGTGAGATACAAATTAATAAACCCTATGTATAAATGTTCTTAAAGAGAAGGTACACAAAAGAAAAATAAGGGGTCGTTTGTTTTTTTGTCTAAAGACTGAACAGTCTTGAATTTTGTTGAAAACTGAATAGTGACTGAAACATGAATCTGAATGACACGTTTGTTTTTTATTTTTATCACCTCTGGGTAAAATGTCAATTTGCCTATTTTTTTAAATATAAAATGGTTTTGAAATAAGTAATTTGACATTTATACCCTTGTTACTATTAATTGTTATGTATTTTCATTTTATATGAAACAAACAACTAAATAAAAATAATTTAACAAATCTTAAACCATATTTAAGTAATAATTGCAATATATTATTCATGATTAAGATATAATAAACATATATATATATATAAAGGATAAATAATGATTAAGAAATGGTTTTGATTTAAAAAAAAAATTGAAGGTTCAACGATGATGTTGAAAGTTATAATGTGATTAATGTTTTTTATTTTTGAGATGTTTAGCATAAGTACATAATAGGTTAAAATTAATAAATTTGTATAATATAAAATTATGATAAAATTGACAATATGTTATCTTTGGTAGGATAATCTTGGAAGAAAATATAATAAATGCAACCCATTGATTTGGAATTAACACTATGTTTGGTTTGATGAAATTAGAGAGAAAGGAAAGGAAAGGATTTGAATGGATTTCTAATATCTTGTTTGGATTGTTAAATGGGAGGGAAAGAAAAGGAAACTGAGGGAAAAGAAAGGAAAGAGATTTAATAATTTCTTCTTGTTTCACCAAATTGGGTTTCCCACCAAATTTGAGAGGAAATTAAAGGAAAGGAAAGGGATTTTTCAATATCCCAAAAGTAACATTATATAACAATATATATCTATCATTCATATTGTAGAAATAATGGTATTTTCGTAAATAGAATAAGATTTATACATTTATTTATTTTTATTTGTCTCATTTCCTTTCCTTTACTTTCATTACTATACAAACAACTAGGGGTGGGCAAAAAACCAATAAACCGAACCGAACCGATGAACCGAACCGATCCAATCCAATCGGTTTTTTTCCGGTTTTCTTATGTTGACCGGTTCGGTTTAGTTCATTTTTTTTGAAAACCGATTGGATCGGTTTTTTTTCCGGATCGTTATCCCAAACCGGAAAACCGAACCGAGATCCAACATGTATATATATATATATATATATATATATAAACCTTAGTTTAATGTTTAATAGTCCATAAAACTATAAGACTATGAAAGTGTATCACATCATATTTTTTTATTAGTTTTTTTTATGAATATTATTTTAAACTAGTATTTTCAATTTGTTCAAACCCATAATTTAATTTTGGTCAAAGGTCCAAAAGGATTAAAATATAAAAAATATGTGTAATAATTAAAGCCCAAGAATTTGGTCCAATTGGCCTAAAACCGAAAAAACCGAAAAAACCGAACCGGTCAAATTTAATCGGTTTTTGATCGGTTCATAATTGTTAAGTTGATCGGATCGGTTCACTTTTTTAAAAACCGAACATTATCGGTTTTTAATCGGTTCACTCAAAAAGTGAACCGATCCATTAAACGCCCACCCCTACAAACAACAATCATTAAAAACACTATCATTTCCTTTCTTTTCCTTTCCTTTCCTCATTAACTTATCATTTCCTTTCTTTTCTTTTCCATCAAACCAAACATAGTGTAAGTTAAAAGTTCGGATTTCTTATTTTTTATTTTAGGTTATTTTTTGATATTTTTAAGTTGTTTGATAATTTAAAAAAAAAACTTAATAATTTCAATTCAAATCCATTAAGTTTTAAGTGTAAAAAAACCGACCCTTAACTGTATAAATTCAAAAGGTTTTAGCTTTTCAAAGAATAAAAGTGTATGAATTTATTATAATCCACTTGATTTGGAATAATAATAGTAGTCATGACTCTCTATCTCTTTAGCCAAAAAGTAAAAATAAAATATTAATAACTAATTAATAAGAA
Source organism: Dipteronia sinensis (assembly GCA_033220585.1). Lineage (NCBI taxonomy): Eukaryota > Viridiplantae > Streptophyta > Magnoliopsida > Sapindales > Sapindaceae > Dipteronia > Dipteronia sinensis. Next base: position 37,381,292 of record CM065637.1, read on the forward strand.
TATAAGGGACATCTTACTTTGGTATCTTATATATATATATATATATATATATATATATATATATATATAATAGACTTTTTTTTCAGCTTTTGATGTGGTTGCAACATGTGGCAATCATAAATAGCATTTTTCTCCTTTATTAAGTTTTACTATTATTTTTATTATTTTTATTATATATAATCATATATATATATATATATATATATTTATATAATTAGTCTTTCTACTATCAGTTCGTCTTGATATAAAATATATCAGGACGAAGAATGTGGACCACAGATTATGGAGAAGTTTTGACAAGTGCATACACTTTGAGTCAAAGTATTTAAATCTAATGATCTAGATTCTTGGTCCTGATATATTTTATATCAAGACGAACTAACAGTAGAAAAATTGTATATGTAATAATCATATAAATATAATAGTAGACTTTTCTTCAGACTTTTTTTTCACCTTTTGATGTGGTTGCGATATGTGACAATCATAAATAGCCTTTTACTCCTTTAATAATATACTTTTTTTCCATCTTTTGATGTGGTTGTAACATGTGGCAATCATAAATAATATTTTTCTCCTTCATTACGTTTTAGTATTATTTTTATTATTTCTATTATATATATAATTATATATATATATATATATAATCATATATATAATAGACTTTTTTTCAGTTTTTGATGTGGTTGCGACATGTGGTCATCATAAATAGTCTTTTTCTCCTTCATTAAGTTTTACTATTATTTTTATTATTTTTATTATATATAATCATATAATATATATATATAATAGACTTTTTTCAGCTTTTAATGTGGTTGCGATATGTGGCAATCATAAATAGCGTTTTTCTCTTTGAATAAGTTTTACTATTATTTTTATTATTTTTATTTTATATAATCATAATATATATATATATATAATAATAATAATAGACTTTTTTAACTTTTGATGTGGTGCGATATGTGGCAATCATAATTCGCCTTTTTCTCCTTCATTAAGTTTTATTATTAATTTTATTAATTTTATTATATATAACAATAATTATATATCATATAATCATATATATCATATATATATATATATATATCATATCATATATAATCATAAATTATCATGTAACGCTTTCTCATTCATTAAGTTTTATTATTAATTTTATTATTTTTATTATATATAATAATTATTATATATCATATCATATATTATCATATAACGTTTTCTCCTTCATTAAGTTTTATTATTAATTTTATTATTTTTATTATATATCATATAATCATATATATCATATCATATATAATCATAAATTATCATATAACGTTTTCTCATTCATTAAGTTTTATTATTAATTTTATTATTTTTATTATATATAATAATTACTATATATCATATAATCATATGTATCATATATATATATATATATATATATATATCATATCATATATTATCATATAACGTTTTCTCCTTTATTAAGTTTTATTATTATTTTTATTATTTTTATTATATATAATAATTATTATATATCATATAATCATATATATACAATATATATCATATCATATATAATCATATATTATCATATAATAACGGCCTTGTTTAACCAGAGGCTGACATGTGGCAATTTAATTAATATTTAAAAAATAATCAAATCAAATATATAATAATAAGATATAATATTTTGAAATCATTATATCATATTTAATAATATTTAAAATAAAATATTATAAACACTATTCTTTTTTTATGATATAATAACATCCTGTTTCAATTTAATTTAATAAATGCTTACAAAATAATCAAACCATATAATTAAACACACATATATATATATATATATAATATTTAAAAATTGACAATCACGGCGTCACATCTTACCGTGTGAGAGCTTTGGCTTTAAATTGCAATTTATCATCTATCTAATAATTGATTTATTTTCTTATATTCATGTTATTAATAATTATTTATCTTTTGATATTCTTTCTGTAAAGACCTCTATTTTTGTGATTGGCTTATTTCATGACATGCCACATTGGGGATGATTATATAATGGGTAGGTTAGGTCTCCGTGATGATTATCAAGGCAAGCTTCTAAGCAGCTCCATAACTTCAAAATCAAGAGCTTCAAAATGTATATCACTTGACCTTGATTCTTGAAGAGATTAGGTGCACACACACACACCTCATGCATGTTTTGTTCATCTTGCATTTGCGTTGTAATTTTTTACTTGTGTGCATCCTTTTCACAATCACATTTGCACTTCATTGTTAGATTTAAGTGTGGTTGTGTATTATGCATTTCGTTTCCTAAGTATGTTTGGAAACGTCCGCGCTAGCACGATGGTGTGTTCTTGTCTAAGTGCGTTGTGTGACCACTAGAGAGGTCCTTTTACCCTTTCTTGGATTGGTATTTGGTTACATGGTCTTATACCATGTGTTTGGGGATGTTTCTCATTGACCAATTCTGACATTTGGTCACTCTTTTGACCACATATCTTTGTAGATGTTTCCAAATATTGTTTTGTTAAATGGATTAGAAAGTAGACTTCCATACCTTTCCAACGGTATATTATTCGGAAGGTTTTGATGTTGTTTGTGTAGGGAAAAATTAACTAAAACCGCAGCGGAAGGCAAAAAGTAGATTTTCGTATAGTTTAAAATTTTTCTAAAGATTTGAACCTTAACCCTTTAATTAATTAAACACAAATATACGGTTAGAGTTAAATACCTCTTGTCGCGTGATCCGATTGACTTACGTCGATGGTAATCCGCAAGATCTTCAATCCTAGCACATACGTGAATCACCTAGGAGCGTGGTCTCCTTTTTTTTCTTTGAATTGCTTACCTGAGAATGGATGTATGGAACTTCTGATCCTAATCTTCAATCCCAAAACACCAAGAGTCTAGAAAAATAGTTCCGATCACTTTTGAATTCACAATCGATATGATTAGAACTCGCGTAACCCTAAATCGAAAGTGTGCACAAAACCTTTTTATGTTAAAGGCTTGCAAGTGCACTATCGAATGAGAACTTATTTTTCTTTTTCTCTCTTGGCTGAAATTCTATGTGTATTGAGTAAGATTTTTATTTTTCAAAGCAAACAAAAATCTCTCTCACTCAAGCTTCTTGGTGGCCGAAATTTATCACCTTATATTTATAAGGTGACCGAAATTTCTCCTTCTCAAAATAGGGTTGGCCGAATTCTTTGTGTAGGAAATCTAGGGTTGGCCAATTTCCTTACTTGAAAAGAATTGTGTTTTTCCCTAATTCCTATCAATTTAAGAATCCTAACCCTTATAGGACTAGGGTGGCTGAATTCTTTGTGTGGTATGGAGTGTATGTGGACTTAATCCTTACCACATTAGGACTCCTATCACTTAAAAGAATTCTAACCCTAATCCAACACATAGTATTTTATTTACTGATCAGGAAAAGATTTTGATTTAAACTATTAATTAATTAATTTCTATTTAATCAAAACAATAAAATAAAATAATATCTTGGGCTATTTTATTAGCCTTGCCGCCCACACCATATATACATGGGCCTAATATTATTTTTCTTATTTTATTTAATCCATTAGACTTTAAATAAACACCCACATGTGAACCAGACTTATTCTTACTAAAAGATACAAGCCCACATGTCTCCTTTTAATATATTAATATAATAGAGCAGGCCATTAAATAAATAATAGACATATTATATTCTTAATATATTAAATGCAATTCTAGATGGACCCATAAATTGGTCCGGTAGAATATATCAAGTGATCCATGCAAGTACGTGTGGATTGTGGATCTTGGCGGGCTATCTAAATTTAAGCTTCAATAGACATAACCTAATCACAATCAACAAATGATTCACTTAGGTCCGATCTATTAATTTTAACTCATTCCACTAAAGAGCTAAAATTGAACTCTTAAATAAAGATAGAATAAGGATATGTTTCTCATTCATACCCTAGACAATCTTATAGGAGATGGTGTATCCTCGTGAATAATATCAGTAATCGCCAAGAGCTCATAGACCGCCTATGGCTCTCCAAGTTACCATATTTCCTCATATGACCGCATTTTGAACTTGGATATTTTGACTTGTCCAGAAGCCATGTCTTCAATAATCATTATTGAAAACTCAATGTTGAGATTTAATATCCAATACCTCAAAACATCCATATGATGATATTATACTCTCATTTAATAAATGGAGCCACGATATCCATATCTATAAATGAAGTACTCTATCGATTAACAAATGAATACCACCAAACTATCGAGGATAGACTATGCTATATAATCGTACTCATTGATAACTCAAATGATAACACTTGCAACCATAAGTCCATCATTTATCTCAGGATTAAGATCGACTCTCCGATTGTCCTAATAATAAAAAGACTTATATCTAGTGACGGTTCTAGATAAAGTATTTCATTGTGATCATGTTCAATGCACCCAGTGCACTAGATTCTTTTACTCGAAAACCTTTTGATGATTTTAGACACATCATAACTCATTTGATCCCACTCAAATGCTAGTAAAAGAATTCTACAACTTTATCAAGATAGAGGTGCCCAACCTTTAACTTAAGTTGTGAACGTTATTCAAGACTAACTAAAGAATTGTGTCTACCTCACACATATCCGGATGTATGAACAATTCTTCATTTCTCATAGTCTTTTGACCTTATGATTATTTACCTTGACAATTATAATAATAAATACTATAAGTATTTGTAAAAATCAGAAAACACTTTATTGATATGAAAAGATTGTCAATTATAATATTACACTCTTGCTATTGAGCATAATCCTAACAGTTTGGTCGTGTTTTGAGTCACTTGAATCTAGAGTTTTTGTGATGTCCAGTGTGTTAGGCGACATGCAAGGCCACTTGTGCATGTCACCTCAAAAGTCGCCTTAGACTTGTTATTTTTCTCCATAACAAAAGGTGACATGCAAGACCACTTGTGCATGTTGCCTTACATGTCGCCTTAGGCACCTTGTTTTCTTTCCGGTGTACAAGGCGACTTCCAATGCGACTTGTGCATGTCGTCTTTGTCACTAGAACTGGGCAATTTGGTCTTTTCACGTCAGCTCATTTTTTCCCACTATAAATACATCTCTTTCTCTTCTTCTTCCCCAACTCTCCTGCATTTATAGAAACCCTACAGAGAGAAAGAGAGAGTCTTGAGAGAGAAAGTTCTTTTAAGCTTCATTAACTCTCCAAACCCAAAACTCATCTCCATCTTGCATCATTCAACATCATTTGAGCATGGGTCTTCTTGATTTCATAACTAGGTAAGTAAGAACTTCATTGAATATCATTTATTCTTCTTCTTACTCTAGATTAGGTATTTATTATATGATTAAATACCTAGACTCTACTTTATTGCACATTTATGAGTCTTGATAACATGATTGGGTTTGTATTTTGATAGCTAAATTGATTAGGTCATTTTTTCCTAAAAAGCTAGGTCATTGTTGACTAGGTTGATAGATTGTTCATTAATCAACTAGTTAAACTTTTGAATTTTTATATGATGTTTGATTGACAATTAGGTTGTTAGAAAATCTCTACACAACTAATTGAGTTTGTTTTTGATAGACTTTGTCTAAGACTTGCATTTATTGTATGACTAAATGATTTGTCTCAATCACATGAATATATGCTAAGTATATGTTGAATATATTGTGAGCATATTTGTTGATTCATTGTGATTGTTTGTGATAGCTAGGATTGTTGTTATTGATATCATCTAGCTAAGTCTTTATACTTTGCATTTAGACATTTGAAAACTTGGAATTGTTTCTACAAACTCCTAGTTGAGCAATTTGTGTTGTCTAGTATAATTTGCATTGAGCATCATTTACATGATCACATAGCATATTATTCTCTTCATGAGTCAAAGTCTTGTGGCTTATAGGTGAAGTTGCACAAGCAAGTAAAGTTTTGCAACCAAAGGTTGGTTGGCAAGCATTAGTTGCCAAGATCCACTGTAAAAGGAATGCGGGTAGATTATGAGGTGCTCACGCCAAGGGTAGTGGATCAGAGGATATCACTAGGGATTGAACCAAGAGTGGTGAGTGGTAGTGTCCATAGCCTGAGATTATCGAGAATGAGAGTCCGAGTATCACTTGAGGGTGTGACTTTCTTTTCTTATAGTGGATTTTTGTGGCTCAAGTGGCTAGCGTGGCTAGTCCCGTGGTTTTTTCCGTTTGGAGGGTTTCCACGTAAAAATTAAGTGTTCTTTAATTTCTGGATTTTACTTGATTTTTATTATTGTTTGCATTCGGTTTGCATGTTAATATTGACTAATATAAAAAGTTGGTAATAATCGATTAACAACTTATTCACCCCCTTAGGTTATTTAGACACACGTGCTTGAGTTTTATTTTCACTTTCCATTCCATTTATTGCTTTCTAATATTATTAATAATTATTTATCTTTTGATATTCCCTTTATTAAAAGCTGAGTCATCATAATATATTAACAACAATCTTTTACTCAAAAGTCGTTTCCTCTTTCCCAATTTTCTCTATAAAAACCGTCAAAATCTCATATGTTTTCCATTTCCTTCCGGTGGCTCTCCCTCATAGATAAACTCAAAAATATTCAAACGGTGGGGAATTAGATGGTATTAGGAGGTAAGAATAATTATTACATCTTTTTTTTAATATTTTGTAGAATAATTTTAATTTTAACTTTTTTTTTCCAGTTGATTTATATACTTAAAACACTCAAATGATGCGGAATTAGATGGTTTGTAGAAGGTAAGAGTAATTTTTACATATTCTTTTTATTATTTGGTAGAATAATTTTAATTTTTTTATATATATTCTATTGATTTCTTATCTTTTTGTTTATTGGGTCAAGGATCCGCATCTTTTACATTCCCGCCTTTACAACTAAAAATCTCCTTCTCGTTTTTCGCATTTGCATTTCCCTGCCGACTCCAAACAGGTTTGTCCCTTAGAAAAACCCATGACTCATTTCCATTTTGATACCAAAATTTCTGGGTTCGCTTTTGATTTGTGTTTCGTTTGATAAAAATTGCATGTTTATTTTAATATATATTTTAATGTTGTTTTTTTTGGGTTAATTGCAATAACTTACTCTAACTTTTTTAATAATACAAGAATATTGTATTTTTGCTGAAATTACTGAAACATACCATTGAAATGTTTGACCAATGTTAATTTTGACAGTTGACCAACACCATATTGTGAAATGTCGAGATTGCCCGTCTTTTAATGTTTTATTAATTATTATAAAAATATTTTTTGTTAAATAAATAAATGCCAATAAAAAATTAAGAAAAATTAAGAGAGAAAAATTTAGATTCTATGATCAATATCAAGAAAATTAACAAAAAAAATTCTAGATCTAATCTTATTTCTAAGTGATTTTTCCAAAATCTCATATCAACAGCAGAATATCCACAACCCATTCTTAAAATCCCAAACAAAATAAATTAAAAGAAAAAAAACAATCACTACAAATTCTTTTCCATGAATTTAGTGCAAGATAAAGAGAAGAAAAGACATATATATAAATGGATACGATCAAGCAATTTTTCCTCTTGGTCTTGATTAACGTGAAATTGGCCACGCGAAAGTGATTATGGTGACTTTCTTTTCTATAGTGACGTAGTGCAGTGGTTGTGGGAACTCACAAGTCACACATAACACAACCCAAATAAAGAAAAAAATAAAAAAAAAGTGGTTTGCGTGCAAAGTAGCCCAAAACCAGAGAAAAGGGTTAATGACGGCAAACAGAAGAGATAAATGAAGGGTTACGACGGTCAGCAGGGAATGTTGTGTTGGAGGAGAAGGCAAAAGAAGGGAAATGATCCATAGAGCAAACCTAGGATTTCCTTTGATGCATATCTGGTTTCCAGATCTACTTCGAATCTCCAATGGAAATCCGGAAATCATGGTGAGATCGAACAAGACTGAAGACTTCTCCTCTTGAGATATCCATGTGGTTCTTTAAAATTATTTATTTAATTTTCTTTTTAATCGCTATTATTTTAAAATGAAATGTATTTTATTAATATTTTTATTGACTTGTTGTTAAAAGACATTTCTACCCTTCCACTATTAATTCAACTCTTAAGTTTACTATTAGTCAAACAAGTCAAGGGTATGTTACTGTAATTAAAGTAAAAGTACAATATTTTTGTTATATTACAAAACGTCAGGGTATCTTATTGCAATTAACCCTTTTATTTTTAATGTTTCCATGTTTGTGCTGTAGATCTGAGTTTTTTGAATTATTTGCGAAGTGGGGTTCTGATTTTAGTGATTCTAGGGCTGAATTTGTTGAAAAAAACTGTTTCTTTGTAGGGAAGTTGATGATGAGAGGAAATAATTTCTCCGTCGGGTCACGTAAGACCCGACCCGCTTTGGGTTAGGTGACGAATTTGCCTGTGAAGAGAGGGTTTTCGTGGATTTCAGGCGATGGGTGTGTCAAAATTTTGGATGTTGAAACTGGGAATTCAGAGGAGTTTGCGAAAAAAAGTCTGTTTACAAGTTGAAAATTTGGTCAAAGAAAAGTGTAAAACCATAAAGAATTCGATGTTAAACGATAAAGAATCCGGTGCTTTTTCGCCTAATAAGGGTGAAAACATCGTGTCTGTTGTCTCTAATGCACCGGATAAAAAAAAATTTAATCATAGGGTGCCCGATTAGGTGTTACAACGGCAGACAATGGACGAGGGAACATTAGATTTAAATGTATTATACACGAGTGGTACTATTGACATTCCCTCTATTGATCTATTCATACCCCACTTTTTAAAGTTTTAATTTAATTAAATAAAATTAAATGTTTTTATTAATTTTTTTTGGTTTATTTTCAAAACTACCCATTTTACTTATTTTTCAAACTTAATACATACTATATATGATCTCTCTATCTCTGATCTCTGTATCTGTATACATCTCTCTCACCTCCATTGGTTGATTTGTTTTTTTTTTCTTCTTATTTCTTTTTTCTTAGTTTTTTTTTCTTATTTCATGATGAAAAAGAAAAAAAATAAAAAATAACAGGGTACTTAACTTCAACACAATAACAGTTTGATATCATTCTAAAGAAAAAATAAACTTTAAACTTATATTCAGAGAATGAATTGTTTACAGATGATTAATATCATTGTCAGACAATTCTTGATTTATGTCATTCTCAGACAATTCTTCAAGATGTTTGATATTGATCTTAGACAATTCTTCCATTCTTGATATCGTTCTCAAACTATTCTATAATATTTTATATGTATGTAATATGCAGATTTTAGGGTTTAAGATTTTTTTTTTGAAGAAACAAATTACTGTGGTTTTTTTTTTTTGGAAAAGGAATGTGAGATTTTAATAGATTTACTTTGTAGAAAATTTATTTCCTAAATTGTATGTCTCTTTAAGTAATTTTGATAAAGGAAAAAAAAGAATATTATATAATTAAAAAAGTGGGGCATGAATAGATCAGTATGGGGTGTGCCAATAGCACCACTCATTATACAATTATATATATATATATATATATATATATTAGTAATATTTTATTTTAATAAATTGAAAATTCTATTAAAGAAGTAATAAATAATAATGATTGTTTTGAATATTAACTAAAGGCTTAGACAACAATGAGCAAGGTTCAGGTTATGACAAACTCAAAATTGCTATATAGATGATATGGAATATCCACCTATGAGGTATGCAAAAACTGTTATATTCACGTCATCGACCACATGGTGCTTTGGTATTAAATATTATATTTACATCTAACTTCAAAATTTTAATCAAATAATTAAAATGAATTTAATTTAATTCTCAATTATATCAAGAAGAGTATTAAATTCACTCTCTCAACCTACTCTCTCAGCACACCCTCTGTTCTTGTGTTGCCATGTAGACAGTAATAAATGTTTTACATTAAAAATCTAACATTTATAAATAGTATACCTTTTCATTTTATTTACAATACAAAACAACAACTAATTTCCTAGATTGCCCTTCTTCATTTAATATCAACTTTTAAAAAAAAATTATGAGGTATATGGTTTGTGTTGTTACTCTACGACTCTACAACATTTTTTTTCTATAGTATTAAATTTTTAAACAGAACTTATTTATTCTAATATAAGTTAAATATAAAAATTTAATCCAGTATAATAAAATTATTTAATAAAAAATTACATGGATAGAGTTGTGCATGTAACAATGGTGAGGATTAGAGTTAACTCAGACTTGATGGAACCGTAGAAAAAAAAAATTCTAGAGTTCTAGAGAAACAACACAACCTGAGATATGTTTTTTTTTATAAATAATATTAAATAAAGAAGGGCAATCTAGAAAATTAGTTATTGGTTTGTATTGTAAATAAAATATAAAAGTAGGTTATTTATAAATGTTAGAATTTAATGTAAATCATTTATTGCTGTCTACATGTCAACACATGAACAAAGAGTGTGTTGAGAGAGTTAATTTAGCACTTCTCTTATATCAATGACCTATTTATTTGAAGTAAAGCGAAAAGTCATCCTACTTTTGTAATTGAAAAAATTGATTGAATTAATAATCCACTTATTTAATTGAAATAAAGTGCAATGTCATATACATTGAACTCTTTAACAAGGAGTTCATTTTTACTCACCCATAGTTAGGTAAGCATTACCCCCCACCCACCTGAATGCCAAGTGTCCCTGAGTTAACCCACGGTTAACAAATATTCACACCAATGAGGGTAATTAGGTAAATTTGATAAAAAAAAGCTTGAATTAATTTTTTTTAACAATTATTCAGATAAAAAAAATCCAGATTTCCAACAACCAGAAACCTTCAAACAAAACAACACCAGATAACGTATCAAACACCAGATCAAAAAAAAAATTCTAACACCAGAAACCATCTACCAAAACCACACCCACCGTTGCCTCACATCTAACCACCACCACCACACCAAAACTAAACCCAACGTCTGCCTCTCACCACTGAAAATCAACCACCATGAAATCAAACCATGCAAACCCTGCCGTCGAACCGGTCATCCTCGCCGCATCCGAACTCTAGCTACCAACCCACCTCAAATCCTCGCCGAAACCACCAAATAGGCTCGAATTGAAGGAGATCCAAGAAGAGAAAGAGAGAAAAAGAAGAGACAGAGAGAGTAGCCTGAGAGAAAGACGAGAAGCCCATCACCTCTCCTTGCCGGCGGCCAAGCGACGGTTGACCATGGGTGAGAACCTCATAAGAGAACGGTTGAGAGAAAGAGAATGTGAAGATTTTTTTTTAAATATATTGTTTCAGTTTTTTAATGTATGAGATTTGTGTTTCGATTTTTTTTTTTGTTGTTAAATCTGCATTGTTTATTGTAATATTTGTGGGTGGAGGTGGGTTAGGGTTTGAGTGGTGGTGATGGTGTTTTGAGATGGATGGTGATGATGATTTTCTGGGCTGTGTTTGTTTTGTTCTTGTTTTGATGGTGGTGAAAGTTATCTTTGACTGGCTAGGGCCATCTATGACTGCTTCTCGTTGGCGATTGCTATTTCACTCCATTGTGTATTGAATCAGATGAGTTGGGGGTTGTTAATCTGTGTGCTTTTGTTCATTGGACAGATGGTGTTGATCTGAAATTATTATTATTATTATTATTATTATTATTATTATTATTATTATTCAATTTCTGGTTTTTGTAATTGATTTCAATTTCTGGTGTTTTTTTAAACTCAGACTCCGTGTAAACTGTGTTGTTAAGAAAAATAAAAAATAAAAACATGGATAAAATTGATAGAATAATATTTGTTAACCTTTGGTTTATTTAGGGACACTTGACATTCAGTTGGGGGGGGGGGGGGGGGGGGGTAATGCTCACCCCAGTTAAAGGGAGTGAGCAAAAATGAACTCTTTAACAAGTGGGGAGCGAGTTTAATTCATATTATTTGATCTACACATGTCCGGGAATAGGCATTACTGCTTTTTTCAAATGCATTTTAATATTTCATTCTTTTCAAACTTTAAATATAATAGCATATAAAAATTATAAATCTAATAATCTTTTTAACTTCTAAGTTCTAATGGTTGTGATAAATCTAGGTACAAGGGCAATAACCATATTTTAATTTTTCAATGTGTATTAATTATATGAATTACAGATGAATCTAAAAATCTGAACAAAAAAAAATATTGAATCTAGAAATCCAGAAAGTCTTTATTTTAATTTAAAAAAAACTTTACATCTGCCTATAAATAGTCATAGTAATATTAAAAAAATTATAAATCTAATAATCTTTTAAACTTCTAAGTTCTAATGGTTGTGATAAATCTAGGTACAAGGGCAATAACCATATTTTAATTTTTCAATGTGTATTAATTATATGAATTACAGATGAATCTAAAAATCTGAACCAAAAAAAAATGCTGAATCCAGAAATCTAGAAATCTTTATTTTAATTTAAAAAAAACTTTACATCTGCCTATAAATAGTCTTAGTAATATCAGGTAATACATGAATATATACCTAAAGGCAACTTGGTAAAAATTTTCTTATTCAGAATTCAGATTCAAGTGTTTTTGGATGTCTAAACCAAATGGTACGTTTATTCTTCTTCTCTTTAGATATGATCATCCAAAAAACTGATGTAAAATTAATAGCAAAATTGAAATTATATGAATGCATTAATTTATTTTTCCGTGGTTTTAATTTGTTTTCTTCATGGAGATTAATTATTATTTTCTCCAATGGTTTTGTTTTCTATATATTTCCCGGAATTTTGAGAGAGGAAAGAGATTTTGGACCAGCTAACTTCATATTACAAATAAAATCATACTATTTATTGTCCAATGCACTCGATGGGCAGGAGAAACGATATGAATATGGTAGTTTTTTTTATGCTGGAGGTTACAAATAGAATGGCCCGTAAGTTTGAAATGATGGATGGTTCAACAGTAAAGACTAATTACTGATAAATATGACTCCAAGGTGATTGTTGATGAGAATTGTTGGAATTTGTTATTGCGGGAGTGGTAGGCGGATTCAGGTGGTATCTTTTAATGTTGTATGGAATTTCATTTTGCGGTTAGGTTTCTTCATCAAAGTTGTTGTTTTAGTTATAGTTGAATCTAGAGTGTTTAGCGAAAGAAATGGTTGGCGATGTTGTAAGCTGGTAGAACTTTGAAGTACAAGTTTGCTAATATTTCCATTAATGAAAAATGGTAGGATTGTATCTAAATCATTTTTCTCTGCATTGGGTTTCATATAATGTTCTCAAACATAATCACCACTTAGGTAGCCAACCCGGGTGTGGATTTTTAGAACTTTAATAAGTTAAATGTTGCATAAATGTTAGATCAAAGAGTTACTAACATAATCTGATTTAGAATTTTTTTTTGAACAGCTGATTTAGAATATTTATTACGAAAAAATTGTATTTTGTTGTGGTGTTGAAGATGTGCTTTGATTGTGTATGCACAACTAACTGGAAGGGAAATTAAAAGCCTATCTCTCTTTCGTAAGAACACACCCACACATACAATCTCTCATCTTCAATCACTTTCTTTAGTCAATCATAATCCATAACTAATTAATTTTTTTCATATATATTAACATGATTCATAAATTGACTCCTTTTCATTTCCTATGAAATCCATAAGTAATAGGTTTTTAATGTTTGTTTGTTGAGAATTTGTAGAATAATTCAATAGAGTGTTTGATATGAAACTTATTAGAATTATTGATTTGTTTGAATCAAAAATTTCGGTATAAACAATACAATGTTTTACAAGCAATTTTTTTATGCAAAGCCCGTGCAACACTCGGGTTGGAAAACTAGTTATATAAGTACATAAATAAATATAAAATATTTAAGGCTAAAGCTCAATTACGACGGCATGTGGCGATATGAGGCCAACTATAGTATATTTTATAGATTAGGGCATTTATTGTGAATCTATTTTTATTTTTATATTAATTACCTAATTTCAAAAAATAATGAATATTAAATAAATGAAAAAAAAATTAAAAAAAATAAATTATTAATAACATTAAATAGATTCTACGTGTCACTTACTCGTGAGAAATAGATATTTTTATTATATAATATGATGTGATGTCATTGCCAAATGTAAAGTAGATATTTTTATTATGATTATGATTATTATTACTATTATAGTATTATTATTATAACATGATATGATCATATGAATATTAAATAAATAAAAATAAAAATAAAAATAAACAACTTATTAATAACATTAAATAGATGGCACGTGTCGCTTCCTCATGAGTAGTTATTTTTATATTATATATCTAGTTTGTAGCTCGCACGCTTTGCGAGCATAGTAAAATATAATGTAATCACCATCAGATTTATGTTTTAAGATGTATTAATATTTTCCTATTTTTGTTTTCAATTTCTAATTTCTTTAAGTGCCTCTTATATCAACATTTGTGTTGACGGTGATTTTTGATAAGTCAACCGGTCAACGTGTTGGTGTAACAATCTATGAATAAGAAAAACGAAAGTAACAAAAACAAGATGTTTTACGTGGTAAAACTCCGATAGAAGAGAAACATCCATGGTTGCCGCTTAGCGGCGAGGAAAATAATTCACTATGAGAATAATGGTTAAAGAGTTTTTTTCATATCCTTTACAACGATATTTCGGTAATATTTATACGGGTCTTCCTAATGTTGCCCTAACTCTTGTCGTACAAGTCTTGGATTCGTTATTTAGAATCATACTCAAATACTGGTAGAATGAACCGATTAGGGCTTGTTTCTTGTTTGATGTTTATCCTTCCGAAGGGCGCTCCATTCTTTCTTGAACAGAAGTCTCTAATATAAATATTTCCTCGTTTGATGTATGATACTCAGAGTTCGTGTTTAACTCAAACTTCGCTTAATAAGGTAGTGGGATCGTCTTTCCTGTTTAGGCCGAGTAGAGGTCTTTGGCTAACATAACTCAATTCTAGATGACGTGTCGCATATTGGCATCCTTTGATCTCTGTATGACACGTCACAAGGAATTTTACATACAACAATACCCCTTTAAATATCTGAGTTGAGTATCTCCTGCTTATCGAATTGTCCGAGTAACTGCTATCCTGACTAGCCAACTGGTATTCGGTGCAGCTCCTACTTACTCGGCGTGAGGTATTTAATTAGAATCCCACTATCGTTTTCCTCATTAACCGTCATTAATTAATTTTGGTTAATCAATTCCACCCCCACTTACTTTTTCAAAATTAATTTCCACCACATAAATCCTTTTGAGTGATGATGACAACTTTATTGACAGTGACGTTTGGAGGCCTAAAGCCGTTTGGCATTGTCATGCGTCATCTCTTAAAATGGGATGTTAGGCATTTTCTATAGGAAGTCGTGACTTTTCTGCTCCCACGTCACTTATGCACGTCATTCGAGTTTCCCACCTCTTATGGACATAATGTCACCTAGGTTTAATTTCAAATTCATGTATTTAAACCTTATTGGCCTCTTCATCGTCTCCATTTTCCTTTGACAGTATAGATTCCTTGAAAGCAACAACAGTTTTTTCCTCTAGGGCTCGAAGAATCCCAAGCATTGCTCAAAAATCCCAGGTGTTTTTCCTAGTATCTCTCAAGCTTCCATTTTTCAGGTGATTTAACTTCTTGCGCTTCTTTTCTATTTGTCGTTACTCATTAAATATGCTAAAGCGAGTTTTTTGGTCAAGATTATGGATCTTGAGGCCAGGCATCACATTTTTGTCAAAATGATGATTGCGATCGAACAAGGGGATACTCTTGCGGTGGAGCGTTTTGAGAGGCTTCTTCTCCCCCAATCTTTCGACCAACCCCCTCTCTTGTCTGAGGATGTTTCTGGATTTGGGATCGACGTTTTCCCTAACCTTATACCATGTGCTGAAGCCAACCTTGGTAACGATGATCCTTATGTTTCCTCTTGCAGAAATACTCATCCACCAATGACTAGGGCAAAACACTCCTCATCCCACGCACGTGAGAAGGGTACCACTTCTCGGGAAGTCAGAATCCCTCGGGAAGACAAAATTAGGTGTCATGATTTCCTCGAGTCTGATGTTGAAGAAGAGCATCAAAGCATCAAAATTTCTTTCTCTGCTCAGCAAGCTTGCCTATATGATTTCGAGCCAACTGTAGTCGGGGAAAGAGAGTTTCGGGTCGGTCAGGTATTTATTTTCTTCTCCTTAGTCAACCTAGTCATTGGATCCGAAAGGTGTTAATTCGTCTAAGACCGTCCAAGTGTCTCCCGACAAGAAGATGAAGGGCTTCATTTGGGGGCCTTCCCTCTTCGAATAAATTCAGGAAGAACAGCTGGTTCTTCGTTGGAGGGAATTAAGGGTAGAGAGTTCTCTACAATGTTTCTAGGCAACAAGTTGAACGTCGGGTGCCCCGGTTTTTTACATCTCCTGAGTCGTGGAATAATACTCCTGCCATTTTCTCGGCGAGCGAGCTGATTGGCTTGTGTAGAGTAGCAGTGCGCTCTTTGGAAAAGAGGTGTAAATATTTTCTCATTAACGAGGAGATGATGATCAAGGCCAACTTCTTTCCTCGACTCTTGACTAACCGTAAGCGATGTGTATTCTCGTCCATTTTTTTTTCTTTTCCTTTCGGTATCTCCCTCTTCTAACTCTTAGCTCCTTTTTCACAGTGTATGACGCCAACATTGTCTGTGATTTACAAGCACGTCGAGCTAAAGCTGTAACTAAGGCCAGCCATCAAAAAGCGAGAGGAATAGCTCCCCCCAAGGTTTTGAGAGTGAGTCCGAAGAGGACTCTTTTGAAGAGGTAGAAACTACTCGGGCAGAAACGAGTGCAAGGTCAAGTGATCTGATTGTACTCGAAAGAGAAGGCGGTAAAGTTGCTGAGACCTCGGCCTCACCACCCCAACTGGGTGCCTCTTCCCTGGTTACGGATGAGGTCAAAATAGAAGATCCTGTAGTCAATCTGGATACTCGGAAGAGATCAGGGAAAAGAAAGGCCACCGATCTAATAAGTCAGCCGGCCCCTAAAATTTTCGAGTAGTCGCTTACGTTGATTCTTCTTCCGGGGGAGAGGATGCATCGGGCGACTCTGATGCTCCGGCAACTTCAGGGGGAGGCACAACTTAAGTACCAGCAAAGAACTTGGGGGAAGTGTTACATCGAGGCTCACCACGATCATACACCCAGGTCCCTGCACAAGTGACCAAGGACGTCTCCCAGTTTTATCTGTTACAAGGGTTTGGCCGAATTATTGGGGTAGTATTTACTGGCCAACACCGCCGCGTATCTCACCGAGGTTTCCTTGGCGGCGCCCCGAGCAGTTTTCCAGGTGGTCTGGTGCCTCTGGTTTACCTTTTCTAGCTTCCAGGTGCCTCAGGTTTGCCTTTTCTGGCTGCTAGGTGCCTTGGCTCCTAGCTAGCCCGGCGGGCACGCTAATACAGCTTCTTAGCCCCTCATGCACTTTCCATCAGCCCTTCGCGGTTTCATGGCGCCCGAGTCCTTATCATATGTTCTTATTATCATATGTTTTTATCATATGTTCTTAATATCATATGTTTTTGTCATATGTTCTTATTATCATATGTTTTTGCAACAAAGCTTTTAGCTTCAAAAGGCCATGTTAGGGTTTTTATTTGATTTCTGTAAAAATTACTAAACAATCAATTTAACTAAACCTGCTAAAAACGCTAAAAAACACTAGAAAACAAGTAATCAGAAATTTAAAAGTTAACTTCCTCAGGGATAGAATTTCTTCAGGTACTGGCATTGCATGGTCTTGGCAGAATTCCCCCATTTGGTCGAGCAATCAAGTATGCTCCATGTTCTGCTATGCCTTCTATCACATATGACCTTTCCCACTTGTCGGCCAATGATCATGCTGCTTTATTTCTTGTGTTGAGTGTTACCCTTCTTAGCATAAGGTCCCCATTATGGAATCTACATACCCGAACGTGAGAGTTATAGTACCTTACGGCTCTTTACTAGTATGTGGCCTTCCGAATCTGTGACAAGTCTCTTCTTTCTTCCAGTTCATCCAAATTTTGGTACAACATATTTGCATTATGCTCGGGATCATACAATTGGACGCTTGAGGAAGTGAAAGATGTTTCCACTGGGATGACCGCTTCGATTCTGAAAGCTAAGGAGAAATGAGTCTCTCCTATTACAGTTCTCGGGGTTGTTCTGTATGCCCACAAGTCCACAACACCTCGTGAAGCTTATCTACCCAGTTTCCTTTCTTTGCATCCAGCTTTGCCTTTAGGGTATGCTTGGTTATCTTGTTTACTGCTTCAGTCTGTCCATTAGTCTGAGAATGAGCGGTGGAGGCATAGTAGTTCGAGATCTTGTACTCTTTGCACAGCTTCCTAAACTTTGCATTGTCGAACCGAGTGTCGTTGTCTGTGATGATAGTACTCAGAATCCCAAACCTATACAATATGTTTTTCTTCACAAAACGTGTTGTATTTGCCTCGGTAATGTGTACCAGAGCCTCTGCTTCTGCCCACTTGGTGAAGTAATCTACTATAACTATTGCATGCTCCACACCTCCTTTTACTCCAGTAGGCATTGGTTCTATAAGTTCCAAACCCCACATAGCGAATGGTCAAGGAGATGTAAGGCTTCAGAGTAACTCGGGTGGCTGTCGGATATCGTTAGCAATCTTCTGACATGTTCCACAGCTTTCCTAAGAATTCCTGAGCATCTGTGAATAATGTTTGCCAGTAGAATCCTTGCTTGAGCACTTTGTGTGCCAAGCTCTTTCCCCCAGTGTGATTCCCACAAACACTGCTATGGATACTTTTCAGAATTCTTTCAGCTTCTTCGGCTTCAACACATCTCTGTAACGCCCTTGAAAATCCTTTTTTGTATAATTCCCCATTAATGATGGTGTATCTGGTTGACCTATACTTAACCCATTTTTCTTCGAGGGTTTCCTCTAGCAAGACTTCATCTTGGAGATATCTTTTGATGAGCATCATCCAACTGTCCGACCTTGCTTGGATTTCAGCCATTGTCAGTTTCTCTTATTTGGCTATGCTTGGTCGGACCAAGTGAGCTTCTGGTATTGTTTTTGGCCTTATGCAAGTTGTTGCAGATGCCAGCTTGGACAGTGCATCTGCTTTCTCATTCTCCTCTAGGGGGATCTGAGTAATTTTGTATCTTTTAAACCGCTTAAGCAATTCCTTCGCTGCTGCTA
This sequence comes from Dipteronia sinensis, assembly GCA_033220585.1. Taxonomy (NCBI): domain Eukaryota; kingdom Viridiplantae; phylum Streptophyta; class Magnoliopsida; order Sapindales; family Sapindaceae; genus Dipteronia; species Dipteronia sinensis. Next base: position 37,400,476 of record CM065637.1, read on the forward strand.
AGTAACCAATCATGTGCTCATCATTTGCTTGGTATTCATCCAAGACTTGGTTGACTACTACCTGAGAATCACTGAAGATCTCAACTTCATCTGCTTCTAAAGCTACGCGAACTCTAAGATCGGTCAGTAGAGCTTCATGCTCTGCCTGATTGTTAGTTGCTTTGAAGTCAAACCTCATGGCACATTCTACGGAGTCCCCTTCTGGGGTTGTCATTACCAGTCCTGCCCCACTGTCGTAGGTGTTTTACGATTGTCTACGTGAAGTTTCCATAAAATGGTCTTCACGTGATTCTCTTGAACCATCCGGGCTACTTCCACATCTGGTTCAGTGAACTCGGCTACAAAGTCGGCTACCGCTTGCTCTTTATGTGAGATCTTCTGGATGAATACAATGCTGAATTTGCTCAATTCTATCGTCCACTTGGTCAATCAACCAGATACTTCTGGTTTCTGCAGAATCTGCTTGAGCGGGCAATTAGCATACACCTTCACTCTGTGTGCCTGAAAGTAGGGTCTCAGTTTTCTTGTTGCTACAACTAGGGCAAGGGCCATCTTCTCAGCTTGTGAATATCTTGACTCAGTAGGTAGTAGGGCTTTGCTGGTGTAGTACACTGGCTTCTGGACGCCATCGTCCTATCTCACCAGAACATAACTGGTGGCTACCTCTATGAGGGAGAGATAAAGGTACAGGGTTTCTCCAACCACCGGTTTTAAAAGGATCGGTGCTCGGGTTAGGTACTCTTTCAGCCCCTAGAAAGCTCTTTCACAATCTTCATTCCATTCGAGTCCATTTCCTTTTCTGATGGCCTTGAAAAATTGGGAACATTTGTCAGTTGACTTTGATATGAATCTGTTAAGAGAGGCGAGACACCCAGTCAGCTTTTGAACTTCTTTTAGTGTCTTTGGCTAAGCCATATTGGTGAGGGTTTGGATCTTTTCTAGGTTAACTTTGATCCGCCACTGGTGGACTTGAAATTCAAGGAATTTTCATGAGGGAACCCCGAATAGACACTTGCTTGGGTTGAGTTTCATTTTATATTTCCTTAGCAAGTCGAAAGTCTCTCTTAAGTCCGAGGTGTGCTTTTCGCCGTGATGCTCTTGGTCAGCATATAATCCACATACACTTCCATGTTTCTCCCTATTTGCCGAGAGAAAATATTGTTCACAAGCCTTTGGTAGGTGGCACCTGCATTCTTTAGTCTGAATGGCATTACAATATATCAGTACAAACCTTGGTTAGTAGTGAATGCTATTTTCTCCTCATCAAGCATGTGCATGCGGATCTGGTTATACCCTGAGTAAACGTCCATGAAGCTGAGTAGCTCATGTCCTACTGTTGCATCCACCAACTGGTCGATCCTCAGGAAAGTGAAGCTGTCTTTCGGAAAAATGTTGTTCAAGTCTGTAAAGTCCAGACATATTCGCCATTGTATATTCTTCTTTTTCACCAAGACAATGTTTCCTACCAACTTTGGGTACTTGACTTCCCGAATTGACCCTACAACAAGCAATTTCTTCATATTTTCTTTGATAGCTGTGCTCCTCTCTAGATTAAAGAGCCGTTTTTTTTGGATTACTAGGTTTGCATCTTGGGCCACTGCTAAATGGTGAGATATAACTCTAGTATTTATCCCTGGCATATCTTCATGACTCCAGGCAAACACATCATTATACTCCATTAGTAAGTAGGTCAAACCGATTCTAACTTTCTCAGGTAAGTTTGCTCCTATCTGAACTACTTTATTCGGCTCACCATCATCCAGTATTATCGACATAGCTGGCTCGGTTTTCTTCTCCTCGGGGTCTTCCCGGGGGTTGAGCTCAAACCCTTCAGGTACTTCTGCTTAGGCTTCAGACTCGTCCACTCTCTGGTTAACCCCGTGTACCATGTACACATGTTGGTCTTTTTCTACTCTATCTTTATAAACTGAAATGTTTGCCATTCTGGCCATCTCCTAGGACCCTTTGATCACCCTTGCACCCGACTCTATTGGAAATTTCATCATAAGGGCGTAAGTCACCGTGAAGGCCTTGGTTTTATTCTGGAATGGTTGGCCCAATAGGGCATTGTAGAGCCAGTTTTCAGCGTCTACCACCACGAAGTCTAGTAGCACGGTCTTCTGGCAAGGTGCTTCCTCTATCTTCACTAGCAATTTCACAGTTCCAAGTGACCTTACCTCTGCTCCTCTAAATCCTCGGAGTAGGGTATGCAAAAGCTGCAGGTCTAGTCGATCCAATCTCAGTTGATCATATACTCATGCACTCAGTATGTCTGCCAAACTCCCATTGTCAATTAATATCTGGTGCACAACTCTATGCCTGATCCGAGCACTTATCACGAGTGCGTCGTTCGGCCTGACGTCTACCCTGTAGGAGTCGGCCTCAGTGAATATTATAGGGTCTCATCCTTCTTTGGTCCTCTTGGGATAGGGCTCTACCGATTTCATATCCAAATCTCTTCTTGCTTACATAGCTTCTCAGACTTCCTTCATTCTTTCCCTGTTGCTTTTCCCAGTTGAAGGTCCTCCGAAGATGGTATGTATTGCTTCTTCATCCTCAGCCTTCTTCGGGCTCGGCTTCTTTTCCTGATTTTTTCCCTAGACCTTTTTTTGGTTACCTCTGTGATCAGTCTTTTTAAGGATGATATCTCTCAGGTGTCCCTCACAGATAAAGGTCTCGATGTGGTCCTTCAGTTGGAAACACTTTGAGGTTTCATGCACATTCTCTTTGTGGAAGCGACAATACTTAGTCATATCCCTGCGAGCATACTTCGAATGCCTTGGCAGTTCTTTCGACAAGTTCTTCTCTTCCAAGATTGTGAGGATCTCATCCTGTTTCTTACTCAATGGAGTGTAGTTAGTGTATTTCCCTTGGAATCTGGTCTGATCACCTTTATGTTCGTTATCACGACTCCCTTCTTAAGTTTTGCTTCTTCTTTTTTCTGTCACCCTTCTGCGTGGAAGAGTCTCCCTTCTGAGTCTTACTTCTACCATCCGTCTTAGCTTCTTCTGGGTGTCCCTCATGCATAAAACTTCCACCCATTGCAATTTCCTCTTCCTCAGCTAACGAGCATCCACCAGCCATATCCATCATATCAGTGCAGCTAGTCAAGCGGGCTTGCCTGAGGTAGAAAGATAATCGACCGTTCTGAAAGTTGTTGATGAATGCTGTTATGCAAGCTTCATCGTTGGCAGTTCCAATCTTCGATACATCCCGACTGAACCGAGTCAGGTATTTCTTCAATGACTCATCCTTTTCTTATTTGAACTGAAAAAGGTGAGCCACTGATTTCTTTCTGTGCACATTTTCTGAGGAATTACCGGGTGAACGCCTTGCTCAATTCGTCAAAACTACTAATGCTGCCCGGTGGAAGTTTCCCAAACCATCTGGAACCTACATCCCCGAGTGTCTGAGGGAAGTTTAAGCATAGTAGTGCATCACTCCTGGCGTATTTGACCATCACACTTTTATATCTCCTTACGTGCTCTTTCGGGTCAGTACCCTTTTTAAACTATTCCACGTGAGGCATCCTGAACCTCTCAGGGAATTGTGTCTGAAGGATATCGCCAGTGAAAGGGCTATCCAACTGATCATCTGATAGTTCAGTTCGCCCGTACCGTCTGACTAAGGCATCCATCTGTCTCATGTTTCTCTACACTTCTTGGGTCAACTTTTGTATGAGTACGTCCCGCTCGCCAACTGGCTCTCCCCTCAGGCTGTATTTCGGCCTGATGGTCAGTCTCTGGCCACTTAGATCACTGTCCTGCTAGCGAGTCCTTTGTGGTGACTTACGCGGCCTAGCTGATCTCTTGTAGTGCCTTCAATGGTGATGCCGATCACTGTCATCAGAAGAAGATGACTGGTCCCTTCGACGTGTACGCCTATTAGACCGGTTCGGTTCCTGTTCAGCCTGATACCGATCATATTTGTGATGGTGTTCATCTTCTTCATGCCTTTTTGCATCTTTTGCCTGTTTTTCTAAATCAGTTTCTGGGCGATTCATTGGGTTGCGACCCGTTTTCATTGGTGCACCGGGAGTTGGGCTACTACTATTGAACGTAACCTTCTAGGTTGATCGTCTGGAGTGTGCAGATCATTTGGTGAAGTTAATCCTGCAGTGGTTTTAAGAGCAACTACATGACTTGCGGCATCCACTATTAGCTGCTGCAGGGACTCATGAAATTGATGACCTGATTTCCTCAGTGGTTGGTGGGAACCACTGTGCACCAGCAATAGTAGCAGGTTGATTTCCATCCGTAACAGCATCTGATGGCCCTTGGCATCAGGGGTAACTTGAGTTGTTCCTATTGTTCATGGATCCACTACCATCTCCATTGTCGGCCATAGTTCACAAGGGTTCTTTGGAATGTAAAAATTTAAAGGTTCACCCTGTCTTTCTAGCGCCAATTGTTGACGTAACAATTTGTGAATAAGAAAAATCAAAGTAACGAAAACAAGAGGTTTTACGTGGCAAAACGCCAATAACGGAGAAACATCCACGGTTGTCGATTAGCGACGAGGAAAATAATTCACTATGAGAATAATGGTTATAGAGTTTTTTCATATCCTTTACAACGATATTTCGGTAATATTTATACGGGTCTACATAATGTTGCCCTAACTCTTATCTTACAAGTCTTGGATTCGTTAATTAGAATCATACTCAAATACTGGTAGAATGAACCGATTAGGGCTTGTTTCTTGTTTGATGTTTATCCTTTCGAAGGGAGCTCCGTTCTTTCTTGAATAGAAGTCTCTGATATAAATATTTTCTTGTTTGAGGTACGATACTCAAAGTTCGTGTTTAAGTCAAACTCCGCTTAATAAGGTAGTGAGATCGACTTTCCTGTTTAGGCCGAGTAGAGATATTTGGCGAACAAAACTCAATTCTAGATGACGTGTCACATATTAGCATCCTTCGATCTCTGTATGACACGTCACAAGGAATTTTACATACAACAATTTGCAACCCATTTTTGTGACAATTTTGATCATTTCATTACTCATTTATGATGTAAACTGTTTAGTAAATTATCGATATAATATAATATATATAATCTTACATTTGAAGTTAATTGACTACAGATTTCTTCAAATGAACCCATTCTTAGGATGATATACTTGGAAGATCAAATGATAAACCCTATTTCTTTTGTGATATATTTTTATGATCGAAGGAACTTGGTGTCTCCTGGAGCCAATAAGTGACACCCTTATATAACAAAACTAACAAAATATGATTAATTAATTAATTAATCATAGTTTCTATAATCATAAAGGAAATTAATTAATTAAATGATAGAGATGTCTTGTTTTTTTTTCAAAAAAAAAACTAATAGGTTTTTTTAATTCACCAACCTTTTTGTATTTTCTATTAATTAATTAGTAAATACAATTGATTAATTAATTAATTAATAGTCGCCTAGAAAAAATTCACAATGTAATCTTGACAAAATTATCATTAAGAAGAAAAGTTTGTAAAATATCATATAGTAATTTTTTTTTCTCTTAACATTTTTGAAAATTTTAATACAAATCAAGCAATCCATAAAAAAATAAAATAAAAAGGCTTGTTTCAAGATTGAATTGCACTTAGATTTAACTATAGTAACTTCTTATTCCATATATATAAAGTCATCACAACACCCAAAAAAAAGATATGAACAAATAATGTATCAAAATGACCCATCAATAGCATTATGATATACCTCAAATTTTCAATCAGCAACTTTCCAAATTTGAATAAAAATGAAAACGGAAAAACAAAACAATGATCCATCATCAGTTTACCTTCAAATCATAGATCTCAATATCACAAAATACCAAAACAACCCATTAGTTTATCAAATCAAAATTCTCAGATCCCACCAACACACAACTAACTCAATAAATCAAATAAACATAAAACAATTACAATGACCCATCATTTCCAATAATTATGGGATTGCTTCTTAATTTTTGATTTATGATATTGTCTCTTAATTGACTCTTGATTTATGATATTGTCTCTTAATTGACTCTTAATTGTCTCTTAATTGTCTCTTAATTTTTGATTTAAGGAGTATAAAATTGTCCAGGTTCATTTTATATAATAATGAAAATAAAAATAAGAATACTAGCAATAATAAAAGCGAAAACTCCAGAACAACTCATTAATGGTTAATTGTTTTTTAAAAAAAACTAATTAACGGCTAAAGTTATGTTTAACTGGAAGAACACCAAACGAAAAACATTTATTAATAAGAATATATTTTATTTTATATTAAATTAAGGAATTAATTAGACTAGAGTTCATATTCATAGATTTTGTTAATATAGATTGAAATTAAAGCATTTAAACTAAAGCTCCCTACACATCGACACGTGGCGCTGTAAAGGTTTAATTACGTGATTGCTTTTTACTATGTGATTTATGAGATTATCTCTTAATTGACTTTTGATTTGTGATTTATGATCAAAAATTTCCCATCTAGTATAAATTTTCAATTAATTATGAAGTCTATTCAGATTTTGGAGATATTAATATATATATATATATAATTTGATTTTGCATTTACAAAATGATTAATTAATTTGATTAATCAATTAAAATTAGTGTATTTTTTTTAATTATTAATGTAAAAAAATAATTAATACATGCCATTTAAAAGAAATTAAAAGTGAAGAGCAGTAGAACAGATATTCTTTATTTTTTTTATTTTTATGAGATTGATTAAGAGAATTTAACCATTATCCCATTAATTATGGGATTGCTTCTTAATTTGTGATTTATGATATTGTCTCTTAATTGACTCTTGATTTGGGAAGAATACCAAAAGAAAAACAATTATAACATCAAAAAAAACATTTAATAATAATAATATATTTAATTTTACATTAAATTAAGGAGTATAAAAATGTCCAGGTTCATTATATATAATGATAAGAATAAGAATATTAATAATAAGAGCATCTCTAATGCAAATATACATTTTTGGGTTTCTAACTAGTGACATATCAGCATATATATTGAATATGGATTCACTTTGTCAAATGTTTTTAAGAAATGCATATTCTCATCTCCAATACAATTATATAAAATCAAATATATATCCATTTTTTACCAATCATATTAAATCATTTATTTCATTTTATCCCCTCTTTTATTTCTAAATCATTATGTATCTATTTTTGACCAATCATCTTACAACATTTATCTCATTCTCTATCCTCTTTTATTTTACCATTAAAAGAGGTGTAATATTATTGGTGGGGAAAAGTTAGAAATCTTAGTCAGCATTTCTAGAAGAGTTTTTAGAATTAGAAACTCAACTCCATATTCTGTAACTATTTTTTTTCCACATCACCTCCATAACCAAGTTAGCTAATTGCATTGGAGAGGTTTTTTCTACCTCATTATCTAACTATTCTATGTGGCAATTAATTTTCTCCAAATGCATAATAACATTCGCTCCAAATGCATAATAACATTGGAGATGCTCTAATAAAAGCCAAAAGTCCAAAACAACTCATTAATAATTAAGTTTAAAAAAAACGATTAATGGCTAAAGTTTTTGATCACACCAGGTCCAGGTAGTAGTTGTATTTCAAAAAAAAAAATTAATGGATAAAGCTATATTTAATTGGAAGAATGCCAAAGGAAAAACATTTATTAATAAGAATATATTTAATTTTATATTAAATTAATGAGTCAAGTAGGCTAGAGTGCATATTCATCCGGTTTTGTTAATATATATTGAAATTAATGTAGTTAAACTAAAGCTCCTAACACGAAAGGGTTTAATTATATGATTGCTTCTTAATTTATGATTTATGGGATTTTCTCTTAATTGACTTTTGATTTGTGATTTATGATCAAAACATTCTCACCTAATACAAATTTTCAATTAATTATGAATATGCAAATAGTAGTAGAAGTTATATTTTTACTATCTTACAAAAAAAAATATTATTTATTACCGTATATAAAAAAATTATGATTGAATTTTATATATCTAGAAAAAGAATCTATTGAATCGAATGCAATAATTAATGTTTATAATGTGTATCATTAATAATTGATCAAAAAATATTATTTTAATTCTTTGTTATGTTATCATAATATCATTAATATATTACAATTAATATGTTTTTAGAATTTATCATTAATTCTATAAAAAAAAATGGATTAACATTAATTTGGTATTCCAATTAATGTTTTGAAAAATATTTATTTATTATCATTTATATGAATAATTAAAATTCGAAAACAATTATTTTTGGAATAATAATCTTGTATTCAATGAATAATTAATACATTCTAAAAAATCAAAAAGAACAAAAGAACAAAAAAGTTTAAAATATATATAAAGAGAAAAACTACAAAAAAGTGCAAATTCCCTTTAAAATTCCAAAGAAAAATCGGGTATTGGATATCCAAAAAGCAGAGTGTATACAATATTTTTTTAAGATGCAATACAATGTTACACTTAGAACCAAGACTGTAACCCTAATATTTATTTATAGTAATAGTTTGTCTATCGAATCCATCATCCATAAGTACAAAGCACATCATAAGTCTCAACCGGTTCATTGATTTTTTGCATTGGTGGTGATGAGCATGATGCTAACCTTAGAATATGGTTCTATAGTGAACACCTTAGTGGACAACTAATTGAAAATCCAAGACCGCCAAAGTTAAAATTCCATGATCAACCCAAAATTACCTTTTTAACTAATAAAGCGTTTCCTAAAAAAATTAAAATTATTCAACCAAATATTAAAACAAAATCTGTAGAAATTATTCTCACCACCCAATGCCATCAAACTCCCCACCGCTTGTTTTGAGTTTGCTCGTAAAGGAGAGTCAATAGGATGAGATGGAAAAAACGTGAGATTAAAAAAACTAAAGGATTAAAATTATTCAACCAAATATTAAAAAAAATCTATATAAATTCCTCTCACCACCCAACGGCATCCAATACTCCACCGCTTGTTTTGTGTTTGCCGAGAAAGTCAATGGAATGGTATATAATAAATGTGAGATTTTGGATGGTTTTATAGAGAAAATTGAGGGAGATGAGAGGGCATAAATGGTTTATGAAGATAGAGGATATACCAACGGTTTAAATAATTGATTTATTGTATTTATTAATTGTAATCATGAGTGCCTATTTAACTTGTGTATTAATACAGAGTGCCTATTGACCTGATTTGTTAATAGAAATAGAAATTAATGTATTTAAACCCAAAACTCTCTCACGGCAAGACGTAGCGCCGTGAGGGTCAGCTTCTATATAGTATACAGATATAGATATGATATGATACATACATATATATATATATATATATAATTATCAAGTCAGATATCCCTGAAATTTTTTCCTTTTGACCGTTGGATTGGATCAATCCAACAGTACAAAAACATAATGATACAACTTTAAAAAAAGGGACCAACATATCATAACACATTTCAAATCATGCTCAATTCACTCTGTTAGAGATGGGCATTTCTTCTATAGGGCCCCAACCCTATTTGGGGGCAAATTTTACCCCCAAATGGGGTTTTGGGGTGATGTCGAGGGAAAATTTATCCCTCAAATCCTAAATGGGGGTGGGGTGGGGCAACCTCCCCCCATCCTCATTCCCTCATTCCCCAATTTCTTAAATGGGAGTGGAGTGGGGTGGGGTGGGTAGGGTGGGGTGGGGTGCGGCTTTATTTCCCTAAATATATTTAAATATATATATATATGCATTCAATTTTATTTTCTTTTAAAAAAAATATAACTCTAACTCACAGTCTCCCACTAACTCACCTACCACTACTAAGTCACTAACCCACTGTATTACGCTAAGTATTTGTATTAATTTTATATTAAATTAAACCGATTATATATTTTAGATTGTATCTTTTGATTATTTATTGGATGGGATATTGAAAAATGGTGAATCGAAATATTAGGATTACCGAATTATGAATTCCAAATTCTAAATTTCGGATTTAGGGTTGGAAAATATTGGAATTAAAAATTAGAGAAATGGGGGACGGGCTGGGGGGCAGGGGAACCTCCCTCCAAACACCCCAATCCCCCACTTCCCCCAAATGGGGTTTGGGGGCGGGGTGGGGAGGTTTTAGGAATAAGGGTGGGGGTGGGGAGACCCTCACGTGTCCCCACACCCATCCATACTCTCTGTCTCTCACATGAATTGATGACATCACGTGTGGGACCCACTCTTATCCTCTCTTTTTAGGTTAATTGCATTAACGTACCCTTACTTTATTAAATCAAGTAAGATTTCAAAAGGATGCCTTAAATTAACACAAACACCTCTTGCCATTAAGTCAATCCGTTAACTTTAACGATTGACTAACCTTGATCTATGGAAAACCAAATATACATATGTCACATCCTCTCAAACATAAAATATTTTTTAATTAAAAATTGAAATAAATATTTAAAATTAAAAGATAATATATCGACCGCCTACAGAAACATCCTCAATTCGCGGAGAAGCCTCCTCTAAGAACTGCAGGAGGTCGATCTCCGAGATCGACGAAGATCTCTTCTAGTAAGTATGAGATCGTTAAAGATCTTTTATTTCCTTCTCTGGTAGAGCTCAACCGCGGGTAGATTCTCTTGTTTTCTTAAAAAAAATTTAATTTTCAATTTTAATTAAATAATAATTTTATGTTTGAGATGATGTCACAAGGGTTTATTTGGTTTTCTAATTGTCAAGTTTAGTCAACCGTTAAAGTTAATGGATTGACTTGATGGCAGGGAGTGCTTGTGTTAATTTAAGGTATCTTTTTGAAATCTTGTTATATTTAATAAACTAAGGGTAAGTTAGTTCAATTAACCTTCTCCCTTTCTAACAAATTTGTCATTGCCGTTGGATTTCATTCCAAGGGTCAAAAGAGATTCCTAAATTTTTTTAATTTCAAGGATACCTGACATGATAACCCCTATAAATGAATTTATATATATCGGGCTGTAATGATTTCTAGCACTCTTTACTCACCTATTTTTAGAACTAGCACCAGCTTAATAATATTTGTATAAATAGCACCAAAAGACATAAATGCCATCATCTTTATTGTTATTCTTTTTTATGTAGTTTTTTTTTTCAAAAACCTCCAATGATGGAAGTCATCTTCATCAATGGAGGTTGAACAAACCAACATTGGAGGTTGACAAAGAGAGATAAAAAGTTTTAAAAAAAGTTCATATTTTACCCAGAAAGTCTTAAATTTGTAAAAATGGCCAATAAATCTCGGATTATAACAAAATAAGTATTGGATTTCCCGACTCAATTTTTTTTTTAAATATTATTTGTTTAAAAAAAATATTATTTTTTATTTTACAACAAGTCTTGGGTTCCATACCCGAGACTTATTGTCTTTGGAAAAATAAGTCTCATGTAGGGCACCCGAGACTTGCTGTAATTTTTTTTTTCTTCTTCGTCGACCTCCAACAGAGGTTCTGTCTGTTCGATCTCCATTGGGGATCATTTCTATTCAACCTCCATTGAATGTCGATGATGAAGAAGATAAGAAAAATCAAATAAAACATAAAAAATTTGGTTGAGCACTGAGGGCATTTTTGTCCCATCATATACTTTGGTGTTATTTCCACAAAAAAAATATTAAGTTGGTGCTATTCCTACCATTTCCTACCCAATTGGTGATGTTTACCCCTATTAACTCTCACTATATATATATATATATATATATATATATATATATAAGAACTTTTAAGTGAGGGATCTATTATTTTAATTTTGGCAAGGATCTTGATGAAATTATATCGATTTTTATGATTTTTTATTTGAATTTGTGTGTAGATGATAAGTTCTTTGAAATCTACTTAGGAATAAAATTTGAGAATTTTTCAAGCACTTGAACTATTTATCCCGATTTTGTTAAATATGAAGACATTGGAAAAATGGGAGAAATATAGGAAAAAAAATAGATCATACTTGAAAATTTTTTAAAAAATATTCATAGGTAGATTTCAATGAATTTAGCATCCACAAAAAAATTCATATCAAAAATCATAAAAATTGATTTGATTTCAATAAGGTCTTTACCGAAATTAAAATAAGAAATCTCTCACTTGAAAGTTCATATATATATATATATATATATATATATTGTTAGGATTATGCTCAATAGCAAGAGTGTAATATTGTATGTGACAATATTTTCATATTAATAAAGTGATTTCTAGTTTAACAAATCTTATAGCAGTTATAGTTTAACTATTATAATTGTCAAAAGTAAATAATCATAAGGTCAAAAGACTATAAGAAAAGAAGAATTGTTCGTACATCTGAATATGTATGAGGTAGACACAATTCTTTAGTTAGTCTTGAATAATATTCACAACTTAAGATAAATGTTGGGCGCCTTTATCTTATTAAAGATTCTTTTGCTATCATTTGAGTGGGATCAAATGTGTTATGATGAGTCTAAAATCATCAAAGTGTGGTGTCTTTGGGAAAAAGAATCTAGTGCACTGGGTGCATTGAATATGATCATAGTGAAATACTTTATCCAAAACCGTCAATGGATAAAAGTTTTCACTTGAAGACAATCGGAGAGTCTATCTCAATCCTGAGATAAATGATAAACTTATGGTTGCAAATGTTATCATTTGAGCTATCAATGAGTATGATTATATAGTATAGTCTATCCTCGATAGTTTGGTGGTATTCACTTGTTAATCGATAGAGGACTTTATTTATAGATATGGACATTGTGGCTTCATTTATTAAATGAGAGTAGAATATCATCATATGGATGTTTTGAGGTATTGGATATTAAATCTTAACATTGGTCATATGGGTAAATATGATAACTTGGAGAGCTATAGATGGTCTATGAGCTCTTGGCGATTACTGATATTATACACAAGGATACACTATCTCCAATAAGATTGTCTAGGGTATGAATGAGAAACATCTTTTTATTCTATCTTTATTTAAGAGTTCAATTTTAGCTTTTTAGTGGAATGAGCTAAAATTAATAGATCGAACCTAAGTGAATCATTTGTTGATTGTGATTAGGTTATGTCTATTGAAGCTTAAATTTAGATAGCCCGCCAAGATCCCCAATCCACACGAACTTGCATGGATCACTTGATATATTCTACCGGACTAATTTATGGGTCCATCTAGAATTGTATTAAGGTATGTGGACTTGTTTCTTTTAGTAAGAATGAGTTTGGTTCTCATGTGGACTTTTTATTAAGGTCCAATGGATTTAATAAAATAGAAAAAACAATATTGGCCCTTATACATTGGCTTGGGCGACAAGGGACTATTTATTAGTCTTATATATTGTTTTTATTTTATTATTTAATTAAATTGAAATTAATTAATTAATTATTTAATTAAAAGTCAAAATCTTTTTCTAACTAGGAGAAAGATTCCTAGTGTCATACTATTGTTGGTAGTATGATAAGTATCAAAGACTATATTTGATAAGTAGATAAATAAAATAGTCAAATTAGGAAGTTTTTGATATGGTCACAATTTTTATATTCAATAATTTATTATTGGATTATACACTCATGAGTTGGATAAGGTTAAAACTCAAAGTTGATAGGAGACTTGGAGAAGAAGTAATCCTACTTGTATGAGAATTTGACTACAAGGTAGAAATCCTACTTGAGTGAGGATTAGACCTTCACCTATATATATATTATTAAATTCGTTTTTTGAATAGTAGTTAAAAAAAATATTTTTTTTAGAGAAAGAATTTTTTATTCTCTTGCTTTTGAATAAAAAAAAACTTCCAACACAAGAAAGGGGTGTACTGAATTCGGCCAAAGAGAAGAGAAAATGGGAACGTTTTTGTTTTCGATAGTACACTAGTATCCTTTACATCAAAAAGGATTTTGTGTACAAAATCGAATCGGGTTCACGCAAGTTTCAATCAAATAGATTGATAATTCACAAGTGACCGGACGTTCTTGGGTTTTCTCTTGGAGGATTATTGTGACTAACAAAGTGTTGGAACCCCGTTCACTGGTAACGCAGCGGAAATAGGTTTTAAAATTTTTATACATATCATAATAAATCTGGAACTAGTGAACTTAGGATCGTAATTATTTTCTCCGGAACTAATACATACAATATGTAAATACAGGAAATTGTAATCAATATATATATATATATATATATATATATATATAAATTTAGAACCTTACTAACGTTTGGAGGCTCCTTCACTTTACGATATGCTTCTGATCTGTACCACCGATCTTCCTAGCTATTCCTGGAACCGTTAACTACGAGTGGGCGAGTCACGTACTCAGGAACTTAGGAGGATGTAGAGAAAAGAAGAAGAAACAATTTTTCCAAGAGAAAAATAACTAGAACAATTCTAGTTCTTAGAAAATACTACAATAATATTATTATTTTTTTGTTTTAATAGTGCAACAATTGCACATCACCTTTTTCCCTCTTTAATTTTTCTCTCACGAATAGCACACACTTGTTTTTCTTTTGTTTTTTTCTTTTTTTTTCTCTTTGAAAATTGTGTGTCGTTCGAAATAAAATCAATGACTATTTTTGTCTTATCTAGTTATATAAATATATCATTATATATTTTAAAACTAGATAATTATCATTTCCCAAATATATCTTTATATATTCAAAAGATAATTAGTATTTAAGTGTCATAAGTAAAGTAGGATTCTAACTCCCACATAACCCTAGTTGACTTAAACTTAAATACTAGACTTCTCAAAGAATAAAATAATCTAATTATTTTATGTCTTAGTCATGATTTGAATCCACAACCTCCATTTAATAATTAATTAATAATTCATAAATAATAATTCATTAATTAAATAATCTAATTATTTAATTAATTTTATTATTAATATATTAATTAAATAATCCCATTATTCAATTAATCCCTGAATAAATACGTGTAACTTTCGTAACACAATTAATTGGACAATCCAATTAATTAACTGTGACCCTTGTTACCTAAATCTATCAGGCTAGCAAGGGGGCCTAATGGACCTACAGTATTTTAAGCTCCAATAATCCTTGGAATCATTAATTAAATTATTTAATTAATATTCCTTGATTATTAACTCCGGTGTTATTCCACTAAAAACCCGAAGCTGCACTCTCTCAATTGCAGATAATTTTACATAGACCGATACAACTCGATGTCCATCGATATAGCTATTACACATGGTGTGATCATCCACAGTAGCTCATAATTAGAGCTGGGTCATAATGTCCGTTATACCCCTCTAATTACATATATCCTTTAAGTACCGTTGATTCTCTAATGGACAATAAATCATATTTTCTCACGGAATTAGAAGAGCGCTCATATTATCTAAGCCCCGAATCAACCCTTAAGGGAATTACCATCCATTTCTCACAAGAAGGAGTGGATTCCACTATTATGTAAATACCTTCCTAGCCACAAGCCAAACCGCAATCCCAACATAGGAAGTATATTGATCAGGAATTGCATCTGATCTCACCCATGGTATATCAAAGACCACGATCTAACTTGAAGGAATCGATAAGACACTCAAGATTAAGATCACCCGCATATAGCCATCATTAGTTGATATATATGAATCTCATCAGTAAACGGATCTTGGTGAGAGATTTATATAGATCATGGCCCAGTCCTATATGATCACATCATATAAGGTGCCTCCATTCTAATATCTCATATGAATGATTCATGATAGAATCACCGTACATTACAGAATGGACCGCAGCTATAGATTAACCACAAATAAAGTACCCAGCTTTATTTGCTATCTATGGACTCTTTAGATTGCACGTCTCTTACTGTATTTATCTGTATATGACACTCATATACACAGTTCGAGATTACATCCGGCAATCTGGATGTTAATATATGCACAAGTTATAAAATAAACAACACAACAAGAATGAATTGAACTTTTCTTTTTTATTTATTTCATAAATCTATTTACAAATTACATCTTTAGGGCATAAACCCCAACAATCTCCCACTTGCACTAAAGCATGTGAGGAATGTTTCGTAACCCTAGACTATCTAGGTGACCCGAAAACACTTTAGCCGGTAAGGTCTTTGTAAATGGATCAGCATGATTGTCTTGTGAGGCTATCTTGGTGACGATTAAATCTCCTCTTTACACTATCTCTCTAATGAGATGATACTTTCTCTCTATATGCTTCCCTCTTTTGTGGCGTCTTGGTTCTTTGGAATTGGCCACAACACCAGCTATTATCATAATAAAGTGTGATGGGCTTATCCAGATCTGGAACAACTTCCAGATCACTCAAGAACTTGCGGAGCCAAACAGCCTCTTTAGCAGCTTCATAAGCAGCTTCATAAGTAGCTACATATTCGGCTTCCATGGTGGAGTCAGCAATGCAAGATTGCTTTATACTTCTCCACACAATGGCTCCACCACTTAGGGTGAAAACTGATCCAGACATGGATTTCCTAGAATCCCTGTCTGACTGAAAATCAGAATATGTGTATCCTAACGGGATCAAATCATGTCCGGAATACACTAGCATATAGTTTCTCGTTCTCCAAAGATACTTGAGAATAGTCTTGACAGCAATCCAATGATCTAATCCTGGGTTGGACTGGTATCTACGGACTACTCCCACTGCATAGCAGATGTCCGGTCTCTTGCATAACATAGCATACATGAGACTACCTACTGCTGATGCATAGGGTACACATCTCATATCCTCAACTTCTTGAGGTGTCTTAGGACACTATTCCTTAGACAAGCGAACTCCATGCCTAGAAGGTAAATTACCTTTCTTAGAGTTCTGCATTGAAAATCACACAAGAATCTTGTCGATATACGATGCTTGAGACAGTGCTATGAGTTCATTCTTACAATCCTTTATAAGTTGGATCCCTAGAACATAACTCGCATCTCCCAAATCTTTCATTTGGAATTGGCTAGCCAGCCATCCCTTTACATCAGATAACATTCCCACATCATTCCCAATGAGTAGGATGTCATCCACGTATAGGACCAAGAAAACTACCTTTTTGTCAATGATGTGCTTGTAGACACAAGGCTCATCGACGTTCTGCTCAAAGCCATAGGGTTTGATCACATCATCAAACCTGATGTTCTAAGATCTAATGCTTGCTTAAGTCCATAGATGGACCTTTGCAACTTGCAAACTTTTTGCTCTTGATCTGGAGACATGAATCCTTATGGTTGAATCATATAGATGCTCTCATCAAGATTGCCATTCAAGAATGCAGTCTTGACGTCCATTTGCCAAATTTCATAATCGAAATAGGCAGCAATGGATAAGAGAATCCTAATAGACTTAAACATGGCTACTGGCGAGAAGGTCTCTTCATAATCGACCATCTCTTTCTTGGTATAACCCTTAGCCACTAGTCTTGCTTTGAAGGTCTCTACCTTCCCATCTACTCCCCTTTTTCTCTTATAGATCCACTTACATCCTATGGGTTTTACCTCATTCGGTAAGTCTACAAGATCCCAGACTGAGTTGGAGTGCATAGACTCCATCTCGAGATTCATGGCTTTAAGCCATTCCTCTTTATCAGGATCTTCCATTGTATTTTTAAATGTCAATGGATCATCCACACTATCAGCAGAGACAACACTTTATCCCTCACATATACCTAAATAGCGTTCAGGTTGTCTTACAACCCTCCCACTTGTAGGGAAAAATCGATATAAAACGCAGCGGAAGAAACGAAAAATAGATTTCGTATGGTTTTAAAATTTTTCTCAAAGTTGAACCTTAACCTTTTAATTAATTAAACTCAAATATATACGGTTAGAGTTAAATATTTCTTGACGCGTGATCCAATTGACTTACGTCGATTGGTAATCCGCAAAATCTTTTCCGATTCCCGTGAACAGTACCGCGTGAACAGTACCCCCGCGTGAACCGTGATTGTGAACAGTACCCGCGTGAACAGTGATCGTGAACAGTACTGCGAGATCTTCCAATCCGAACACGTACGTGAATCACCTAGGAGCGTGGTCTCCCTTTTTCTTTGAATTGCAAACCTGAGAATGGATGAACAAAGTTTTCTTTTTCTTTTGTTAGTCACAAAACAATCAAAAGAAGACAAAAATTATTCCGGTCACTTTTGAGTTCTCAATCTAATGATCTAAACTCGCGTGAACATAATTCGATGTTGTACACACAAGCTTATTGATGAACAAGCAATCAGTGTACTATCAAAGAATAATCTCTTCTCTCTTTTATGTTTAGTAGAATAAAAATTATCCTTTTCAATGAATTGAGAAGAAGAAGAAAAATTGAATCATTCAATCAACTATATTGTGGCCGAATTCTATATGTGGTATTATATAGGTGGCCGAAATTTTTCTTCCTCTTCTATTTAGGATTGCCGAAATCTTCCTCTAAATGGACTAGGGTTGCCGCAAATCACATACCAAAAAGAGTTTGTGTTGCACCCTAATTTCCATCAACCTTTAGACTTCAAAACTTAATCCAACTCATAGATATTTTTATTCTTTTATTGACTAAATAAAAAGACTTCTTATTTGATTAAATAAATAAAATTAATTATTTATTTTCTTATCAAACAAGTCTTTTACTTTGAATATACTACTGCCAATAGTATAACTTTAGGAAATATATTTCCTGATCAGAAAAAGATTTGTTTCTTAATTAAACAATTAATTAATAAATTAACTAATTCTTATTTAATTAAAACAATGAAACAAATTAATATATTAGGTTAATATATACACCTTGCCGCCCCACTTATATAAATGGGCCATATATTGTTTTCTTATTTCATTTAATCCATTGGACTTTAAATAAAAGCCCACATGTGAACCAGTCCCATTCTTATTAAAAGAAACAAGCCCACATGTCTCCTTTTAATATATTAATATAATAGTGCAGCCCATTAATTAAATAATAGACATATTATATTCTTGATATATTAAAAACAATTCTAGATGGACCCTTAAATCGGCCCGGTAGAATATATCAAGTGATCCATGCAAATACGTGTGGATTGGGGATCTTGGCGGGCTATCTAAATTTAAGCTTCAATAGACACAACCTAATCACAATCAACAAATGATTCACTTAGGTCCAATCTATTAATTTTAACTCATTCCACTAAAGAGCTAAAATTGAACTCTTAAATAAAGATAGAATAAGGAGATGTTTCTCATTCATACCCTAGACAATCTTATAGGAGATGGTGTATCCTCGTGAATAATATCAGCAATCGCCAAGAGCTCATAGACCGCCTATAGCTCTCCAAGTTACCATATTTCCTCATATGACCACATTTCGAACTTGGATACTTTGACTTGTCCAGAAGCCATGTTTTCAATAATCATTATTGAAAACTCAACGTTGAGATTTAATATCCAATACCTCAAAACATCCATATGATGATATTATACTCTCATTTAATAAAAGGAGCCACGATGTCCATATCTATAAATTAAGTCCTCTATCGATTAACAAATGTATACCACCAAACTATCGAGGATAGACTATGTTATATAATCGTACTCATTGATAGCTCTAATGATAACACTTGCAACCATAAGTCCATCATTTATCTCAGGATTAAGATAGACTCTCCGATTGTCCTCTTTAATGAAAAGACTTATATCTAGTGACGGTTCTAGATAAAGTATTTCATTGTGATCCAGTTCAATGCACCTAGTGCACTAGATTCTTTTACTCGAAAACCTTTCGATGATTTTAGACTCATCATATTCATTTGATCCCACTCAAATGCTAGTAAAAGAATTCTACAACTTTAATAAGATAGTGGTGCCCAACCTTTAACTTAAGTTGTGAACGTTATTCAAGACTAACTAAAGAATTGTGTCTACCTCATACATATCCGGATGTATGAACAATTCTTCATGTCTCATAGTCTTTTGACCTTATGATTATTTACCTTGACAATTATAATAATAAATGCTATAAGTAATTGTAAGAATCAGAATTCACTTTATTAATATGAGAAGATTGTCAATTACAATATTACACTCTTGCCATTGAGCATAATCCTAACACCACTACGTGTAGGTGATAGTGTATCCTGATCAGGAACCATTTAACTCTCAGATGTTTGTGGATCAACAACTCTTGTTGATAAAGCACTAGTCTCACCAGGCTCCAACTCATTCAATACAATCTTAGAATGAGGTTTATGGTCACTAATATAATTGTCCTCAAGAAACGTTGCATTTGTCGATACAAATACTTTGTTATCTTTGGGACTATAGAAGTGTCCACCTCTGGTCTCCTTGGAATATCCTACAAATAGGCAGACCACAGACTTAGAGTCTAGTTTTCCACTTGTGTTCTTCAGCACGTATGCTGGAGACCCTCATACACTAAAATGTCGCAAACTAACTTTACGACCATTCCACAACTCTAGGGGAGTCTTAGGAACAGATTTGGATGGCACTACATTCAAAATGTATGCCGTTGTTTGTAACGCATATCCCTAGAAGGAATTTAGTAATGATAAGAAACTAGTCATAGATCTCACCTTTTCCATCAGGGTTCTATTTCTCCTCTCCGCTACACAATTTTGCTGAGGTGTATCGGGAGCTGTGAGTTGGGAAACTATCCCATGCTCGACCATGAAGTCTTAAAACTCTTGGTTAAGGTACTCACCTCTACGATCCTATCGTAGGGACTTGATAGTCCTACCTAATTGATTCTCAACTTCAGCTCGGAATTCTTTGAACTTTTCAAATGTTTTTGACTTTCGTTGCATTAGGTAGACATATCTGTATCTTGAGTAGTCATCTATAAAGGTGACATAATACTCATAACTGCCCCTAGCTCTAACATTCATCGGTCCACAGATGTCTGTATGTATGAGTTTTAGTGGCTCTATAGCTCTAAGTCATTTTCCAGTAAAAGGTCTCTTAGTCATCTTACTTTCTAAACAGGATTCACAGACAGGTAAGGTGCCAACCTTTAAGTCACTTAAAGATCCACTTTTTACTAGTCTGTCTATCCGGTCAAGGCTAATATGACCAAGCCTTAGATGCCAGAGATACGTGTCATTATCTGGAGAAATCTTATGTCGTTTAGTTTTGGTTTTTCAACCTTAAACATTTTGGTGTTAAGCAGTGTAGTATGTATTAACGGTCTTAACACATACAAATTATTTTTATTAATTCCTGAACAAATATTCAAACCATTCTTTCCAATAATAACAAACTTATTATTAAAAGAAACAGAATACAATTGTTCTAACAACTTAGAAACGGAAATCAAATTCAGTGTAAATCCAGGATTATAAAAAATATTGTTTAATAATAAAAAACTATTATTTTACAAAATTGCAATTGTATTGCTCCCACTGCTTTGGCCGACACAAAATCCCCCGACCCCACACGCATTGAGAAGCTCCCTCCTCTAGCTGTGTCCAAGAATCAGTTCACTGCAAAGAAGAACAAACATGGTTAGTGGCCCCTGAGTCACCTATCCAGGGTGAAGAATCATCTTCCACTAAACAAGATTTAAGAACAAGTAAATCATATTTACCTTTCTTCTTCTTCTTGTCTACCTCCTCCAGGTACAAAAGAAAATTCCTCTTCCAGTGCCCGACCTTGTTACAATGGAAACATTTTCCTTTGTCTTGGTCGGTGGAGGTGCTCTTCTTTTTGCTTTGGGCCTTCTTGGGTTTGGGCTTACCCTTCGCCTTCCCAGCAGACCTTTTCCTCTTCTTATTATTGGACGAAGATGGTTTGGTAACATTTACCTCACCGATCTTACTTTTGCTATCCTTAGTCAAGGACTCAAAAGTAGCGAGCTCATTGAGCAACTGTGTGAGACTGAACCTTAACTTGTTCATCCAGTAGTTGCTTTTAAACTGATCGAAACTCTTCGGAAGAGTCGTCAATATGATGCTCACTTGACTGGGTTCGTCAATGGCCCCACTATTGACTTCTGCTATGTTGAAGTAGGACATCATGCTCAGAACATGTTCCCGAACTGATGTACCTTCCTTCATGCGAGCGAGCATAGCGAAACGAATAGCTTCGTGTCGCTTTTGCTCAGAGGGCTACCCAAACATAGCTTTCAATGACTCCATAATTTCAAATGATGTAGTCATTTCTTCGTGCTTTGTGACAAGCACGTCTGTCATAGAAGCCAATAGATATGTTCGGGCCTTCTCATCAGATGAGACCCATCGTTGGTATGCCTCACGAGCAGTTCATGTGGCATTGGCAGTAGACACTAGAGGACATTCCTCCGTAAGCACAAACTTGAGGTCTTTGCTGACCAATATTGCATTAATATTAAGTTTCCACTTATTGTAGTTATCACCAGTTAATTTGTCGTTTGCGAGAATTTGAAGTAATGCAGAAGTCATAATTGCTGAAATAAATAAAACATTCATTCGGTCATTTATTAAAAACAAGTGCGAGTGTTTTGGCATAAATTTAAACATGATGAATGAACATGTTTAACGAACTAGAAATACCCAAAAAGCAGTTACTATACCACGACAATCCAACATACCACAAAGAAATGCTGCCTTAGGGTCAGTCAAGTCTTTGCATGTTGGACCGAGACATTCTCAATCAAATGATATTCTAGAATAACTCTTATTCCATATCATTCAACCATCGTTTATTCAGTCAGGTTTTTAATTAACAAAACTTAATCAAAACATTTATGAGTGTAACCCACCATTTCAGATCTCACGAGCTTAACTCGAGAATTGCCGCCTTAGGGTCGGTCAATCCTGAAATACCCTCAGAAATCCTATCTGTTAGGAAGTCAACCTTGGTATTGATCTTTGTGAAACCCTCCTTAGGGAGGACGAAAGCAAAGCCGTCACGAGGCCACACTCGGATCTCACGGTGTTGAACTAATGATGGAGACAGCGGGATATATATGTCATATATCCCTCTCCCACTCACTATTTAAAACTTAGGGTTTTCTATTAACTGTTAATGCACCTAGAGTCTACAGGATCAAACAGCTAACTTTAATCAAGTTATCTAGCGCATTAATAAATTCATTATTAGAAATAAATTCTAATTAACTAATAAATTATTAATGATTTTTAACTATTAAAAATCTAATCTATTAGTGAATAATCTAAGCTTTTGTAAACTATTTACTAAACTCAGATTATTATGATAGTGTTTACCAAGTTTTAACTATTAAAACTCTAACACTTTATTCGGTTAATTTATTATTAGGTTTTAATCATATTAATACTAATCACCATAAATGACCGCATTAATCTAATTTATTAAACACTTTAATAACTAGATTAATATTAATGAGAATTAACAAGTTTTCTAACTATTAAAAAACTAATCTCATTTTTATAGCCAATAATGTATTTACCTATTTTAATCATATTAAAAAAAATACATAAAAAAAAAGCTATGATGCATGTATGACATATCACATATATTTGTGTAGGCACATCTAATATAAATGACATATGTATGCATAGCAATGCTTTTATCATCATATAATATAAAGCATACATGAATTGACTGAGTACTATGGATTATTTAACCTAAAAAAATCGAAATTTAAAATTACAAAAATACCCCCAAGGCATTCCTTGGTCTTCTTGTAATTTCCGAGTCTTCTAGTCTCTTCAGGTTACTCTGATTCATCTCATGAATCCGAAATAGGAAATCCGCACGGAACGCACTAGGCAACACTTGCCAATGGAACCGCGTGAACAGTACCACACATGGACAGTGCAGTGAACAATGCCCAATGAACAGTACCATGAACAGTTCCACGTTGAGCGTACTTCCGATTTCGCCCTTCCGTCTTCGCGATTTTTCCAGGTCTTCAATATAGGTTACATTTTTTTTTACAATACAATAACAGAAAAAAAAAAAAAACAACCCATGAACCCTAAATCCACAGTACCATATAATTAACGATCAATCATGTTTTTTTTGTAAATTAACAAATTTAATATACATACAAAAACAACATACAGTCAATTTAAATAGTGCCTACACAATCATACATACAGGAGCATCGAAAACAATTTCCTATTCTGAAAAATAAAATTGGCTCTGATACCAATTGTTGGAACCCCGTTCACTGGTAACGCAGTGGAAATAGGTTTTAAATTTTTTATACAGATCATAATAAATCTGGAACTAGTGAACTTATGATCGTAATTATTTTTTCCGGAACTAATACATACAATATGTAAACACAGGAAATTTTAATCAATATATATATATATATATAAATTTAGAACCTTACTAACGTTTGGAGGCTCCTTCACTTTACAATATGCTCCTGATCTGTACCACCGATCTTCCTAGCTATTCCCAGAACCGATAACTGCGAGTGGGCGCGTCACATACTCGGGAACTTAGGAGGATGTAGAGAAAAGAAGAAGAAATAATTTCTTCCAAGAGAAAAATAACTAGAACAATTCTAGTTCTTAAAAAATACTATAATATAAAAAAAATTGTTTCAATAGTGCAACAATTGCACAACACCTTTTTCTCTCTTTAATTTTTCTCTCACGCACATCACACACTTGTTTTTCTCTTTGAAAATTGTGTGTCGTTCGAAATAAAATCAATGACTATTTTTGTCTTATCTAGTTATATAAATATATCATTAT
This sequence comes from Dipteronia sinensis, assembly GCA_033220585.1. Classification (NCBI taxonomy): domain Eukaryota; kingdom Viridiplantae; phylum Streptophyta; class Magnoliopsida; order Sapindales; family Sapindaceae; genus Dipteronia; species Dipteronia sinensis. Next base: position 37,425,098 of record CM065637.1, read on the forward strand.
ATATTTTAAAACTAGATAATTATCTTTTCCCAAATATATCTTTATATATTCAAAAGATAATTAGTATTTAAGTGTCATAGGTAGAGTAGGATTCTAACTCCCACATAACTCTGGTTGACTTAAACTTAAATACTAGACTTCTCAAAGAATAAAATAATCTAATTATTTTATGTATTAGTCATGATTTGAACCCGCAACCTCCATTAATAATTCATAATTATTAATTCATTAATTAAATAATCTAATTATTTAATTAAATAATCTAATTATTTTATTAATTTTATTATTAATATATTAATTAAATAATCTCATTATTCAATTAATCCCTGAATAAATACGTGTCACTTTCGTAACACAATTAATTGGACAATCCAATTAATTAACCGTGACCCTTATTACCTAAATCGATTGGGCTAGCAAGGGGACCTAATGGACCTACAGTATTTTGAGCTCCAATAATCCTTGGAATCATTAATTAAACTCTTTAATTAATATTCCTTGATTATTAACTCCGGTGTTATTCCACTAAAAACCCGAAGCTGCACTCTCTCAACTATAGATGTTTTTACACAGACCGATACAACTCGGTGTCCATTGATATAGCTATTACACATGGTGTGATCATCCACAGTAGCTCATAATTAGAGCTGGGTCATAATGTACGCTCTAATTACATATATCCTTTAAGTACTGTTGATTCTCTAATGGATAATAAATCATATTTCCCCACGGAATTAAGAGAGTGCTCATATTGTCAAAGCACCGAATCAACCATTAAGGGAACTACCATCTACTTCTCACAAGAAGGAGTGGATTCCACTATTGTGTACATACCTTCCCAGCCACAAGCCAAACCGCAATCCCCAATATACGGAGTATATTGATCAGGAATTGCATCTGATCTCACCTATGGTATATCAAAGACCACGATCTAACCTGAAGGAGTAGATAAGACACTCAGGATTAAGATCACCCATATATAGCCATCATTAGTTGATATATATATAAATCTCATCAGTAAACGGATCTTGGTGAGAGATTCATATAGATCATGGCCCAGTCCTATATGATCACATCATACAAGGTGCCTCCGTTCCCATATCTCATATGAATGATTTAGGATAGAATCACTGTACATTACGGAATGGACCGCAGCTATAGATTAACCACAAATAAAGTACCCAGCTTTATTTGCTATCTATGGACTCTTTAGATTGCACGTCTCTTACTGTATCCATCTGTATATGACACTCATATACACAGTTCAAGATTACATCCGGCAATCTAGGATGTTAATATATGCACAAGTTATAAAATAAACAACACAACAAGAATGAATTGAACTTTTCTTTTTTATTTATTTCATAAATCCATTTACGAATTACATCTTTAGGGCATAAACCCTTACACAAAGAAGAAGATTTTGTTTGTTTCATCCTCAGGTATACAATCAAAGAAAGGGAGCCCACTCCTAGGTGATTCATGTTCGTGATTAGATTTGAAGATCTTGCAGATTCAATTCGACACTAGTTCAATCGTCACTAGAAAAAGGTACGATACTTTTAATTATATGTCAATTAATCTAGGGTTAAGGTTCTTTCTTTTAAAGGAAATTTTTTTTAAATATACCACCCAATTTTTCGCTTCCGTAGTGTTTTGAACTGTGTTTTTCCCTACATATATATATATATATATATCTATTTATACAGTCTTTCTACTGTCAGTTCGTCCTGATATAAAATATATCAGGACGAAGAATGTTGACCACAGATTATGGAGAAGTTTTGACAAGTGCATACACTTTGAGTTAAAGTATGTAAATCTAATGGTCTACATTCTTCGTCGTGATATATTTTATATCAGAACGAACTGACAATAGAAAAATTGTATATATATATATATATACACACCCTTCATGTCTTTTATATTTTCCATATGACTATATGAGATGCATCATATTTTATAGTTTCACATGTGACTTGAACTTAAGACCATCTCCGATGGATCTCCACCCATTTACCTCCAATCGGTCTCCAAATCACGGAGACCGAGAAGCATCAATTCAGAGATCAAATTTTGATCTCAAAATATGGATGTCCAAACTTCAATTTTCATTTTACTATTCACAGCTTTTTATATTCTCATTTTACCCTTATATTCGTTATTTAAACAAATTAAATTCCTACCATAACCTTTATACATTTTAAACTAAACTCAATTAATTTATTATAACTTTTTATTCATAAATCTAATTACTATAAAAATTATACCATTAAAACAACCGAGTATAATATTGACTATATTTTAATTATTTTTAAATTTTTATTTATTACACATTTTTTTAATAAGTATTTTAATTCAAAACAAATGTTTTCAAATCATCAATTTTTATATACAATTAACATTTAATATAATAATTAACTCTAAATAAATCAGTAAAACAACATAATAACATGCGAGTCAAGCTAAACCAACTTAAATTTGTGATTTAAAATTTTGACTTCAACATCTCAACCACTCATATGCTCTTAATCCAATGATTGAGATTTAAATGCATATACAACTTTTGGATTAAAAGCACATATTAAGTCACAAATTTAAGTTGATTTAACCTAACCCCATAACATTAACATATTCAAATTCAAATATTACAACAGAAAAATAACAAAAATATACATTGAAAATTAAAATAAAACCAACAAAAATAACATTGAAATTTAAAAGTTAAAACATTATTAGGTAAAAAATTAGATAAAAAATGTAAATGTTAAAAAAATTATATCAAAATCATTATATGTAAAAATAGTTAAGTGTGACTAATAATAAAAAAGGGGGAATTACACAAACATTCCTCGAGGTTTATAAAATTGCACGAATATGGCAGTTTTGACTATATATGCACAAACTTCCCTCAACATTTGAAAATTGTTGCACAAACATCCCCTACCATTAGATGGATCCGTTAGTCAATGGTCAAATGTGTAAAAAGTCTAAAATATCATATATTTTTATTTTAAACAAAATAAGAAATTTTAAAATAAGATAAAAAATATTAAAAAATATTAAAAAATATTTTAGAAAATATGAATGTATCTTAAATCTGAAAGTTGGAAAAAAATTTATCTTCAAAAAAAAATTAGTTTGTGCAATTCCCCATTGATTTTAAATATATTTCAAATTTAAAATTTATTTATTACTAAATTGTTTAAAAAACCATTTTTTTATTTGCAAAGATGAATTTTTTTTCTAGGTTTTAGATACATTCATGTTATCTAATATATATATATATATATATATATATATTATATCTTTTTAAAAATTTTAGTTTATTTAAAATAAAAATAAAGGGTATTTTAGACTTTTTACACTTTTGATCATTGACTAACGGATCCATCTAACGGTAGAGGATGTTTGTGCAACAATTTTTAAATATTAAGGGAAGTTTGTATGTATATGGTCAAAACTGCTATATCTGTGCAGTTTCATCAAACCTCGAGGGTTTTTTGTGTAATTCCCCTTTATAAAAAAGATTAAAAATTTTAGGTGTGAATCCATTATAAGTGAGTAAATTATTATCTAAAATAATTACAAGAAATGAATTTTATTAAAAAAATTTGAAATATTATTTTTAAATTAATGGAAAATGATCGAAGTAGTAAAATTATAGATATGGAATATTACATAAATATTCCACTTTCAATCCCTAAAATAGAGAAAAATTTGGAAACTATCGGAGATGGGTTTAAGAGCATCCCAAATAGGCCGGAAAAGGGGATGTCTTTGACTATATTTAGGGAGATTGGATCGGAATTCGCTCCAACAGGCTCTCTATCTTGCTCCCTAAATATTTTTCCTGCCAAAGGCTCCCTAAATGTAAGGAGTGAAGACTCCCTCCCTATTTTTTTTTTCACTCCCCAAATAACATCAGTGGTCAAGATGAGTCCACATCCTTCGTTTTCAATGGTCTATATTTATTCAACAAAAATTCTTTTTTTATTTAACCCAAATTCTTTTTTATTTTAACAAAAAATCTGTTTTATTTATTAAACATTTATTTTACACTTTCAACGGCTCTTTCCAAAATGCTTTGTTTTGTTGGTCCATATTTATTCATATTTATTCAACAAAAAATTTTATTCAACAAAATCCTTCATATGGCCGTTGGTCCATTCAACAAAATAAAAAAAAACAAAAAAAAAAAACAAAATGCTGGCAAAAGCTCTTTCCCAACTACAATAACATTTTAATAACATTTTAAATTTATATAAAAAATAATAATATTTCTTTTTAAATTAAAAAATAGAAAAAAAAAACAATAAAGAGTTATTTTTAAGGAGGCTTGTTGGAGTGATGACTCCTTATATAGCTCCCTATCTATAAAAAGTAAAACTGTACTCTCTAAATAGAAAGAAAATTTATGGAGCCTTCTTTGGGATGTCCGAAGTCCTTGTGGTGGTATAGATATCACTGTAACAACCTCTTCTAATAGTTTATAAATCTTATTAAAAGCAACTAGCTCAAGCTTATATACATTTTCTCCTCACGATCCTTCCTCCCTCGATTTCAGGAATTTCAGATCCCAAAAGAGGGGAAAAAAATCCTTTGGAGTTTCGGGTCGGGTCAAAACCGGTTCTGCTAAACTAATAACGGTCAATCTGCCGCCAAATTTATGTATTTTTCTCAGTCAAGACTCAAGAGACCTACGGTACTAGATAATAAATATGATTATTTATCTTTTTCTCCATAAAGCTGCCAAACTGTAATAGTCAAAGCCGATCGCTGAGCCTCCAATAGAGACCTGGTCCATGAAGTAAACCATAGCATCTACGTCTCAACGATCCTCTTCACTTGGGCAAATGGGTACTTGGGTTCACTCCGTTTCTGTCAATTGGGAGTCCGAGTCATACCCACTCGTCAATGACTTTGTGTTCCTTCCATTCTTTGTTATCTTCTTCCCTGCAATCAGGCTCTTTTTAGACAGATATGTTTTCGAGGTAACATTTACTACTACTACTACTTCCACTCATTTTTTATGTTGGGTTTTTATTCGTTTCCGTTTTGCTTCACATGTCACTTTGAATTTTTCATTTTGATCGAATAGTTTAGAGAAAGTTAGATTTAAGAAAGCTCCAATTATATGGTTTTGACTTGGTTTTTGATTTTGGTTTTGTGCAATGTTGAATTGGCCTTACAATATATTTATATACTGTTAAGTATTTCTAGTGGCTACTAGGTAGTTCAGTGGTGAGGCCTCTTGTCGTTGTGCAAGAGATTTTTGGGCTTAAAACCTCACTCACACATCAGGGTTTAGGAAAATTTGGTTTATATTTAATGTAATTTAAGTAAAGCTATAAGTAATTTTCGTTTGAATTATTATGATATTCGACTATTTAAAGGGTAGAATCCATCCACCCAACTACGGGGTTGTGGGTTCGAAACTGTCCCCCTCTCCGAATCCCAAATTATTATAATATTTCAAAAAAGAATTAATACATAGTTTCGTTGGATTTTTATTGATCATTTCATCAGTACCAGTGAAGTAGAACCCAACAACTAGCTGTAAGGTCCAAAACAATTGACATTTCACTCTGCTTCAAGTGAGCCATTATTTCTGTTATGGCTAAGTTGTGATGTGATATAATTTAGCTATGGAAACTCTTTTAGCAAGAACATCGGCTGAATGCTCTTTTGATATACAAGTAAATGAGAGAGTGATCTGTTTTAGGGGTTATATGAGTATAGTATGCATATTTAACTGCATATATGGTTTTAGTCAGTTTCAGGATTTTTTTCTTTTTCAGTAAGGATTTTCCTCATCCAGTTTAAATTTGAATGTTAGATTATATGCTATTCTTGTGAAAGTGATTGTTTAAATTTTGACATTTTACCTTTCCTTGTAATTTTGAAATATATCAGTTTGGTTTTGTTCAATGTTTCATCTTCCCATTTTCTTTTCTATCTGGTCTGAAATTGTCAGTATTTATTGCTTTGACATCTCTCTCTTTCTCTCTCTCTCTCTCTCTCTCTCTCTCTCTCTCTCTCTCTCTCACACACACACACACACACACACACAAATTTCTTTTGTGTTAAAAACGTTATGTTTGACAAAAAGCAGCTGCACCATGTTTATTGCAGAAATTAGCTAGAAGATTGATTTTTGGGAAGGGGCACACTGCACTTGATTTGAGGACGCGTGTTAAGAAGAAGAAACTCAATAAATTTAAGGAGTCGGCTTGGAAATGTGTTTATTTTCTCTCCGCAGAACTTTTGGCACTGATTGTTTCCTATGATGAACCTTGGTTCACTAATACCAAGTTTTTATGGGTAGGACCAAGAGATCAGGTTTGGCCTGATCAGAAAACTAAGTGAGCTCCATTATACAGATTATTTGTTTTTGCTGACATAGTGAAATTGATTCTTGTTCATTATCCTTACACAAATCTGTATTCTTAGGTACTTATGGATATCATGTTCTTTCGTGGTAACTGACTGGTTCTGTTCCTTATGCTCAGATTAAAGTTAAAGGGATTGTACATGTATGTTGCCGGATTCTACTCATACTCTATATTTGCTTTACTCTTTTGGGAAACAAGGCGATCAGACTTTGGTGTGTCCATGGGTCATCATATAGCCACCGTCATTCTTGTTCTGATGTCTTACATATATAGGTATTTCAAGAGGCTGCAACTTGAAGCATTGTGTCTATTTTGTAGTAACCGATGAAGATAGAGTTCAATCTTTATTTTTACGATAAAAAGTATGATGAGATAATTATGCCTGAAGTTTCTCTTAAAAAAAATTTATGTTTACTTTTTATTTTTGTTTATACGTGTTAGGGTGTTTAAATACTATTGTCGGACATTTTCCTATTAGCTTAAGCTTTTAGGTCTTTTGGTTACTAACATGATATCAGAGCTTTGTTATATCAAGGAGTCCTGGTTTGAGTCTCCCCGAGTAATTTAATTTGTGTTTGTTTTCGAATTTGTTATGTGTTTGAATGTGTTTAGGCTCAAGCCATGTGACAAGCTTGTTGGTCTAGCACGTGAGGGGCTGTGTTAGAATGCATAAATATTTTTGTCGGGTATTTTCCTATCAGCTTAAGCTTTTAGGTCTGTTGGTTAACTAATGATAAGGATCTATTGAAGCTATACTAGTTCAATAGTATGCATCTTATAGTCACTTAATCTTCTTGCAGGTTCACTCGTGTTGGTTCAATTGTTTCAGCTCTCCATGATGCAAGTGATGTCTTCCTTGAAGTTGCAAAGATGTCAAAATATAGTGGCTGTGAATGGAGTGCTAGCATATCTTTTGTTCTTTTTGTTCTCTCTTGGACTATACTTCGTATAATTTACTTCCCATGTTGGATACTTTGGAGTACAAGGTGAGTTGATCCCTCAGCATTATGAAACTCATTAACATTTGTTTGGTGTCCTCTGCACTTAATATCTTTGATTTACATTCTCAAAATGAGCAACAATGCATCATTATTGTTGTTTGAGTTTTATAATGAGATCTTAAATCATTAAATATATATATATATTTTTTTTTATTACACACTAAATATAATTATTCGTTTCAAAAAACAAAACAAAAAAATTGATTTCCAAAAAACATATAAAATAAACTAATGTCATCCCTTTATTTACCAAAATGCCACTCATTGAAAAAATTGATTTTCAAAAAACATCTAATATAAATTAATGTCATCTCCTTATTTACTAAAATGTCACTCATTGGATGGAATGGCCATTAGTGTCACACTTTTCGCCAACAATGGTCATTTTGAAACCAATTTCCAATCTAGTGGTCATTTTGATAATGTGTCGTCAAATTGATGGCTACCGGGGTAATTATCCCTTTTATTTACTAGTTCACTAATAGGACAAATTTTTCGGGAAAGATGGAACACAAGCCTTAGAAGAATGAAGAAAAGTGTGATTTGAGCCTGTTTCAGAAATCATAGTTCAGCTAGAAGGTTTCTCTATGTTATACTTAAACTTTGTCGTAGTACAGTAGTGCTCCATAACTTCTCTATAGCTCCTGGCATTCTTCCTATTGATCTAGATACTTATGTATAGCCTCAATAATTGATTAGAGCTTTAAAATGAAAGAGAATGATTACACTTAAATCTCATTTCCATGTATCATCATTTAATTTAAATTAAAGTTGAAGGACTATCAGCAATCCTCACCTTTAAAAACAAAATAAAAAAAGGACTACATTCTCACATAACCATTGAAAGGACCCTCAAATTGTATCCAAATTAAACTGAAAATTAACATGTGTGGTTAATATTTTAGTTGTCTAGTTGAGCAACAATTTTATGCGCATCAAAGGTGACTTCTTACTTCCTTTTTATTCTTATAATTTGGACCGCGGTAGCAAAACTTTATATTTTGTTTCATGTTTTCCCAGTGCTTACACTGGCTGAAAACAATATAATTACTGATTTCTTTCCAAATCTAATATTGCTTTATCTTTCTGTAATAGCTATGAGGTTCTTCTGAACTTGGACAAGGAGAAGCACATGGTGGATGGATCTACATATTATTATCTGTTTAATACTCTTTTATTCTGCTTGCTTGTTCTTAATATCTATTGGTGGAAGTTAATGGTCAGTATGGTTGTTAAGCAAATCTATGCAAGGGGCCAGGTTAGCGATGACGTTCGGTCAGGTAAGGAGCCTGATTCTAATACACAAATAACGGTCCATATAGTAGGAAATAAAGCAGAAAGAGAATTAAAAAGCATTATATTGGAGTTTTTTTTTTTATATAAAATAAAAAAATAATAAAAAGGAAAAGAAGAAGAAGAAGCGAACCAGTAGTCCACTATAAGAGCTCTACAATTCATAAGGAACAAATTTATATCTATACAAAAGTAGGATCAGACCATATACCACCCACCAAAAGTATTTACAGCCCCAAAAAACTACAATATCATATACACCTCCTATGGAGTATTAGACAAAACCAACCCAAATACAAAATTAAACCAATGCCCCTCTCCAATTAAGATGGATCCAAGAAAAGAAAGTTTCCTTAAACTCCTTGGTCACCAAATCCCACAAGGAAGCCAAACAATGGATTCTTTCCCACCCGATTGCTGTTTTGTCTTCCTCTCTATCTAGAAAAAAGTGTCTATCCTTTCTTTCCAAATGACCCAAACAAGAGCTAAAATTAATATTCAAGTCATTATATTTGACTATTAAAATAGTCTGGAGTACATAGGGAATTACAACTGAGTTCAATTTAGTTCTTCAAATTTCGGTTTGTGAAAAATACTGAGAAGTCATTAGGAATATTAAGAGTAAGACTTGTGCTTTCCTTTAAATATTTGTCAACTTCAGATCATGCTTGCTTTCGTAATTTGCAATGCACACTTTGTAATATATCCTTCATCTGCTTCAATTGGATTGTATCAGTATACTTGAAATTTCACTACGTTTCTTCTTTTATTCTGGATTACAGTGACACAATGAATTACAGTTGCAACCAATATATGATAGGTTTTATGGTAGTCTTACCATGAGATGATAATTGAATTTCATTAGTTAGATTCCTACATGGACTTTATATCCTATTTCGTGTTTCCAAGGGTAGCCAAGGTAGCAATTGTATTTTGGACCTCTTTTTCTGTATATATACATATGAGATAAGAATGTTTCAAGCATCTATGACGCATAATATTAAGAAAAGTTGGAACAGGGTTGGGTCTGTTTCCTCCCAAAATGTTTTTAATCTTTGGGTGGTTGTGAAGGCTTCAAATTATTGACCGAAAGTAGTCATTTTCCTGCTGACTTGTTGGCATTAAAAAGTTCTAGAATTTTGCTAACCACATTGTTTAAACCTTGAGATAACAAGAATTTAGTGAAAAAATAGGATAAAATTGCTTTTCACATGGCATGAAAGATGACTGCTCCATGTACCAAGTAGTTGAATACTGTGCAACTATTCAATCAGTAAAATCCAATATTATAAATCCCTTTTGAGAGGTCTTGAAAGTTATAATGGATCTGGTATCATGTTCTTTAGAGATCTCAATTAGAAAGATAATTATTTTACAAATTTTCTCTTTCGGGAGAAAATTAGCATATCCTTATTACTGGAGTGTTGCAAATACATAGTTTTTGGTTTTTCATGTGTCTGAAGCTACCTGTCAAAATATACATGATACAAGAAGATGACATTTATTGAAAGAATTGCTTTCTGCTTCTGTTATATGAAACTAATTGGCTTTGTTTGTTTAGATTCTGAAAGCGAGGATGGACATAATGATTGATTGTCAGAAAGATTAATGAATTCCACATATAGTTGCGCAAAGGTATTCAGAAAATCATTTTATCATTTTGATCCAAATGGTTAGCATTTTTTAATTTTCTGTCCCTTCTTGGATGACTACCATATTGCTCTTTCATTCAGGCAGATGGATCTCAACAAAGGCATGCTCATATTTATTTGCTTACTCTCATTTCCACATGCAAGTTGCGACATTCAAAATTACTTTAAGACTGGAGTTGTAAATGAAGGAAAATTTTCTAATAATATTTTTACATTTGGAATGCTACCTTTTACTCTGTTTTGCACAACTGTTATAATGCATTGTTTTGTTATCTTTCTTTTCTTCCCTTTCCTTTGAAATTCTCAAAATAACTTAGTATTACGAAAGAATAAATCCTTGTCAGTTTGCATCGGGGACACTAACGCAATGACATAAATCTTTAAAGGGTTATGCCCTGGTTCATTACCTTCTATTTCATGAAATGCAAACACGTTGTAAGAAACTAAAGGACTAAGCACTTGCCAATTTATTCTATTACAGTCTTGTTAGGTGAACAAAACAAATGTTGTAAGGAACTAAGCTATTAAGCAGTTGCCAATTTATATTTAATTAAACTATTTGGTGGCTCAAAACATGTAAATGTGAAAAATAATAATAATAACAGTAATTGATGCATTTCTTTCCTTTTTTCTAAATCTTCTGTCTATCACACGACTTCCACTTTTTAAGGACCTTTACCTGCTGTTGGTATTATTCCAATGTTTGAGTCAAACTTGAACTGTGACAGTTCTGATGTATAATTCTAAAATCCCTTAATTCTAAAATCTTAACACTCACAGGTTTGATCTGTATTGCATATTATAGTATTTTTGCTCAAGGTTTTACCAGGGGAATTATAAAAGTTTTCAACACCAATATGCCATTTTGGAAGCAGGCAAACGGCAGTTGCTGTCTTGGTATTCATGATGAAACTTATGGACAATTATGCAAGTTTCAACTTAGTTTAATCACAAGGTTGATAGAGAGGTGTTAAATCAGGAGCTATATCCCTTCTCAAACTTTGATGTTCTGGATTTGTTAAGGCCAAAGATTTATATGAAGGGATACACTATTTTGTAAAGGATTTTTTTTATTTATTTGTAATGCACTAATAGATTTATCTTGTATTTGTAATGAAATGTTTTTTTATTATTATTATTTGTAATTTTTAGTCAAACGGGAAAATAAAAAAAATGAAAAAACAGGAAAAACGGAAAAAATGAAGAACTAGGATTGGGGATAGAGGTATCTCCCCCAAAATTCTCCATCCTCATTTTCCTCCAAATGGGGAAATGGGTGGGGACGGGGTACCTATATCCAGCCCTATTTTCCCAATGTGCAACCCTAGTCCTCAGCATATTTGAGGGAGTGGTTTTTTTCTGAACTACAAACGTTTCTGATCCGCAAGCTTCTCCAAACGGTTAAAAGAAAATCAAATATTTATTGGAATTATTGATGATAAAATCCTTGCTTTATCGTCCACCCCCTTGATAAGCATTAAGTATTTGAGTCTCCTTATAGAGAACAATCAATTGGTCCATGGGCTTTTTGTTCTTGAAATCTAGAAAACCAAAATTGCTTGGATGCTTGGTAAAACAAACATGTTTGATAGGACAGTAGTACCTTTATCAACGGCGGCTTGGCTAACATACAAGTTTACAGCTTTTCCATCTTTAAGATCCCAGATTGATTAGCAAAAATAATTGAGCATTGCTGAAGTGTCTTAGGGAATTGCATTGGGAAAACGTGTTGTACCCCAGAAACCAAGGGGCTTTAAAACAAATAAGAATCTAAGATTGAGTACTTTTGTGAGTGGAGAAAAAAGAACTGAGACCAGCCAATGGAAATGCTGGGATAGATACTTATTTTGAAAAGAATGACATCCAAGGTTCAGTGTGATACCTTCCAAATACATATAATTTGGACTGATCCGGCCATTGCCTCTCTGAGAGCCTCTCATTCCACTACATCCAATGGGGTTGAGCTTTTTGTTTTTTGTTTTTTTTTTTTGCCTTGTGAATATCTTTTCCACCTTAAAGGTGAAAAATGCACTTGTCTTTCCAGACCTCCCACTGAGACTAGGCTCTTCACATGTACTTTACCTCTGTTTCTTTTCTTCTTTCTGATAGGTTTTTAATTCTAAAAGACTAAATGTATATTGTAGTTGAATGGAGAATCAATTGTTGGTTGTACAAGTCTCTCCTTTAAGTTACATAAAACTGTTGAGAAGAATAACAAAGACATTACGTATGTATAATACTTTCCTCTTATAGGAAATGTCACATTAGTAGAATAGTAGTTAATCTTGTCTGTAATCTGTTCTTTTATTCATGCTGATATGTATGTCACTTTTATAGGTTTAGAAAATGAATTGGCATCAGACAAGCTTAAGTATTTTATAGTAGAGACGTTTGATACCAAAACTGATTTGTGGTACAATGAAACAGCAAGTTGAGTTTCTAGGAATAGCAATAGGAATGTGGGAGAATTTTTGAAATAGAAGAAAAAAATTTGTCAAAGCTGTCTTTGTGCACACGAGCATATATGCACACAACACATAGACGTATTGTTCTAAAGATATAGTTTAGCTGTTTCTGAGGTCAAATCTAAAAACACTTTATGTATCAAAATCTCATCTACTTAAATTTGTCAAGACAGGAACTCATCCTATTTAACCAATCCTCGTGGGACTCTAGGACACAACAATAATTAATATATACTAGGAACTTGATTAGAGGGGTTGTAATTAATATGGATGAGATTTAAACCCAAGTTCTCTTACACAACTATAAGAGACCTTGTCAGTTGAACTAGCTAACATCCACAATTTGTAAAATGTTAGCGTTAACTATAACATAGGCAATTACTATTAATCAACTGAAAATAAATGGGATTTTGAGAATATATCTAAATATGTGATTAATGCAGGTCAAGGTTGAGTGCTTGGTCAGTGTAATTACATCCACCAATGGCATTGAAGAAATGGATGATTCAAGTAAATAAATTAATATAGAAGGAAATCTAGGTGACTTAACCAACCAAAAGGTGGAAAATTTATCCAACCTTGAATATGATAATAGTGGGCACTGGATGCTGGTGTGCTTTGGAGCCACCTTTGACTGCTTCCTGTTAGGGTCCTTTTTTGCATTTCTTTCCTTCTGGATGAATTTTACTATGCTGTATGCATATCTTCTCATCAGAAAGGTAGACTTTTCTTAACACTAGATTCTTTACTGATTGTTGGACTGAAGTTTCAGAATAATTATTTACAACTTGTTTGTTTGTTTGTCTGTAGTGCCAATAAAATCAGTGTGCATTTACAGGTATATAGGAAAGGTGAAGTCTGGAATTTTTAGAGAATACCAAGTATTATTCCCATACATTGAACTGCTTTGGGTTACAAAAATGACTCAATAAATTTATTAATACTAATACATAACCCATCACTTAGAAGGGACATGTTTTCCTCTTATTGAATTTCAGTAGGATGGAACAATTCCATAGCCATAATCTTCTGCTGAGAACATCTGATCCACTTCAAAATCCATCTCGGTTTTCCTTGCAAACTTGCCCTTGACCCTCGGTCGAGCCTCTGCATATGCCTTCCTAGATGCATATCTAATTTTCTTCTCAAATTTCCTTGCTTTCCTTTTTTCTCTGTATCTTAGGACCTTTGCCTCCCTGTTCATTGGTGTAAATTGGAGGGGCATTGGAAACGAAAGATTTGGGAAGAAGTCAGTTGCCATGTTTGGATATCTGGTGTACGAACTTGGGATTTCACTTATTGTTGCCTCCGGTGAGATGCCAGCATTAATGAAAGACACGGGAACCTGGTTATAGAATTAGAACACAAATTTAGGAAATAATTTAATAAACTTGGGAAATAATAGCAAGAATGGGAGAGAAATGTTCTTCGGATTGTAAAAAACCTTTGGCAGATAGTGGAAAATAGGCATGGAAAACCATTTCACATTATATATGACTATGAAATGTAAAAGATTCACACAATGAAATCAGTGATTGTGCTTGTAGAGAATACTGTGGACAAGTTGCTCACAGAAGCGATTTCTAACCGAAATTGTCATGGAAACTAACAATTTCATGTCTCTCTTGCATTCAGAAAACTTCAGCATTGTTTTTTTTTTTCTTTTAGGGACTTGATTAGAGAAGTGTATAAGATAATTCTTACCTTTTAGGAAGCTTTGAAAAGGATTATTACTACATATATGCAACTGAATCTTGTCAACTTATTAAAGAACCAAGAAAAATTCCTGGAACCCTGTAGAGAAAGTAAATCTCCTGAGTATTTTCAATCAAAATTAACCTAAATAAAAAGAATAAAGGAAAACAATAAGGCCCCACCTTGAATTTAATGTAAATAGCAATTCCGATTAATAAGTTGGAGATTAAACTTTACCATATCATGCTTGTATAAAAATATATGTAGATAGAGGGAGAGAGAGTGAGGCATAGTATCTTAGGAAATCTATGTAGATAATACCCACAAAGGATAGAATCAATGATTCAGTTTTAGAAACAGAGAATGTAAACTTCTATAAAAAGACAATCAGCGAGGCTCATGACGCCGTCATAGAATTTCCCAGGAGAAAATTTAATAATATGTAGTGAAATATTGGTATTTGAATATGGATAAGAAATCTTACGCTCTGACCACTTGAAGGGATGTTAATGAAAGAAGCTTTTGAGGTCCCATACTGTCTATTGATGTAGAAATTCTCTTGCTGCTGCTGTTGTTGAGGTCTTACCTCTTGCTTATCCTCAAATGATTGAACGGGCACAACGCCATCACTTCCACAGTCTCCCTGATGACGGCAGTAAATTTGCTGCTGATTATTTTGATCTTGGCTAGTATACTCGGAACAAGAATTGTGTTTCTTTATACCCAAGGACTTGTCGACCTCCTCACCATTCGTAAACCAACTATTAGTCTGGTCGTCATTGTTATCAGGATCAAGTAACAACCAAGAATCTGCTTCGTCTTCATCTATTTCTTCAGTAGAATAAGTCATGATTTCGTTTTCTGGTTCTAGCATAGGGCTTAGCAGTTCATCCAAGTAGGTAGTAGACGGTGCAGATGCTAGACCAGAAAAAGGAGACATTGGAACGTGAATATGCTGATGAGCCAGTGCATTGGCCGAGTGTATCTGTACATCACAGCCGACACAAATTGATGCTACATCACCCTTGCAGGTGAAAGCTACTGGCACATCCACGCTTTCAGAGTAAATCCACCCATGTTCAGTTGGCAATCCCATGGAATTGGCAGCACAAACACGTTCATCACAGCTGTTGCAGAGGTTAGCCGAGGCAGTGTGATTGTAGATTGTGCAGGTGGGTGCTTTACATGTATCACAGAAACGCACCCAGTTGCCAGAACAACCATCTCCACCAGAATTCACCTTCAACATAGTTTGATTATGAATTATATTCTATCTGTAGTTCATTTCTTTGAGTAAGGGAAGGTGTCTGTGAAGTAGAAGAAGGTAGAGTGTGCTACTGTAAGTAAGGAGGGGAGGGAGGGAGAGAAACCAAAAAGGGTTTTGGTGGCTGAAGAAGGTTGGTGTTTCATCTTGTGGTTATCTATGTTTCAGGTGGGCCGGGGAATCAGGGCTGGAGATTCTTGTGGAGAATCACACATTGTTGCTTTTTCAAATCTTTCAACACAGTTGATATAGGCTATATAACTGTCATTAACTGTCTCTACAATACAGTTTAAGCAGTTTAGCTGACTGGTTTATATGGTAAAAGGAAGTTGATATTGTTGTAGCTAATGATTGAAAATGAAATGAACAAGACTTGTTTATTCTACTCGTGGTTGAAAAAGTTGCTGACAGCTGAGTTGAAGCTGACCATCAACTTTACCCATAAATAATCTTATGATTTACAGTACTGCAGAAAAGCTCTATTCATGCACACAAAAACTTATCAAATCCGTGTGAGATTCCATAATATTCGATGGCATTACACTAGGTAAATGAGCAGTGAGAGAGCAAGGCAAGCACATGAAGCTTATTCAGTTCTTGAAATTTTTTGATCCATTATTTTAGCTGAAGGATGCTTTTTAATTGTCAATCAAAAACTTTGTTTGGTGGGTGTCAAGCATGCCCAAGGTTTCAGAGTTTTCAGTTTCACTAAACTATTTGTTTATTTTAGTTCACAAATATCCTTCTAATCGCTAAGCAGTGGCATTTTCCAAGAAGAGAGAAAACACAAATAATATGTTACGTATGCCTAAGAAATCTCTTGCTACAGTAATGTAGAGCTCAACATCTTTGAAACATAATTTATGTGAACATGATCACAAATTATTGGGTTTTACTACAGAATTTAATCTTCTTGTATAAATAGAGATCTGAACTTCAATAAGTTACAGGTGCCAAAACACTAAATAACGGAACAGTACACTAATATTAATCCAATGCACAACCCCCAAAATTACTCGAAAATGCAATCATCTGAACAACAAGGAATTGGTAACACTATAAACTTCCATTTCCACTCCTAAGTATAAAATCTTTGCAGGATGACTGACATTAAAACCAAACTGCATATATTTGCTCAGCCAACCTGTGCATGTTCCTTTTTGAATTTCATCTCACTGAGAAAACTTTGAGATCAACTTGTCGACGTGAATTATGATATCGTCAATGCGAGGGCGAACTGCAGCCTGGGGCTGAAGCATCCATGTCACAAACTTGTGGAGTGCTTGTGGATATGGTGGATTAGGTCCAGTTGGCCATTTTATCTGTGCATTTACAATGGCCAATTGAAGACTTCCTCCAGATTCTCCAAGTGCATACTCAAATGGAGATACTCCATACCTAAAAAACAAATCATCCATAAGCAACCAGGAGATATCAAAATAGGTCTGACTTTTTATGAAACAGTCTTTCAGAAGAATAATGCTAGTAGGACATAATAAAAAATCAACATTCCACTCAGTTTCCAAAAATAAACTTTTATTATGTAAAAGCAGCAAAATACTCCCAATAAAAGGAAACAATATGGCCAAAATGTGGTGAAAATATATCGGACAAAACACTGGGACTAAAATTTATTAGTTTAAACCAATCAATAACTTTCTGTATAATCAACAAATCACTTGATCAAACATTATTCAGATTCTATAAATGCATGTATCATGAAGAGAAAAAATTGCAGTTGAGGATCTTCAATCAAGATAAGGAAAAACAAAATGTTTGATTTCTAAGCACATTGTTACATAATAAAAATTAAAATGGCAATATTGATGTTCATCACTCTAGGAACATATAATAAATATTGCAGTTGTATGGGCTGGTAACCAAGATACTAAGTCTCACTTAATGTCCAATATTATGGGAAATTATAGGGATTTCTACCATATAGCAGCTCAATAAGGTTATAACAATAAGTTTAATATGAGGTAATGAACTTTTCGGAGTCTGATGTCATGTGAAGCCATCTTGGAGCATGCTTTTCTGTTTATCTAGTTAAGTTTAAAGATAATCATAATTATCTCTAAGAACAATATCTGGGCCAGATATTAAAACTGCAATCAATAAGACTAAGACTTTAATCAATGATGAAGCATCAATTGGTCAATCAACATAGGTGCTGATATGATCTACAATATTCATATACCAGGTTCCATCTAAGAACTTCTCCACATGGTTTATGTACTAGTTAGCTAGTGAGATCAAACAATTCCAAGTGGGTGCTAGTTCGCTGGTGAGATCTCTAACTATTGTATAAGAGGCCTGCATCAATTACTACTCACACTGGGAGTGAGAGGGAGGGGCCAACTGGGGTTGGTTTACAATTGAGTTAAGTTGTCATATAATTCATTAAAATAAAATAAAAAATAAAACAAGTTTAAGCTGAAAAACATGTCATTGATTTTGGGGGAAATCCCATTCAAACAGTTTGCCGTTGTCAAAACAAAAGTAATCGCAGCAAAGAAGAAGAATTAGTCCTCACATTATTGCATATAAAGTGCATCCTAGAGACCAAATATCAGTTCTCTCATCAATATCTGCATGGCTTGGGCAATCCCATAGCTCAGGAGCTCGGATAGGTGCAGAACAATGCTCTGATGCCCATTCCTATACAATAAGTCCAACCATTAGCATGGTATATCATATATGAAACAACTGACACTGGAAAGAAAAATGTGCTTGTTTATCCTAGTCAGTGAAACTAGTGAACTCTGAGAATAATTATTAGAATCATAAGTCATAACAAGGGTTTAAAATAAGCAATTAGCAATAGAGGATTAATAGGCACCTGCAATTGTAATGCCTCTGAACGAGAACGAATCTGCCTCCTTGCAGGTCGAGCACTGCCAAAATCCATCATTATTGCAACCGGTGGTTGCCTTTTTCTATGGGTTATCAGAATATTACCAGGTTTGACATCATTATGGGTATATGGGGGCTCAAGACTGTGCATATGTTTGAGTCCTGCGCAAAGCTGTGATAATGATGTTTCTTAGTCAAAATATAGTACATTGTAGCAAAAGGAAATCGATGTATGACAGCACTATAAATGACCTAATCCCAAACAAAAAATGCATTCAGCATCAAACAGTTCAAGTTCTTAGTAGATATGTGTGTATACAGATAGATAACATATATCTGCAATCTAGGCAGCATCATCTGATTTTCTTCTTCAGTGAGGGTGCAGAATTTCCATGAAACAATATTATTTCATGTTTAGGAGTTTGAATTGCTGAAGCAAAAGCATCAATAACTAAAAAGAAAAATGACACTGCTATTCACCTGCCGAAAAATTTGAAGAACATCTGAGGTAGAAAAGAATTCCTTCTTAGCTTTCATGGCTTTGGCATTGTCCAGTAATGTTCCATCCAAATGAACAGGAAATAGCAAGTATGCTTCATGATTTCGCGGTCCATCTGGGGTAGCCTAGCCAATGCAAATAAACCTTTCATCCAAAGTTTTAGGATAAAACAACAGTATGAAAGTTTTTACAGGAGTATATATTGTATATTGTATATAAGTGATAACAGGATAGTGAAGTTACTATCTGGCATTCTCAGACGCAGAGATAAAAAAGATAAGAAATGGAGTTATCATGTAGAATTCGCAGTGTTCTATTCACATTTTACCACTTACTAGTTATGCAGTCCTGGTAGTTAGAATGGAAGGATTAATGTCCCACATTGGAAAATATTCTCTGTTTTTTTCTTTTTTTTCTTTTTGTGTAAGGAACACACATTTTATTAATGTGAATTCAACAAGAATGAAATTGTGAGAATCAGAGATCCAAAAAACCACAAAGAAACAAAAACTAAGACTAAACCGAGACATAAAAAGCAAACACGTAATACCAAAAAGTTCTCATTCATCATACAACTGCAGCTTCCAATTGTAATGAATAAAGAAGGATGAAATAAAACGAACCCCTGATTATATCTTAGAACAAAATATCACATTGGAAAATATGTTAAAATCGGTGTGCAATAATTCAAATTCAGGATGTTCTCTGACCAACTTCAGAATAAATTTTATCTTAAGGAACAAATGTCAAATGGCAGTGGCAGGAGGGTACCCCCTACAAACTAAATTGCATGTCCATTAGAACATACACATACACGTATGTGCTTATAGCTATTATTAGAAGGTAGGAAAGTATTTGTTGCTAATAAATAATTGTCTAAAATTTAAAACATATTAGACTAAAGCAACCTCCTCTGAACTAAACAGATAAATTACAAGTTTATTAAGTAAGACTGGGTTTCATGTTTTTGACAAACCTCGACAGTAAAGAAAAATTGTGATGCAGGGGGACATGACAAGTCTTACCTCCCAGAAGAGAAATCTGATACAAAATTACAACTTAAACCAACTATATGCGTGCATTGCAAAAAATACAAAAATCAAATGTAAACCAACTAAAGCATGCAATACAAATTATATAAAAATCAAAAGTAATAACTGATCACAAGAAAGATGTATTAGCAAAATCTATATAATTATGCTATTAGGTATTCCATTTTGATCCAGATGAAAAAACCTAATGATACATTGTGAAGGGGAATCCACCATCAGTGGTTGGAAGACTGAGAAGACCTATATTAGGCCAAACATCAGTAATCTGACTACTCTCTCTGTAAACATGTGTATAGTAGAAATGATTAAATTTCAGAGAAGTCTTATAGTTTCTCCATCTCTATCCAGGATGTGTCATATGTCATAGCACAAATCAAGAATGCAATACAAAATTAGAACTTAAGCTAACAATATGCATGCAGTGCTAAAATTACTAAAAGCAAAAGTAAATCAACTATAAGCATGCAAATCAAGTTATATAAAAATCAAAAGCAAAAACTGATCACAAGAAAGATGTATTAATAAAATCTATAATTAGGTATTTCACATTAATCTGGATATAGAAACCCAACGATACAATGTGTGTGTGTGTGTGTGTGTGTGTGTGTGGGGGGGGGGGGGGGGGGGGGGGGGGGGGTGGTGGTGTAGGGGGATCAACCATCAATAGTTATAAGAGAAGACCTAAATTAGCCAAACATCAGCGATCTTATTACCTTTCTGTAAACATGTGTACGGCAGAAATGATTAAATTTCAGAGAAGTCTTATAGTTTTACCATCTCTAGCTAGGATGAGTCATAGCATGAATTAAGAATGCTATACACAATAGCAAGAGAGTCATAATCTACCCATACTTCCATTCTTATTTGATAAGAACTTCCACAACTACAATGAATGCCACAATTTCCACAAAAAAGTACACAGTGCTTGGGTTTTGAATTAAGTCAACTAATTAATTACCTTGAAAATCCCTAGAAGATATTGGGACATGAAACTCTTTTAGGATTTCCTTTCGAAACATCCATGTTGAATTTAATCGAACAGTACGAAGGAGATGTCCAAAATTTGAGACTGAAATTCGGAGTCTTACGCACAAAAGGATGAGTGCCAAAATTTTTAATAATATTCAAAATTAAATTTGAGGACTTTAAATAAAAGAAAAAAAGAAAGAAAGAAAAGGAACTGAGCTTCAAAAACCCATTATAATTTTACAGGTCGTCTTTTCATTTTTCACCAATCAAATATTTTGTTTTCCCGATTTGTGTATCAGCTCATGTAATACTTCATCTCTTCACTGCAAAATGTTGCTTAAATCATTCTTTTTATTTTCAGATCTCCTTATTCTTGGATTAAAATCAAAACATATGAACTTTCGAAGGGCAATCCTGGTCAACCTTCACGTTCAGCGTTTTTAGAGATTATGAAAACAATTAATTAGGTGGTTTTCTAAAGCTTGAGTCAGGTCTGGATTGAATGTGATACTCTTTCAGTTGTACAATGTATCCTTAATTCTTTATATTATCCTCCGTGGAAAGTTCCAAGTAGATGAAATAACTACAAAGATTGTCCATACTCTGTTTTCTTTGTACTCCTGTATAAAGAGGGTAACATGGTTGCTGATAGTTTTGACTAACTTTAGGTTAGCTCTCCCCAATTTTTAATGGCTTGATTCGCCTCCTCGATGCAAATCTCAACTCTATCGGCAAGACCAATGGGGTATTCCTACTTAAAGATTCTGCTAACTCTATTGTTGGTTGGTCATTTTGCATTACATTAATTTAGATCTAGGTACTTTTGCATTAGATCCTTTTTCTGAGGGGTATGAGTCATTATGTCTCAATAGGTAGGTACGCATTTTTTTCTTTAATAAAATTTGTATTGTTGTCAGGGATCGCTAAAACAAATGTAATACTTATAACTTATGTTTTGAATTTTGATTTTTACTAATGCAAAGATGCATCTCTCCAATCTTAAGTCTTCTCATTGTTCTAACTTGCTGCTAAAAAACTGTCATATGTTTGAGAGTTTTTACTGGACAGCCATACATTGATTTAGTATTTAAGTATCTATGATAGAACCAAAAAAATATTCGGCATTCATATATGACTGAAACATGAATTTGTTTTTCCCTTTTGTGGACTGCTGGTTCATCCATGTATATGTTTTCAATAAGTTTATAAAATTTCATGTCCTCTAAAATAGAAATATATAAGATTGAAACATGAGCACTTGACAGTCACATGATTTGTGTGCAATCATTATCTCGTTGTCTTCTGAAGCATTGTATTTAATGAATAATGAACTACATAAGCTGCTATTCATTAGATTACTGGAAC
The DNA here is from genome assembly GCA_033220585.1 of Dipteronia sinensis. NCBI lineage: Eukaryota > Viridiplantae > Streptophyta > Magnoliopsida > Sapindales > Sapindaceae > Dipteronia > Dipteronia sinensis. Next base: position 37,447,604 of record CM065637.1, read on the forward strand.
CAGTTGCAATGTTGCTGGCATGCTTTAAAAGTCAAAACCTCAATTGATTCTAGCAAAAAATTATGTACATGGCAATCTATCAGTAAAAAACTATAGTTATCTACCCCAGCACTAGTGCTGGTAGTGCATTTAAGACCTATTAGTTTTCATGAGCTTGCTCACCAAAGGAAACAGAGACATACCAGTTGAATTAAAGTATAATCACCCAATTCTGTTGATAACAGTTTGGAAATTCTGGTTAGTTATATAATACCTTAGCTCTGAATAAAAAAAAAATGGGTACCTTAACAGAAATAATTGCATGATCAAGAAGCGGAAGCAGATTGGGATGACTAAATAGTGACGAAACACGAATCTCCTCACGCACCAACTCCAGCTGCTCATTGTTCTGAATGAGTACTTTCTTCATTGCATAAGTCCCATCATCTGCATTGATATATCAAGGTCAAACCAATACCATACCAAGACTTAATTAGTTTTCAAATGAAAGCACATTCCAGAAAATAAAATATCCAAATCAGTGGACATAAAACAAACTATGACCTTACCTCAAATAATACAAACGAATGCATATTACTTTCATAAGATTAAACATCAGTAAAGATGATTCCTTTAGATCAGAAAATTAAACTGCAAATCTGATTATTATGATTCAAATTGTACAATTACACAGCGGAATCACATCACATATAAGCACAGGAAATCAAAAACACACCCATTTCAGATCCACAGAAAAAGTAGTATAACAAAGGAAACCCAGATGAGAAAATCGAACCAGAGAGATGAGAAGGGTCCTTGATTTTGTTGGATAGAGGAGAAGAGGCAGAGGAAGAGTCAGGGAGGACCTCTTTGACGAGGAAGACGTAAGCGAAACCACCTTCACCGAGCTGCCTGACGATCCTGAACCTGTTGTCGTTGATCCACACGTCTCCTCCTCCGTTAACGGCGTCGTAGAACGCATGCAGACCCGAAAACGAACACCCCATGATCCACAAGATGAATGAAGTCGACGGATGAGGGAGGGATCGTCTTCAATTCGTCATAGACGTTGTAGATCTCACCTCGTAAATAACTCTCTGTGAAGAAGGAATTTAATTTCGACGTCAATGGGTTACGACTTACGAGACATGGGCCTGTGATTTACTATTTTTATTTTTATTTTATTTATTTTATTTTTAGCTACAACAAGTCTCTCTTGAGAAAAACTTGCAATGCCATGTGGTATAGAGAATTCATTTGATTGGTTTTCTTTACCACATGGTATGCACCTATTGGACAGATGCATTGCACTGGGTGCATGTAAGATTTTTCTCCTCTTAGGATCGCTTAAATGTGAAGAATATCACCACGTGGCCGGCTTTCGACAGTCCTCTGTTTTAGACTTTTAGAGTTGGGAAAAGATCGTTTTGCCCCCCCTGACCGTTACCCTATTAGAAAGGTGAGGACAGGGTTTGCCTATATTGACATTTAATCCCCCCAAATAAAATTAATAGAAAAAGAACCCTTTCTGTTAGGAATTCCATCGAAAATAGAGTTGATTGTTAATGAAATAGGGCAATTTCGTAATCTTATCAGTGTATTACAAAACCTCAAAAAAAAATTACATTTCACAAAAATTAAAACAAAACATAAAAAAAATAAAAATAAATAAAAAAGAGTGAGAGCCTCTAACCACCACCATTGATCCATCTCATCCTCTAACCACCACCATCACCAAGACACCAACCTATTTTTTCTTCTTCTTCACCTTCTGTTTCTCGTCACCACCAACACAACAACCACCGCTGCCGATCCCTTTCTCTTTCTTCCCATCTATTCTCTCTCTAGTGGTCGATCTCGGTTTTAGGGTTTCTTCCATCTCTTCATCTTCGCCTAAACAAAAATCTTCTTCTCTTTCTATCTCTTCTTCTTCTTCTTCTTTTTCGTAGTCGATTGGGTTTGGGTTTGGGTATGGGTGTTTCTAGGTTCGATTGGGTAGGGGTGGACTGGGTGTGGGTTTGGGTTGGTGTGTTGGTTCAAACCCAGAACTAGGTTCGATTCCAGATCTGATGGCTGAGAACAGGTTTGGTTCGGTTTGTTTCTGGGGTTTGTTTCTTGGGTTTCTGAATCGAATCTAGGTTTAGTGGTGGTCCAAATCTGGGTCGGGGTTTGGTGTTGGTGTGGTGTTTCTTGGCTTGATGATGGTGGTTTGGTGATGATGTTGATTGAAAATAATACTAAATGTGTATCTAATAACCTAGAGGGGGTAAGGGTGGGCACATTGAACCCAACCCGTCTAACCCGACCCGACCTGACCCGAAATTGGCTGGTTGGGTCGGGTTACACATATAAAATCAGTCAAAAAACACTAACCCAAAATTTACTCGGGTCGGGTCGGGTGATGTGGTCAACCCGCAACCGAACCCTGACATTTATACATATAAAAAAAAATTCTGCTGAAATCATTCAGAAGTCACAAATCCTTTCTTTTTCGTTTGAAACCCTAAAATCCATCTACTGCAGCCGCTTCTCTCACATCTCTCTCAGCTTCCATCGACTTTGGATTGTCCATCTGCTAGCTCAAGTGGATTCTCGTACGCTTCCAGTGTGGTGATATTAAGGTTGGAATTTAGATTCTCATGAATTTTTCTTTTTTGGGTTGATTTCTGCCTTTCTGAGTTTCTGGTGCTTCCTTCTCTTAGCCTAGGAGTGGTGTGGCTAATGTAGTGATGTTTATGGTGCCTGGGCCAAATTCGTTACTCACTTGCTCTTCCTAGTTCCAGTTGTTTGTGTTCTTGCTTTAGCCTTTAGGTGCTCTGTTTTGATTTTGTTTGTCTATCTCTCTGCCCCATTTTTGCCTTTGTTTTCCTTTCTTCGTACTTCAAACTCAAATTTAACAAGATTCAAAATTCTTAGAAATGTGAATACTGAATAGTTTTATATATAATAGGAGGTAGGGGTGGTGATCTGACAAAAACTGGAAGCCGAGAATAATTGATTAGTTGAGAAGAAGAAGGCTCATGGGGACATGGAGTGTAAAGTCGAAAATGGAAAAAAACAGGCAGCTTCTACTGACAGTCCAAAAGGAACTATACATTTTAAATTAATTTAGCTTAATAGCTTATCTGCAACTCTGCAAGAGAGGGAAAAAAAAGGCCAGTCTTATCATTTTATTTAGTTTTTGAATAATAAAATAAATCAGATGTCACCAAATTATTTGACTTGTTGAAGATTTCTAGTAGTCACCTAATCCACACTGGCAAATCAACTTAATGAAGATCAAGTAGTCACTAGATTTCTAGTAATAAAATTAAGGAGATGTCAGATATGAGGCGATTTAAAACATGTGTGTTAATTAATTGGTTGTAGTGTGATAGGTTGGTCTTAACTCTTAATTGCTGGATAACTATCTTTGCAAATCCACACAGAACACACACAAAATTACAAACATTTGTTTAACTTGGACACACACTGTGTGTGTGGAAATATATTATATTATATATATATATATATGTGTGTGTGTGTGTGTGTGTGTGGACACACAGAAAAGCTACCCACTCGAAATAATAAATATATTGTATATATATATACACACACACGCAATATCATGTCTACTACTTGATCAAATTCATCCAAACCCAATTATTATTATTCTAAAAAAGAATCGTTGAAAGTGGTAATAAAAATATATTAAATTCTTCTAGAAATGAACTGTTATATATTATTAATCCTCCAATTACAACTGAATTAGATAATATTTATACATAAGAGGATGATAATAGATTATAAAATTCAGTAAGTTTGATTGCACTTTGCAGCTTAATTAGCTACTCAACGTATATGTGTTTCTTTTTGTAGATGGATGAACAAACTCCGAACATTGGCATGAAGAGAGAAAGACCAAAGAAAGGTCCATCAAATGTGTGGTTATTTTTCACGAAGTATGGCGACGACACTAGATGTAAGTGTAATTATTGTGGAAAAGATTATGCTTGCTCTAGTAAATCATGTGGCACTAAAACTTTGGGGAATCATTTAGAATCACAATGTACAAAATATCACTGTGCAAAGGCAGCAGAGGATAAACGTCAAAAAGTCTTAACCTTAGGAGCACCAAATAATAATCTAGATTGCGGTGATGATATGAAAAATGTCACAAATGTTGTGGCTGTGGGGTTTGATAAGGAAGGGTGTAGAAAGGCACTTACTAGGATGATTATTGTTGATGAATTACCTTTTTTCTTTTGTAGAAAAAGAGGGGTTTAGAGATTTTTGTAGAATTGCTTGTCCAAGGTTTACTCTTCCTTCTAGAAGAACATTTGCTAGGGATATTTTTCGACTTTATGTGGATGAAAAATTTAAACTAAGAAAATATTTAATTGAAAAAACACCAAGAGTTTGTTTAACCACCGACACATGGACTTTCATTCAAAATATTAATTATATGGTTATCACTGCCCATTTTATTGATTGTGAATGGAAGTTGCAAAAAAGAATATTGAGCTTTGGTATGGTTCCTGACCATAAGGGAGAGACCATTGGAAAAATTATTGAGTCATGTTTATTAGATTGGGGTATTGAGAAAGTGTCTACAATAACCGTAGACAATGCCTCTGCCAATAAAGTGGCCATAGATTATATCAAAAGAAAGTTGAAAAATTGGAATGGATCCAAGCTTGTGTTAGGAGGGAATTTTTTGCATGTGAGATGTTGTGCTCATATTATTAATTTAATTGTGTCTGAAGGATTGAAAGACATGAATGATTCTATTGTTCGTATTCGCAATGCGGTACAATGTGTAAGATCTTCACCTTCTAGACTTCAAAAGTTCAAAACTTGTGTTGAGCATAAAAGAATTGAGAGTAAGAGCATGGTGATATTAGATGTGCCAACTAGATGGAATTCCACCTACTTGATGTTATCTACTGCTTTAAAATTTGAAAAAGCATTTGATAGGCTATTGGAAGAGGATGGACGTTATGGTTTGTATTTCACCGAATGTGAAGATGGTGGGAGAAAAAAGATAGGACCACCAAATGAGGATGATTGGAGTCATGCTAAAGTGTTTGTCCAATTTTTGCATGTTTTTTATGACATCACTTTGAAATTTAGTGCTTCTTTATCTGTTACTTCTAATATGTTCTTCCATGAATTGTGTTCAATTGCAACTAAGTTGACTACATTGGCTAATAGTCAAGATTATTTGTTGAGTGAAATGGTGGGTGCTATGAAATCTAAGTTTGATAAATATTGGGGTAAATTGAGGATGTCAATACATTGTTAATAATTGCGCTTGTTCTTGATCCGAGATACAAGTTAGATTATGTGAAATTTTGTTTTGGTGATTTGTTTGATGATAATAAGGTTAAGAAGATGACTTTTGATATTAAGGAGATTTTGATTCAACTTTATGATTGCTACAAAGGAGTTGATAACATTTCAAGTAGTGATCAAGTTTCTAGCTCAATTCCTTTAGAAAATGAGGTTGATGTGGGGAAAACTCATGAAAATTCTGATTTTCGCTTGGAAAGACTTAAAAAGTTTAAAAAAATGAAAGAGAAGAAAGATTTTGTTGATTTAAAAAATGAGGTAGAGAGGTATTTGATAGAGTTCAATGAACGCATAGATGATGAGAACTTTGATCTCTTGAATTGGTGGAATGTTAATTCTTCGAAATACAAAATTCTATCTCAAATTGCAAAGGATGTCTTTGCCATTCCGGTGTCTACAGTGGCTTCTGAGTCCGTGTTTAGTACTGGAGGGCGTGTTCTTGACCCATTTAGGAGTTCCTTGACTCCAAAGATGGTAGAGATATTGGTTTGCTTGCAAAATTGGTTGAGATATTCTAATATTTGTTTAGATATTGCACCAACCACGGATGAGATGGAGTTTTATGATGCACTTGAAACAGGTAAACTATTAATTTTATTTTCTATATATTGTTATGCTTAATGGAAATTTTTATTTCTTTGCTAATATTTGTTCTTCGATTTATGTAGAAATTGGAATGAACACTTCATTGGACGATATGGTTGTACGTTGATATCAAATTTGATAGTGTTTTGACGTTTACTTGTAGGAAAAAATCGATATAAAACTTAGCGGAAGAAACGAAAAACAGATTTCGTATGGTTTTAAAATTTTTCTCAAAGTTGAACCTTAACCTTTTAATTAATTAAACTCAAATATATACGGTTAGAGTTAAATACCTCTTGACGCGTGATCCGATTGACTTACGTCGATTGGTAATCTGCAAAATCTTTTCCGATGCCCGTGAACAGTACCCACGTGAACAGTACCCGCGTGAACAGTGATCGTGAACAGTACCCCCCCCCCCCCCCCCCCGTGAACAGTGATCGTGAACAATACCGCGAGATTTTCCAATCCGAACACGTACGTGAATCACCTAGGAGCGTGGTCTCCCTTTTTCTTTGAATTGCAAACCTGAGAATGGATGAACAAAGTTTTCTTTTTCTTTTGTTAGTCACAAAACAATCAAAAGAAGACAAAAATTATTCCTGTCACTTTTGAGTTCTCAATCTAATGATCGAAACTCACGTGAACCTAATTCGATATTGTACACACAAGCTTATTGATGAACAAGCAATCAGTGTACTATCAAAGAATAATCTCTTCTCTCTTTTATGTTTAGTAGAATAAAAATTATCCTTTTCTATGAATTGAGGAGAAGAAGAAAAATTGAATCATTCAATCAACTATGGTGGCCGAATTCTATATGTGGTATAGGTGGCCGAAATTTTGCTTCCTCTTCTATTTAGGATTGCCGAAATCTTCCTCTAAATGGACTAGGGTTGCCGCAAATCACATACCAAAAAGAGTTTGTGTTGCACCCTAATTTCCATCAACCTTTAGACTTCAAAACTTAATCCAACTCATAGATATTTTTATTCTTTTATTGACTATATAAAAAGACTTCTTATTTGATTAAATAAATAAAATTAATTATTTATTTTCTTATCAAACAAGTCTTTTACTTTTAATATACTACTACCAATAGTATAACTTTAGGAAATATATTTCCTGATCAGAAAAAGATTTGTTTCTTAATTAAACAATTAATTAATAAATTAACTAATTCTTATTTAATTAAAACAATGAAACAAAATAATATATTAGGTTAATATATACACCTTGCCGCCCCACTTATATAAATGGGCCATATATTATTTTCTTATTTCATTTAATCCATTGGACTTTAAATAAAAGCCCACATGTGAACCAGACTCATTCTTATTAAAAGAAACAAGCCCACATGTCTCCTTTTAATATATTAATATAATAGTGCAGCCCATTAATTAAATAATAGACATATTATATTCTTGATATATTAAAAACAATTCTAGATGGACCCTTAAATCGGCCCGGTAGAATATATCAAGTGATCCATGCAAATACATGTGGATTGGGGATCTTGGCGGGCTATCTAAATTTAAGCTTCAATAGACACAACCTAATCACAATCAACAAATGATTCACTTAGGTCCAATCTATTAATTTTAACTCATTCCACTAAAGAGCTAAAATTAAACTCTTAAATAAAGATAGAATAAGGAGATGTTTCTCATTCATACCCTAGACAATCTTATAGGAGATGGTGTATCCTCGTGAATAATATCAGTAATCGCCAAGAGCTCATAGACCGCCTATAGCTCTCCAAGTTACCATATTTCCTCATATGACCACATTTCGAACTTGGATACTTTGACTTGTCCAGAAGCCATGTTTTCAATAATCATTATTGAAAACTCAACGTTGAGATTTAATATCCAATACCTCAAAACATCCATATGATGATATTATACTCTCATTTAATAAATGAAGCCACGATGTCCATATCTATAAATGAAGTCCTCTATCGATTAACAAATGTATACCACCAAACTATCGAGGATAGACTATGCTATATAATCGTACTCATTGATAGCTCTAATGATAACACTTGCAACCATAAGTCCATCATTTATCTCAGGATTAAGATAGACTCTCTGATTGTCCTCTTTAATGAAAAGACTTATATCTAGTGACGGTTCTAGATAAAGTATTTCATTGTGATCCAGTTCAATGCACCTAGTGCACTTGATTCTTTTACTCGAAAACCTTTCGATGATTTTAGACTCATCATATTCATTTGATCCCACTCAAATGCTAGTAAAAGAATTCTACAACTTTAACAAGATAGAGGTGCCCAACCTTTAACTTAAGTTGTGAACGTTATTCAAGACTAACTAAAGAATTGTGTCTACCTCATACATATCCAGATGTATGAACAATTCTTCATGTCTCATAGTCTTTTGACCTTATGATTATTTACCTTGACAATTATAATAATAAATGCTATAAGTAATTGTAAGAATCAGAATTCACTTTATTAATATGAGAAGATTGTCAATTACAATATTACACTCTTGCCATTGAGCATAATCCTAACAATCTCCCACTTGTTCTATAGCAAGTGTGTCATATCTCTCATTCTCATGTTCTCTAGATGTCCATCAAATCTCTTCTGAGGTAGAGCCTTTGTGAAAGGATCCGCTAGATTTTCTGCTGACGCGATTTTGGTGATCGTCACGTCTCCCCTATGAACAATTTCCCTCAAAAGGTGATACTTCCTTTCAATGTGTTTACCTCTCTTATGACTTATTGGTTCTTTCGAATTAGCCACTGCACCACTGTTGTCACAGTGTATAGTGATCTGCTTATTCGCACTAGGAACTACTTCTAAGTCAATCAAGAATTGGCGGAGCCAAACAGCCTCTTTGGCAGCTTCGCATGCAGCAACATACTCAGCTTCCATGGTGGAATCAGCAATACAAGATTGCTTGATACTCCTCCATATGACTGCTCCTCCTCCAATGGTAAACACAGATCCTGATGTGGATTTTCTGGAGTCAGAATCAGACTGGAAATCATAATCTGTATACCCAACGGGAATTAAATCCCCTCCAGAGTATACAAGCATATAATCTCCAGTTCTCTTGAGATACTTGAAAATATGCTTGACTGCCGTCTAATGATCAGGTCCAGGTTTCGATTGAAACCTGCTAACTATGCCAACAGCAAAACAAATATCTAGTATAGTACAAAGCATTGCATACATGAGACTTCCAACTGCCGAGGCATATGGAACTCTACTCATGAATTGCTCTTCATGCACATTCTTAGGTGCTTGACCCTTAGAAAGTTTGATTCCATGTCTAAAAGGTAACATACATTTCTTGGAATCTTGCATGGTGAATCTAGACAAGATTTTATCAATGTATGAAGCTTGGGATAATGCAATCGTTCTATTCTTTCTATCCCTTATTACTTGGATACCAAGAATATAACTTGCTTCTCCTAAGTCCTTCATATCAAATTGTTTTGCTAACCATTCTTTCACTGATGTCAATACACCTACATCGTTCCCAATGAGTAGTATATTATCAACATAAAGAATGAGGAAAACCAACTTGTCGCCTTTGATCATCTTGTATACACAAGGTTCGTCAGGGTTTTGAATAAATCCAAAACCCTTTACAGCTTGATCGAACCTTATGTTCCAGGATCTGGATGCTTGCTTTAGTCCATATATGGACTTTTGCAACTTGCATACTCTTTCTTCTTGGCCTTTTTCAATGAATCCCTCTGGTTGCATCATGTAGATGCTCTCGTCAAGACTTCCATTAAGGAAAGTTGTCTTGACGTCCATTTGCCAAATCTCTAGGTCTAAAGATGCTGCAATGGATAAGAGTATCCTAATGGATTTAAGCATGGCCACATGTGAGAAGGTTTCCTCGTAATCGATACCTTCTTTCTGTGTATAACCTTTAGCTACTAGTCTAGCTTTAAAGGTTTCCACCTTACCATCCATACCTCTTTTCCTCTTGTATACCCACTTGCACCCAATGGGTTTTATCCCTTTAGGCAAGTCTACAAGGGACCAGACTTTGTTATTGAACATCGATTCAATCTCGGATTGCATTGCCTTTTACCAATGACGACAATCAACATCCTCCATAGCTTCCTTGTACGTGTAGGGATCATCGTCGTCCAGGAGATTCTCAACAGATTCTCCTAGACCGATATATCTTTCGGGTTGTGTTCTAACCCTCCCACTACGATGAGGAATGGTAGGTTGTTGATCTTGTGTTGGAGTGGAACTTACAATTGGGCTGGGTTGTGAAACCTCTTGTGGAATTGTATCTCCTGACATTTCATTCAGGACAATTCTACTTTTGGGCACAAAATTATTCATATAGTCCTTTTCTAGAAATGAAGCATTTGTTGAAACAAATACTTTTAGATCAGAAGGACTATATAAATAATATCCTTTAGTTCCTTTTGGATACCCCACAAATATACATGTTTCCGAACGGGACTCCATCTTTTCTGTCTTTCCTTTCAACACATGTGCATGACAACCAAATATCCTCATGTGTTGTAAACTAGGCTTTCGCCCAGTCCACAATTCATGTGGGGTTTTAGGGACAGATTTAGATGGTACATCGTTTAGAATATATATTGCTGTTTGTAGAGCATATCCCCAAAAAGATATAGGAAGTGTTGAATAACTCAACATTGATCTAACTATCTCTAAAAGAGTCTTATTTCTCCTTTCTGCTACCCCATTTTGTTGAGGTATACCTAGTGCAGAAAGCTGAGAAACTATCCCATTATCAATAAGATATTGCTGAAACTCTCTAGATAGATATTCTCCACCACGATCAGATCTCAAGATTTTTATATGTTTCTCAAACTGATTTTCTACTTCAGCTTTGAATGCTTTGAACATATCAAATGCATCCGACTTATGTCTCATGAGATACACGTAACCAAATCTTGAGTAATCATCTGTGAAGGTGATGAAGTACTCATATCCACCTCTAGCTTGAATGCTCATAGGACCACATACATCAGTGTGTACTAGTCCTAAACATTCAGTGGCTCTTGCACCTTTGGTATTGAACGGCCTTTTGGTCATTTTACCTTCCAAACAAGATTCACAAGTTGGTAGATCATCAACCTTTAAGTCACTTAAAGGTCCGTCACATACCAATCTTTTAATCCTATTAAGGTTAATGTGACCTAGGCGTAAATGCCAAAGATAGGTTTCATCTTTTGATAATTTTACTCTTTTATGATTAAGTTCCGTTATTTCTGTGTCTAATAAGTGAGAGATATTTCTATGCAAAAAGAATAAACCGTTTTCCAACGTACCTTTGCAAACAACTTTGTCATTCTTACTAATAATAAAAGTTTTATTAAAAGTAACCGAATATCCAAACTTATTTAAACAAGAAACTGAAATTAAATTCCTCTTGAATTGAGGTACATAATAAACGTCTATTAAATCGAAATGCCTACTAGAATCTAAAATAACTCTAATATCTCCCACTGCACTTGCAGACACTAACGTTTCGTTGCCCAAGCGCAAATTAACTTCATCTTCATTCAACCTTCTCTTTTCCTGAAACCCCTGCAAGGAATAACAAACATGATTAGTGGCTCCAGAGTCTATGATCCAAGAATCAGTAGAATCTGCCAGAAAACATGTTTCTAGATAATTAACATTACCTTCTTCCTTCTTTTTCTAGGACTTTGGGCAATCTCTTTTCCAATGTCCCTTTTCACCACAAAGGAAGCATTTCCCTTTGATCTTGGTTACTTTCTTGGTTTCCTTCTTGGTAGGCCCAAGTTGCTTTTTCTTTTGTTGTTTCTTGACCTTCTTACGGGTCTTAACAGTAGCAACTTTACCAACCAAATGAATCTCTTGACCTTTGTTTTTCACAAGGATCTTTTCAGCGCTTTGAACATCTTGCATCAGGCCCTGCAAGGTGTATTCCTTTTTGTTCAAGGTGTAGTCCAACTTGAACTGATCAAAGGAATCTGACAGTGAGTTAACTACCATATCAATTTTAGTCTCACCATCAATCTCAGCACCATTTAGTTCAGCAATATTAAGATGTGCTATGACTTTCATCATGTGATCTTTCACAGATTGTCCAGGTTTCATCCTAAGATTCATAAAAGCAGTCACTGCCTCTCTCTTAGTCGTCCTAGACCTCATAGCAAACATTTTCTCTAGAGACATCATTATATTAGCAGCGGACTCCATTCCTTCATGTTGCTGTTGCAACACGTTGGAGATAGTGGCCATAATGTAACATTTTGCCATATCATCGGAAGTCTTCCATTGCTCATACTCATCTCTTTGCATCACATTAGATTCATTATTAGGAAGGGGTGGTTTAGGAGTGGTCAGAACAAACTTATGTTTTTCACTTTGCAGCAACAACCCAATTTTCCTTTTCCATGTTACGTAGTTATCTCCAGTTAAGGTGTTATCTTTCAGGATGTTCATAAGTGATGGGGTCATGATTTCTGATTAAAACAAAAACATATATAAGTAAATAATCATGATAATAGCACTTTTAAAAATTTATCTTGAATTAAAATAAATAATTCAATCATAAAAATTCAACGGTGATCCAACACCCATAAATATTACGCCTCCTTTGGGAGTTCGCACTATTTACTAGTTAGACTAGGTCCCACCTAATTGTTAACATAACAACCAGCGTTTTTAATTTTAGCCTTGTAATTTTTATTAACAAGAACTCTTGGGGGGATATTAATAAAATTACATTGAGTGTGTTACCAAGATATCGACCCTCAATTTTCTCTCACGAAAATCCCTCATTGGGGAGTAGATTTCGTTTAAGTCAATTGTCTAGTCTATCCTTGTAAGGAAGTATATTGTTAAATTCCATTTATGGACCCCCCTTGGGGGGATTACCAAAAATAATAAAACTCAACTAATCTTGGAGACCATAGGCGTTCTTGCACCCCTTCTCCCACTCTATTATTTAAGGCGTGTGATTAAATCCCAAAAAATGATTTTTACCAAGTTATCTAAATCATTCAATGCATGTTCATACCAAAAGAGATATATGAGTGACACTCATATTCTAAAATGTCATGTTATCATACAACAACAAATATTGTAATATTTAAGCAAAAATTAAATAGCAACAATTTTGGCCATCCTAGAAAAGCAAGTAAATTACAATTGTTAGGAATACAAGATCTTCAGGTGGCCATCAACCATACGCTCATCCCTCGGCCTCCTCCCATGGACGTGCACAGCCCACAACCCCACAATAGGGCTGCCTTGCGCAGCCCATAAGGCCACACAAGGCTGCCGTGCCCAGCCCACCAAGGATTGGGCTTGCCATGCGCAGCCCAATCCAGTCCTAGGGTGCGCACGGTGCTTCGTTTTTCTTCGTGTTTTCGAATTTTCAATACCCGAATACATTACATCATATTACGAATAAATTACTGCATCAAATTTTTTTTTTTTTTTTTTATTTTACTGCAGTAAGATTTACAAAAAAAAAATACTGCACCTGATTACAAAAAAAAATACTGCACTTATTTTACATACAAAAAAAAAAATAAAACCCTAGCAACTACCAAGAAGGAATTATGGCGATAATAGACCACCCTTCTTGTTACAAATCCGAAACAAAAATTACATTGAAATTCTAGGACCAAAATCGAGCAATAACAATTCACTTTATAAAACATATATAAATCCATACATTCAACATGTAATTATATATGCGAATACCTAGAGTGCCATCTCTTTCTAAAACATGTATAATCACAATAAAAAAGAAATAGATTCACGTATATATACGTTAATTAATTAAAAGGTACAACCAAGGCACTGATACCAATTGTAGGAAAAAATCGATATAAAACGCAGCGGAAGAAACGAAAAATAGATTTCGTATGGTTTTAAATTTTTTCTCAAAGTTGAAACTTAACCTTTTAATTAATTAAACTCAAATATATACGGTTAGAGTTAAATACCTCTTGACGCGTGATCCGATTGAATTACGTCGATTGGTAATCCGCAAAATCTTTTCCGATGCCCGTGAACAGTGATCGTGAACAGTACCCCCCCCCCCCCCCCCCCCCCCCCCCCCCCGTGAACAGTACCGCGAGATCTTCCAATCCGAACACGTTCGTGAATCACCTAGAAGCGTGGTCTCCCTTTTTCTTTGAATTGCAAACCTGAGAATGGATGAACAAAGTTATTTCCAATGGATTAAATGAAATAAGAAAATAATATATGGCCCATTTATATAAGTGGGGCGGCAAGGTGTATATATTATTATTTTCGTGAATAATATCAGTAATCGCCAAGAGCTCATAGACCGCCTATAGCTATCCAAGTTACCATATTTCCTCATATGACCACATTTCGAACTTGGATACTTTGACTTGTCCAGAAGCCATGTTTTCAATAATCATTATTGAAAACTCAACGTTGAGATTTAATATCCAATACCTCAAAACATCCATATGATGATATTATACTCTCATTTAATAAATGGTGCCACGATGTCCATATCTATAAATGAAGTCCTCTATCGATTAACAAATGTATACCACCAAACTATCGAGGATAGACTATGCTATATAATCGTACTCATTGATAGCTCTAATGATAACACTTGCAAAAATAAGTCCATCATTTATCTCAGGATTAAGATAGACTCTCTGATTGTCCTCTTTAATGAAAAGACTTATATCTAGTGACGGTTCTAGATAAAGTATTTCATTGTGATCCAGTTCAATGCACCTAGTGCACTAGATTCTTTTACTCGAAAACCTTTCGATGATTTTAGACTCATCATATTCATTTGATCCCACTCAAATGCTAGTAAAAGAATTCTACAACTTTAACAAGATAGAGGTGCCCAACCTTTAACTTAAGTTGTGAACGTTATTCAAGACTAACTAAAGAATTGTGTCTACCTCATACATATCCGCATGTATGAACAATTCTTCATGTCTCATAGTCTTTTGACCTTATGATTATTTACCTTGACAATTATAATAATAAATGCTATAAGTAATTGTAAGAATCAGAATTCACTTTATTAATATGAGAAGATTGTCAATTACAATATTACACTCTTGCCATTGAGCTTAATCCTAACATTACTAAGGTAATTATTTTCTTCAAAAACTTATACATACATACCTATATTACATTTCAAGAAGTGATAATTTTGTTTTTTTTATCAATAAGAAAGACCGTTAATGTTCGAAAATGCTTGGACACAGCTCAAGGAAAAAAATGTTTGGAAGAGGTTTAAGAAGAAATTGAAAACTATGTTTTATTTTTCCATGTTTTATTTTTCCATGTTTTTTGTTTGTATTTTATGGATTAAACATTTGTACTTATTTTATATTATGTTTTTATGTTGATGCATATGAGATGTTTGAATTGTATGGAGATTCAATATTATCATTATTGATATTCGATGTAATATTTTAATTAATATGCGATGTAATTGTATGTAAATGATTTTTTTTAGACTAACCGCTAACCCGATCAACCCAACCCAACCCAACCCGACAATATTGGGTTGGGTTGGGTTGGGTTGGGTTGGGTTGGGTTGAAAAATAATGTTGGGTTGGGTTGGGTTGAATTTTTCCAACCCGACATACGATCGGGTTGGAAAAAATTCAACCCAACCCAACCCAACCCGAAAACGCCCACCCCTAAGAGGGGGTGAATAGGTTTTTGTTGATTTATTACCAACTTTTCGACTTAAGCAATTTTAAAGAGCTACCCCATATTAGCAATCAATCAAGCCAAAATAAAATTGCGGAAAATACTAAAAAAACACAAGGATTTGTTTTATGGGAGAAAACCCCAAAATGGTACAAACTTACGGGATATCCTCCTAGCCACACACGGTCCTCAAATCCACTATTTGAATGAAAGTTTACAACCTAAGTTGACCTCAAGTCACACCATGCTTGGTCACTAACCTTTTCACTCTACCCAACAGGCCTTTAATAGTGATCCTAAACCAACAAGCTTGTCCACTAATCCACTTAGTCACAAAGCTTAACAATCAATGAAGAGATTTTGCAACCTATGTGAATATATGACAATATTCTATCATGCAAATAATGCTAGGCTACACTAAATGCTTATCTAGGATTAAATGATGACACTAAGTACAAATCTTAGATATCAATATCTAAATGCAAGTGCAAGAAGAATTAGCTAGAGGGCAAAATGGTCCTAAAAACTAGATATCAATGAACATGCAATCTCAACCAACAAACAAGGCCACAAACATACTCAAATCATGCTAAATAAAATAAACATGTAATTAATCAACAAATAATTGCTAACCCTAGGTAAACAAAAGCATAAAGATGAAACAAGAAGTTTTAAGCCATGTTCAATTACCTAGTCAAGAAGAGCATGAAGACCCATGAAGAAAAAATGCAAGGATGAAGCTAGATGCACATGGGTATGAGTTGGGTTGAGTAAAAATGGTTTCTTGGAGCTTCTCTCTCAAATGAACACTTTCTCTCACTAAAAAAATAGGTTTGGAAGCTCTAAAAAATGAGTTGGGAGAGAAAGGAAAGTATACATAGAAACCCTAAATAAAACGGCATCGTTTTGAAAAAAAATGTCCAATGCACGAGTAAGGGACCCATGCAGTTGCACAAACCCAAAGCACTCACCATCAGTGCATGGGTAGTTGCACGGGTATGACCCGGGCACAACCCGTGTAGTTAAACCAACCCAAAACACTCACCTCAGTGCATGGGTAACTGCACAGGTATGACCCGTACACAACCCGTGCAGTTAAACCAACCCGAAACACTCACCTCAGTGCATGGATAACTGCACGGGTAGGTAACCTGTGCACTACCCGTGTAAAAGAGGCCTTCCATAAGGAAGGTCACTCATCGTGCCAAGAAAGAGCACACCAACGTGTGGGTGCGGACGTTTTCGAACACACATCGAAAAACAAATTACAAAGACCAAAACCACACTAAGAGCTAACACCAAGGTGCATGTGTGAGCAGTGTGATGAAGAACACACACAACAAAAGATTGAAACACAAATGCCAGCTATGTAAGACATGCATGATAGTGTGAGTGCTACTAGTCTCTTAAAAGAGAGTTAAGAAAGTGATATACCTTTGAAGTGCTCTTGAGCTTGAGGTTGTCATCAAAGCTTGATCACGAACAATGAGACCTAATCTACCCTTACAAGCAAATCCCCAAGTGGTTCGTCAACGAAATAAGTCAATCAAAAAGTGAGGAACTTACATTGATGATGGTGATTTGGTGTTGGAATTAGGTTTTTTATTTTTCAGTTTTTTGATTTGTTTTTTGATTTTGGTTTGGTGATGATGATTTTGATGATGTTGGTGATGATGCTTTTAATGATGTTCGGTTTTTCGATTTTTTTCTTGGCTTGATGATGTCGGTCCAAATCTGAATCGAATCTAGGAATTTTTGTTTTTAAATTTTTGTTTTCTGCATATAAATATCTCTCTCTTTTGTTAGACACAGAATCAACGGAACATAATCATAAAATAGTGAAATTATCAAAAGATGAAACCTACCTATGGCATTTGCGCCTAGGTCATATTAACCTTGATAGGATTAAAATATTGGTTAGTGATGGAACTTTAAGTGACTTAAAGATCGATGATCTACCAACTTGAGAATCTTGTTTGGAAGGTAAGATGAACAAAAGATAGTTCACGACCAAAGGCACAAGTGTCGCTGAATGTTTAGGATTAATACACACTGATGTTTGCGGTCCTATGACCATTCCAGCTAGAGGTGGATATGAGTGATTCATCACTTTCACGGATGATTACTCGAGATTTGGCTACGTGTATCTCATAAGACATAAGTCGGATGCATTTGACATGTTCAAAGCATTTAAAGTTGAAATAGAAAATCAGCTTGAGAAACACGTAAAAATCTTGAGATCTGATCGTGGTGGAGAATATCTATCTGGTGAGTTTCAGCAATATCTTATTGATAATGGGATAATTTCTTAGCTTTCTGCGCTAGGTACACCTCAACAGAATGGAGTGGCAGAAAGGAGAAATATGACTCTTTTGAACATGGTTAGGTCTATGTTGAGTTATTCAACACTTCATATTTCTTTTTGGGGATATGCTTTACAAACTGCTATGTACATTCTAAACGATGTACCATCCAAGTCGGTTTCTCAAACACCGCATGAGTTATGGACTGGGCGAAAGCCTAGTTTACAACACTTAAGGATATTTGGATGTCCTGCGCATGTGTTAAAAAGAAAGACAGAAAAGATGGAGCCCGTTTAGAAACATGCATATTTATGGGGTATCCAAAAGGAACAAAAAGATATTATATCTATAGTCCTTCAGATCTTAAAGTATTTGTTTCGACAAATGCAAAATTTCTGGAAAGAGACTATATGAATGATTTTGTGCTTAAGAGTAGAATTGTCCTGAATGAGCTTTCAGGAGATACAATTCCACAAGAGGTTTCACAATCTAGCCAAATTGTAAGTTCTGTATCATCACAGGATCAACAACCTACCATTCCTCGTACAAAGTAGTGGGAGGGTTAGTAGACAACATAGAGAAACATCGGTGTAGGAGAATCAATGGAAAATCTCCTGGACGATGATGATCCCTACTCGTACAAAGTAGCTATGGAGGATGTTGATTGTCGCCATTGGCAAAAGGCAATGCAATCTGAAATTGAGTCTACATTCACAAACAAAGTCTGGTCTCTTGTAGATTTGCTTAAAGAGATAAAAAGCATTGGGTGCAAGTGGGTATACAAGAGGAAAATAGATATTGATGGAAATGTGGAAACCTTTAAAGTTAGATTAGTAGTTAAAGGTTACACACAGAATGAAGGTATCGATTACGAGGAAACCTTCTCTCTTGTGGTCATGCTTAAATCCATTAGGATACTTTTATCCATTACAGTATCTCTAGACTTAGAGATTTGGCAAATGGATATCAAGACGGCTTTCCTTAATGGAAGTCTTGACGAAAACATCTATAAGATGCAACCAAAAAGATTCATTGAAAAAGGTCAAGAGGAAAAGGTATGCAAGTTGCAAAGATCCATATATGGACTAAAGCAAGTATCCAGATCCTGGAACATAAGGTTCGATCAAGCTGTGAAAGGTTTTGGATTTATTCAAAACCTTGACGAACCCTTTGTATACAAAAGGATTAAAGGCGACAAGTTGGTTTTCCTAGTTCTTTACGTTGATGATATACTACTAATCGGAAACGATGTAGGTGTATTGACATCAGTAAAAGAATGGTTAGCAAAACAATTTGATATGAATGACTTAGGAGAAGCAAGTTATATTCTTGGTATCCAAGTAATAAGGGATAGAAAGAATAGAACGATTGCATTATCCCAAGCTTTATACATAGATAAAATCTTGTCTAGGTTCTCCATGCAAGATTCCAGGAAAGGTATGTTACCTTTCAGACATGGAATCAAACTTTCTAAGGAACAAGTTCCTACGAATGACCATGGAGAGCAATTCATGAGTAGGATTCCATATGCCTCGGCAGTTGGAAGTCTCATGTATGCAATGCTCTGCACTAGACCGGATATTTGTTTTGTTGTAGGCATAGTTAGCAGGTTTCAATCGAAACCTAGTCCTGATCACTGGACGGCAATCAAGCATATTTTCAAGTATCTTAGGAGAACGAGAGATCATATGCTTATATACTCTTGACGGGATTTAATTCCCGTTAGGTTTACAGATTATGATTTTCAGTCAGATTCTAACTCAAGGAAATCCACATCAGGATCTGTGTTTACTCTTGGAGGAGGTGCAGTCATATGGAGGAGTATCAAGCAATCATGTATTGTTGATTCCACCATGGAAGATGAGTATCTTACCGCATGCGAAGCTGCTAACAAGGCTGTCTGACTCCGCCAATTCTTGATTGACTTGAAGTGGTTCCTAATGCGACTAAACAGATCACTATCTACCATGACAACAGTGGAGCAGTGGCTAATTTGAGAGAACCAAGAAGTCATAAGAGAGGTAAACACATTAAAGGAAGTATCACCTTCTAAGGGAAATTGTGCATAGGGGTGACGTGGCGATTACCAAGATCGCGTCAATAGAAAATCTAGCAGACCTCTTCGCAAATGCTCTACCACATAAGAGTTTTGATTGGCACCTAGAGAACATGGGAATGAGAGTTATGACACATTTGCTATAGCGCAAGTGGGAAATTGTTAGGATTATGTTCAATAGCAAGAGTGTAATAATGTATTTGACAATCTTTTCGTATTAATAAAGTGATTTCTTGTTTAACAAATCTTATAACATTTATAGTTTAATTATTATAATTGTCAAAAGTAAATAATCATAAGGTCAAAAGACTATGATAAATTAAGAATTGTTTGTACATCTGGATATGTATGAGGTTGACACAATTCTTTAGTTAGTCTTGAACAATATTCACAACTTAAGATAAAATTTGGGCACATTTACCTTGTTAAAGTTGTAGATTCTTTTGCTAGCTTTTGAGTGGGATCAAATGTGTTATAATGAGTCTAAATTCATCAAAGTGTAGTGTCTTTGGGCAAAAGAATCAAGTGCACTAGGTGCATTGAATAGGATCACAGTGAAATACTTTATCCAGAACCGTCAGTGGATAAAAGTTTTCACTTGAGGACAATCAGAGAGTCTATCTCAATCCCGAGATAAATTATGGACTCATGGTTACAAGTGTTATCATTTGAGCTGTCAATGAGTACGATTATATAGCATAGTCTATCCTCGATGGTTTGGTGGTATTCATTTATTAATCGATAGAGGATTTCATTTATAGATATGGACATCGTGACTCCATTTATTAAATGTTTGTAGAATATCATCATATGGATATTTTGAGGTATTGGATATTAAATTTTAACGTTAAGTTTTCAATAGTGTCTATTGAAACATGGCTTCTGGACAAGTCAAAATATCCAAGTTCAAAATATGGTCATATGAGTAAATAAGGTAACTAGGAGAGCTATGGACGGTCTATGAGCTCTTGGCGATTACTGATATTTTTCTCGATGATACACTATCTCCAATAAGGTTGTCTAGGGTATGAATGAGAAATATTAACTTATTCTATCTTTATTTAAGAGTTCGATTTTAGCTCTTTAGTGGAATGAGCTAAAATTAATAGATTGAACATAAGTTAATCATTTGTTGATTGTGATTAAGTTATGTCTATTGGAGCTTAAATTTAGATAGCCCGCCAAGATCCCCCAATCCACACTAACTTGAATGGATCACTTGATATATTCCACCGGACCAATTTCTGGGTCCATCTAGAATTGTTTTTGGATTTTGGAATCCAAAAGTTTTGGAGAGGTGCGGTCATGTGTGTGATCAAGACACGCGGTAACTCTTCAAAAGCCTGGAATTGGTGGCCATTGATGTAGGAATCTTTAGGCGGCTCTAATGGGGTGCATTTAGTATTCCATTAATACATTAAGAATATAATTTACACATTTTAAATAAATAAGCTGCTAAATTATATTAATGTTTTAATTTAAGGCATGTGGGCTAATTTTTAATAATTAAGAATGAGTCTAGTTCACATATAGTCTTTTTATTAAAGTCCAATGCATTTAATAAAATGGAAAAACAATATATAGTCCATGATTAGGCTTGGGCGGCAATGGCTTAATATATTAGCCTAATATATTGTTTTATTTTATTATTTAATCAAATGGAAATTAATTATTTATTTATTTATTTAATTAAAAAGTCAAAATCTTTTTCTAACTAGGAGTTTGACTCTTAGTATCATACTATTGTTAGTAGTATGATAAGTATTAAAGACTTTATTTGATAAGTAAATAAATAAAAAAGTTTTTTTTTATCTAACCAAATTAAGAAGTAATTGATAAAGTCACAATTTAAAATTAATATTCAATAATTTATTATTGGATAATATTCTAATGAGTTGGAATATGATTGAATTCTAAAGGTTAACAGTAGTTTAGGTGAAACACAATTCCTCCTTGTGTGAGGATTCGACCACAAGACATGAATCCTCCTTGTGTGAGGATATAAATACCTATCAAGAGAATTCGGTCAGGTGTGTGTGTTTTTAAGGGAAGTTTTTTTAGAGAAAGAATTTTTATTCTTTTGCTTTTGAATATTAAAAAAAACATCCAATTCATAGAATTCGGTCAAGAGGAAAGTAAAGAAAGAGCGTTTTTGTTTTCGATAGTGCACTAGAAACTTTTATATCAAAAGGCTTTGTGCACAAGATCGAATTAAGGTTCACGCGAGTTTTCGATAAATAGATTGAGAATTCAAAAGTGACCAAGCGTTCTTTGTTTTTCTCTAGGAGGATTATTGTAACTACCAAAAGAAAAATGTTTGTTTTCCATCCTCCGGTATACAATTCAAATAAAGGGAGCCTGCACTCCTAAGTGATTCACGTTCGTGATTAGATTGGAAGATCTTGCGGATTCAATTCGACGCATTATCAATCGTCACTTAAAAAGGTATGATACTTTTAATTATATGTTAATTAATCAAGGATTAAGGTTCTTTCTTTTAAAAAGGAAATTTTTTGAAATATACCAATCTAATTTTTTGCTTCCGCCGCGTGTTTTTCCTTACATTAGTGTTGATGTGGAGTGGATGCAACAAAATCTGCACTATGCTAATCGTTAATCAATATTGTTAATTCAAAATTTTGTAACGCGTTGATCAAATAGTCATGAATAGACGATAGAGTCACTTAAAAATAATATATATAACTAATTACTGAGAACATACCTGAGGTTTACCAATTTACGATTAAAACAACTTTTTCAACAATTGACACTTACCTCCCCTACTATTTAAGTTTGACCAAATTTGACTTTTCACTTTGATATTTCAAAGGGTAATATCGTCTTTTTAACATTTACCCTTATTTTAATACAATCAAAAATTTCAACAAAAAAAACATGGATTACTACCATCCATCACATAGATGGATTGTGGAGATTCATTCAATAAAAATAATAATAATTTTTTTTATAAAAAGATAAAATTTAAAAAACAATTGATCTCCACCGTCCATCTAAAAAGAAAAAAATATTATTATTATGACTATTATATTTAAATCTTCCCCATCCATCCCAAAGGATGTACGGTGGAGATAAAAAATATTAAGATTTGTTTAAAATTTTTTATTTTTCTTAAATTACTATTTTTTTAATTATGGATGTAAATGGTAGTTTTGTCTGATTAGCATTTTTAAAAAGTCAACCGTTAAATATAATGGTCAATACTAAAAGTAAGGGAGGTGAATGTCAATTAGTTGATAAAGTTGTTTTTGAGTGTAAATCAGTAAACCTCATGTAGGTTCCAGTAATTACTTCTAATATATATACACCAAGAGATGTCTCCTTAATACCCAATGTAATAAATAAGGATATTTGTTACACACTCGTATGTGATGCATGTCTCTTAGACCATTTGATGTGAGCATATGGGCTATGATGCTTATGCATGGGTTTGGTAGGGGTGTCATTAGGCCAAGGACAATAAGTATTGGGTAGTGATGCTTAGTGTTAGCTTAGATGGGTTGGCATTGTGTGACAGGTTGTGTGCTGCTAGTTGTTGTGATGGGCATGGCTTGTGGAATACTGGAATGGCGTTGTGCAGTAGTGGGGGCATGAGCAAGGCACGATGGTTGAAGTGTTATGTTAGGTGATGTGTGTTGTTTGCTAACATTGGGTCGTGAATTGTGTGCATGTGTGTGTGGGTGTGTATATACGTGACACTCGTGTGAGGCAATTTTTTATGGCATGTGTTATGCAAGTTGTAGGCAGGCTGGGAAGAAATAATTGTGTTGTGGGCAGCGGCAGTTATCAAAGTTATTGTGATTGAGTACTTTTGTGCCAACAGTGTCTAGCAATGGGGGATGTCAAGTGTCAACTACATGCTGAGTTGTTGTATGTTGGTTGGTGCCAACAAGGCTTAGGTAGTTGGAGCTGTCAGCTGTGGTATGTGTGTGACATCATTTTTATTATATGTATGTGTTGTATAAAATACGCAAAGACAAGAGAGAATATATAGTGTTGTGATCCTGTGGAGCTTTGATGTAAACTCCTAATTGCTGATTAATAAAATGAATTAGGTTAGGATTGGTCAACCGTTAAGGTTGATTGTGTTGTGTTTTTACTTCAACCTTTCTATAGTTTAGGTTGCTGGTGAGAATTGTAGCTTGATGTGGTGTGTTGGCCTTGTTGTGCAGTGCTCATGATTGTGGCATTGGTGTTGTGTTGGGATCATAAAATGCACTCGTGGGTGTGTGCTGTGAGTTGGTTAGGTGGAAAAGGGTTTTTAGCAGCACTAGCATATTTTGAAAAATGCAGTGCAAATATCACATCGTATGATATTAGTATCAAGTCTAGTTAAGGCCGGTTCGTTTTGAATTACTTTTGTAGATATTATGCTCGCTAACGCTAAAGAACGGATTGCTCAATTAGCGTGACTTGTTGGTCAACCTCCCACTAAATAATTTGTGAACCTTGTTTTCTTGAATGTTAAATATAGAGAGAGAATTTTGGTTCTTCAACATTCTCATGTGGATTTGCTGAAAGACTTGGAGGTCGAGTTCAATAACTCTAGAATAAATTATGTTTATGTTATGGATAGAATGATAAAGAGAATATGGGCTATGGATGATGAAATTGCAATGTTGATATGGAAAGTTTGAAACAAACAGGAAAGTCAATCAGACGTAAAACGATCGAGATATAGCGAAAAAACAAAAGTTCACATAAAGACCCATCAGTTCCCACCACTAGCAGCAGTGCTCTCAGGTTGCACCGTTGGCAGCGGTGCACTCGAGACCCGAGACCCCTATTTCTCCTTTCCCGTACGTTTTGAGTCCAACTTCAAACTGTTCACAACTTATCCGATTGAAGTCAAAACGCTTCGAATAGTATATCGGTTGAAAGTTACGTATGTCTAATTTTACATGTTGTTTTCAAAACTAAATTTAAAAGACCACAATAAAATATATGTTTGAATAACTCAACAAATGTTTGTTTTGAAAACTCTTATAGGTTGTTCGGTAATGTTTTCGTTTTCGTTTCTGTTTTATATAATTTCATTTGGAAATAAAGAATTGATTTTAACGTTTTCAAAAACTGAAATTATGAAAATGCATCTGGTAGAAATAATTGAAAACATTATTCTGAAAAAAATACATATAATACGTATATATTTAGTGAAATTATTTTAAGGATATATACATACGCATTACTAATGGTTAATGTAATGATAAAAAAAATAATAGTTATAAAAAATAATGGTTAAGACTTATAACAACCAATAAAATACTAAAAATAATCCTACAAAGTTATTTTTTTTATGATAAATTACAAAGTTTAATTAATAATGGTGTTTATATATTTGAGTATTGCTAGGCTTTCCATAAAATTTATCTAATTAATGTGGTATTTTATTTTTTATAAGCCAAGCATTACTCCTATATAATATTAGAGTAATGCCAGTCATCCCAATTTTTGAGATGTCAATTGGTGAGGGGATATTTCTTTTAAAAGAAAAAAAATTAGTAAGCATATATATATATATATATATATATATATATATATATATTTATGATGATTGGTCTCTCTTCTCATAAACATCCACTTACTAATTGCCACATCGTTAGTTGAGATGAGCGTGAGATACAAATGAGAGATGTTTAACATTACTCATTATAAATTGTGATTTTATATAAAAGAAAATAAAATAATTAACAAATAATATGACTGGTCTACAACTCAAAAATATATATCTGTTGTGAAATAATTAACTTTCACCACTTAGAGAATAATTTGCAATTAATTTTCTTGATCTCATTTCCTATTTCAATATAGGGCAATTACCTCTCTTGATCATATTTCCTATTTCATTGTATATTCAATTCTTCCTATGCCTATATATAGGCTCATTGTATAAGCTTTCAATATATAGAGAAATAAACTGATACAACTGGTTTGCTCTCATTCTTTTCTGTTAGTATTACTTTCTATGCTTTTATGCTCTGATTTATAACACGTTATCAGTACGAATGCTTTTCTTTTAATATCTCTTCTTCTTCCTTTTTTTATTATTAATAATAAAGGTTTGCAACAAGAAGATTGCATTCGAAATCAGAACCAAAAGTTCTTGATTAGGAAAATCAAAATCTGAAGTTCTTGATTCAAAAAATAATAATAATCAGAACCTGAAGTTCTTGATTCGAAAAAAAAAATAATCAGAACCTGAAGTTCTTGATTTGGAAAAAAAATAAACAAAACCTGAAGTTCTTGATTCGAAAAAAATAATAATCAGAACCTGAAGTTCTTGATTCAAAAAATAATAATAATCAGAACCTGAAGTTCTTGATTCGAAAAAAAAATAATCAGAACCTGAAGTTCTTGATTTGGAAAAAAAAATAATCAAAACCTGAAGTTCTTGATTCGAAAAAAATAATAATCAGAACCTGAAGTTCTTGATTCGAAAAAAAAAATAAGAACCTGAAGTTCTTGATTATAATATAATTAATTAGAACATGAAGTTTTGAATTCCAATTCCATCAGAACCCGAAGTTCTGTATTTCAATTTAATCGATCAGAACCTGAAGTTCTAGATTCCAAGTTAATTGATTAGAACCCGAAGTTCTGTATTCCAATTTAATTAATCAGAACCCGAAGTTCTAGATTTCAATTTAAATCTTGAACCTGAAGTTCAAAATTCTAAACATTATTTAGAACCTGAAGTTCTAAATCTTGAAATTATTTAGAACCTGAAGTTCTAAATCTTGAAAATTATTTAGAACCTGAAGTTCTACCCTTGAAATTATTTAGAACCCGAAGCTCTAAATTAGATTTCTCTCCTGGGAACATGGATGAACAATCTAGTTTCAAAAAGGAAATTGGGAATATATGTTTGGTCGACAGTGGAACTACGCATACTATTCTTCGAGATAGGAAATACTTCTTGGATTTAACCTTGGTGAAAGCCAAGGTAAACACTATATCCGGTCTTGCAGACCTAATAGAAGGCTCTGGAAGAGCCACGATTATATTGACAAATGGTACACAGATAAACATAAATGTTGCTTTTATATTCTAGTGGATCCAGAAGGAATCTACTTAGTTTCAAAGATATTCGCAACAATGGATATCATATTGAGACTATAAGTGAGAATAATAGAGAGTATCTCTATATTACATCACATGTATCAAGCCAGAAGCTCATCTTAGAAAAGCTCAATGCTTATTCATCTGGATTATATTATATTAATATAAAACCAGTTGAAACCTACGCGAATCTGAACCAGAAGTTCACAAATCCAAAAACCTTTTTGCTTTGGCATGATCGTCTCGGTCATCCAGGATCGATAATGATGCGTAGGATAATTGAGAATTCTCATGGACATCCATTAAAGAACTAAAAGATTCTACTGTCCAATGAAAATATGTGTACTGTTTGTTCACAAGGAAAGTTAGTGATCAGACCATCAATTACAAAGGCTGATTTTGAATCCCCATCTTTCTTACAACGAATTCAAGGAGACATTTGTGGGCCCATCCACCCAGCGAGTGGACCATTTCGATACTTTATGGTATTAATTGATGCATCTGCACGATGGTCACATATATGCTTATTGTCTACACGTAATACTGCTTTTTCTAGATTGTTAACGCAGGTTATTAGACTTCGAGCACATTTTTCGGATTATCCAATCAAGACCATACGAATGGACAATGCCGGTGAGTTTACATCGAAAACGTTTGACGATTATTGCATATCAATAGGAATAGATGTTGAACATCCGGTTCCATATGTGCACACCCAGAATGGATTGGCAGAATCTTTAATCAAACGTATACAGGTAATTGCCCGAACCTTATTATTAAGAACACAATTACCTACTTCTGCGTGGGGTCATACTGTGCTACATGCAGCAACATTAATTCGTCTTTGACCCACTGCATATCATCAGTATTCTCCAATACAAATTGTTCTTGGTTATGAACCGAACATTTCTTATCTACGCACATTTGGTTGTGCAGTACAAGTCCCTATTGCACCACCGCAAAGGACTAAACTGGGTCCCCAACGTCGTGTAGGGATTTACGTTGGTTATAATTCACCTTCAATAATTAGATTTCTTGAACCCATGACAGGTGACCTTTTTACCGCACGATTTGCGGATTGTCATTTTGATGAGACAATTTTCCCTTCATTAGGGAAAGGAAAAACTTTTACTGAAGAGAAGCTCGAAAGAAAATTTTCTCCTGAAGAGAAAAGTGAATTTTCATGGAATGTTAGAAATATGACCCATTTTGCCCCTCCTACAGTTCAATGTGAAAATGAAGTACAGAGGATAGCTAATCTTTAGATGATTGCAAATCAGTTACCTGATGCATTTACAGATGCAACTAAAGTAACAAAATCTCATATACTAGCTGCTAACACACCAGCCCGAGTGATTGTACCTGAAAAACAATCTAATCAAATAGCAGCAAATGAATCATCTGTTGTACGCCAAAAACGTGGTAGACCACTTGGTTCAAAAGATACAATTCCCAGAAAGCGGAAAGTAAAGTATCAGGATCCTATAGAAAATAATGCTCGAGCCATGAATAATACCACTCTCTCTGAATTATCAACTAAAGAAGAGTTAGTAGCCCCTGAAGAGGCTAAATCCTCTGAAGAGGAACAAACCCTTGAAAAGGTGCAGGAATTTCCAAATAAAGAGATTTCAATAAATTATACTAGAGAATCGTGGAGTCGTGATAAAATAATCATCGACGATATATTTGCATATGCAGTAGCTTCTAAATTTTTAGATGATGATCATGACCCTCATACTATTGAGGAGTGTCGAAAAAGGCTTGATTGGCCTAAGTGGAAAAAAGCAATTCAAGTAGAATTGTCTTCATTACCCAAACGAGAAGTTTTTGGGCCAGTAGTCCAAACGCCTGAAGACGTCAGACTCGTTGGATACAAATAGGTATTTGTTTGAAAACGTAATGAGAAAAATGAAATCGTGAGATATAAAGCACGACTTATTGCTCAAGGGTTCTCTCAGAGACCAGACATATTCTCCCGTAATGGACTCAATTACGTTTCGATTCTTAATAAGTTTGGCAGTCTCCGAAAGACTTGAAGTCTGTTTTATGGATGTGGTGACAACATATTTATATGGGTCACTAGATTCCAATATATACATGAAAATCCCTGAAGGATTTAAAATGCCAGAAGCATGTAATTCAAATTCTCGTAACTTGTATTCTATAAAGTTACAACGATCTTTATATGGCTTAAAACAATCCGGACGAATGTGGTATAATCGTCTTAGAGAATATCTTATAAAGGAGGGATATATTAATGATCCTATATGTCCGTGTATATTCATAAGAAAATCGGAAACCGGATTTGCCATAATAGCAGTATATGTCGATGACATAAATTTAATTGGAACTCCTGAAGAGCTTCTAAAAACTGCTGACTATTTGAAAAGATAATTTGAAATGAAAGATTTGGGAAAAACAAAATTTTGCCTCGGCTTGGAGATCGAGCATAAATCAGATGAATATTTGTCCATCAATCAGCTTACGGCGAGAAGATTCTAAAAAGATTCAACATGGATAAGTCTCATCCTTTGAGTACTCCTATGATTGTTTGGTCTTTAGATCCCAAGAAAGATCCATTTCGACCTAAAGATATTGATGGAGTGACACTTGGTCCAGAAGTACCGTATCTTAATGCAATTGGTGCTTTATTATATTTAGCACAATGTACGAGACCAGATATTGCATTTTCTGTGAATCTATTGGCAAGATTCAGTTCTGCGCCAACTCAACGACATTGGAATGAGATCAAACATATTTTTCGATACCTTCTAGGAATTATAGACTTGGGTTTGTTTTATTCAAGGTCAAATAGTTCAGGACTCGTCGGTTATGCTGATGCTGGTTATATTTCTGATCCTCATAAGTCACGTTCACAGACTGGATATGCTTTCACATATAATGGTACAACAATTTCGTGGCGCTCTACCAAGCAAACTCTTGTTGCTACTTCTTCTAATCATTCTGAGATTTTTGCACTTCATAAAGCAAGTCGAGAGTGTGTATGGATGAGGTCCATTATTCATCATATCCAGAGTACTTGTAAACTGCCCCAAATCACAGATTCGACAACAATAATATATGAAGATAATGCAGCTTGTATTGCACAAGTCAGAGGAGGATACATCAAGGGAGACAGAACCAAGCACATATCACCAAAGTTCTTCTACACTCATGAACTTCAAGAAAGTCAACAAATTGATGTCAAGCAGATAAGGTCTATAAATAACCTTGCAGATTTATTTACGAAGACCTTACCGACAGCAACATTAGAGAAATTGATATATGGTATTGGGATGCGTCGACTTAGTAAACTACAAGATTGAGAATGAAGTATTTTTCGGGGGGGGGGGGGGGGGGGGGGGGGGGGGAGCATTCTTCACTTTTTTCCTTGATCAGGTTTTGTCCCACTGGGTTTTCCTGACAAGTTTTTTAATGAGACAGTATTTAAGCACGTCCAATATTTTTTTTAGAAGAATCTTAGAAATTATTATCTACATGGCATACGTCAAGGGGGAGTGTTGTGAAATAATTGACTTTCACCACTTAGAGAATAATTTGTAATTAATTCTCTTGATCTCATTTCCTATTTCAATATAGGGCAATTACATCTCTTGATCGTATTTCCTATTTCATTGTAGATTCAATTCTTCATATGTCTATATATAGGCTCATTGTATAAGCTTTCAATATATAGAGAAATAAACTGATACAATTGGTTTGCTCTCATTCTTTTCTGTTAGTATTACTTTCTATGCTTTTATGCTCTGATTTATAACAATATCTAATTTGTTCTCTTTTTTAAAAAAAAATTAATAATCTAACCACTGCCTCTTAATTTTGTTTGGAAAAAAATGGTTGACTTTTAATAAATGCATATTAAATAATAATAATATAACCAGTGGGCACATAAAAAAGAAAAAGGAAAAGAAAATAGAAAACATGTTTGGGTTGTTTTCTATGGACCACACGTTTTTCTATTCCTTAAATGAAAAAAAAAACGATTTCATTATTTTTCTTTTTCTTTTCGTGAAAACACGCGTCGGACAAGTTTTTAATATCTTTTGAGTTAAAAAAAAGAGAAGGAAAAACTCATTTTTGAGAATGATACCGAACACGGATTTCATTTTTGAAAATAAAAATGGAATTAGACAAAAACTCAATAAATGAACTCCACACAACTTAAACTTGAAACTCAAATGCAAATGAAAATCTAGGACATTTTTAAATGCAATACATGATATGAATGTGTGTGTGTGGGTGTGTGACCATTCTATTATTCTATTATTCCACAATCCTTCCACATCATATTTCTCCATAACCCAAATTTGGTTATCACAACCACTTTCAACATTGCCAATTAAAGATGGCCCCTCGAAACTCCAAAAGAATATCTTCACCTTTCACCTTCTTGCACAATGTTAGGTAGATATATCTTCTTGAACTTCTCTTCCAAAAATCAAATGCCGCAATCTCGCATGCATGGGCGAAACTAAGCTTGGCTGGGTTGGGCTACAACCCAGCAAAGAATTTTGGAAAAAAAAAAAGTAAACAAGTTTCTAACAAGTAGACCTAATATATCTAAGTTAAACCCATTTGGCCCATCTTAAGTTGCCATACAATAGTACCTCATTCTTGAAGGCTAATAGCCTAATACATTGACGATTAGGACTCCTCACTCTAACAAGTAGCCCCAACTTAAGCCTCTCAAGCCCAAATCCACTTTACTTAAATTAAAAACAGCTCACTTCTTTATATTAAAAACAGTCCTATAACTTTCTAATCTTAAAGTTGGAAACTTCCTGACACATAAAATCAAAACAAATCTTCATTACGTGTCATAAATAAACAAAAAGCAAAAAGTAAACAAATCTCCATTACGTGTAATAAGATGCTTTAGTAATGTCTTTAAAATATGATGATGAGTCCCCAGACCGTTGATGTCTGAAACTCCATCAACCATGCCACCGTAGATATTCATTTCTTCGCGATTCTATTGCCACTGAACCGGTTTTCATTTCTCTATTGAACCATGAGTGAAGCCATGCGTAAACTAGGCCGGACTATATTGTTATTGTTAGCGCACAAACGTCACTACGCGGAAGCGTTACCAGATAGAACACAAATAAACAATAGCAAAAGAATTAAGATGAAGAAGAAAATAAATCCAATCACACACAACACAAGAGTTTTACGTGGAAACCCAAATCGGGAAAAAAACCACGGCCGTCAGGACGACAAGAAATCAATCCACTATGAAGAAAATTGTTACAACTTCATTCTCAGGATTTTTCTCTCTCTAACCCCAAACCCAATTACACCCAATGCCCTCTTTGAGATCTCTCTAATTAATTGCTAATTTGCTCCTCCTACAATAGCCTAACTATTATGGTATATTTATATGAATTACAGGGAGTTTAAATCAACAAGGAAATCCTTTTCCTATACATACAAGATTTCCTTGTTTCACATAAATAATATTTCCTATTTATGACAAGTTATCTTGTAAAGGAGAAATCCTTATTCTATAAGCATAAGACTTTCCTATTCCAATAAACATAAGAACTTCCAGAAGAAAACCTTTCCTTTTATCGCCAACATTCCTGATCTGGGCAAAATACGTCATTACCGCGGTCTGGGTCGCGGTTGGCCACCCGCGACCTGGACCGCGGAAAGCTACTGATGTCCACCGCTCAGAATACCGCGGTTGGTGTCTTTGCCTCCGCCGCGGTCTGCACCGCGCTCCACTCACTGGAATGTACCGCTGTCTGCACCGCTCCCTATGCACATGTCCGCAGCGCGGTCCACGTAGCGGTTCTCTTCAGAATTCTTTTCTTCAGTTCTTCTTCGGTCTTCAAGTCTCCCTCAATCTCGATCTCATACTTCCAAACGTGTCCCACGTCTCCAGGAAGTCTTCGCATTGGTGAATCTCATTTGGTAACCATTGGAAATTCGAGCCATATCCAACAATTATTATTTTTAAAAAAATGTTTTTAAAATAACTGTAAAATCATCTTAATTCTACTATAAAATATTGATTTAGACATTAATCAATTATGAATTATACAATTAAAACTCCTTAAATCTAAATGTAAACCCTTGTAACACATAAAATTCATTAAATAAAACTCGATTTTCTTACTATCTTAATTATGTATGGTTATAATTTAGTAAAATATAAGTGATTCATTTTTTTTTGTTTCTTTATACTTACTTTGGAAAAAAAAAACTTTATATTTTCATGTCTTTTTTTACATCGGTAACAAATGATATGAAAAATTGATTTAGCCCGGTCTAACAAAAAAGTAGGGATAGACGCGGTTCGGTTCGAATCAGTTTTGGTCAAAACCGTATTGAACCGTTATATTTTCGGTTTTTAAAAACTTGAATCAGTTTGAACCGTATTGGACCACAGAGCCGTATTGGACCACAAAACCGAATTGAACCGATCACCTCTATCTCGGTTCGGTTCAATTCGGTTTGTGATTCTTTTTTTTTTGTTTCTTTATACTTACTTTTGGAAAAAAAAAACTTTATATTTTCATGTCTTTTTTTTACATCGGTAACAAATGATATGAAAAATTGATTTAGCCCGGTCTAACAAAAAGTAGGGGTGGGCCCGGTTCGGTTCGGTTCGGTTTTGATTGAACCGTTATATTTTCGGTTTTTGAAAACTTGAATAGGTTTGAACCTTATTAGACCACAAAACCGAATTGAACCGAACACCTTTATCTCGGTTCGGTTCAATTCGGTTTTGGGCCTATTAGGCTTTGAGGTTTTTTTTATATATTTTTTCAATTTTTGTATCCTTTAACAGTCCTATT
Organism: Dipteronia sinensis; assembly: GCA_033220585.1. Taxonomy (NCBI): domain Eukaryota; kingdom Viridiplantae; phylum Streptophyta; class Magnoliopsida; order Sapindales; family Sapindaceae; genus Dipteronia; species Dipteronia sinensis. The sequence goes on from CM065637.1 coordinate 37,481,435, forward strand.
TTTGTATTTAAACCTTTGGCCTTTGGACAGTTGATTTTGGGCTATTTTTTTTAACAATCTCTTACATTCAAAACATATCTAAATAGACCACATTACTATTTAACTAATCAAATTTAATCCAATTCAATCATAAGTACTTGTTCAATAGTTACCATTCTACCAAATTCAGTCCATACATTTCATAAAATGATAGAAGTCCAAAATAAAATAAGATCATACATAAATAATCCAACATACAATCTATAATAAAATTTGTATTTTTTTTGTATTTATATTTGGTTCATCGGTTCGGTTTCGGTTTTAGTTCGGTTTTAAAAGGTCTAAAACCGAAACCGAACCATATTCTATACGGTTCATTCGGTTCGAACCGAATTGAACCGAACTTAACCTTAAAACCGAACCAAACACCATATTTCGGTTCGGTTTGGATCGGTTCGGTTCGGTTCAGTGAACCGTGCCCACCCCTACAAAAAAGCATAGCTACGCCAATGCTCCCACGAACCCTCAAGATTCTCAAACACCAAATGCACAGCTTTATTCAAAGCAATCCTTGTTTTAAAACTCTCTAGAATATCATCGGTCCCCACATTGTAATATTCCTCCAGAAAAGGGAAATTACTATGTTTGCTTGTCCAAGAATCTTTTCCTAACAGTTAGATATTAACAATGTTTCAATAGTATGTCGACTATAAGCTCCCGTGTAAGAGTCGGCATGCCAGCTTGGTGATCGGGCCAAATATGTACTATATTTAGGCCCTCAGATCCTTACCTTATGTTCTGATTTCGTGCGTTTTTGTGTCTCTTATGGGTTGTTTTGTGCTTATTTGAAGGAAATGATGCTGAGACAGGCTTGGAAGCATATTGTGGTGATTCCAGCAGAAAAGGGGCGAAAGCAAAGGCAAAGGAGCACAAACAGGTCTACAGTGCGGGTCCAGTGCGGGTCGCAACCGCACTCCAGCTGCACTCCAGCCGTACTCATGTGCATAGCCGGGGCAGAATGCAAGTACAGAGATAAAGTGCGGGTACAGTGCGGGTCAGCTAACCGTACTCCACCCGCACTATTGCCAAACCAGAGAAGCTACTCAGACACCTGACATTAGAGTGCGGGTACTGTGCGGGTCAGCAAACCGCACTCCACCCGCACTTGCACTAAGAACAGAAGAACAGAAGAACAGAATCGCACCTGACACTAGAGTGCGGGCACTGAGCGGGTCATCAAACCGCACTCTACCCGCACTTACATCAAGAACAGAAGAACAGAATCGCACCTGACACTAAAGTGCGGGCACTGTGCGGGTCATCAAACCGCACTCTACCCGCACTTGCATCAAGAACAGAAGAACAGAATCGCACCTGACACTAGAGTGCGGGCACTGTGCGGGTCATCAAACCGCACTCTACCCGCACTTGCATCAAGAACAGAAGGTAGATTTTGCACCTGAGAAGGAAGTGCGGTCACAGTGCGATGCTAAGTGCAGGCCAAGTGCGGGTCAAGTGCGGGTAATTCAACCGCACTCCTCCCGCACTAATATCCTGATCCGAGAACTGAAGTTGCAGGCAACCCATACAGTGCGGGTACAGTGCGGGTAAATCACCCGCACTCCACCCGCACTCTGAGCGCGCCAGTCTGATTTTCAAAGCTTAAGTGACCTATTTTTGTATTTAATATAAATAGAAAAGTATAGAAACGTTTTAAGGAGCTTTTGACTCCGTTTAGGACAGATTAAGCATTCTTAGATCTAGTTTCTCTCTCTACCTCTCATCCTTACATTCTCTACTCAACTTCAAGGAAGTTAGGAGATTGGAGCCACTTCAAGGAAGGAGATGTTCTCCAAGGGTTATTTCTTTCTCCTCTCTACTGATTTCCTAGTTGTAATGAGTAGCTAAATCCCCTCTAAGGGGTTGATGGAGTAGTTAGTTTAATATTGGGCTTGTACATAAACTTGATATTATATTGATATTCATGTCTATCTTCCATTGATCTATTCTTGTTGTGAATGTTTATCATTGGTTTCTTGTGTAGATACATGATATTTGCAAGATGTCTTTGTATTATGTATGAGTATTGCATCTAGATATACATCCTATTTAGTTGTTTAATGCTCTAAAGAATAGACGGAAAGTCATGAATTCCGACTCTTGAACCGCGGTTTTAATCTAACCTTAATCGTATTTCCGGCACTATACATCCTAGGTCGGAATCCGTGAGAGAGTTAGAAGTCATCACTATACATCCTAGGGTGACTATTTGTTTAATCGGTTGAGTCAATGTTAGGTAGACGAGCTTCATTTCTAGAATCCGGTAAACAATCAACTCTATACATCCTAGGTTGGTAGTTTACAAGGATTAATCCCTAATAGGTGGTCCGCACTATACATCCTAGGTTGGCCACCTTTTAGGGATAAATAACCGACTCTATACATCCTAGGTCGGTTACCTTGAAGAGCCGTTCTATTGGCAAGTTTGTTACATGGCCCAGTATTCGCTTTCGAATCCATTAACTCCTTAGTTTCCATCATCTATATATCCTTCACTCCATATTCCCCCTTCATTTTATTTACTTATTTAGTTTAGTGTTATTTAGAGTTGGTTCACAATCTACATTTTCACCAATTCATGTTTTGCTATTATATATATAAACATACCATTGCTTTAGCTTTAACTAATTTGGCTAACTCCGCTCCCTGTGGACGACACCCACTTGCCGCTATATTTATGTTTGCAAACTGATTTAGGCTTTGTGAGGTTTCTTAAAATATTATTGACGGACTGATCTTTTAAAACGACATAAGGGAAAATGTGTCTTCGTCACTTGGCTTCTGCAAAAATAAAACTAGGTAATGGCAGGTTTTTTGGGTTTCTCAAATAAGTGTTGTTTGTATTGCTCAAAAACAATCTGGTTCGAATATGCAAGAGACAGAAAAACAATAAACATAAAACATCACGTTAGGGAATTCGAGGCCTGTGTTTCACACGGTGTCCTTAAGACAATTTTGCCGGCTAACACCGTATGTGTATGGCGATTGTCTCCCAGGATACAACGATTTAAACAGTGGATGTGTAGAACACAAACCACTCTCAGCGAACTCAAATTGAATTCAAACTTACCAAGATACAAAGAACAGAAGAATTAAGAAAAGAACAATATTTTCTCTTAATTTCGTGATTTCCAGAATAATCTAATGAGGAAAATAGACTACGGTTTAAATAGAAAACCTAATCAGTAGGATTGATATGGAAATACTTAAATACTAGGGTTGTAATGATAAAGGAAAATAATTAAGGAACAATCTTCAAAAAGATATATTCCTAATTAAACACTGATTCTGATTACTTAGTGATCAAATAAGTATCAGAATCCAAAAAGGAAATCAACTCTTTCCTTAATCTAATTAATTTCCATAACCCAAAACGGAAATTAACTATTTCGTTAGTCAACTTTTCTTTATCATTTAAATTGTCTAAATTAGGGAAAATAAATTAAATTAATTCTTTCCTAATCAATAAAATGTTGATTTAGGAAAAAAGAAATTTAAAATAGTAGCAAAAAGTCGATTGTACTCTCACGGTCCAATCGGTGCAGCATTCGTGTACGCAGGTTGCGCTCACACACATGTTTATAAGCTACTATAACACAACCACTTATATACCACATATAAGTGTTTTCCCCAACCAATGAGGGATGCACATTTTTCCCTACACAATAGGCTCACCTTGAGACTCAATTTCTGATTCACTCATTAATAATTTTGTGAGTTTGAGTATACCATTTCGAAGCTCTCACGGAGGAGAATTCGAATATACTTTGATCTTCCATTTTCATGGAATAAATCATACCCAAATAATACTCTCAAAATGTGTGTCCATCACAAAATTTCCAACAATCCCCCACATGAATGAAATTGACCTAGGAGACACGAGATATGACTTTTGGTAAGTTCAAACGGTCGAAACCTGCATAGGATAGGTAGGTGTTACCCTTTGAATCTTCTCTCGTAAAGATATGCTTACTTTACTGGCTGATCAGTAGATATGATATCCTTGTACTGTTCTGCCGTTTATGTAAACGATAGCGTACGTCACACAGGCATCTTCCATACCCAATTTGGTTCTCATTGTTATGTTGTTTTGGCCATGAACATGCGCATGGTTCTGTGAGAGTCGCTGGAGAATATAACCATTCATTATTCTCTTTTAGAAGCCCCCACTTCTCTCTCACATAGGTGATTTATTAATTAAGAGCAACCCGCATTACTCTGCTCAAATTTCCATGGCTTGGAATTCTGACGCATAAGAATCATTAAAAACATAGTTTAACCTTTTCCATACATGCATCACTGTTTCATCATAGGAATGGACTGGAGGGTAACCCCCATAGTAATCCAACTAAGTCTTACAACTTGGTTGTCCCATTGAACCTAGATCTTGGGATCTCCAGTCAACTAGGTTGGGTTTCCATTGTATCGACTTTCATTTATGGGCTTTAGTTTCATTCCCCTTGATGATATCTCAACTAATTCTCTATTTAACCCTTTGGTTAGCGGATCCGTAATGTTATCTTTTGACTTTACATAGTCAATGGAGATAACTCCAGTTGAGAGTAGTTGTCTAATGGTCTTATGTCTTCGACGTATATGTCTAGACTTTCCATTATATATGTTGCTATGTGCTCTTTCTATTGCCGGTTGACTATCACAATGGATGCAAATCACTGGCACAGGCTTTGGCCATCTTGGAATATCCTCTAAGAATTTGCGTAGCCATTCAGCCTCCTCACCATATTTATCTAAAGCAATAAACTCAGATTCCATGGTGGATCTGGCTATATAATTCTGTTTGGAGGATTTCCAGGATACAGTCTCACCTTCTAGTGTGAACATATACCCAATAGTAGACTTTGAATCTTTCATATCAGATATCTAGATTGCATTAGGGTATCCTTCTAGGACAGTATGATATCTAGTATAATGCAGTCCATAATTACGAGTGAATCGTAAGTACCTCGGTACTCTTACTATTCCTTTCCAGTGATCGGTTCCTGGATTACTCATATAACTACTTAATTTGCTGACTGCGTTATCAATGTCTGGTCTTGTACAACTTATTAAGTACATCAGACTTCCTATCACTCTAGAATAATCGAGTTGAGAGACGCTCTTACCCTTATTCTTTGATAGGTGTAGATTTGTGTCTACTAGTGTTCTGAAAATTCCAAAATCATTTTTGTTGAATTTCTCAAGAATCATGTCAACATAGTGTGACTGACTGAGAATGAGTCTGTTCGATATCCTTGAGATTTTCATTCCCAACATTACATCAGTTGGTCCCTAAATCTTTCATATGAAATCTTGATTTCAATATATCCTTGGTAGATTTTATCATCACTACCAACAATAAGCATGTCATCAACTTAAAGGCACAAAATGACATAGCCATTTCCTGTGTCACATTCGTTGATTTTAAATCCATTTGACGTCATAACATTGTCAAATTTTTCATGCCATTGTTTTGGTGTTTGCTTTAGACCATATAAGGACTTCACCAATTTACAGACTTTCTTTCCTTGTCCTAGAACGGAAAAACCCTCAGGTTGTTTCATGTAGATCTCTTCATCTAGATCTTCATTTAAGAAAGCTGTTTTCACATCCATTTGATGTACTTCAAGATTTCGCAAAGCTACGATTGCAAGTATCATCCTAATGGCGGTTATTCTCATCACAGGAGAATACGTATCAAAGTAATCTAGGCCTTCTCGTTGATTGTAACCTTTAATTACAAGTCTGGCCTTATACTTATCAATTGATCCATCTGCTTTCATTTTCTTCTTGAAAATCCATTTGGACCCTAGCTGTTTATATCCCGGAGGAAGATCCACTAACTCCCAAGTATGATTTTGAAGAATGAAATCTATTTCACTCTTGATAGCTTCTTTCCACAAGAGTCCTTCTGAAGAGCTTACCACTAGCTTTATCATTGGATTTACATGGAAATACATGTTCAAAGAACGATGCATTTCTAGATTCCATTATCGTGTTTTGTGTATATCTGGGATGTCGGATTTATACACCAAAAATCGATAAGCACTACTATTATGAGCATATCTAATGAAGATATCAATGGGTTTCAGACCTATTTTCACCTTCTTAGGTGTAGGTACGGCCACTTTGGCAAGACACCCCCACATTCGTAAGAATTTATATGAAGACTTTCTTCCTTTCCATGATTCATATGAGGTTTTGTCTTCTTTCTTTCGGGGTACCTTATTTAAAAGGTAATTGCTAGACAATATAGCTTCACCCCACATGTTCTGAGGCAATCCAGAACTTATCAGCATTGCATTCTTCATTTCAAGGAATGATTTTCCTATTCAGCAACTCTGTTTTGCTGTTCGCTTCTTAGTGATATCAGCCACCTAAAAGGTTTCACTTGGGGTCATCCCTTCGACATGAATCTCATGTATAATCACTTGAAGCTCTTAGAGTCCGCCATCTTGTAATCAAGAAACCGGCCCACAACAAACCTTTTTGGATCCAATATCCTCAGCCTCGTGTGTCCGGTCTAACGACTCCTATAGTTCTTTGACTGTTTTCGCTATACAGCGAGTCTGACTGCCCGTTCAATATGTTTTTTTTTCGCACATAAAATCCAAAGCATTTCATACCTGAACATCTCGCTCTTAACCACTATTGAGTTTACGAGCATCTCCAGTCAAGAATCTGGCTAGATTCAGTGTGGTTAAATAGAACAACATCTTTTGCTACCACCACTAAAAGTTCCTGTGACTCACATACTGGCTCATCAGCGGATTTGCCATTTTTCTCACGAATGAGTTGATGGCCGGAGTCGACGTTGCCACACTTTGCCCTAAATAGGAACATCTCCCACAAGCACTGAATTAACAGCTGACGTGTCTAGCTTGACAGTTGGATTAGCACTAAGAGTCTCAAGTAGAACACTTGTGTTCACGTTTGATTAATCCGCCATAATATCAGGAGGAGATCAACTGAATTAATTTGGAAATTAATTCTTATTAAAATTGGCCATATTAAAGTCAAATCAGTTCTGTTTTGAATTCAAATTTTAATATTTCGATTAATCCGGAATTAATAGAAATAAATCATCATTAAATTGATAATTACAATTTTGAAGTTCAAAAGAATTGATTCTGACAATAATCACCATTTTAAACTTACACATCCAACTCGTCACCACTGTTGGTCTTAGGAGCCTCATCAGATAAGAATCTCACAAGATTCAATGTGGTCGCGTAAAGCAACATATTTTGTTGCCATCTCTTGAAATTCAGGCTCCTGAATTTCTCTTGTTTCTCCATATGGTTTATCATAACCGAAACCGGAAACACAAATGAATTCACCGTCGGAGTATTCATTTGACCCACAAAAGGATTCACTATCGGGTCGGTCAACTGACCCACAATTGGGTTGACCACCGGAATCTCTTGAGCCACGCTCAGGTTCACAATTGATTCGGCAGTCATCTTAGACAGACAGGTCAAACCAAATATTTTAGAACCACTAATATATATCACAAGGATATATATAACAATATATCAAATATTGATATCTCAAAACTAGTATGTTAATATATATCAAATATAATATCTAAACACACCTCAATCGGTATGTATACCATTATTTATATAAATATAACTAATATATCCGTTAAAGATATATCTATCACACACTGATGCAGTATTGTGTATCAAATAATTGATATCAACCAATACAAAATATGAAACACTGGTAACATAGAACCGGTATTTTATTATAAATATTGATGAAGCAAAAACCAATATTAACACATATCCACCGGTGTAATATATTGTATATCAAACACTTCTAACACTTATGCACCTTTTGGTATGCGAGATTGGATTGAACTATTTTATTGGATTGAATTGGATTAAGATGGGACTGTGATTGGATGGGATTGGATTGGACTGGACTGGACTAAATTAATACTATACTGTGTTTGGAGAAACATGGAACTGAACTGAATTAATACCATGTTTTGTTTGGTGAAACATGAGATTTGATTAAATATAATAAAAAAAAATTTTGTGAAAAATTCCAATCCCCGTTATTAAAGAAAAAGAAAATTAAAAAAAAAATAAAGAACATGAACCATTTTTTTGGGAGATCTGGCATCTCCATCTTTGGAGAGAGACAAAATTAAAGAATTTCCAGATCTCCATCTATTTTTTCTTGAAGGACCAGATATCCATCTCCATCTTTTGAAACATCTAGATTCGATTTCCATCTTCTTCAATCATCACCACCATTCATTTTGTTTTTTCTCAATCAACATAATCGGTTAAAGAAAAAAAAATTATACATTGGAAGATCTGGGTTTGATTTTCATCTTCTTCTTCAACCATCATCCCCATTCATTTTTATTTTCCCAATCTACATCATAACAATTATAGAAGACAATTTAAAAAAAAATCATCACCAGGTGGCGGAGATGGTCTGGTGGTGGCTGGAGCTTGGTGTTGGCGGTGGAACATTGGAGTGATGGTTGCTGCAATTGAGCATTATTGGGAGATGTGGGTTTTTGCTTTTAATTGACCAAAATTGGGAGATCTGCAATTGAGTGGTGATGGAATAATGGAGTGGGTTTTGCTTTAATTTTTTTCTTCAGAAAGAATGATCGGGAGAATTGATTACTAGATTTTCCAAAATAATGTTTTTTTTTTGTTTTAAATTGTCATACCTAACGCCGGACTAAATAAACCCACCTATTTGGTGGGTTTAGTAATCCTACAAAATGAGGGACTAAATCATTCAAAATGGGCCCCATCGGATTAAACAATCCAGTCCAAAGAAGCGTCCAAATATGAGATTGGATTGAATTTAGTCCAATCTCAGTCCAATCCCAGGTGCCAAACAGGCCCTTAAAATATAATATGTATATTTATAACAAGTGTTGCTGCTTGGTGTAGGATTATGTAATATTATAATCAATTTAATAAAGTAAATTGGATTGGCATTACATCATACTGATGTCAAAATTGATACCAAATAATAATAGATGATTCTTATGAAACACTGATATCAAACCTTGAGATCCAACAATACACATACAAATAAAACCGTATTATTTAGTTTCACAATTATCAGTACCCCAAAATTGAATTAACAACCGGAATAGTGTGTTGATATATATTAACAAAGTATCACATACTAATAAAACAAAACCAGTATTTTTTTTAACAATATATAAACCCACTGGTATGAAACTAAAATATATACTCGTGTATATATATATATATATATATATATATATATATATATATATATATATATAAACTGATTTGTACCGGATTATATAAACATATAATCTTTTTTTTATTCTGATTTTTCCAGATATAGACTACAATTCTATATCTCTAAAATATAAAATATTTACACAATTCGTGTGTACAACCGATATATTCTTAGAATCACAAAAATGTCATATATTATATGACAGTACCGATATCGAACATCGGATATCAAATAAGTGAATCAAAATCGATTCCAGATTTCACAATTGAAATCGCAATCAGTGTCTGGTATCAGACCGGATTACATAATTGAAATCACAAGTGATTTCTAAATCAGTGTCTATTAACAGACCCGATTTTTCAATAATTTAAATCATATAATAATTTGAAATCAGAGTCTCGAAACAGACCCAATTTCCACAGATTAATATTTTATTCGTCCAAACCAGTGATTTTTACAAAACAAGTCTGTCGCAATCTGTAGGAAAATAGAAACCGAACCAGAAGGTTTTAAAAGAAATTCAAAAAGTGAGAAGAAATTTAAAAACGGAAATTTGTCTTAAGATTGTTGTTTGTATTGCTAAAAAACAATCTGGTTCGAATATGCAAGAGACAGAAAAACAATAAACATAAAACATCACGTTAGGGAAATCGAGGCCTGTGTTTTACACAGTGTCTTTAAGACAATTTTGCCGGCTAACACCGTATGTGTATGGCGATTGTCTCCCAGGATACAATGATTTAAACAGTGGATGTGTAGAACACAAACCACTCTCAGCGAACTCAAATTGAATTCAAACTTACCAAGATACAAAGAACAGAAGAATTAAGAAAAGAACAATATTTTCTCTTAATTTCGTGATTTCCAGAATAATCTAATGAGGAAAATAGACTAGGGTTTAAATAGAAAACCTAATCAGTAGGATTGATATGGAAATACTTAAATACTAGGGTTGTATGATAAAGGAAAATAATTAAGGAATAATCTTCAAAAATATATATTCCTAATTAAACACTGATTCTAATTACTTAGTGATCAAGTAAGTATCAGAATCCAAAAAGGAAATCAACTCCTTCCTTAATCTAATTAATTCCCATAATCCAAAACGGAAATTAACTATTTCGTTAGTCAACTTTTCCTTAGCATTTAAACCGTCTAACTTAGAGAAAAATAAATTAAATTAATTCTTTCATAATCAATAAAATGTTGATTTAGGAAAAAAGAAATTTAAAATAGTAGCAAAAAGTCGATTGTACTCTCACGGTCCAATCGGTCCAGCATTCGTGTACGCAGGACGCGCCCACACACATGTTTATAAGCTACTATCACACAACCACTTATATACCACATATAATTGTTTTCCCCAACCAACGAGGGATGCATATTTTTCCCTACACAATGAGCTCACTTTGAGACTCAATTTCTCATTCACCCATTAATAATTTTGTGAATTTGGGTATACCATTTCGAAGCTCTCACGGAGGAGAATTCGAATATACTTTGATCTTCCATTTTCATGGAATAAATCATACCCAAAGAATACTCTCAAAATGTGTGTTAATTACAAAATTTCCAACAATAAGTACCAAAGTAAAAAGGCGAATGTAATGACGATAACTACCCCTTGATTTAAGAAACAACTAGAACTTGTTAGTGGATGAAACACGACTCTCTACATACATATATACATCATGCCAATTCCACTCACCTCCAAAGTCCGTAAACCACTCAGTACCATTATCCATATCCATATCCATAGTACTAATCTTTACCATCTTCAATTTTCCATCATTCAAATCACAAAACACCAGTTCATTTTTTAACAACAACAACAACATTGTTTCACTGTTATTCAAATAGCACAATGGCTTCAACCGATAAAACTTCTCAGATGTCAATATTTTGGTCCACGATCCTTCCACGCCATCTCCATAACCCAAATTTGGTTATCACAGCCACTTTTCTCCATTTCCAAGCAAAGACGGCCCCCTTAAAACTCCAAGTGAATATCTGCACATTTTACCTTCCCGCACAATGTCAAGTTGAAGTAACCTCGTAAACTTCTCTTTCACCAAATCAGCCCCGCAATCTCACACTAACTGTTAAGAATCTCAAATACTTAATGGACAGCTTCATCCAATGTCTCTGTTTTACAATTCTCGAAAACATTATCGTCTTCCACATTATAATATTCCTTTGGAAAAGAAAAAAATTTGTTTGCTTGTCCAAGAATATTTCCTCACAAAATAGATGTTAATAATGTTTCTTGGATAATCAATCTTAATAATATTGTAGTCATTAATGGACTTGACATAACCAAAGCCAGGCATAAATGTCACATCCGAATTAGCACCATAATATGATATAGACTTGTTTTCTTTAAGAGAATGATTATACAGAAAGAAATGTTAATATTCATCTATAACTGACAAGAAGTCATTACAAGAACCCAAACAAATTATGTAATCAGTATTGTAAGGATTCCTCGGATGAAACTTATGACCTAACAAAGAAATTTTGTTCATCCTTTCCAGATATGGTTTCAAGGTCAACAGAGAGGAGATCGAGCTTACCATTTTCCAAAAGCTTGGTTCGACTTAAGATTTGACTTCAGGAAATGCATTTTCACGAAAAGAGGGTGGGAAATCAGAAATTTTATTTCTTCGATACACATTTGAATCAGGATAGATGTTTCACTGGCAATGCCAAGTGTCTATAAGCTTCTATGGAAGAGTCGACATGACAGCATGACTCCTGCAAAATAAAGCTAGATAATGGCAAGTTTTTTTGTTTCTAAAATCAGTAACAAAGTAAAAAAGCGAAAGTATTACTGATAAATACCCCATTTATTGAAGAAGCTACTATAACTTGTAAGTAGGTGAAACAAAACTCTCCACATACACATGCATATCATTTCAATTCCACTCACCTCCAAAGTTCATAAACTACTCAGTACCATTATCCATATCAAGTGTACTAACCTTTACCATCTTCAATTATTCATCATTTAGATCACAAAACACCAGTCCATTCTTGAACAACATCATTGTTTCACTATTATTCAAATAGCACAATGGCTTCAACCGAGAGAACTTCTCAAATGTTAAGATTTTAGTCCACGTTCCTTCACGTCATATTTCTAACCCAAATTTGGTTATCTTTTTTTTTTTTGAATAGCAATATATTATTGGGAAAGCCAAACAAGGCCAAACAAACAAACAAACACAACCAGAGCCCACAGAGACAAACAGCCCTCCGTGCAGCAAAACACACCAGACCCCCTACAACAAATGAGGAAAGTAAAGAACAAACAGAGCAAGACAAAGCAAGGCAATCAGCCACTACTGCAAAATAAAAGAAACGAGGACCTCCCCCACAACTAACAAAAAAAAAAAACAACATTACACAGAATTAGGGTCACCCCACTCAACAAAAATCTCCCCTCATGCTCGGACCCCTCTTATCTAACATATCTGATGTGCATATTATATATATATATATATATTTCCCCTAAAAATAGGTTTAATACTTTAATTTTATATTAGTTTTATTTTAATTAGATTTATTTTGGTGAAACAGAAACAACAAAATAGTCGAGTTTAGAATCGGAGTTAATTGAAGCATTTTAGAAGATTAAATGACTTGGATCAAAAAGAAGAATTTCAGACCCAAAAGCTTGTCCAAATAAAAGCCCAATTCGAAATAAACCAAGTTCAAATCCAAAGGTCAAGTTAAAGCAAAGTCAAAGAGAAGTCCAAGCCCAAAGCAAATAAGAAAAACATAAATGAGATAAGCTATGTGTGCACGTGTGCACAGTTGGACCACAAGTCCACTTTGTCTATTGACCACCGCCTAAAGAGAGTAAAATCAAAGAAATATGTGCAAAGCTGTGCGTTTTGAAAAGAACAAAAAAGGAAATATAAAAAAGAGAAAAATAAGGCCCGTCCTGCGGCTGTTTTTCAATTCGTTTTTGTGTTTCAAAAACAATTTCGAATTCGCGTTCGTTAACCATTTTTCATTTTATTTTTAAAAAACAAAAAAAAATTAAAAAACAAAACCAATATCAGTGAAATATTTGAAAAAAATAAAATACTTTTGTTTTTAAAAAAATTTGACATTAAAAAAAATACATTCTTTTTTCTCTTTGAACTTGAAGGCATCGTCATCATCAGCAGGTTTTTTTTTTGTTAACCAATCAAATTGATATAGCAAATCAATCAAATATTTTTACATTAACCCAAATCAAACAAGATTTTCTTCAATTTTATTCTCAACAAGAAAAGAGAAATGGGTGCCAAGTAATTAAATCAAATGAAAAAATTACAATGTCGAGAGCAGTGAGAGCATCGGCCATGGCGACGTTGGTGATGTTGGCTGGAATCTTGTTGTTCTTGCAAAGAGCCTGGAGCTCCTTCCTTGTAAGGCTATGGAAATCCATCGTAAAAGAAATCAAAAAAAGTTAAGAAAAAACGAAGGAAGAGTTTAGGGATTCGAAAGGTCTTTTGTTTTGTTGACATCATCACCAGGTCTTCTCTTCACCAAGTATTCTCTTCTCTTCTTCTACTTCTTTCTTCATCTCCTTCTTCTTCTCTGAACTTTCTTCTTCTCCGAGCGTCTTCTTCTGCTTCTCCGGTGCTTCTTCTTCTTCTCTGATCCTCTTCTTCTCTGAACAGAGCCTCTTCTTCTCCTTCTCCGATCATTCTCCTTCTCCGATCCTCTTCCTCTTCTTCTTCTCCAATCTTCTTCCTTTTTTTTTTCTTCTTTTCTTCATCTTCTCAGATCTGCTGTTCTTTTTCTTCTTTTTCATATATATATATATATATATATATATATATATATTTATATATATAGTAATGTTATTTATATTTATTAAAATAATACTTATTTATAATTTAAGAGTTTAGTTTTAATTAATTGATTATTTGATTTTTTTTGAAGTAATTTGTAATGTGTTACTTTATTTAATTTATAAATTACAATATAAAAATTATGTTATAAATAAAATGGATCCCCACCACTTGCCCACTTGATGGCACACGTGGAGGACTTGCCCACTTTGCTTCGTGACTAAGTTTTCTTAAAGATTGCCTATAAATATATATCCCTGTATCATTTGTAAATGTTGGTTTCAGAAATTCAAAAAACAATTTCTTGCTCTCTCCTTCTTTCGTCTCTCTCTTTCTCTACCTATATCACTTTGTTCTTCATTTATTCTTCATCTATTAAGTTTATTCTTAGTTGATTTACAACACGTTATCAGCACGAATATAGTCTAGAACATCCAAAGAAAAGTTCTCAAGAGTTTTTAGCTTTGATTTTGATTTTTCGAAATACCCAGAAAATTCAAAGTGCTCCGATCGCTTTTCGGAGGATACCGTTGTATTCGTCTCGGAAAGACGATTCCGACACCGCTGACCGCGTCTCAAACGGAGGTCTAACGAAGTCTCTAGGTCCGGTCAAAGTCCGGTCAACACCCATTTTTTTCCAGTTTTTCCAGTAGCTTTCCAAGGTTGAAGACGACACTGTAGCGCCACGTCAGTGACGCGTCACTGCCACGTTATCGACACGTCAGCACATATGTCATGCCACGTCAGCGCCACGTCAGCATGCGTCAGCGCCACGGCAGCATCTGACTGCCATGTCAGCGCCACATCAGCGAACTGTGCATGCCACATCAGCGCCACGTCAGCCAGTGAGGCCTACCACGTCAGCAGGCGCGCCACGCCAGCGCCACATCAGCCAGAAATGTTTTCCGTCTGTTTCGGTGGAATTTTCGCCCGTTTTCGGTCGATTCGGACTTATTTCCAGCTATTTCGAGCGTTCCGGACGCAACCGTGCCATCAGTTTCAGCTAAATTCGCTTGTAAGTATTATTTTGACTTATTTAAGCTTTATTAACTCTGTTTTCGGGCACGATGGAATATCCAGAACATGTAGATCTGGATCCAGTATTATATATATGGTTGATGCAATATTCAAAGAAATATTCAGAGAAATATACACATCCAGTCGGATGTTGTAAGCATCATAAAAATAATCTAAGATCCTAATGTATAATGAAATGGGAATAATATTTTATCCATTTCATACACATCCAGAAGGATGCTCTGAATATCATAAAAAATGTTAAAAATCCTAACGTACAAGATGGCTACGCCGTCAATAGAACATATATATATATATATATATATATATATATATATATATATACTGACTATAACTCTAACTCTAACTATGACTCTAACTCTGACTCTGACATTTATTTTTTATGCAATATATGAGACTGACTTATGTTGTATCTCTGGACTGGCTTAGGCTGTGTCTAAGGTGATCTTATGACCCTGAAACTGTTATTTTTATGCAATATATGAGACTGGCTTATGCAGTGTCTCGGGACTGGCTTATGCAGTGTTTCAGGACTGGTTTATGCTGTGTCTCCGAATAAACTGTTTAAATTTTCAGCATTTATTTTTATACAATATATGAGACTGGCTTATGCCGTGTCTCGGGACTGGCTTATGCAGTGTCTCCAAATAAATTGTTAAATATTCATATTATTTGTATGTAATATATGAGATCGGCGAGACCAACTAACCAGATCTTAAAGTTTTTGGAATTATTAAATTTAAGTTGGTACGGTTTTGAAAACCGATGAGAACTTAGAATTCTGGATTCAGTATTATAAATGAATGTCATACTTCATTATTTGGAACCTAGGGTTTCAAACACGTTCATAATATGAAGTTATATGAAGTTATCTCATATATATCAAGTGATATATTTACATATCATTTATTTGAAAGAATGAGCTACACATCCAGTAGGATGCTGTGAGTATCATAGAAGAGATTTAAGATCCTAACGTATCATTCAGTTGAAGAAAAAAAAAGGGGGATCTACACATCCAGTAGGATGTAGTGAGTATCATAAAAGAGAATTAAGATCCTAACGTATCATTCATTTGAAAAAAAAGGGGGGGGGGGGGGGGGGGGGGGATCAACACATCCAGTAGGATGTTGTGAATATTATAAAAGAGATTTAAGATCCTAACGAATAAAGAAAATGGAATTAATATTTTATCCATTTCATACAGATCCGGTAGGATGTTGTGAGTCTTATAAAGAAGAGTTTTAAGATCCTAATGAATAATGAAATTGGAAATAATATTGTATCAATTTCATACACATCCAGCAGAATGCTGTGATTATCACAAAAGAGATTTAAGATCCTAACGTATCATTCAATTGAAAAAAAAAGGTCTACACATCCAGTAGGATGTTGTGAGTATCTTAAAAGGATTTAAGATCCTAATATCACGTGTAATAAGATTATAAAGGATATTTTATCCATTTTATACTTGCTCATGAAGGAGTAGTATCAAGAGGGTGAATTTGGATATATTTATATTCATGAGATATCAAAACATACCTAGGAGTGGATGTTTGTGAATGACAAGAGGCAAGGTTTATAGAATAAACCTATTGAAAAGATTATTATCATTTCAGATAAGATATAAAATGACATTACACATAATGTCCATAAAATTCCCAGAAGGGAAATAAATGTCTTGCCTAGAGTGCAAGGACTCATACAATTCTGCGAGTCAGATATATTTTATGAATTTGATTTTGATCTGAGCAAATATTAATATTGTATCACGTCCAACGGATCTGATAAAAAGCTCTGGAAGAGCCATGATATTGTTATTAAACAATACTAAATCATGTATCAGTGATACTTGATATTATTCAAGCAGAACATAAAAGAATATGCTAAGTTCAAAAATATATAAAGTTAATACCAGATCAGATCCAGCAGAACTGATCAAAGGCTCTAAAAGAGCCACGATATTATTACCAGATGGTATTAAATTGTGTATCGATGATACTTTATATCATTCAAGTTTCAAAGATATATGGAGGAATGAATATCATATTGAAACTATGAGTAATGAGAATGATTAATATATATGCATTACTCCTTATGATTCAGGCCAGAAACTTATTATAGAAAAGCTGCGTGCTTTATCATCTGGATTATAAAACACTATTATAAAGAGTGTAGATGTTTATGCAGTTATGAATCATGAATTAAAGGTTCCTAGATCCGAAAATGTTTGTGTTTTAGCATGACCGTATTGGTCACCCAGGATCTACAATGATGAGTATAATCATTGGAAATACTCATGGATATCTATTAAAGAACCAGAAGATTCTTTATCCAGTGAGTATTTATGTACTGCATGTTCACAGGGGAAACTAGCAGTAAAACCATATTATTCTAAAAG
This sequence comes from Dipteronia sinensis, assembly GCA_033220585.1. NCBI lineage: Eukaryota > Viridiplantae > Streptophyta > Magnoliopsida > Sapindales > Sapindaceae > Dipteronia > Dipteronia sinensis. Next base: position 37,499,009 of record CM065637.1, read on the forward strand.
TTGGTTTTGAATTCTCATCATTCTTACAAAGAATTCAAGGAGATATATGTGGATATATTCATCCACTAAATGATCCATTTCATTATTATATGGTTCTAATTGATGTATCTACGAGATGATCATATGTTTGTTTATTATCAAACATCTCCATATTGCTTACACTTGTTAGCAGTTTTCCAGATATAATCATAATCAAAATGGATCAAGGGAATCACTTATCAAATATCTCCAGATTATTATATTGATTAATTTTCAAATGGAAAGTTTCTCAAGAAGAGAAAAGTAAATGTAAAGTTACTTATATACAAAATAGAGATACCAGTTCGGTTCTCTATATATATGTGTGTCTCATTTCAATCTTCGTATCTCTCAAATACGAAAGATAATTGATCATCGGATGATTATTAATCTGTTACCTGGGATATTAAAGGTAACAAGATTTTATCAGTTGTCATCTCATAAACCCCGGCCGGGTGATTGTTCTTGAAGAACGATCAGAGAAAAATGCAACAAATAAATAATCTGATGCATATCATAAACTTATAAACCTTTTGAAAATGTATTGTTATTGGGATCCCAAGAGTAAACAAAACTCGAGTTATGAATAAATCCACTTTCTCTAAATCAACTTTATAAGAGTCTGATATATCTAAAAGAGACACAAGTTTATGAAATGACTAAATCCATTGAAATGGAAGAAATCTCAAGAGAGATACAAGAATATAGAAATTGAGAGAAATTATATAAATCATACGGAGTATATGAAATGACTAAATCCATTGAAATGGAAGAAATCTCAATAGAGATACAAAAGTATAGAAATTGAGAGAATTTCTATAAGTCATATAAGAGAAATGTGGAATCATAAGGAAACAATCATTGATGATGTATTTTTATACACAGTAGCGCTACTGAAATTATAAAATGATAATTATGATATTCATAATATCAATGATTGTAGATAAAAGGCATGATTGGCCTAGATGGAAGAAGCAATTCAAGAAGAATTGACTTCATAAGCCAGACATAAAGTATTTAGACCAATAGTACTCCAGACACCTGGAGATGTCAAACTAGTTGGATACTAATGGGTCTTTATACCGAAACTTAATGAGAAAAACAAGATCGTGAGATATGAGACACGACTCGTAGTGCGAGGTTTCTTACATAAACTTGGTATTCACAATTGATGAATACGGTTACGTTGTTGATAAATTTGGTTGCCTTTAAAAGGCTTGAAATACGTCTCTTAGACGTAGTAATCATTTTTATATATGATTCACTCAATGCAGAAATTTATAAATCCTGAAGGATTCTAAAATGCTAGAAGCATATAAATCGAGATCTCTTAATATGTATTTGATGAACATACAAAAATCCTTATATGGATTAAAAACAATTTGAACGGATGTGGTATAGCCGTCTCAGTTAATATCTGATAAAGATAAAGATATAATAATCATATTGTATACTCATGTGTCCTCATAAGGAAATGAGAAGGAAAACATTGTCTCGACCTGAAGGTAGAGCATAGATTAAATGGAATGCTTGTCCATCAATCAGAATATGTTGAAAGGATTCTGAAAAGATTCCATATGGATATTACTCCATAAAGCAAGTTTTTGCTTATACTCCCTCCAATAATTTTATGATGTTATGCTTCAGTTCAGCAATCTAGAAGATTGCTTTAAAAGAACTCTTATTAGGGGGAGCGTCCCATCAGGGGGAGCGTCCCACCAGGGGGAGCATATCAGATAAAGTATATTAATTATTTGGGACATATATGCATTGTACTCTTTTTCCTTTCAATCAGGTTTTTCATCCCATTGGGTTTTCCTGATAAAGGTTTTAATGAGGCAATTCTTTAAGCACACCCAAAAGATTATTTGATCCATAAAGATCATCATAAATATTACATTTATTCAGTTGATCATCTTATATTTGTTATCTTGATCCAAATATCATTGTAAATATTACTTTGATCTTGCTAATCATCGTATATATGTTACATTGATCCAGAAGATCATTATAAATATTACTTTGATCTGACGGATCAATGAATATCTTTGCTCAGGTTTTTTTTATCCCACTGGGTTTTCCCTAGCAAAGTATAAATGTGATAAATGTTTTGAAGAAAACAATAAATCTGGACATATGTACACTATACTCTTTTTCCCTTCTATCAGGTTTTATCCCACTGGGTTTTCCTGACAAGGTTTTTAACGAGATAGTTTTAAGAACGTCCAGCACTACTAGATCCAGAGAGATCATTGTATACATTTTTATCAGATTTTGTCTCATTGAGTTTTTCCTAGTAAATTGCAATACAAGTGGTGGAAATCCAAGGGGGAGTGTTATAAATAAAATGGATCCCCACCACTTGCCCATTTGATGGCACACGTGGAGGACTTGCCCACTTTGCTTCGTGACTAAGTTTACTTAAAGATTGCCTATAAATATATATCCCTGTATCATTTGTAAATGTTGGTTCCAGAAATTCAAAAAGCAATTTCTTGCTCTCTCATTCTCTCGTCTCTCTCTTTCTCTACCTATATCACTTTGTTCTTCATTTATTCTTCATCTATTAAGTTTATTCTTAGTTGATTTACAACAATTGGTTAATTATTTAATCAATTTGTTTATAATTGTTATAATATTAAACAAAATATAAAAATTGATATTTCAATTTTGGGTCAGTGATATCTAAAGCCACTGATTTGGTAAGGCAGTCCCAAAATCACTATTAATTTTTTAAAATGGCTCAAATTAGCCATTTTATAGAAAAAAATATCAATTGTTGCCACTTTGACCATTAATTATTTGAAGTCCATTTGCTAATATCGTATTGTCCATAAATTCTTATAAGCAAATCATTACTTTTTATATATAATTAAATAATAAATTAATCATGAAATAAGTTTGATGTCACCCCAAATTAATCAGGAATAATAATAAGTTTTATGTCACCTATAAACATGAAGTATTATCCATAAAAATAATATATTAATCAAATCATTAATTTTTATATATAATTAAATAATCAAAATACATAAAATATTTTCCATAAAATTCTTTATGGGTGTCATATCATATATAACGGTAGTTTCCTGTTAGATTTTAACAGAATGACTGTCAAGTGAACAATGTTTTGTCAAAATGATGATTTTGAAACAATGTTTTATCAAAATTGTGATTTTGGAACAATTTAAACAGTGAATGGCCTTTTTGGGACTTGACCTACCAATTAATGGTGTCTAGTGCTATTTTTTCTTCAATTTTCGATAGTTTTCAGTTAGCCTACCAGACGAGTTTTTCCCCGTTTTATTTTTAAAATACAGATTTCAGTATATGCTACCATACGTGTTTTTGGATTTCGAAACTGAAACCAAAAACACTGTTTTCATTTTCATTTTCATTTTTCCTTTTGAAAAACATCAACTGAAAAAAGCTTACAGGACGGACCCTAAGGGTTTTGGTGTGTGGTGTTATTTTGGAAGAAAATGGAGAGGCTTTTGTGCAGTCGAAGAAAAAAAAAGGATTTTGGAACTTTTGTGCGTGAAGTAGTGAAGAAGAAAAGAGTGCACGACAGACTTGGTGATTCTTGGGTGGAAAAGTTGGTGCTAACTTAGCTCGGATTCGTATCGAACTCGCAACCACATTCTTGTTGTCATGCCAAGTTTAATCCAATTTTTGTTCTTGATTTCACCATGTGTTTCTAATTTAATTTCTGAGGTGTAGGATGAAACCTATTTGATATTGCAATTGTTTTGTTGTTCAGTATAATTCCCAAATTGGTTTTAATGTTTATAATTCTTATTTTTCATTGATTGATATTTAATTAAATTGTTTCACCCTTAATATCAAGTATTTTGGATATTTACGATTGATTTTATTAATCGGGCTTTATGTTTTAATGTTTAAATTAAGAACCTTGACTATATGTTTTTCAAATATTGGATACATATAATACTTGGGTCTTATACATTAAGTCAATTGGAATAAATAATTTATAAAAGATTAATTTAAGAACTAATTTATAAATCTTGAGAAAGCATTGGATTGATTTCTAAATTGCTACTTAGAATTATGGGAATTAATAATTTGAATAGTAAAACGTTGCAGTGCTGATAACGGTAGATTCCGAACCTCAGACTTTTCTTCTGTAAGTCCCTCATTTAGTAATTGGCTTATTTCGTTTGACAAACCACATGAGGACAATTTGTAAGGGTAGTCTAAGCTTCTCAAGACCTCAAGATCAAGAGCACACTTCAAAGGTATACCACTTGTGCTTAACTCTTTGAAGACTTCAAAGGTATACCACTTGTGCTTAACTCTTTGAAGAGATTTAGTTGCACACACACACTCACTCACATGCATGTTTTATTCATCTTGCTTTTGTGCTTAATTGCTTACATGTGTGCATTATTACCCTATCTCTTCCTTGTTTGTTTTTGGTGTTTATTGGTCTTGCATTGTCCTGAAAAATAAAGTTGGTATGCATTTTGTACATTTTCCACGGGACAGTTCGTCTGGTCTCCAACGGAGAAAGCTCCAGTAGTTTTCATGGAACAAGTGGTCTTTGTTCCTCCCGCGACCTCTCCCGCGTACTTCGTCCCAGAGGTTGTCGCGGGACATCTCTTCGTCGTTCCTCCCGCAACCTCTCCCGCGTACTTTGTCCCAGAAGTTGTCGCGGGACATTTCGTCGTTGTCTCTCCCGTGACGCGTCCCGCGACCGACGCAAAATCTGGGGTATTTCATCTTTTCCTTTGCAGCTCGTTTTCCCACCCTATATATACTTCATCTTTTTCACCTTTTCTATGTGGGTTTTCAGAAATCCCAACCTAGAGAGAGAAAGTATTTTTCTAAGAGAGAGAGTCTCCCAAGAACCCATCTTTACTCAACCAAACACCAATCCATGTGCATTTAGCATCTCACAAGCATCATTTCATCATGGATTCTCCTTGCTTCTTTTGACTAGGTAATTTGAACATGCCCTAAACCTTTTTTGCATCTCTGTGCATTTATTTGTGTTCTTATTTGCCTAGGTTTAGCCTCATATGTTGATTTAATTCATGTCTTTGTGTTTAATGGCATTTGTAATATGATTGGGTTGTTGTTTGTTGGTTGAGAATATGTGTTCAATGATAGCTAGCATCTATGACCATTTTGCCATCTAGCTAAATCTATTTGTTTTGCATTTAGATATTGATATCAAGGATTTGTACTTAATGTTATCTTTAAAATTGTAGATAAGCACTTAGTGTAGCCTAGCATTAATTGCATGATAGAATATTGTCATATATTCACATAGGTTGCTTAATCTCTTAATGGATTGTTAAGCTTTGTGACTAAGTGGATTAGTGCACAAGTAATTGGTTTAGAATCACTATCAATGGCCCGTTGGGTAGAGTGGAAGGGTTAGTGACCAAGAATGGTGTGACTAGAGGTCAACCTAGGTTGTAAACTTTCATTCAAATAGTGGATTTGAGGACCATGTGTGGCTAGAAGGATAGCCCGTGAGTTTTTTCCAGTTGGAGGGTTTCTCACGTAAATCAATCCTTGTGTGTTATTGTTTTTCGCATTTTATTTTGGGTTGATTGATTACTAATACGGGATAGCACTATTAAAATTGATTAAGTTGAAAAGTAGGTAATAAATCAACTAAAACCTATTCACCCCCTAGGTTATTAGACACACGCTTTGTAGTATTTTCAATTGGTATAAGAGCGGGTTCCTAGACATACTTAGGTGATCCTTGCTTTTGTTGTGTGAGTGTCTTCATTTTTTTTTTTGCATTTTGATTATTGCATTCATTATCATTCATATCATTCATATCATTCATATCCAAACACTATGAGTGGGAACGGGGGTGGACATGAATGAGCCTCTAGCACAAGACCCTCGTGGCTTACCGGGGTGAACTATGCTTCATGGAAAGGCAAGATGGATTCGTACATTTTCCAAATAGATGATCGAGCATGGATGGCAATAGAAGATGGCTACACTCCTCCGGAAACAACTTTTGAAGACGATATTGCAGTTTCCAAGCCAAAGTCGGAATGGTCATCTCAAGAGTTTGAAGCATCCAAGTGGAACAACAAGGCCATGTATGCCATTCTTTATGCAATAGATAACAATTAATACAAGTTGATTCAAACAATTAGGATTGCAAAAGAGACATGAGAGATTCTAGAGACGGCCGGTGAGGGAACCGAGGTGGTCAAGGACTCCAAGCTTCAAGTCTTCCAAACACAATTTGAGCAAATTAGAATAAAGGATCATGAGTGCTTCAATGAATTTCAAGTGAAGTTGATGGACATCGTCAATCAAAGCCATCAAATAGGCGACCCGTACTCGGATAGGAGGATCAAGCAAAAGATCATGAGGTCGTTTCCCGAATGGTTTGAGTCTAAGGTGACGACACTTGAAGAAAATAGCGACTTCAATACTATGAAGCCAAGTGAAGTGATTGGAAATCGTCTATCCTATGAGTCAAGAAAGAGTCCTACACCCTCACCACCTAAGAAGCAAAAGAGCATAGCTTTGAAGACCTCCAAAGTAGAGAAGGAGGAGGATGACTCGGATGAAGAAATGGCCCTTATGGTAAAAAGGTTGAAGAAGTTCATCAAGTTTGAAAAGAAAGGGTTTGGCTCCAAGGGAAAAGAGGTAAAGAAGAAGACTTCATTCAAGAAAGTTGAGCCAAGCCAATAGAAGAACACAAAAAAGGAATTCAATGCTTTGAATGTGGAGGATTTGGACATATCTCCACCGATTGTGACAACTTGAAAAACAAGAAGAAGGGAAAGGCAATGGCCGCCATGTGGAGCGATAGTGATGACTTGGAAGAGGAATGAGGATCCTCGGATGATGAAGACCATATGGCAAACTTCATTGCCTTCGCATCTTCTCTCAAGAGTAAGGAAGCAATAGATGAGGAAGAGGAAGGAAAACAAAGTGAAAATGACTCAAGTGTTGGTGACTCCTCATCACATTTCACAAATGTAGATGTGGAAGGCATGGACCTTGAAGGGTTCATTGAGCACTTTTAAGCTCAAGGTTGAAAATGAAGAAAGAGATTCAGAGACTAAAAGAAGAGAATATCAAGCTTTCAACCGAGGTGATGTTAGGATTATGCTAAATAGCAAGAGTGTAATGATGTATTTGACAATCTTTTCATATTAATAAAGTGATTTCTAGTTTAAAAAATCTTATAGCATTTATAGTTTAATTATTATAATTGTCAAAAGTAAATAATCATAAGGTCAAAAGACTATGAGAGATGAAGAATTTTTCATACATCTGGATATGTATGAGGTAGACACAATTCTTTAGTTAGTCTTGAACAATGTTCATAACTTAAGATAAAGGTTGGACGTCTTTACCTTGTTAAAGTTGTAGATTCTTTTGCTAGCATTTGAGTGCGATCAAATGTGTTATGATGAGTCTAAAATCATCAAAGTGTAGTGTCTTTGGGCAAAAGAATCTAGTGCACTGGGTGCATTGAATAGGATCATAGTGAAATACTTTATCCAGAACCGTCAATGGATAAAAGTTTTCACTTGAAGACAATCGGAAAGTCTATCTCAATCCTGAGATAAATGATGGACTTATGGTTACAAGTATTATCATTTGAGCTATCAATGAGTACGATTATATAGTATAGTCTATCCTCGATAGTTTAGTGGTATTCATTCGTTAATCGATAGAGGACTTCATTTATAGATATGGACATCGTGGCTCAATTTATTAAATGAGAGTAGAATATCATCATATGGATGTTTTGAGGTATTGGATATTAAATCTTAACCTTACGTTTTCAATAGTGTCTACTGAAATATGGCTTCTGGACAAGTCAAAATATCCAAGTTCAAAATGTGGTCATATGGGTAAATATGGTAATTTGGAGAGCTATAGGCGGTCTATGAGCTCTTGGCGATTACTGATATTCTTCAAGAGGATACACTATTTCCATTAAGATTGTCTAGGGTAAGAATGAGAAATATTAACTTATTCTATCTTTATTTAAGAGTTCAATTTTAGTTCTTTAGTGGAATAAACTAAAATTAATAGATCGAACCTAAGTAAATCATTTGTTGATTGTGATTAGGTTATGTCTATTGAAGCTTAAATTTAGATAGCCCGCCAAGATCCCCAATTCACACGAACTTGCATGGATCACTATATAAATTCTACCGGACCAATTTATGAGTCCATCTAGAATTGTATTAAGGCATGTAGACTTGTTTCTTTTAGTAAGAATGAGTCTAGTTCACATGTGGACTTTTTATTAAGGTCCAATGGATTTAATAAAATAGAAAAAACAATATTGGCCCTTATATATTGGCTTGGGCGGCAAGAGACTATTTATTAGTCTTATATATTGTTTTTATTCTATTATTTAATTAAATGGAAATTAATTAATTAAAAGTCAAAATCTTTTTCTAACTAGGAGAATGATTCCTAGTGTCATACTATTATTGGTAGTATAATAAGTATCAAAGACTATATTTGATAAGTAGATAAATAAAAGTTTTTTTTTTATCTAGTCAAATTAGGAAGTTTTTGATATAGTCACAATTTTTATATTCAATAATTTATTATTGGATAATACATTTGTTAACAGATTTTTCTGGTAAAGGACCAAGGGAGAATTTTCCAACAGAGACCTATCCAGGAAGATTCATCCAAATATTCCCAGAGACCTGCAAGATCAGTACCATCACCTAGATGGAGCCAATATCCGGCAAGGTTGGGACCTCGACTACCTACCTATCTAGATAAGATATCATCCCCGAAAGTATGTACCCCGCCCTACTGAAGCTCCTGATACCAGCTCAAGATTAGCACGATGATAACTCACACGCCCCATCACCCTGCAAGCATCTCGACGTCGATCAAGGTACCAGGTATCTCCATACCTACCTCGGTGCTACCCCGATATCCACCTTGGTGTTACCTCGACTCCCGCCTGATACTCAGTATGATCATCCGAAGCTCCTCCAAGGCAAGTACCTTACCTCCCAGGCGATACGATAGGGAACATGAAGACACAAGCACCATTCCAGCAGGAAGCAGAACAAGCTCATCAAAATGAGGTGTCAGCGTTACCCCCCATCAGAACTCACGACCAGAATCTCCCTCCAAGCTCCACGAAGAAGGAAAGCTGACTCCATCGCCATCAAGCTCCACGAAGAAGGAAAGTTGACTCCATCGCCAAAATAAAGCGCCATTAATGACCCTATGGTCGATCGAATCATAATTTGAATTCGCCATTGATTAACGGGATCTAATCCCGCGCATTCAGCTCCACGCAAATGCCTTTCAACGCTTAAAATAGGACTCTCTATAATCTTCATTAAAAACAACCGGATTTTGAGGAGATTAGGGAGTACTATATATACGGCATTGAAGGGTAAAGCGAGGAGGAGACTTCTGGGAGTATTCTTGATCACCAGAACGAGAGAGAGATCCCGAGAGATTACCGAAAGCCAGTGAGAGTCCATGGACAATCACTGGAGGAAAAATATCCACTTATCGACACAGACGTTTTCTCTATCTTCATCCTATGTAAAAGAGCGAAAAAGAGTGAGAGATATGTACGTATTCATATTGTAAACTCATGGTAGTAGTTGATTAAATAAAACAGTGTTCATTTTTACATCTCTCGGTCCCTTTGTGTCCTTTATCCATTCTCTTGTCAGGTCGACCTCGATCATACTAAGAGAGGGACCCCGGTACCGAAGGTACCTACCCCGCTATTGCTACCGGTAGTGGGTGAGGGTGTTAACTGAGATTTTCACCCCGAGTGAATTTTCCCGCTAACACTTTTTGGCGCCGTCTGTGGGAAACACCACACCTTCAAAAGAAATCATGTGTGTCTCATTTTCTTGCTAGATTATCAGAATGAAGCTCTGATCCTTTTAGGGTTATCCTGACCCATCAGGACTACAGTCGAACGCTTCAATCCGGAAGGGTCAGAAGCCGAAGAAGGGGGGAAAGGGTAGCAAACCCGCCTTAAAGTTGTCAGCTGCCGCACGGGCTACCCCCAGGTACCTACTACCCCAGCAGCTGGACCTGCCAACCTAGACCAACAGGTCGCGGCCTTTATAGAGAGCATTCGCCTCTGAATGGCCACCGAAGGCAGCACCAATCAGCCTGCGATACCAGATCCCAAGGGAGAGGCCAATCTGCAAGGTACCAGGATACCTACCTTTGACAGGTTGGGACCGCCACCTCCGGTACCAATCCATGATAGACTCGGGCCCATGCCTCCAATACCATTGGTCCATGATAGACTCGGACCAGCATCCCTGGTTCCAAAATTTTTTACAGGCCATCAACCCCGACGCGTTAGATCCGCCATTGATCTCCCGACTAGAGAACGTTACCATCAGGTCCAACCAGAAGCTTCCTTTAGACAGCCTCGACAGGAAGCGACCAGAAGGCACCCTCGTTCAGTGGCAGGGGACAGCAACAGGGATGTCGGAGAAGACCCTCCCCGTGGAGAGAAGCAAGATGAAACCTCTGCGACATCAGGGGGATCTGACAGCCAAGATTCTGAGGTGGAATCAGGAAATAATGGCAACAAACATATCTGGGACCAGGTCGCCAGAATGGCAAGAGAGATCCAGGAGCTGAAGAAGGGTAAGCACTTGGAGAACCGGAAAGATCCCTTGGGGAGAGATGAATGCTCCCTTCTCGAGGAGGATCAAAGAGGCAGAACTACCTCCCAAATTCAAGATGCCAACCAACAAATTTTCTGGAACCGAGGATCCCCTGAGCTACCTAAAGAGTTTTGTTCACCAGATGGAAGTCTAGAATGCTACCCGAGCCGCCATGTGCAGAATGTTCCCTACCATGTTGACTGACTGTGCCAAGACATGGTTCAGGAAACTACCTGCGGTGAGCGTTGATTCATTCACCAGGTTCACCAGGTTGACTATTGACTTCTGTGCCTTGTTTCAGGGCATCAAACCTCGCCCCAAGGATCCCATTCATCTCCAGTATATGGTCCAGGAGCGGGGTGAAACTCTCAGAGCCTACGTAGAGAGATTCCACAAGGAAGTGATCCAGATGGGGGTCTTCGGGGAAAAGGAGACGTTGGCCAATTTCAGAAGGAACATATGGGCAGGTAGGCTGTTCAGATCCTTCGCCAAACATCCCCCGGAGACCTACCAAGAAGCCTACAACAGAGCTCTAAAGCAAGTTGAGATAGACGAGCAGCTACGAGTCAAAATGGAGCATGATGATATGAGGATTGCCAAGCGCCAGAAGAGGGAGGCGCTTAGGCCGGCACCAGTTCAGAAAAGTCAGAACAGACCTCCCAACAAGTCTACATATCGGTCGCCGCACTACTAGCCCTCGCGGAACCGGTACCCTGTCAAGAGGACTCCACCCAGAGCTACACCTCCACCTAAGGAAGTAGCCCAGGTAGATAGAGATAAAAGGGGATACTCATATTACACCCTCTTGAACGCATCTCGTGAAACTATCTACCTCGCCATCCACGACAAGGGACTGCTCAAAAATCCAGGCCCAATGAAGGTACCAGCTGATCATCGGAACCGCTACAAGTATTGTGACTTCCATGGGGATACATGTCATAATACCTCGGAGTGTTATAGTCTGCGGAACCAGATCGAATCCTTGGTTAAGGGGAGGTTGCTTGGAGGAATTCCTCCAACAGGTACGCGACAATATACGTACTGGAAAGGAGGTCCAGGCCGATATCAGGGCATATGAGGAAGGAATGAAAGCAAAAGGGAAAGATCTGATGGAGCAGATCCACGTTGTCAATACCATCAGCGGATGTCCCACCCTGGTCGGAATCTCCAACAATGCTCGAAAAAACCATGCCAGGAAAGCTCCCAGATTGGAAGCAAGCCAGAATGTTTTCAAAGTTACTAATGGACCATATCAGTTCTCTCCTACTGCATAGATTGTCTTCATAGAAGAGGACGTGTACAACACCATACAGCCCCACGATGACCCTATGGTCATCACTGTGCAGATAGCCAACAACTTGGTCCATCGTGTCTTGATTGACACAAGCAGTAGTGTTGATATCCTCTTCAAAAGTGCTTTGGAGCAATTCAACCTGAATAGACCTTGCTACAATAGTTGTACTACCCCGTTATACGGCTTCACATGAGACTCACTGATTCCCACAGGGTCTATGATCCTACCGGTAATAGTAGGGACAGCGCCTTTACAGCAGAACCTGATGACGGATTTCGTTGTAGTGGACACCGCGTTCGCCTACAACGCCATACTGGGAACACCCTACCTATTTGCTCTCAAAGGAGTGTTGTCGATATATCATAACGTCCTGAAATTTCCAGTAGGAGACAAGGTGGCCAAAGTGAGAGGAGATCAACGGGTTACACGCAAGTGTTATGCAGTATCAACCAATCCAGCGGCGCTGGCTAAGCAATGCGTGCAGGTAACCATCAACCAAGGTCGCCAGTTCCCAAAGGAAGATGTCGAAGGTGAAACAGATTCGATTGAAATGGGATCTATGCCAGAGCTCCATAACATAGAAATTAGGGAAGAAGAAGGAAAAGGATGGGCCAGTAGCCATCCTACAGAAGAGTTAGAAGAGGTACCTATCAGGGAGGCCGATCCTTCCAAGGTTGTTAGGATAGGTTCTGCTTTGGAGACAAAGGTAAAAGTAGACATGACGCCGGTTCGGTTCGAACCGGAGAACCGAACCGGAACCGGCGTTAGAAAATCAGAACCGGACCGGGAACAGGTCCGGCCGGTTCCGGTTTCGGTTCTTTTCAGTGAAGAACCGGCCGGTACGAACCGGACTAGAACCAGTGGTTCGGTTCCGGTTCGAACCGGCCGGTTCCTCTTTTAATTTTTTTTTAAACGAACCGTTGGAGGCCCAACGGTCTGCTGACGTCAGCAGGCCGTTGGGCCTCCAAAGGTTCACTTGTTTTTTTTTTTTTTTAAATTTTCTTTTTCATTTTCTTTTCTATAAATACCCCTACCCCACCATTCATTTTTCCTCACCCCAATATCCTCAATTCTCTTTAAACTTTCAATTCTCCAAGTCTCAAACTCCAAGTCTCCAAGTTTCCAATTTATATTATTTGCAATGACTAAGTTAGTAAGTTTCCAATTCATTTTATTTACAATTACTAAGTTTCTAATTTTATTTTATTTGCAATATTTCTTATTTCCAATTTATTTAATTTTCAATTAGTCAATTACTAACTTACTAAGTTTCCAATTTCATTTATTTACATTTTACAATTTATTTTATTTGCTATATTCAAATTTATTTTATTTGCAATTTATTTTATATCCAATTTATTTTATTTACAATATATTTTATTTGCAAATTGCAATTACTAACTACTAAGTTTCTAATTTTCTTCCAAATTTATTTCCAACCATTTAATCATTTTTTAAATCAATTTTTTAATATTTTTTGTTCAAGGAATTTTACAATTCAATTTTTAAAATGGCAAGTGGAAGTGGTGACGCTCCTAGACGCTCCATTTCGATGAAAGGTATGGGTCGTATGACGGATAATCTCGGTCATGACGACAGTGCCTATCACGAGTATCTACAACAGCAAGTCTATGCTGAAGACTTAGGCCTAAACTTTCCTCAATCTCATTCTCATCCCTCTCTTAGAATTTCTGAACCCGATCTCAATGTCACCCCCATTTTGACAAGCCAATCAGAAAATATGCCTGATCTTGGCCATGATGGTGATGAGCTTGATGACCCTGATGGTGGTGGCCCTGATCCCAACCCACATCAAGATTTTGATTTTGATCCACATATGGAAGAAAAGTTACCGAAGCAGGTCAAATCTGATCTCTTCGTACTCCATATGAAGAAAGTTACGCATGAAGATGGAAGCACATTAGTGATTTACAATTACTGCAAAAAAGTATTTAAATGGCACAAATCTGGAGGATATGGCACATATCGGAAGCATATAACGAACTCACATCCAGATGCACAGGCCAAATCGAGTTCACAAGCTCAAATTCCCAGGTACGCTACCCCTAACCAACAATTATTTAAATATAGTGATGCAAAAAATAGAGAAGAATTAGCTAGAATGGTTGCAGTAGAACACTTACCATTTAGTTTTGGTGAAAAGGTTAGTTTTAATAATTATTGTCATCGAGCATTAAATCCTGTTGCATGTCGTGTTCCTAGAACCACGCTCACAGAAGCACTTGAAAACATTTATGAAAAAGAAAAGAAAATGTTGGAAAAATATTTAGAAAAATATAATGGCCGTGTTTCCGTATGTGCCGACATATGGAGTGATCATTGGCGAATGCATTCATACATAGGTGTAACTTGCCATTATATGGATAATGCATGGGCTATCCAAAAAAGAATTCTTGCATTTAGAGTTTTTGATGATAAACACACTGCTGCTAATATTTTTAGACATCTTAGAATTATTTTCACAGAGTATAAAATTGAGAACAAAATTTTTGCAATTGGTTTTGATAATGCTTCTAACAATACCGCTGCTATTCCTGCTTTAATTGAATTATGCAAACCTTATCTTGGTGGTAAATTTTTTCATCAAAGATGTGCATGCCATGTTTTCAATTTATGTGTTCAAAAAGGATTAAAAACTCTTGAACAGTTTATTCAACCTATTAAAGATGCCCTCTATTTTTTGTGGAAACATCCTTCTGTAATGAAATTATGGGCAGCATATTGTAAACAAAATGGTAAGCGTGCCATTAGATTTCCTCGTGATGTTCCAACACGTTGGAATTCTACTTATAAATTGCTTGCTAGAAGTTATGAATATAGGGATTTATTAGTTACTTTTATTCAATATCATGTTAGTCACATTAATCTTTATCAAAGTCATTAGGATGCTTGTAGCAATGTTTGTGGTTTGTTAAAAGTTTTTTATACTGCTACTAACAATTTATCTGGTGTTTATTATCCTACAACTAATTTATTTATTATTGAGAGTCTTAATATTGCTGGTGCATTTACTCATTGTGAATCCGACTCAGAATTACATGAGTCTGTTACTAATATGAAGGATAAATGGTTAGAATATTATAAGGAGTTTCCAAATATTTATTTGATTGCCTTGTGTTTTGATCCACGTTGTAGATTAGAAAGTTTGCCTGATTATCTTTCTGTTTATTATGAACAAGGTTTAAAATAGATTATGATGTTGATATGTGTTGTGCTAGGGTTAAAACATTATTGTATGAATTATATGATTAATATATTAAAGTTTACGGTCCATCACTGAACATAGATGTTCCACAAACTCAAAATGTATCTCGTTCATCATCATCATCCTCTGGATTTGTTAATTTAGGGTATAATCTTTTGTCAAAAAAAACAAAAAATTACGAGGTTCTTCTTCATCAAGCTCCACCACATATTCCGAGCTTGAATCTTATCTAAGTACCACTTTTGGGTTCATAGAAGACACCGAAGATAAAAAATTTGATATCCTACACTGGTGGAAAGAGCATGAAAGGTACTTTCCAATCTTGGCTATGATAGCCAAACAAATCCTTTCAACACCAGTTTCTACGGTGGCGGTAGAACAACAGTTCAGTGCCGGTGGCAATATTTTAGACCCAAAACGTTCCCTTATGAGTTTGAAATCACTTCAGATACAAGCTTGTGTTGAAGATTAGACGAAGGCTCAATATAGACAACAAGAAATTGATCAAGAGGAACCATACGATTTCTTTAAAGATGATCAACCGGCTGAAAGTCGAACGGATGATCATGGCAACGATTAGTCCACGACTCCACGCCAAATCCCCATCTCCAAAGTCCAAATCTACAATAAAAGGTAAGAGAACTACGTGGCCTTTGATTCTTCTAAACCCTTAAGAGGATACGTAGGCAACTTAATTGTGGTAAAAATTAAGTGCAAGGCCAATTTTATTTTATTTTGGTTTTGTTTTATTTTATTTTATTTTTTAATTTGTCATTTATTTATTTAACTTTATTTTGTGGGTGACCCAATAAAATACATTGACCAATTACATTTTTACATGACTAATTTTTTTAATGAAATATGATTATAAAAAAACAAAAAAAAAAGGCTGGTTCCGGTTCGGAACCGGTGGAACCGGACCGGAACCGGAGGAACCGAAACCGGCGTCATGTCTAGGTAAAAGGGGCTCTGATAATGCTCCTGCGAGAATATAACGACATCTTTGCATGGAGTCATGAGGAGATGCCGGGAATACCCGCTGCCTTAGCAACACATAGGTTAGCGGTGGATCCCACCTTCAAGCCAGTCAAGCAGAAGAGAAGCCATTTCAACCAAGCAAGAAAATGCTGCGGTGCAAGAGGAGGTACACAAGCTACTAAAGGCAGAGTTCATCAGGGAGTCTCGGTACCCCGAATGGGTTGCCAACGTAGTCATGGTAACCAAAGCAAACAGGAAGTGGCGCATATGTGTCGACTACACAGATCTCAACTGTGCCTGCCCGAAGGATAGCTTCCCGCTACCGAAGATCGACCAACTGGTAGATTCAACTGCGGGCAACAAGCTCCTAAGCTTTATGGACGCCTTCTCAGGATACAACCAAATCCTGATGCACCCAGCTGACCAGGATAAGACCAGTTTCATAACCGGGCAAGGCCTGTACTGCTATAGAGTTATGCCCTTCGGGCTCTAGAACGCTGGAGCTACCTACCAGTGCTTGGTCAATCGCTTATTCAGGGGACTGATAGGAAAGTCGATGGAGGTATATATCGATGATATGATCACGAAGTCTCAGATAGCTGAACATCACCAAGATCACCTCCACCAGACTTTCCAGATAGTCAGGGAAAATCAGATACGCCTAAATCCGGCTAAATGCGCCTTCGGGGTTACAGCCGGGAAATTTCTCGGATTCTTGGTCCACGAAAGAGGAATTGAAGCTAATCCCGAAAAGATCAAAGCTATCCTGGATCTTGAATCTCCCACCTCACTCAGACAAGTACAGGGTTTGACCGGGCGAATCGCAGCCCTGAACCGTTTCATATCGCGGTCCACTGACAAGTGCATCCCGTTCTTCAAGGCAATTAAACAAGGGAAGAACATGAAATGGGACCAAGGCAGCGAGCGAGCTTTCCAATCATTAAAAGAGTACCTCGCTAGCCCACCCATGCTAGCCAGCCCGGTACCAGGAGAAGAACTACAGTTATACCTGGCAGTGTCTGAAATCGCCGCCAGTGGAGCTTTAGTGAAAGAGTGTGGAGATGGAGCCCAGCGCCATGTCTACTATGTGAGCCGCGCCCTAACCAAATCAGAAAGGAACTACACTCTCCTGGAAAAGCTCGCATTTGCACTGGTTGTAGCAGCCAGGAAGCTCTGCCTTTATTTCCTTGCTCACACCATCGTGGTAGTTACTAATCAACCTTTGCGACAGTTTCTTCAAAGGCCGGACGTGTCAGGAAGACTCGTGCTGTGGGCCCTTGAGCTTACCCAGTTCGACATCAAATACAAAGCCAGGACTACCATTAAGGCCCAGGCTTTGGCAGATTTTGTGGTAGAATTCAGTGCGATTCCTGATCAGGGTGCTCCCCCGAGCCCGATTCGAGCTCCTCCGAAGGAACAAGAACCTGCAGATTGGCCCACCGATTGAAACATCTGGATCCTGTATACCGATGGAGCATGTCATTCTAACAGACCCAGAGAAAGTCGAGTGCTACCATTGTTTCAGATTCGGGTTTAACACCACCAATAATGAGGCTGAATATGAAGCCTTGTTAGCAGGGATGAGAGCGGCAATAGAGCTGGAAGCTGATTACCTCCTTGCCAAATGCGATTCACAGCTGGTAGTCAACCAAATAACTGGTTTATATCAGGCCAAGGGGGATAATATGATAGCCTATCTCGAAAAAGTGCAAGAGCTGTTGCCTCGCTTCAAGGGTTTCAGAATCGAACAGACACCTAGGCAGCAGAATCATAGAGCTGACGTCCTAGCCAAGATAGCTGCCAATGGAGGACAAGCGCTGCCGAAAGGAGTTCCGCTCCAGGTAATCATTGTATCAAGCATTTCTGAAGGCAAGGAAGTAAACCCTGTGGAACGATTTCCATGCTGGATGGATCTTATCGTGGAATACCGTCAATCAGAAAAGCTCCCAGAAAACCCCGATCAAGCTTGCAAGATGAAAAGAACCTCGGTTCGATACTGTTTGATAGAGGGACACCTTTACCGCAGAGGTAGATCACTCCCCTTGCTCAGATGCCTACATCCTGAGGATGCGAGTTAGGCGTTGAGGGAAGTGCATTCCGGAGACTGTGGAAATCATATCTGAGGAGAAGCATTGGCCTACCAGGTGCTACACATGGGATATTTCTAGCCTACTCTGTACCACGACGCAAAGCATTTCGTACAATCTTGTGAACCGTGTTAGAAAATGGCCAACCTGCATCACCTACCTCCAGAACGGTTATCAACCATCAGCTCACCGTATCCGTTTGCATTCTGGGGAGTGGACCTAATTGGACCTCTCCCAACCGCGCCAGGTCAGCAGAAGCATGCAATCGTGGCTACTGATTACTTCACCAGATGGGTGGAAGCAGAACCCCTCTCCAGAATTACTGAAGCAAACACAACAGAGTTCATCAAGAAAAATGTGGTTTACCGATTCGGGACTCCGATGGTCATCATAACGGATCTGGGTAAGCGGTTCGACAACACCAGATTTCGGGAATTCTGTGGAAGTTTGGGGATTGAACTTCGCTTCGCGTCCGTGGCGCACCCCCAGACTAATGGCCTAGTGGAGGCCACAAACAAAATCATCAAGAGGCTCCTCAAGAAAAAACTTCAGCAGAAGAAAGGAAGATGGGCTAATGAACTCCCGGACGTACTATGGGCATATCACACCACCAAGAGGACTGCTACGGGAGAAACCCCCTACTCACTAGCTTTCGGGGTAGAAGCCGTCCTTCCTATAGAACACAAGCCCGTCTCCTTCCGGGTACAACATTTTGACCCCAATGGAAATGAGGACAAGCTGAGGGCCAGCCTGGACCTTCTAGAGGAGAAGCATGACAGGATAGCCGAGAGAGTAGCGGTTGACCAGAACCAGATTGCTCGTTACTTTAACAAGAAAGTGAGAAGTCGAAGCTTCAAGGAAGGGGATATGGTGCTCAGAAAGGTTACCCAGAATACCCGGAAGAGGTCGGACGAAGTGCTATCACCTAATTGGGAAGGTCCTTACCTAATCAAAATGGTGATCCAGGGTGGGGCCTACAAGTTGAATGATATGGATGGACATCCAGTAGACCACACTTGGAATGCTGATCATCTCAAGAGATTCTACCCATAAATTCTGCAAGGCAAGTCGACCAGGATTATTCCTAAATGACTGACAGAGGATATTATTAGTCGTGAGTACTTGTATTTTTCTTTTTTTCCTTTGATCATCAATAAAGAAGGTTTCTTTCTCCATTTGTTCCTGCCTACATTTGTCTACATCCACCTGCTTTACATCGCCAATCGAATTCCCCATGATTGTCGCTTTAAAACCAGAAGAGCTGCATAGCATTCCTGATGCCCTGGATCGGATAGATCCCTCTAGAGGATCGCCATAAAACCAGGGAAGCTACATAGCACTTCTGATACCCTAGATCGGATCAGTCCATCTAGGAGGTTCACCTCAAGACCAGGAAGGACCATATGGCTTTCTTGCTGCCCTGGCCGGGTACCACCCCCCGCTAGGAAGGATCCAGTACGTAAGTGCATAGTTTCCAGATGGATCAGACCTTGGCCGGGCACCACCCCCAGCTAAGAAGGATCTGGATAGTAAGTGCATAGTTGCCAGCTAGATCAAGACCTTGGCCGGGCACCACCCCCCGCCGAGAAAGATCAGGTGCTAAATTGGCCTTAGTTGCCTACCTGGATCTTGCTGCCAATGTTTATTCGCCATTGTTTTCACCAGGATACCAGGATTCCTGCAAACAGGAATGCAAGGTACCCAAGTATGATCGCCTCAAGACCAGAAAGGACCATATAGCCTTTCTGCCGTCCTGGTCGGGTACCACCCCCCACTTGGAAGGATCCAGTACGTAAGAGCATATTTGCCCGATGGATCAGACCTTGGCCGGGCACTACCCCCCGCTGAGAAGGATCTGGATAGTAAGAGCATAATTGCTAGCTAGATCAAGGCCTTGGCCAGGCACCCCCCCCCCCCCCGCCGAGAAAGACCAGGTGCTAAAGTGGCCTTAATTGCCCACCTAGATCTTACTGCCAGTGTTTATTCGCCAATTGCTTTCGCCAGGATACCACGACTCCTACAAACAGGAGTGCGAGGTACCTCGTACGCCACCGTTTTCGCCAAGGTACCAAGATTCCTAAAACAGGAAGGCGAGGTACTGAGATTCACCAATTTTTAATTCGCCAAGGCACCAAAGCTCCTACAAGTGAATGAGCGAGGTACCCAGTTTCACCAGAATACTTCCCTAGAGACCTAGGTTCCATGAACTGGAAAGCTAGGTACTCAATCATTCGATGAGGTTCTTAGTTTCACCAGACTACTCGCCATACTGCCAAGACTCTCAGAACTGGAGTGCGAGGTACCATGGTACCAATCAACTCCTTTGTTCTCATCAGATTCTATGAGTTACCATGTTTTGATTAAGTCAAGTTTATGCTGGGGACTCTTGCCCGAGTCAATGCTACAATCAGGAGCGCGTGACTAAATTAAATCGATAGATATAGGTGGAAGTGAGTTTTTCTTTTCATTGATCAAATTGGGGAACCCTGCCCTTATTTTAAGCTACATACAAGATACAAGAAAAAAAAAAGACAAGGAAATAAACTGGAGGTCTAAAACAGCCAGTTCCCTCTTTAACTTCTCACCTACTTACTAGATCTACCTACCTAGCAACATTGATTTAAATCAGAATCTATATTGACGGTGCTGCCAAGAACCCCAGAGGTAGGAGCAGAGGTCATGTTGGGATCAGTAAGAATAGGAAGGAAATAAGGATTTCCCCCCACGTCCAAGATGCAACGGGGCACAAAGCCGCGGCTCGACCAGGTAATGCCTACACCATTGGCGAGGCTGCAGCGTCAGAGCCCACCATTCATTTCGATCCTGGGAATCTCTACTTTCCATGTTCCTCTGATAATTAAATCCACCAAGTACAGCTCCTTCCACAATACCAAGCATCCTGCCAGTCACAGAACCGACATCTCCTCCTCCTCCCACAATGTCAGGTGATATGACGATCATCGGTTAACCTATGGAGACTGCTTGCTACAAAAGAAAAAGGGATTGTTTGAAGACCCACCTAACAGATAAGGGGTATTTATAAAGGGAAAGATCGAATATCGAAAATGAGAGGATAAAGTCATTTATGTACACAACGTTCGATACACGGGAAATGGAAGCCTCGCGGAGTGTGCTTTTCCCCCAAGGCTTAATGATTGGGATAATCGAACCTATCCTGGATCTACATCTGGAAGGACAGTTGAATACAAAAACTGAACCAATAATGCCTACATGGAAACCCATAAAAAATGAAGCGCCCCGATCTATGACCGGTTGAGGTCTTGGTATTTTTCCCGGACCATTCGCGGTATTAACTCCCGGATCACCAAATTCCCACCTGGGTACTAAGAATCATCCTGGAACAAGCATTTCAACCTGGGATGTAATAAACTATACATGCACGGAGTCAAGAAAAACAAAGAAGTTCTCATTACTAAAACCGGAGAGCCCATCCCCTATCACGGGCTATAAAAAAGATAAAACTATCTAGGTGCTACTGACTAAGGGATCAAGCTGGATCAAGCATCCTCCTGCTCCTGAGTAGCCGTCTCCTCGTTAGCTCCACTAGTTACGGTTTCCCCTCCTTCAATACCGTATGAAGCCCCGTCTGCTTCCTAGGCACCTGCAGCAACCAGAATTTCCATTGGAGATGGATCTCCTTGAAGCTCCCATCCAACTTCCTCGATAAGAGCAGCCTGACCTTCCTTGTCCTGGGCAGGGTCAGATGATGAGATAGGCAGAACAGCTTCTCCATCATCAGTAGCAGGCCGATCTCCTGCCTCCTTGCCAGACTCTACTGGAGAAGCAAAGGAGGTGGAAACCCCTCCTCCAGCTTGAGCTACACCAACCTCAGGATCCTTCAGATTCGGAGCTGATCCAGCATTGCTTGGTGGAAGAAGGGAGATAGAGCCCTGGTCCGGTCCTCCTACTACTCCAATATCTCAAACAAACTAGGAGGGCCCAGCCACATCAGAAGGTGCTGCCCTAGCTAGCTCACCAGCCTTTGCCATGATCTTTTCCCGGTTCCACCCATTGATGTCACCTAGATCGAACGGAGGAGGGAGAGCTAGGGCCACCTGATAACCAGTAAAAAAGTAACCGTCCCCGAAGGCGATGTCTACCTGGGCATCTAGGGTGGTCACGCTGCACCGAAGGGACTGTATTTCTTTCTCTTGCTCCACTATTCTCTCCTTCACAATATCCCTCTCCTCTTTACGGCGGAGGGATATGAGCTTCTCCATATCCAGAGCATGATGCATCCTCTCCCTGTCAACCTTCACCTCGTCAGCTTCCTTTTGGGTATTCGCCAGTGCCTGGTTCAGAACTTCTATTCCCTGAGCAGCCTTAGCAAGCTCCTTTTTAGACCTCTCCAGCTCCGTTGTAGCACCCCTGACTTGCTCCAGAATGAGGCCAACCTGTTGGCTCATGGCCACATTGAATTTAAAAGCCTGATAAAAACAATGCACCTATCAGAATATTCTTAACCTCTTACCCGAACAAAGGATTAAAATAAGGCAGCTTACCTCAGCTAGAAAGGCAGACCCCCTTCTAATTAGAATCTCAGTCGGCATGGCGGTCATGACATCTAGACCCCCACCTGGGCAGGAAGCTGCGAAGTGAGCCAGAACTTCATCCTGGCTGCTGTCCTTCGACCTCGACCGAGCCCTATCTTGAGGTACCACCTGCTTCTTCATAGCAGAGTCAGAACTTTTCTCGACCGGTTTAGGCTGACTAGATGCCATAGCGGGAGAAGCAGAAGAAGCTGAGGCACCAGCATCAATGGCTGCTGCAACATTAACTAGTCTGAGGGGTGAAACCTCTTGCACCCGGCTGGAAGAACCTCGATACCTCCCCAATCTAGCTGTAAAAGCCTCCAGCGACCTAGCCGAGGTAGGAAGAGGGGGAGCTGGGGATCCGGATACCCCGATCGGGATCCTATCAGAGCCATTAGGAACTCCAACCTCTCCAGTAGGTACCCCAACCCCTGTATCGAGACCGGAACTGATTAGAATCCCGACAGGGGAAGACGGAGGAGAACCAACTGTACCGCCTGCTTGGTAGGTCTCCATCTCAGGAACTGATAGAGATACTGCTGAAACTATAAAGATAGCCAGAGTCAATAAAAACAAGATAATATGAGCAAAGTCAGAAAAGTTTTCTACCTGGAGAAGCTCTGGAAATGCGAAGGTAGTGATCTACCCTCTTTGCCTCGAAAGCCTTCGTGATGGGAAACTTCGTGTTAACATAATGACAGGCCATGATAGCCCACAAGATTTTCTCCGATTCTCCAGATAGCTTGCCCTTCTCTAACGCGAGCTTGCCACTGAAAATAGTGGGAACTCGAAACTCAGTCCCTCCGATATGAACCGAGCATCCCCATTCACCTCCGAGGATGATCCATTCCTCCTTCTAGGAGGTATCCTTTTTCGTGGCCCCCGGTACCACAAATTGCAAGTTGTTTTTGGCGCGAGCATAGAATTGCCCCTTCGGACCTGGGGCATTAGACATTATCTAAAACAGATACCCAATCTCATCTGGGCTTGGTTCCCGGTCGATGTTATCTTTCTGGCATTCACATTTTCGATTTACCCTTATTGTCCAATGCTTTACTTGTTGATGGCTTGCAAGCCAATCTTGTAAGCATTTCTCATCCTAATGATGATGGACTCTTCGTCTTGTTCAACAAAAATGATTGCTCTATTTTGATGTCAAATGGACAAACCTAGTTAAAAGGAAGAGATCTAGTGACAATTGTTATTGTCTTGAAGCTAGTGCTATCTCCTACAACATGTTCAAGTGTGAGGAAGTTGAGTCGTGGCGTCAAGGACTTGGCCATATGAAATATCGAGATTTGAGGATCTTAGATAAGTTCAAAGTTGTGCGTGGCCTTTTCAAGCTTGGGAAGAAAGTCGATGTTGTTTGTGGACCTTGTTAATAAGGGAAGCAAACCAAAAGCATGCATAAGAAGGGTAAGTATCTCACCACCAAGGAGCCATTAGAGCTTCTTCACATGTACCTCATGGGTCCCATGCAAACCGAGAGTCTCGGTGGCAAGAAATACATTTTTATATGTGTAGATGATTTCTCTAGATTTACATGGACATATTTTCTTACAGAAAAATATGAAACTTTTGAGAAATTTAAAATGCTTTGCACTAAATTTCAAAATGAAAAGAACTCACACATTAAAAGCATTAAAAGAATTAGGAGTGATCATGGGAGAGAATTTGAGAATTCTTGTTTTGAAAGCTATTGCAATAGCTTAGGCTTCTCCCATGAATTTTCAGCCCCTAGAACTCCTCAACAAAACGGGGTTGTTGAGAGGAAGAATAGAGTTCTTCAATAGATGGCCCGTATGATGTTGCTATGCAACAATGTCCCTAGGAACTTTTAGGCTGAGGCCGTCAATACGGCTTGCTACATAGAAAATAGAGTCTTCCTAAGGCCTGGTACTAGGCAAACCTCATATGAGTTGTGGAAGGGTAGAAAGCCGAATGTTAGCTACTTCCACATATCTGGAATCAAGTGCTGCATACTTAATGACCGAGATCAACTTGGCAAGTTTGATGCTAAGAGTGATGAAGGAATTTTTATTGGCTATGCCCTTAATAGTAAGGCATATAGAGTGTTCAATTTGAAAACTCATAGTGTCATGGAATCATCCAATGTTGTCATAGATGATTGTAGACCTAGAACTAGTGACCATGATGAAGAGGTTGATGTGATTCATGATTCTTCGTTGGAGAAGGATGGTGAGACTTCTATTGATGTGAAGTCAAGTCATGATAAAGAGGTCATTCAACCTCTTGATAGAGATTCATCTTTGAACTCTAAAGAACCCACTCCATGGGTTAGACATCTCTACAGCAAGAATGATATTCTTAGAGTTGTGAATGAGGGTGTTAGGACTAGGCGTCAAATAGCTAATCAAATTAGCCATACTTGTTACACCTCTCAAATTGAACCCAAAAAGGTTGATGAAGCTTTGAATGATGAGTTTTGGATTGTTGCTATGCAACAAGAGCTAAACCAATTTGAAAGAAATGAGGTTTGGACTCTGGTTCCTAAACCCAATAACACTAATGTCATAGGCACCATATGGGTGTACAGGAACAAGTCGAATGAGAATGGAAACATTGTGCCAAATAAGGCTAGACTTGTAGCACAAGGATACTCTCAGATTGAGGGTATCGACTTTGAGGAGACTTTTGCTCCGGTTGCCCGTCTTGAGTCCATAAGGCTTCTCTTGTCCATATCATGTGTGCACAAGTTCAAACTGCACCAAATGGATGTTAAGAGTGTCTTCCTCAATAGCTTCTTGTAAGAGGAAGTGTTTGTTAAGAAACCCAAGGGGTTTATGGATCCACACCACCTCAATCATATCTATCACCTTAAGAATGCTTTATATGGGTTGAAACAAGCATCAAGGGCTTGGTATGAGTGCCTCACTCAATTTGTTGTTGACAATTACTACTCTAGGGGTAGTGTTGACAAGACCTTATTCATCAAGAGAAACAAAGATGAGCTATTCATAGCTCAAATATATGTTGATGATATTGTGTTTGGCTTCACCAATAAATCTGAAGTCCAACAATTTGCTGATGTCATGTCTCATGAATTTGATATGAGTTTGGTTGGTGTAAGTTTCTCGGTTTTTGGTTGGCTTATTTCGTTGTCAAAACCACATTAGGATTGTTATGTAACGGGTAGCTTAGGTGATCATGATTGGCAAGCTTCCGGACCTCCCAAAGTGTTTCAAGAAGGTATATCACTTGACTTGACTTCTTGAAGAGATTAGTTGCACACACACACACACACACACACACACTTTCATATGCATTTCCATATCTCTTTCATGTGTGTTTATTTGATTATATGAATTTGTGTTTATCACAAACTTCACGTATGTTCATTGTTATTGCATTTCTATGATTGCATTTGTGTCTTTTTGTTTGCATTTGGGTTACATGGTCTTATACCATAAGTTTAGGCAATATTGTTGTTGTTCAAATCTGACCTTTGGTCACTCATTTGACCATAAATCTTTCTACAGACATCCAAATCTTGTTTTGTCAATTGTAGTAGAAAGAAGACTTCCATACATTTCCAACAGTATATTATACGAAAGGTTTCGATGTCGTTTGGTCATGTTTTGGGTCGCTCAAAACTGGAGCTATTGCACTGTCACGTTTTGTATACCCGAGACATATGCAACTTTTGAAGTGACTTCCATCCAAGTCACCCTGCAAGTCGCTTTTTGTCGCTAGAAACCAATTTTCCCATGTCTAAAACAATGTAGCTTCATTTGGACTCTATAAATACATCACATTCTTCCTCATTTCAAAAAGACCTCTGAAAATATAAACCCTAGAGAGAGAATTCGTTTTTATAGAGAGAGAGAAAGCTTCAAGCTTGTTTAATTGACTCTTCCAACCTCAAATCCATGCATTGTCTTCATTATTCATCATCCTATTGACATGGGTCTTCAAGTTCTTGACTAGGTAACATCATATTCATCTTCATTTCATTTGTTGATGTTTCTTGACCTAGGATTAGCTTTTATTACATGATTAAAAGCTTGATTATTATCTCTTGATGAATGTATTGTTGATTATATATTGAATACATATTAAATACTTTGTTTAAGAGTTTTATTGAATATATGATGGATGCGTGGTGAGTAATTTCGTGGGCCTCATTTTATACATTGATTGAGGTTGTTTTATGATAGATATAACTCTAGGTGTGCATTTATTGAGTGATTAAATGATTGTCTCTACAAAATGAATATATGTTGAATTATTTGTGAGACTTTATATTTATTTATTGGGTTTATTGTGATTGATTTTGATAGCTAGCATTCTAGGAATTTTATAACATCTAGCTAAATCATCTCATTGTTTGATTGAGTTTGTTTGTGATAGAAATTATTCTAGGTTGCATTTATTATATGACTAAATGCATTGTCTCTACCACATTAATATTTGTTAATGTTGAATACATTGTGAGTGATAATATTGATTGATTGTGGTAGATTATGATAGCTAGTATTCCATATCATTTATGCCATCTAGCTAGGTCTTTATGAGTATCCATTTAGACATTGATAATTAGAGTTTATTGATTTGTCATTAAATCTCTAGTTAAACATATAGTGTTGTCTAGCATTGTATTGCATTTTGAATATTATTTCATATTCACATAGACTTGCATTGATCTCTTCATTGAGTTAAGTCTTGTGACTACAAGGTGTAGTGCTCAAGCAAGTGAAGTCTTGCAACCAAAAGGTTTGTTGGCAAGCATTGGTCTAGGATCACTATTAAAGGCTAGTGGGTAGATTAGATTGGGTTACGAACCTTGAAGTGTGACTAGGTGGTCAACTTAGGTATTTAAACAATTATTCAAATAGTGGATTTGAGGATCGGGGTGGCTAAGTGGTTAGCCCATGGTTTTTTCCTTGTTGAAGGTTTTCCACGTAAAACAAATCATCATGTTTTTATTGTTTTCCGCTCTACACGTGATTTGTTGTTGTATGTTCATATTGGGTTTTAATTGTTAATATTGACTAATTGAAAACTTGGTAATAATCGATTAACAACTCATTCACCCCCCCCCCCCCCCCCCCCCCTTGGTTGTATTAGACACGCCCCATGTAATTTTTAGTCGGTGAGCTAAATTACTTCCTAGGTTTGCAAATCAATGCAATAGCATGATGGGATCTTCATATCCCAATCTAAGTATGCTAAGAACCTAGTGAAGAAGTTTGGCCTTGAGAATGCCAAACATTGTGACACACCCATGAGTACCACATTGAAACTAAGCAAGGATGCTAGTGGCAAGAGTGTGGACCAAAGTCTTTAACGTGGCATGATAGGTAGCTTGCTTTACTTGACCGCAAGTAGGCCCGATATAGCCTTTAGTGTGGGTGTGTGTGCTAGGTACCAAGCAGATCCCAAGGAGTCCCATCTCTCTTCTGTGAAGAGAATCATTCGATATGTGAATGGGACATCCAACTATGGGATATGGTACTTTTTTGACACTAATGCTAGCTTAATTGACTTTAGTGATGCAGATTGGGCAGGAAATTGTGATGATAGGAAGAGTACATCTAGCGGTTGCTTCTTCCTAGGCAACAACTTGGTCTCATGGTTTTGCAAGAAGCAAAATTCCATCTCCCTATCCACAGCCAAGGCCGAGTACATAGCAGCTGGGAGTGCTTGCACACAACTCCTTTGGATAAAGCAAATGCTTGTGGATTAAGGCTTTGATCAAGATACTATAACCCTTTATTGTGATAACTGGAATGCAATTAACATTTCAAAGAATCTTGTTCAGCACTCTAGAACAAAGCATATAGACATTAGGCATCACTTTATTAGGGAGCTAGTTGAAAACAAATGCATTGCACTTGAACATGAATATGTTAGCACAAATGATCAACTAGTGGATTTATTCAGAAAGCCCTTAGATTCAACTAGGTTCATGGCACTTAGTAGGTCTATTGGGATATGTCATATGCCTTGATGTCTTTGGTGATTGACTCCATATAGGGAGCTCAAGCAAAGATAGCAACCTTGCATAGTTGAAATAAGCAAAAATTTGATCAACTTTATGCTTCTTCATTAATTCCAAGAGCATTTTGGATGTGCTTATATTATTATATGGCTTTTTATTCAATAAGTGTGCCTTTTCTTTGTTTGTAATCTATGTCACATTTATGTTCAAACATTCATTTTTGGACTAGGAGAATTGATTGGGAAGTACATTTGAATGACCTATAATTTATCTCCATGACATGTGAACTTGTTTTTGACATGCTAAAATATTATGCATGAGTTATATATGTGCAAATGTATGGAAGCAATTGACAAGGCTAAACTCAATAAGGACATTGTGTCCATGCAATAAATAAGGATGTTTCATCTAATTTAGCCTTGTATCTCTTCTTAATGGTTGAACAAGACAACAACCAATAAGGATTCTATACGCATTCAATTAATAAGGATTTTATATTCATGTATTGATTGACCTTTAAGGATTGACATGGTTGCTTGTGTGTGTTAAAAAAATTTTAAAGTTATATCTTGTATCTGTATGACAAAATGGTACAAATTGATTTGAATTCCTTTGGAAACTCTTTTAATGTTCGCTTTGCCAAATACCATTTGCTTAAACTTTGATGTTGCATGTCTTGCATCCAAAGCAACAATCTCACACATCCTTTTCAAATAAAACCTCATTAATTCTCTCTCAATTAATTAAGTTGCATAAGGTTGTTGTATATGATTATGCACTTATCTTACAAATAACTCTCTTTGCTAAAGTGACCCAATTGGGGAATACTCCTATGCCTATCTCATGACAAAAAGGGGGAGCAGTGTTGGTAGCTATAAGTGTTGCATATTAGGGGAGAATTATGCTTTGAGGGGGAGTAACCCATTTTGGGGGAGCACTTGTATTGTACCTCATAACTCGGTTATTAGTTTTTCAAATGCATATGCTTGCTACATTTCTTTTATCTCTCTTGATACCCTCACATACACTTGTCTTAGAAAGTGTAGTTATCTTGTTTTGCAGGGATGATTATTCTACAAGAGATTGAAGGCTTGAAGATCTAGATTTTAGGTATCTCTTTGTAATGTAGAATATATCTTGTTGACCTTAGTTTTTTGTTTTTTTTTTGTGAGGATCATTTATGAGTGGTGGTTTTATCACGAAATAGACAAAGGGGGAGATTGTAAGTTCCTAGTTTAGTAATTGGCTTATTTCGTTTGACAAACCACATAGGGACAATTTGTAAAGGTAGTCTAAGCTTCTCAAGACCTTAAGATCAAGAGCACACTTCAAAGGTATATCACTTATGCTTAACTCTTTGAAGAGATTTAGTTGCACATACACACTCACTCACATGCATGTTTTATTCATCTTGCTTTTGTGCTTAATTGCTTACAGATGTGCATTATTACCCTATCTCTTCCTTGTTTGTTTTTGGTGTTTATTGGTCTTGCATTGTCCCTTCAAAAATCAAGTTGGTATGTCTTAATAGGGATTTTTGGCAAGGGACCAAAGGAGAATTTTCCAACTAGTATCAACCCAATAGACGCCAATCCTGGCTTCCGGCTGACCAGCAAGGTCAATGCCACTACCTAGATGGATCCGATACTTGGTAAGGCCAGGACCTCGATTACCTATCTATCTAGATAGAGCACTAGTACCGCGAGCTAACGAAGGTACATACCTAGCCATACTGAAGCTCCTAATATCAATTCAAGACTAATACGATGGTAGATCGCACACCTAGCACCCTTCAAGTGCCTCGACATCAGTCAAGGCACCTGGTACCCCGATGCCCGCTTTGGTACTACCTCGACTTCCACCTGGTACCTAGTACCTCGATGTATATATTCAGAACCCCCCCAAGACAAGTACCTAGCCTACCAAGCAATACGAAGATGATTTTGAAGACACAAGCGCCACTCTATCAAAAGATAGAACAAGCTCCATACCGGTAAGATCCTACTGGTATACCAGCACTTCGTCCTACCAAAGGATTCAGAATCAGAGTTTCCCTCCAAGCTCCATGAAGAAGGAAAGTTGACTCCATCGCCAAAATAAAACGCCATTAATGAGACCTAATTAGAATTCGGATTCGACAGTAATTAACGGGATCAAATCCCGCGCCTTTAGCTCCACACAAAGCCTTTGCCTAAAATAGGACACTCGATAATCCTCATTAATGGAACTAGATTTCGTGGCCATTCTTTGAAGAATTACATATACGGCATTGAAAGGTAAAGAGAGGAGGCTTTTTTCTGAATATTAAGATCGCCAAAGATAGAGAGAGAGAGTCGTTTTCCGGTGGAATTCCCTTGTGAAATTCTCTGAAGCCCATGAGAGTCCACTGACGATCATTGGGAGAAAATATCCACTTGTCGACATATACGTTTTCTCCACCATCACCTTGTGTAAGAGAGTGAGAAACGAGAGAAGAGTGTATACCGTGTAATTTCGTTATAATATTCTTGAATAAAACAGTGTTATTTCATATCTCCTAGATCTTTCCTATACTACTTCTTATTTACATTACGAGGAAGGATCGCGGTACCAAAGGTACCTATCCCGCTACTGGCTACCGGTAGTGGGTGAGGGTGCTAACCGAGATTTGGCTCCCTAAGTGATTTTTCTGTTAACACTTTTTGGCGCCATCTGTGGGAATCACCACACCCTCAAAAGAAAGCCAGCGTGCCTCATTTTCTTGTCTTATCATCAAAATGAAGCTCCGATCCTCTCAGGATCATCCTGACTCGTCAGGACATCAGTCAAATGCTTCAACCCGAATAGGTCAGAAGCCGAAGAAGGGGGGAAAGGTTGCAAACCCACCTCGAAGCCGTCAGCTACAGCACATATTACCCCCCTAGGTACCTGCTACCCCAGCAGCTAGACCTGCCAATCTAGACCAACAAGTTGCAGCCTTTATAGAGAGCATTCGCCTCTGAATGGTCACCGAAGGCAGTACCAGTTAGCCTGCAGTACCAGATCCCATGGGAGATGCCAATCGGTAAGGTACCAGGGTACCTCCCTTCGAT
The DNA here is from genome assembly GCA_033220585.1 of Dipteronia sinensis. NCBI lineage: Eukaryota > Viridiplantae > Streptophyta > Magnoliopsida > Sapindales > Sapindaceae > Dipteronia > Dipteronia sinensis. The sequence continues at coordinate 37,530,844 of CM065637.1, forward strand.
AGATTGGGACCACCACCTTCTGTACCAGTCCATGATAGACTCGGGCCCATGCCTCCGGTTCCAGGATATCCTACAGGTTACCAAGCCCGGCGTGCAAGATCCGCCATCTACCTCCTGCCCAGAGAGCACCACCATCTGGTCCAACCAGTGGCCTATTCTAGACAGCCTCACTAGGAAACGACCAGGGAACGCCTTCATTCAGTGGTGGGAGGTAGCAACAAGGGCACCGGAGAAGACCCTCCCTAGAGAGAGAATCAGGATGAAGCTTCTGCGACATCGGAAGGGCCTGAGGACAGAGATTCTGAGGTGGAATCTGGGAACGATGACGATAAATGTCTCCAGGACCAGGTCACCAGAATGGCAAAAGAAATCCATGAGTTGAAGAAGGGCAAGCACCGGGAAAACTGGAAAGACCCTTTGGGAGAGATGAATGCTCCCTTCTCTAGGAGGATCAATGAGGCAGAATTACCTCCTAAATTGAAGATGCCAACCGACAAATATTCTGGGACTGAGGACCCCTGAGCCACCTAGAAATCTTTGTTCATTAGATGAAGGTTCATAATGCTACTAGGGCCGCTATGTGCAGAATGTTCCCAACCACACTGACGGACTATGCCAAGACATGGTTCAGGAAGCTACCAACGGGAAGCGTTGATTCATTCACAAAATTGACAACTGATTTATGTGCCCAGTTTCAGGGCATAAAACCTCGCCCCAAAAATCCTATTCATATTCAATACGTGATCCAGGAGCGGGGGGAATCGCTCAGAGCCTACGTGGAGAGATTCCACAAAGAAGTGATCTAGATGGGAGTCAACATACGAGGTTCGATCAAGAGTTTAATAAACTGCACGTATATGAAGCTAAAGAAAAAAACAAAAAAAAGTTCTCATTACTAAAACTGTGGAGCCCATCCCTCGATCACGGGCTATAAGAAGATAAAATTATCTAGATGCTACTGGGTAAGGGGTCAAGCTGAATCATTGATCGTGCCTAAATTGTTGTATATTTCGGCCCTCATTCCTATTCCTTTGTCTCGTTCTTATATGTATTTTCTATATATTTTATGTCTAATAGGCTCATTAGTGCTAATTGCAGGCAATAGATGTAATTCTGTGTTTAGAAACATGTTGCGGTAATTCTGGCAGAAAAAGGGCAAAAGGAAAGACAAAGGATCATAAGCAGCTCTACAGTGCAGGTCAAGTGCGGGTCGCAACCGCACTCCAACCGCACTCCAACAGCACTCCAAACACACTCATGATCATAGCTGGGACTTGATACAAGAGAAGAGTTACAGTGCGGGTCATCCAACCGCACTCCACCCGCACTGTTGCCAAAGTCAGAGAAGCTGAGTTGCACCTGACGTTAAAGTTCGGGTACAGTGCGGGTCATCCAACCGTACTCCACCCGCACTATTGCCAAACCAGAGAAGTTGAAGTTACACCTGACATTAGAGTTCGGGTACAGTGCGGGTCATCCACCAGCACTCCACCCGCACTATTGCTCAAAATAGATGAGGGGTTTTGTACCTGACAGTAAAGTGCGACTCAAGTGCGACTACAGTGCGGGTCAAGTGCGAGTCAAGTGCGGGTAATCCAACCGGAATCCACCCGCACTGTTGCCCAGATCAGAGAACTGAAGATGAAGAAAACCTTTACAGTGCAGCTAATTCACCCTCACTCCACCCGCACTCTGCGCGCGACAGCTTCTAGTTTCAAGCTTAAGTGACCTATTTTTCCATCCTCTTTAAATAGAAAAGGATGAGAACGAACCAAAACATCACCATACCTCCCAACACTTGTATTTTTAGCTAGAAACACATCTCCCTATCATCCAAACCATCTCTACTCAATCAAAGGCAACTAGGAGACTTGGATTCAAGCTTCAAGGAAAGAGATAAATCTTCAAGGGTTTTCTCTACACTCTCTCTTAGTTTATTTGTTTGTAATAGAATATGAGTAGCTAAAATACCCCACTATGGGGTTGATGTTATTTGTTTGATGGATATTTGGGCTTTGTAAATAAACTCTATGTGTTATATTTATTATATCTCTATGTTTTATTCCATTGCTTGAATTGATTTCCATTATTGATTTTCTTGGATACACCCTCTTTGCATGATTGATTTGGATTACTTGAGTAGGCAATTAGGTTGTCTAATGCTCAATTGAATGGAAGGATTTCCAGAAATCCGGCTCTAAAACCATGCCCTTAATCTAATCTTGAATTAGTGGCTTTCACTATACATCCTAGGTTAGCCACTTGTGAGAGAATTAGAAGCCTCCACTATACACCCTAGGTTGGCTACTTTAGTGATTCTACGAGAACTAACCTTCGAGTAGAATTCGGTTGATAACCTAAAGCCTCATCGAATCTCAAACGGGTGGCCTTCACTATACATCCTAGGTCGGCCACTTGTGAGGGAATTGGAAGCCATCACTATACATCCTAGGATGGCAAAATTAGTAATAGGTTGAGCCATAGCTAGATAGATGAGCATTCATGGAACAAGTCCCAATTGAGTAACTAGCCACTGTTGGTTGCTTAGGAGGGATTAATCTCTAGTAAGAGGTCTTCGCTATACACCCTAGGTTGACCTCTTGCTATAGATATATACCAACACTATACACCCTAGGTTGGTTACATTTGTCAAAACGTGCTTAATTGAGAGTTTGTTGCAATTGCCCCAATATTCACTTATGTGTCCATCAACTCCGTAGTTCCATCATCATTCATTCATCACTCCATTGTCATCCCATTTTATTTGCTTTCATAATTTAGTTTATATTGTATCTTCATTCACCATCACTTTACTTTTATGCATACTAGTTATATTAATCCTAATCTTATCACCGCTACCCCGATCTCAGTGGACGACACTCGTGCTTACCGCTTTACTTGTATTACTACTTGTGAACGCATCGCATAGGTTTTATAAATTGTTTTGACGGACTGTTTTCTGACGGCAAAAACCTTCTCATCAAATGGCGCCGCTGCCGGGGATCGGTGTGCGTAGTAGTGATTAGATTAGTTTTAATACTATTAGTTTGTTAGTTGTTTTTAGTTTTGTTAGTTTCGTTTTATTGCTTTGGTAGTTTTTGTTTTTGTTTGTTTCAGGACTCTATGGATTCCTTTTGGCAAAATTCAGGATCAAGCTACGAGCCGAACGAGAATACCTACATCTCATCATTCCAGTCAAATTCCGTTGAAGATCAACTACAAAATTTCATGAGGAATCATGTGCGGGAGACTGAGCAGATGATAGCTTCTCAACAAGAGACTCAAGCCTTCATAGAAGAGAAAACCACCCAAATGCTCGAATCTACCCAGCAGTCCACCCCGGTAAATCAGAGTTGTTTCCAAGTTAAAGCAACCAAGCCGGTGGATTCCTCCAATTTCTCAAAAGAAGACATGTATAAGCTCCGAATAGAATTTGAAGTGGAGCGAAGCAAGAGAATGGACGAGATGGACAGGATGATCAAGATGAACCAAGAGCTTATGAGCGTGAGCACAGAGCTAGTGTTGGAAAGGGGTGTGTTGAAGGAAGAGAATGAAGCACTTCAAGAGAGAGAAGCCTTGGGAATGGAAAAGGCGAGTAATCTCCAAGAGTTGAACAAGAAACTATTATTTGAAGTGAAGATGCTCCGGGTTGAGAATGGTACTTTAAGAAGACAAATGGTGAAGTCTCCGACAAGAACAAAGAATTGGAAGAATGGATTGAGAGATTTGAAGCCGAAAAGAGTACCGCATCGAAGGATTTGGAGAACTTAGTGAGGCTATCAAAAGATTTTGAAGATGAGATAGCTCACAAGTCAATGAAGATGCAAATGGAGGTTGATCAAAAAGCCAATGCCTTAGAGGAAGCAAAGGTAGCACTAAGCAAAAAGGAGGAGGAGGTCAAGGCGTTACAAGTGAAACAAATCAAACGTCCTCAAGCCCACGCATCAAAGGGGAGTTCCTCTAACTCTAATATCTTTTGCTATGCATGTTCTAGGATAGAGCATTTTAAGGCTAAAAATTACAAGTCAAATCAACATAGGAAAACTAGAGGTCCTAGGAATAGGTGGAGTCGACCTAGGGTCAAGCAAATATGGGTAAGGAAAGACCAAGTGCACTTATATAGAAACATGAAAAGGGAAAAGATAATGAAGTTACCTAAATTTATTTGGGTAGTGAAAAATAGAGAATTTCTTAACTTGGTCAAACCACCCTTAGAAGACCCTAGCCTCTCCATGAATGCATCCCATTGAATAATTTTGATGCATGTAGTTAGTTTTATGTTTTATGTTGTTTAAATTCAATAAATTGTGATGTTGGGATATTTTTGTTCGAATGTTATATTTTTTGGATATTTGCACATTGAATTTATTGATTATATTTGTGGATGAAAGAGCTGGAGGCTCTTGTGCAAGTATGAATGCATGTGCTTTATATTGTTTAATTCGGTTTGGGGAATGTTCATGCCCCATTCCGTCAATTTTGACAAAATGCATGATGTTAAGCTTGACTTGTGCTTCAATAATATATTGCATGAATTGCCTTTATTTTGTGAGCCTTGTTTGAGTCATTTTTATTTTGTTGGGGCATTGATTGTGTTTGATTAGTGCCTAGGTTTGTTTGAGTCATGTTAGGTACATGCCTCTAGGACGAATTCTCTTGTCTTCAACATTGAGGACAATGTTGGGTTTGGTTTGGGGGTGTAGACGCCTTTTTGAGTCGTCTTTTGTGTCTTGAGTCAATTTTGTGTCTTATTTTTGAAAAAAGTTGCTGCTTAGCCAGAAATTTGAGCTTATTTAGCTTGGTGAGATACCTGGAGCATAGTGTTTATGGCGAATGTGTGTATGCTTTGTGTGCTTATTCAATAACTCTTAGTCACTCTAAGGGTCTCACTTGCACTTCATGGGCTAGTCTCATCTTCTAGTGTCCAAGTTTAGGGAACTCGGTGCTCAAGCGCCTTGTTCTAATAGTGAAGATTTCCCTTGTGAGATCACAAACACAAGCCAAAAGCGTGTATATTTGAGGGAAAATGTTTTTCAAATCTGTAAACACTATTCAAACACCATGCATAGTCTCACTACATCAAAAATCATCATTAGTCATTGAACATGAATCATATATGTGGATTGCTTGATGGAAACTTTTATTCCCTTGGTAGATTGATCATTTGAAGTGATATTAGGCAATGTGTGTTTTAGCCACTCAAAAAGAAAGCCTAAATACTTCCCATTCCCGTAATATGTGTGCTCCCAAGCCAATTTTGATGCCAAACACATATATACTTTTCCATTCTACACCCACGTTATCCATAACCCAAGCAACCTAAACATTTAGCCAACCCTCTCTTAATTGATCTTGTTGAGGCTTAGGAATGTAGAGTTGTGCTTTAATTTGATAAATGGCATGTACCTAGGCAAGAGTAATGAGTTGTGAAAATGTGCATAGTAAAAAGGCATGAAAAGAAAAGAAAAGAAAAGAAGCAAAAAGGAACAAAAGAAAAATATGCTTCAAATGCCTTGTGTAAATTGTAAATGCTACTCAAACGGGTAACATGAGTAGTTAAAGATTGCACGTAGAGTCTAATTGTATGCATGGACGCCATATTTTATTTGGAAGTGCAGTTGCACGAGAAATTAAATGCTTAAGCGTAGAATGTATTGCCTTAACTTGGTTTATTAGTGCTTGTGCCTAAATTCTCATTCTTCTAATCACCATTCACCGTGGCCACGTTACAACCAAATGGAAAGACCTAATTGATCTTAGGGGACGTCTAGATTGGGAATATTAGTTGATGAATGCTCTTTCCACGTTCATGGCACGTGATTCTTTCATGAGACTCACTCACTGAAAATAGTATTTATTCTACACTAAATGTATGCAACTAAGTTGATTCAGTTTGATAAATTCATTGGCATACATGTTGCATGAGTGTGAACCTAGGTTCTGAGAGGAAAGATAAAAGAGAATCCATGTGAGAACCTAGCTTCGAAGCGAATTATGCTCGAGGTGTGAGAGTGAGTAGTTTCTGAGGTGAGGGCATTTTAAGTGTGGGATTCGTGTTATGCCAGTTTCCCTTGGGGTGTCTTCGAGTTGTTTAGAACATTTCACATATGTTCATTCCTCTCTTCCATTTGCTTTTGGGTATCTCTCTGCTAGTTGGTTCTGCAGCAAGTTTTTCTTTGTGTCTAGGAAAGTTTTGAGTTCGAGTCATTTTTAGTTTGTGTCTGATTTGTTTCGTTTTATGTTTGCTCGAGGACGAGCAAAGGTTTGGTTCGGGGGTGTTTGATCGTGCCTAAATTGTTGTATATTTCGGCCCTCATTCCTATTCCTTTGTCTCGTTCTTGTGTGTATTTTCTATATATTTTATGTCTAATAGGCTCATTAGTGCTAATTGTAGCCAATAGATGTAATTCTGGGTTTGGAAGCATGTTGCGGTGGTTCTGGCAGAAAAAGGGCAAAAGGAAAGACAAAGGATCATAAGCAGCTCTATAGTGCGGGTCAAGTGCGGGTCGCAAACGCACTCCAACCGCACTCCAAACACACTCATGTCATGATCATAGCTGGGACTTGATACAGGAGAAGAGTTACAGTGCGGGTCCAGTGCGGGTCATCCAACCGCACTCCACCCGCACTGTTACCAAAGCCAGAGAAGCTGAGTTGCACCTGACGTTAAAGTGCAGGTACAGTGCGGGTCATCCAACCGTACTCCACCCGCACTATTGCCAAACCAAAGAAGTTGAAGTTGCACCTGACATTAGAGTGCGGGTACAGTGCGGGTCATCCACCAGCACTTCACCCGCACTATTGCTCAAAACAGATGAGGGATTTTGCACCTGACAGTAAAGTGCGACTCAAGTGCGACTACAATGCGGGTCAAGTGCGAGTCAAGTGCGGGTAATCCAACCGCACTCCACCCGCACTGTTGCCCAGATCAAAGAACTGAAGATGAAGAAAACCTTTACAGTGCGGGTACAGTGCGGGTAATTCACCCGCACTCCACCCGCACTCTGCGTGCGACAACTTCTGGTTTCAAGCTTAAGTGACCTATTTTTCCATCCTCTATAAATAGAAAAGGATGGGAACGAACCAAAACATCACCATACCTCCCAACACTTGTATTTTTAGCTAGAAACACATCTCCCTATCATCCAAACCATCTCTACTCAATCAAAGGCAACTAGGAGACTTGGATTCAAGTTTCAAGGAAGGAGATAAGTCTTCAAGGGTTTTCTCTACACTCTCTCTTAGTTTATTTGTTTGTAATAGAACATGAGTAGCTAAAATACCCCACTATGGGGTTGATGTTATTTGTTTGATGGATATTTGGGCTTTTTAAATAAACTCTATGTGTTATATTTATTATATCTCTATGTTTTATTCCATTGCTTGAATTGATTTCCATTATTGATTTTCTTGGATACACCCTCTTTGCATGATTGATTTGGATTACTTAAGTAGGCAATTAGGTTGTCTAATGCTCAATTGAATGGAAGGATTTTCGGAAATCCGGCTCTAAAACCATGCCCTTAATCTAATCTTGAATTAGTGGCTTTCACTATACATCCTAGGTTAGCCACTTGTGAGAGAATTAGAAGCCTCCACTATACACCCTAGGTTGGCTACTTTAGTGATTCTACGAGAACTAACCTTCGAGTAGAATTCGGTTGATAACCTAAAGCCTCATCCAATCTCAAACGGGTGGCCTTCACTATACATCCTAGGTCGGCCACTTGTGAGGGAATTGGAAGCCATCACTATACATCCTAGGATGGCTACATTAGTAATAGGTTGAGCCATAGCTAGATAGATGAGCATTCATGGAACAAGTCCCAATTGAGTAACTAGCCACTGTTGGTTGCGTAGGAGGGATTAATCTCTAGTAAGAGGTCTTCGCTATACACCCTAGGTTGACCTCTTGCTATAGATATATACCAACACTATACACCCTAGGTTGGTTACATTTGTCAAAACGTGCTTAATTGAGAGTTTGTTGCAATTGCCCCAATATTCACTTACGAGTCCATCAACTCTGTAGTTCCATCATCATTCATTCATCACTCCATTGTCATCCCATTTTATTTGCTTTCATAATTTAGTTTATATTGTATCTTCATTCACCATCACTTTACTTTTATGCATACTAGTTATATTAATCCTAGTTTTATCACAGCTACCCCGATCTCAGTGGACGACACATGTGCTTACCGCTTTATTTGTATTACTACTTGTGAACGCATCGCATAGGTTTTATAAATTGTTTTGTCGGACGGTTTTCTGACAGCAAAAACCTTCTCATCAATCATGCATCCTCTTGCTCCTGATCGGCCATCTTCTCTCCATCTCCGCCAGTTAGAGCTTCCCCCTCTACTGCACCAGATGGAACCCCGCCTGCTTCCTGGACAACTACAGCAACCAGAAGCTCCATTTGAGACAGATCGCCCTGAAGCTCCCCTGATACTGCTCGATCAAAATCTCCTCCAACTTCCTTGATCAGAGCAGCCTGACCTTCCTTTACCTGTGCAGGGTAAGAAGTTGAGATAAGCAGGGAAGATTCTCCATCGTCAGTAGCAGGTTGCCCCATATCTCCTTGACAAATTCTGATGGAGGAGCAGAAGAGGCAGGAACCCCTCCTCCAGCCTGAGCTATACCAGCCTCAGGATCCTTCAAACTGGGAGCTGCTCCAGCATTGCTTGGTGGAAGAAGGGAGATAGAGCTCTGGTCTGCACCTCCTACCACTCCACTGTCTTCAGTAACCTGGGAAAGTCTGGCCATATCAGAGGGCACTGCCCCAGAAAGTTCAACAGCATTCGCCATGATCTCCTCCCAGTTCCACCCCGCAATAACACTCAGGTCAAACGGAGGAGGGAAGGCTAAAGCCACTTGATAGCCTACGAAGAAATAACCATCCCCAAATGCAGTGTCCACTTGAGCATCCAAATTGGCCACGCTACCTCGGAGGGATAGAACATCTTTCTCTAGCTCCGCCACCTTTCCAGTAGCAACATCCCTCTCCTCCTTGCGGTGAAGGGACCTGAGCCTCTCAGTATCCAAAGCATGTTGCATCATCTCCCTGTCAACCTTCGCCTCGTCAGCTTCCTTTTAGGCATTTGCCAGAGACTGGTTCAGAGTTTCCATTTCACGGGCAGCCTCAGCGAGCTCCTCCTTAGACTTCTCCAGCTCGGCAGTAGCACTTCTAACTTGCTCCAAGAGGGAGCCGACCTGTTGGCTCATAGCCACGTTGAACTTAAAAGCCTGACAAAAACAAAGCACTAGTCAGGATATTTTCAACCTTTTACCTGGATAGAAGACTAAAATAAGACAGCTTACCTCAGCCAGAAGGGCAGATCCCCTCATAATTAGAAGCACAGTGGGCATAGCGGCAATGGCGTCTAGACTCTCACCTGGGCAGGAAGCGACAAAGCGAGCAAAGACTTCAGTTCTGACTACTGTCATTCAACGTCGATCGCGCCTGATCCCGAGGTACCACCCGCCTCGCCATAGCAGGGTCAGAACTCTTCTCAACCGGTTTAGATTGACCAGTTACCACGACGTGAGAAGCGGAAGGAGCTGAGGCACCAGCATCACCAGCACTGGTAACATTGATTGGTCTGATGGGTGACGTATCCTGCATCCGACCATAAGCACCTCTATACCTCCCCACTATGGCTGTAAAAGCCTCAAACGACCTAGCCGAGGTAGGAAGAGGGGGAGCCGGCGATCCAGATACCCCGACCGGGGTCATATCGGAGCCAGCAGACACGCCAACCTCTGCATCAAAATTAGAACTGGCTGGAAGCCTGACAGGGGAAGTTGGAGGAGAATCAACGGTGCCCCCAGCCTGGTTGGGCTCCACTTTAGGGATCGGTGGAGGTACTGCTGAAACTACCAAGACAGCACAGGTTAATATCAACAAAGCTAATAAAGCAGTACAGTGAAAGGAGAATCAGAAAAATGTTTACAAGGAAGTGCGTTAGAAATACGGAGGGAATATTCCACCCTCCCTACATCAAAGGCATCTGAGGTAGGATACTGCAGGTTGACATAATTCCTGGTCATGATGGCCTTCAAGATCTTCTTTGACTCAGTAGAGCGCTTACCTTTCTCCAATGGGGGCTTCCCCCTAAAGCTGGTAGGAACCTTGAATTCAGTTCCTCCGATGTAAACCGAGCTGCCCCATCCTGCCCTTGACGACGATGACCCATTCCTCCCTCCAAGAGGTATCCTTCTCTGTGGCTCCTGGTACCACAAATTTTATGTTGTTCTTTGCCCGAACATAGAACTGCCCTTTCAGACCCGGGGCATTGGCAGCAATTTGAAACACATATCCGAGCTCGTCAGGTCCTGGTTCCCGATCAATGTTGTCTCTCGCACACTGCTCCCTCCATAATACCAGGAACCCTACCAGGTGCCTCCAAAACCCTAGTGTTAGCTGAAGAGGGGCAAGCTGCAAAGCGTACAATGCCCTACACAAGGGGGGGGTGGAGAGGTAGCCTGACTCCACTATCGAAGGCCGCAGTATGAATCGGAAGCTCGCCAGGAATGGGAGAATACATATCGTACCCAGGCAGGGGGTATGGTAATCAAAATATCCTTAGGGATCTTAAAATCCCTCCTCAAGCGCTTCACAGTATCCAAAGTGCTGGTAGAGTCGGGGATGCATCTATACTCGTAAAGAAAGGCGACTATCCTTCCCATAGTATCTGTAACCTTGCCAGCCCGGTCTCTACCTACCCCGGTAGCAACTCCTGTTTCTCCACTCGACTCCCGGTCGACATCAATAGGAGTATCGGGGTTATTTGAAAAGCCCGTCCCAATTGGAACGCCGGCGCTGAAGGGGAACGTTGTCCACGTTATCACTATCGACGTGTGCCCTTTTTCTAGGGGCAAGATTCCCACTAGCCGCCGCGTCGCCATTGAACAGCTGCTCAATGCTGTCGCCACTAGGTGAAGACATGACAACAGACTCAGGGTTCCGTTTCTGGAAGAAGAGAAATTAAAAGGGTTGAAGACGAGGAAAAAAGCTAAGATCTTTTTTTTTATCTTGCTACTCGTGTAGATTGGGAAAGTTAATGAAAGAAGAAGTAAGTCCACGGTGAATGAGCAAGGTTCACTTATATAGAGTTAGATGCTTGTAATAGGCAGAGAGGGTAATTAATGTCGCGGGATAATCGGCGACGTGGAGAGAACGGTTTTGGGAAACGTGTGCCCCCAAAAATTTTGTTTTTCCTTTTTTGAATTTGGCCTACCCTGGTCAGCCACGTGGAAGACTAAGTGAAATCAGCATGCAAAAGGAAGATTCCCTTTACGAGACGGTTAAAAAAAGTTCTCCGAGTGTTATCTATCCTGACTTCAACCTCAACCTGGTACCGGTGTTCAAGTCAGGGGGCACTTCTGTTAACAGAGATTTTTGGCAAGGGACCAAAGGAGAATTTTCCAACTAGTATCAACCCCATGGACGCTAATCCTGGCTTCCGGGTGACTAGCAAGGTCAATGCCACTACCTAGATGGATCCGATACTTGGTAAGGTCAGGACCTCGATTACCTATCTATCTAGATAGAGCACTAGTACCGCGAGCTAACGAAGGTACATACCTAGCTCTACAGAAGCTCCTGATATCAATTCAAGACTAATACGATGGTAGATCGCACACCTAGCACCCTTCAAGTGCCTCGACATCAGTCAAGGCACCCGGTACCCCTATGCCCACCTTGGTACTACCTTAACTTCCATCTGGTACCTAGTACCTCGATGTATATATTCAAAACCCCCCCAAGACAATTACCTAGCCTACCAAGCAATATGAAGATGATCGCGAAGACACAAGCGCCACTCCATCAAGAGACAGAACAAGCTCCATACCGGTAAGATCCTACAGGTATACCAGCACTTCGTCCTACCAAAGGATTCAGAATCAGAGTTTCCCTCCAAGCTCCATGAAGAAGGAAAGTTGACTCCATCACCAAAATAAAGCGCCATTAATGAGACATAATTAGAATTCGGATTCGACAGTAATTAACGGGATCAAATCCCGTGCCTTTAGCTCTACACAATGCCTTTCAAAGCCTAAAATAGGACACTCGATAATCCTCATTAAAGGAACCGGATTTCGTGGGGATTCTTTGAAGAACTATATATACTGCATTGAAAGGTAAACAGATAAGGCTTTTTTCTGAATATTAAGATCGCCAAAGACAGAGAGAGAGTCATTTTCCGGTGGAATTCCCTTGTGAAATTCTCTGAAGCCCGTGAGAGTCCACTGACGATCATTGGGAGAAAATATCCACTTGTCAACATATACATTTTCTCCACCATCACCCTGTGTAAGAGAGTGAGAAATGAGAGAAGAGTGTATACCGTGTAACTTCGTTATAATATTCTTGAATAAAACAGTTTTATTTCATATCTCCTAGATCTTTCCTATACTGCTTCTTATTTACATTACGAGGAAGGTTCGCGGTACCGAAGGTACCTATCCCGCTACTGGCTACCGGTAGTGGGTGAGGGTGCTAACCGAGATTTCACTCCCTAAGTGATTTTTCTGTTAACAGTATACATTTTGTACATTTTCCACGGGACAGTTCGTCTGGTCTCCAACGGAGAAAGCTCTTGTAGTTTTCGCGGGACAAGTGGTCGTCGTTCCTCCAACAACCTCTTTCACGTACTTCGTCCCTAGAGGTTGTCGTGGGACATCTTTTCATCGTTCCTCCCACGCACTTCATCCCAGAAGTTGTCGCGGGACATCTCGTCATCCTCTCTCCCGCGTCGCGTCCTGCGACCGTCGCAAAATCTAGGGCATTTCGTCTTTTCCTTTGCAGCTCGTTTTCCCACCCTATATATACTTCATCTTTTTCACCTTTTCTGTGTGGGTTTTCAAAAATCACAACCTATAGAGAGAAAGTATTTTTCTAAGAGAGAGAGTCTCCCAAGAACCCATCTTTACTCAACCAAACACCAATCCATGTGCATTTAGCATCTCGCAAGCATCATTTCATCATGGATTCTTCTTGCTTCATTTGACTAGGTAATTTGAACATGCCCTAAACCTTCTTTACATCTCTTTGCATTTATTTGTGTTCTTATTTGCCTAGGTTTAGCCTCATATGTTGATTTAATGCATGTCTTTGTGTTTAATGGCATTTGTAACATGATTGAGTTGTTGTTTGTTGGTTGAGAATATGTGTTCAATGATAGCTAGCATATAGGACAATTTGCCTTCTAGCTAAATCTATTTTTTTTTTGCATTTAGATATTGATATCAAGGATTTGTACTTAGTGTTATCTTTAAAATCGTAGATAAGCACTTAGTGTAGCCTAGCATTAATAGGATGATAGAATATTGTCATATATTCACATAGGTTGCTTAATCTCTTCATAGATTGTTGAGCCTTGTGACTAAGTGGATTAGTGCACAAGCAATTGGTCTAGAATCACTTCTAATGGCTCCTTGGGTAGAGTATAAGGGTTAGTGACTAAGAATGGTGTGATTAGAGGTCAACCTAAGTTGTAAACTTTCATTCAAATAGTGGATTTGAGGACCGTGTGTGGCTAGAATGATAGCCCGTGAGTTTTGCCCAGTTGGAGGGTTTCTCACGTAAATCAATCCTTATGTGTTATTGTTTTCCACATGTTATTTTGGGTTGATTGATTACTAATATGGGATAGCACTATTAAAATTGATTAAGTCGAAAAGTTTGTAATAAATCAACTAAAACCTATTCCCCCCCCCTGCCCCTACCCCTCCCTCTCTAGGTTATTACACACATGTTTTGTAGTATTTTCATCTTCCATTGAGTAAAGTTTACAAATTCGGTTCCGTAAGTTAGTTTTGGTTTTAGTTGCATGCTAATTTAGTTTAGTTTTAATTAAATCAAAATTCACCTTTCGTTAACTAGATTATGATTAAATTAAATTTAGATTCGATTAGTTTTTCGACAATCCTCGTGGGATCGACCTCGTACTCTATATAAGCTATTTTACAATAGACTTGTGTGCTTGCGAGTAAATATTTTCAAAATTTAGTACAACAATATCCGCAAAGAAGTTTGAGGCCCTTAGATTGTAAGAGACCATCGTGGTGCCAAGGATATCCATATAACAGCAAATGTCTTAAATTGTGTTCACATGATTGAGATTGCCAAACCCACCATCGTTAACCCAAGAAACCACCACCTTATAATAGCTCACGATCTCTACATTATGGCCTACTAAGATGGGTCTGGAAACACAAAGAGCACAAGCCTTCTGAATTGCCAATATTTCTTCTGAATTAGATTCCAAAGAGCCAACAAAAGTAGAGAACATACACAGAACTTTACCTTTAGAGTCCCTCAAAACCCCTCATATTCCTGCCGGACTAAACTTCCCTCTCACGAAACTATTAACATTAAACTTCTGCCCATCGTCCTTAGGTGATAACCAAGCTTCAACTTTCTGAATCTTATCGGGTTTGGAGTCTATGCACATCTCATTAATATTCAGCAGCATATATGTGATTGTTTCCTTCGAACCACTACCATGATGTTTGAACCACCAAGCTAATCTTAATTTAACCATATTAATTTCCTAGGCCACACAAGCCTATTTTTTCTTGAACATCACTTAGTTTCTCAACTCCCAAATGGTCCACACCACTTTATAGAACAGAGTCTCTCACGCTCTTGCGCTTTTTGTCTACAGAGATAGACCAACCCAACTATTTCACCACTTTGGAATAGAATCATTCAGACATCAAGACACATCCCACCATCCTATACAGCCTGTCCACACCTCCCAAGACCACTCACAACGAAGAAATAAATGGTTCACATTCTCCCTAAATTTTTTGCACAGAGGGCAGTTCACATTCCCATCCAGACTCATACCAAAACGTTGAAGAACATCGCCAAACATCACTCTATCTTTTAGCAATTGCCATGTGAAAACTTCTACCTTTGGAGGGAAAATTCCTTTCCAAAGAGATATATACTTACTAGGATCTTCATTGTTAACATCTTCCATAGCTTTTCAAAATGATCCCACCATAAATATGCCTTTCGGACAAAAACCCCAAGCTATAGAGTCCTTTATAGAATTACGGATAAGGACAGTCAAGGAATTTCAAGAACCAACTCCACTTATCTCTCTCCTTTATAGAATTCCGATAAAAACAGTACCGGCCGGTCCTGGTTCCGGTTCTTTTTGTTGCGGAACCGGCCGGTTCGAACCAGACCAGAACTAACGATTCGGTTTGGTTCGAACTGGCCGGTTCCAACGTTTTTTTTAACACTGAACCGTTGGGCCTCCAACGGTTCACTACTTCACTCTTTTTAAAAAAAAATTTCCTTTTTCATTTCTATAAATACCTACCCCCTCAATTAATTTTTCCCCACCCCAAATTCCTCAATTCTCTCTAATTCCTTTTGATTCTCATTTCTCAATTTTCAATTCTCCAACTCTCCACACTCCTCTTCAAGTTTCTAATTTATATTATTTGCAATTACTAAGTTAGTAAGTTTCCAATTTATTTTATTTACAATTACTAAGTTTCTAATTTATTTTATTTACAATTTATCTTATTTCTAATTTATTTAATTTGCAATTAATCAATTACTAAGTTTCCAATTTCATTTATTTACAATTTATTTTATTTGCAATTACTAAGTTTCCAAATTCCAATTTATTTTATTTATTTGCAATTTATCTTATTTCCAGTTTATTTTATTTACAATTTATTTTATTTACAAATTGCAATTACTAACTAATAAGTTTTTTATTTCTCACTATTTAATCATTTATTTTTATCAATTTTTTAACATTTTTTGTTCATGGAATTTTATTCAATTTTTAAAATGGCAAGTGGAAGTGGTGACGGTCTCAGGCGTTCCATTTGGATGAAAGGTAAGGGTCATATGGCAGATAATCTCGGTCATGACGATCGTGCCTATCACAAGTATCTACAACACCAAGTCTATGCTGAAGACCTAGGCCTAAACTTTCCTCAATCTCATCCCTCTCTAAGAATTTCTGAACCCGATCCCTATGCCACCCCCCATTTGACAAGCCAATCAGAAAATATGTCTGATCTTGGCCCTAATGGGCCTGATCCCAACCCCGCTCTAGATTTTGATTTTGATCCACATACGGAAGAAAGGTTACTGAAGCAGGTCAAATCTGATCTCTTCGTACTCCATATGAAGAAAGTTACGCAAGAAGATGGAAGCGCTATAGTAATTTACAATTACTGCAAAAAAGTATTTAAATAGCACAAATCTGGAGGATATGGCACATATCGGAAGCATATAACGAACGCACAACCAGTACATGCCGATCGAGTTCACAAGCTCAAATTTCTAGGTACGCTACCCCTAACCAACAATTATTTAAATATAGTGATGCAAAAAATATAGAAGAATTAGCTAGAATTGTTGCAGTAGAACACTTATCATTTAGTTTTGGTGAAAATGTTGGTTTTAATAATTATTGTCAACGAGCATTAAATCCTGTTGCATGTCATGTTCCTAGAACCACGCTCACAGAAACATTTGAAAACATTTATGAAAAAGAAAAGAAAATGTTGGAAATTTTTTTTGAAAAATATAATGGTTGTGTTTCCGTATGTGCCGACATATGGAGTGACCATTGGCAAATGTATTCATACATGGGTGTCACTTGCCATTATATAGATAATGCATGGACTATCAAAAAAAGAATTCTTGCGTTTAGAGTTTTTGTTGATAAACACATTGCTGCTAATATTTTTAGATAACTTAGAATTATTTTTGCAAAGTATAAAATTGATAACAAAATTTTTCCAATTGGTTTTGATAATGTTTCTAACAATATTGCTGTTATTCCTGCTTTAATGAATTATGCAAACCTTATTTTGGTGGTAAATTTTTTCATCAAAGATGTGCATGCCATGTTTTCAATTTATGTGTTCAAAAAGGATTAAAAACTCTTGAACAGTTTATACAACCTATTAAAGATGCCCTCTATTTTTTGTGGAAACATCCTTCTATAATGAAAGCATGGGCAGCATATTGTAAACAAAATTGTAGGTGTGTCATTAGATTTCCTCGTGAAATTCCAACACGTTGGAATTCTACTTATAAATTGCATGCTAGAAGTTGTGAATATAGAGATTTATTAGTTACTTTTATTCAATATCATGTTAGTCACATTAATCTTTATCAAAGTCATTGGGATGTTTGTGGTTTTTTAAAAGTTTTTTATAATGCTACTAACAATTTATCTGGTGTTTATTATCCTACAATTAATTTATTTATTATTGAGTGTCTTAATATTGCTGGTATCTTTGCTCATTGTGAATGTGGCTTACAATTACATGAGTCTGTTACTGCTATGAATGAAAAATGGTTAGAATATTATAAGGAGTTTCCAAATATTTAATTGATTGCCTTGTGTTTTGATCCACGTTGTAGATTAGAGAGGTTGTCTGATTATCTATCTGTTTATTATGAACAAGGTTTAAAAATAGATTATGATGTTGATATGTGTTGTGCTAGGGTTAAGACATTATTGTATGATTTATATGATGAATATCTTAGAGTTTATGATCCATCACTGAACATAGATGTTCCACAAACTCAAAATGTATCTTATTTCTCATCATCCTCTGGATTTATTAGTTTAGGGTATAATCTTTTATCCAAAAAAAACCAAAAAATTATGAGGTTCTTCTTCATCAGGCTCCACCACATATTCCGAGCTTGAATCTTATCTAAGTATCTCTTTTGAGTTCATAGAAGACACCGAAGTTAAAAAATTTGATATCCTACACTGGTAGAATGAGCATGAACGGTACTTTCCAATAATGGCTATGATAGCCAAACAAATCCTTTCAACACCAGTTTCTACGATGGCGGTGGAACAACAGTTCAGCGCCGGTGGGAATATTCTAGACCCAAGACGATCCCTTATGAGTCCGAAATCACTTTAGATGGAAGCTTGTGTCGAAGATTGGACGAAGGCTCAATATAGACAACAAGAAATCGATCAAGAGGAACCATACGATTTCTTTAAAGATGATCAACCGGCTGAAAGTCGAACGGATGATCATGGCAACGGTTAGTCCACGACTCCACGCCAGTCGCCATCTCCAAACCTGCAATAAAAGGTAAGAGAACTACGTGGCATTTGATTCCTCTAAACCCTAAAGAGGATACGTAGGCAACTTAATTATGGTAAAAATTAAGTGAAAGGCCAATTAATTAAAAAAAAAAAAAAAAGAACCGGAACCAACGTCAAGTCTAGTCATGAGAAAACAAGCCTTATCCACTTTGCTACTGCTTTGAATGTGTTAATAAAAGCATAAGTTTTATATATAACCTCCACATGTTATTAAATTTTTATTGATTATTTCTCAATCAAAATTTTATTTGTAGATTAATTCCAATAATTAAAAAAACGTTTATTGTAGCATTTAATTTAAATATTTTGTTAAAATCATATATTTATCTAATCAAAGAGTCTATTGTTAATCGTACTCAAAATAGAGAGACTTTCTTTACATTTTTCAATTTAATAGAAAAATGTAAGATTTGAATCCCTATCACAAAAGGGAAGGAGAAATGTACAAAAACTTTTTTTAAAAGTTGTTTTGCATTTTATATTCTTATTATTTAATTTATAAAAAAAATAATATTACTTTTGTCATAATAAGTTCTCAAATCTCAAACTTTTTTTCCTTTTCTTTTCTTTTCAAAAAACAAAAAATTCAAACCTTTTAGGGATGAAATAACCAATAGACATCCTATTGGGATGAATAATTTATTTGTCCCAATACACGTCCTATTGGGACTAAAAGTCTCGTCACTGTGCACTTTTAAGGGACGAATAATTTTTTTCATCCCAATAGACATTCTATTGGGACAAATATTTTTCATCCCTAAAAGTTTTGTCAAGTTTGTCCTTTTTAGGGACGAATAATTTGTTTCGTCCCTAAAGGTTTTTTCAGGTTTACAGTTTTTAGGGACGAATATGTTATTCGTCCCAATAGATGTTCTTTATTCGTCCCTAAAAAAATTTCGTCACTATAGTCCAATTTTCTTATAGTGACTTAGCTATGTCACCTCCTCCTATATAATTACCACCAAATTTGGTTATTACAGCCACGTTTCACCATTGTCAAACAAAGACGGCCCCTCGAAACTCTAAGAGAATATATTCACCTTTCACCTTCGCGCACAATGTCAGGTGGAGGTAATTTCTTGAACTTCTCTTCCACCAAGTTAGCACGCAATATCGCACGAACCCTCAAGATTCTCAAACACCAATGGAAAACTTCATTCAGAGAAATCCCTGTTATAAAATTCTCTAAAACATCATCATTATAATCCATATTGTAATATTCCTCTAGAAAAGAAAAATTACTATGTTTGCTTGTTTAACAATCATTCTTCACATAATAGATGTTTACAATTGTTAACCGAAAAATCACTCGGGGAGCGAAATCTCGGTTAGCACCCTCACCCACTACCGGTAGCTAGTAGCGGGATAGGTACCTTTGGTACCGCGATCCTTCCTCGTAATGTAAATAAGAAGCAATATAGGAAAGATCGAGGAGATATGGAATAACACTGTTTTATTCAAGAATATTACAACGAAGTTACACAGTATACTCTCTTCTCTGGCTTTTCACTCTCTTACATAGGGTAGCGGTGGAGAAAACGTATATGTCGACAAGTGGATATCTTCTCCCAATGATCGTCAGTGGACTCTCTCGGGCTTCAGAGGATTTCACAAGGGAATTCCACCGGACCATAACTCTCTCTCTGTCTTTGGCGATCTTGATATTCTGAAAAAAAAAAGCCCTCCTTTTGTTTACCCTTCAATGCCGTATATATAGTTCTTCAAAGAATCCCCATGAAATCTAGTTCCTTTAATGAGGATTATCGAGTGTCCTTTTTAGGTGTTGAAAGGCATTGCGTGGAGCTAAAGGCACGGGATTCTAATCAAGTCTCATTAATGGCGCTTTATTTTGGCGATGGAGTCAACTTTCCTTCTTCATGGAGCTTGGAGGGAAACTCTGATTCTGAATTCTTTTGGTAGGACGAAGTGCCGGTATACCAGTAGGATCTTACCGGCATGGAGCTTGTTCTGTCTCTTGATGGAATGGTGCTTGTGTCTTCGCGGTCATCTTCGTATTGCTTGGCAGGCAAGGTACCTACCTTGGAAGGGCTCCGAATATATACATCGAGGTACTAGGTACCAGGTGGAAGTCGAGGTAGAATCAAGGCGGGCATCAGGGTACCAGGTACCTTAATTGACGTCGAGGCACTTGAGGGGTGCTAGATGTGCGATCTACCACTGTACCGGTCTTGAATTGATATCGGGAGCTTCAGTAGGGCGAGGTATGTACCTTCGTTAGCTCCCGGTACTAGTGCTCTATCTAGATAGATAGGTAATCGAGGTCCTGGTCTTACCTAGTATCGGATCCATCTAGGTAGTGGCATTGACCTTGCTGGTCACCCGGAAGCTAGGACTGGCGTCCATCGGGTTGATACTAGTTGGAAAATTCTCCTTTGGTCCCTTGCCAAAAATCCATGTTAACAACAATGTTTCATAGATAATCAATTTTAACAATCTTTTAGTCGTCAATGGACTCGTTATAACAAAAGCCATGCATAAATGCCACATAATATGATATAGACTTGCTTTCTTTATGAGAAAGATTATATAGAAACAAGTGTTTATATTCATCTATGACCGGCAACAAACCATTACAATAACCCATACAAATTATACAATCAGCATTGTACAAATTGATCAGATGAAACTTATAACCCTGTAAAGAAATCTTGTCATCCTTTCCGGATACAAGTTCGAGGTCTATAGAGAAGAGATCAAGCATACCATTTCCCCAAAGTCTGTTTCAACTTAGGGTTTGACTTTGAGAGATGCATTTTCACGAAAAGAGGGTGGGATTAGAAACTGTCATTGATTCGATACGTATTTGAATCAGGATAGAGACTTCAATAGCAGTGCCAAGAGTATGTCAATTATAAGCTCCCATGGAAGAATCGGCATGGCAGCTACCCCCTGCAAAATCAAGCTAGGTAATGCTAGGTTTTTTGGTTTTTAAAATCAGTAACAAAGTAAAAAAGGCGAAAGTGATGACGATAAAAGCACTTGATTTAGGCTATGTTTGGGGTTGCTTTGCTTAAGAAAAAATCTACTTATAACTTCACTTAAGAAATAATCAACTTAACAAAAAAATGGATATGTGTTTGGTAAACTAAAATTTAAAATTGCTTTGCTTTTGAAAGGATGGACAATGTATTGAACAAAATTACTAAAATAGACATCATTAATATTATAAATATAAAGCATATAAAAAGAAATAAATGAGAAATTTAAACAGAAAAAAAAATATAATAGAATCAACTCGCTGATTTAATACTGAGTTGTCAAGTCAACTCGTTCTCCTCAACACTAAGTGCTGAGTCAACTCGGCTGAGTCAACTCACTCACTCAAGCTTGTCAATGGAATCTCTGTAACTCAACTCTGAATCTGCCACCGTCTCTCGCTCACCGGTGGCATCGAGAGATCGCCATCCTTCGTCTGTCTCCGTCGAGAGCGTCGCCATCCTCTAACCCTCGCCACCGACATCGTTTCCATCTCTGATCCGAAAGTGTTGAGAGATTTCATCCCGGATCACGAAATTGAAGGAGGCTTCCTCCTCTCCATCGCCGAACCGGCATCTTTGGTGAGTCGGAATCACGACGGAACTGCGACAGAATCACGATGGAAACGGAGGAGGCAGCTGACTGTCGACTTCAATAGCGAAAACCAAGCACCCCCGCCACCAAAAGCGGAGATCAAAGGAGGCAGCTGGTCGTCGAATGACTTCCTCCAAAGACTTCGACGTCACCGGAGGTAGCTGGCCGACCTTTGGGCTCCGTCATCGGTGGTGGGCCGGTGGCCATAACTCTCCGATTAACTAAAGTTATTTTTTTTATTTTTTTATTTTTCAATGTTTTAAAATATTATTAAATTCAAAAAATATAACAATATTAAATAAAAGGGTATTATTGTCTTTATATTAAAATAGTAGGGACAGTATAGACATTCTTACAGCTTCTCCAAAAATCAGCTTGGAAAAGCAACCCCCACCCAACTTCTCAAAAGCTGTTTATTAGAGGAGCAATTTATAAAATAATTTGTTTTTAAGTAGTTTACCAAACACCCATTTACTCAAAACTTGAGAAATAATCACTTATTTCTCAAGCAAAAGCAATCTCAAACATAGCCTTAAGAAGTTACTAGAATTTAGGCTTAAAAAAAAAAAACACACACACACACACACACATATATATATATATATATATATATATATATATATATATATATATACAAAACGTAGCACTAATGTGTATAACAAAATCCACATAATAATGTATAGAAAATATAGAAACATAAAGAAATAAAAGAGACTTACAAAATAATGACAAAGTCTGACAGCAATGAAGATGCTCAAATTTACAGAATAAGTCGCAAACTTTATTGATTTCCAAGGAATTTACAGAGAAAAGAGGGATGTTACAAAGAACAACAACACTCTGTGAAAGGAAAAGAAAAAACTTGCCCCCTTCAAGGACGAGACATAGTCCTTTATATAGAGGGATAAACATAAGGAAGAGTTAAAGATAACCATGGGTGAGTCAACCGTAGTTACTTTGAACCGTCCAAACTTTAATAATATATTACACACTTTAATTATACATTACAATTTAATAATACATAATGATTCTTCTGGTGGTGGATAATCCTGATGAGTCTTGGATTCTTTTGCCGACATATTGTCTTCTTCTGCCGACACTCTAGTCAAAGGAGGGATAATAATAATGAGAGGATAAGATAAGTCTGGTGAATTGCATAATGCTAAAGATGTTGTGGCTCAGATTCATCATGGCAAAAGAATTTGGTGGGGTCATTCTCATCACTAAAGTCATGGTCTATGTCTTCTTTACTCGAATCAGTACCAATTTGAGAGTGAAAATACACTAAGAGTGATAAAACTAACCTAGATGGGGAGTGAATAGGTTTTAGTTAAATTAAATGCAATATTTTTGATTAATCAAAATTAAATAACACAGCCCCTAATCTCTATCACAATCAATCATTGCCATAATAAAAGTGCGGAATAAATAAAAAGACACAATGATATGATTTACGTGAGAAACCCTCCAACTGGGTAAAAACTCACGGGCCTAATTGCCAATCGAACCCTCAAATCCACTATTTGCAGAAACGATTATAACCTAGGTTGACCACATCACACCTAATCGGTTACTAATCCGTTTTTGCTACCCGCAGGCCTTTAATAGTGATTTTAGGCTCTTGCTTGTATACTACACAAGGCAAATACAAGACTTAACTCTTAAATGAAGAGATATGAAACCTAAAGTGAATATGATGATATTCTAAATGCACAAAATGCAAGGTCAACACATTTAATGCTTATGTAGTCATGTATGAATGTTTCAAACAATCCTAGATATCATGTTGCTATATGACACATATATAACCAAGCTATATGAAATCAAAGCATTCCTAGATGCAATAGCTATCACAATACAACAACCCAAACATCAACAAAAATCTCTATTTATAATGAAAAATTATAATCTAGATGCATAAGAGACATAAAAGAGATTTCTTGTTAAGCAAGAACGTAAGGATAGATGAGAGTGGTGTTCTACTTACCAAGTAAGCTATGTTGATGAAAACCCATGCTTAGAAACATCCTAGATGAAGCTAGATGATGATAGAACCATGAATGAATGATGGGTGATTGGGTTTTGGACAATAAAAATGGTTTCTTGCAACATTTTCTTGCAAGACACTCTTGAGCTCTAAAAGGAATGAAAGAGAATGAATTCTGAAGCTCTAAAGAGGCAAGGAAGAGGAAAGGGCATATAAATATCAAGCCCTAGATGAAATGACACCGTTTTGAAAACAGTCACAAAAACCCGTCATTACCGATGTGCGTACCGCGGCTCGGTCCAGACCGCGGTACATGCAACAGTGTGCCTACTGGACAACAACGCGGTTTAGACCGCTGTGCTTGCAGTGCACAGGCCGCGGTCAAGGCATTATGGGCCTACTGAAGTTTACCGTGTCACAGACCGCTGGGCGTACATGTGTATAGGACGCGGTCTAGGCAGCATGAGCCGACTGATGATTACCGCTCTATATGCCGCGGTGCAAGCAGTGCTTGCCAAGCGGTCTAGGCCGCGGTACTAGAAGAAACCCTATTTTCTTGGCAAACTCAACACATAAAGTGATGTGCAATATGTGCAAGTGTGGAGTATGATAAGTGATATACAATACATCATCCAATTGTATGTAAACAAAAATATAATGCAAGCAAGTGAGTGTGTGCAGCTATATCCCTTCAAGTAAAAGTAGAGTCAAGTAATCTACCTTTCTTGAAGCACTTGGAGTCAATAGGAAGATCTTCAAATCCTAATCTACCCTTTTACAATGATTAACCCCAAATGTGATTTTGTCACCGAAATAAGCCAATCATAAAGTGAGGCACTTACAGAGAGATAGTGGTCATAGCTTTCTTCATGTCTTCAGCAATTTGTAAGAATTCTTCAGGGGTACTGGCAGCTACGAGTTTGGCCCTGGACTGGGATTTTGCCATCAAGAAAGGTGATTGGTCGATCAATTTTTTGCAAAAAGTGGGATTTTCATTAAACCAACTTGCAACTCTCCGGGTACCATGATCAGCAAGATTCATACCACTCCACCATTTTATTTTAGTTTGTCTCCCAAAATATGGAACATTAATGTTTCCAATAAGTTGGTCTTTGATGGCATATTCAAGCATTAAGATCCATGTGAGACTTAAATGTTTGAAAAATAATAATAAGTCAGGGATAAAGTCCCAGATGGAAGGTTTGTCAAAATGAGTCTTCCAATAAGTGTATCCTTCCATGACGAAGGGAGGAAGGATATCATTAGTAGGACCATACTTGTCCCACCATTCAAGAAACCAGAAAGGAATTTCTAGGGGAAAATTCTTGTCAAAATAGATAAACCAGGACAAGTGAAAATACACTCTTAACGTGTGTCTACAACCTAGAGGGGGGGTGAATGGGTTGTTAATCGATTATTACCAATTTTTCGATTAGTCAATATTAAACAAATAACCCAATTAAATCAAACATACAAAATCAAGTGTAAAGTGCGGAATAATAAATAACACTTGATTTTTATGTGGAAACCCTTAAACAAAGGGAAAAACCACGGGCTATCCTCCTAGCCACACATGATCCTCAAATCCACTATATGAGTAAAAAGTTACACCCTCAAGTGATACTCGGACTCTCACTCTAGATAACCTCAGGCTATGGACACTACCACTCGCCACTCTTGGTTCTATCCCTAGTGATATCCACTGATGCACTACTATTGGCGTGAGCACCTCCTACTCTACCCGCAGGCCTTTTATAATGGATTCTTGACCAATGCTTGCCAACCACAACTTGGTTGCAAGACTACAATGCTTGTGCAACTTCACCCCGAAGCCACAAGACTTTGACTCAATGAAGAGTATAAGGTCTAAGTGAACAATCAATGAATGCTCAACACAAAATATGTTAGACCAAACATACAATGCTTAACTAGATGTAGATAATGCAATACAACATCCTAGTTATCAAATAATGCCTACATGTATACACATGAGGTCTCAATTAGTTGTAGAGAAATTCTAACAACCTAATTGTCAATTGAATTCACATAAACATTCATAAACTTGACTAGATGCACAAAGTCAACCTAATCATCAATTAAGCATACATGAATATTTATGGATTAGCTATTTAGGCATATATGACCTAATAATGCAAGCTATCACAAACATACACAATTAAATATCCATGAACATTAACTAGTTGATTAAAACACAATTTCTCAACCTAGTTATCAATTAATCACACATGAATATTTATGACCTAGCTTTTAGGCAAAAATGACCTAATCAATTAAGCTATCAAAATACAAACCCAATCATGTTATCAAGACTCATAAATATGCAATAGAGTAGAGTCTAGGTATTTAATCATGCAATAAATACCTAATCTAGAGTAAGAAGAACAATAAATGATATTCAAAGAAGTTCTTGCTTACCTAGTCATGAAACAATGAAGACCCATGCTCAAATGATGTTGAATGATGCAAGATGGAGATGGGTTTTGGGTTTGGAGAGTCAAAGATGCTTTCTTGAAGTTTTCTCTCTCTAGGAGCTCTAACCTCTCTCTAAAAATGAATTTTTGAGCTCTTAGTCGGCCAAGAAAAGAAGAGGAAGAATATATATGAAGCCCTAGTTAAAACTACATCGTTTTGAACTTGGGAACCAGAATCCCGTCAAAACCGCTTGCTAGACTGCGGCACAGGTAAGTGTCCAGACCGCGGTACATACAGCAGTGCACCGTCTGGACAACACCGCAGTTAGGACCGCTGTGCGTGCAAGTGCACAGGTCGCGGTCCACGTCGCGCATGACGCACTGGAGAATACCGCTCTGTGCGCCGCGGTGCAAGCAAAGCCTGCCGAGCGGTCTAGGCCGCGCCAAAGGGAAAAATCCCTTTTTAACACTCAAGACAAAAGTCAATCTTACATGATTGTTATGCAAGTGTGAAGTGAGTGAGATGCACACAGTGAAGCATAATTAACATGTCAAACATGTTATCAACTAAGATACAATGCAAGATATGATATCTGATGTAAGCCACTGAGTGTTTTAGAAAAGGATGCACACTTATGCAAACAATAAAGAACACAAATGCAAGATAAACAAAACATGCATGAAGTGTGTGTGTGCACCTAAACTCTTCAAGAGACAAAGTCAAGTGAATATACCTTTTGCTCTTGAAGTCATGGAGATGCTTGGAAGCTTGCCAATGCGGACCTAAGCTACCCATTACACAATCATCCCCAATGTGGTGGTTTGTCATGAAATAAGCCAATCATAAAATCGAGGTCCTTACAACAAGGAATTCCCTGGATTTTGGCCATAGAACAAATAAGTCCATGCTTTAATATAGTCCCAATAGGTGAAATCAGGAATCAAAAATTGTCGGGAAAACGTTTCTTGTTGTTGGGATTACCCCATTGTTCTTGGGTCAAGATTTTGCAGAGTTTGAATTTCCGAAAAATGATTTTTTCTTTGTCAATTTTGTCAAAAACATCCGAGATGTAAATAGAGTCTGTGTCAACTAATATGAATTTATAAAAGATATGTCTTTTGAAATGATCCTCGGGAATTCGAAAGAAGACCGGGTCAATTAATATGTCTGCTAACTTTTTTGGTTCATCAAAATATTGGTCTAGTAGGATTGGGATTTCCATAGTACAAAATCTGTCAAAGAAATGGGAGTCCAAGGATAACATTTTGAGATAATGTTTTGACCATTACAAAATCTGTGGTATAACATACTCCTTCATTGCAAACTTTGGCATTTGCTAATTTATATTGAATTTCAAGTTGTTGTCTGTTAGCCCTAAAAAGGGATTCGATGGTTTTTTCTAAATACTTAGTTGGAACAAGAGCTTCCCTTATACAATTAAGGTCTGCTCCAGTATCAACTAATACATTTACAATTCAATTGTAATCATGTGATATTCTTATGTCAATTTCGACATACCATTTCTGGATCTTGTATTTCTTGGCTTGGGTTAGGTAATTATTGTTTTTGGATGCCACAATATTAGCTAATGATGGTTCCTCTAACTTTTCTTTAGAATCAGAGGAATTGGATTCACCAGAACTGGCGAAGCTGGGCTGTTTTGATAAAGGAACATGAATCTTGTTCTTTCTTGATTTTGAGGTAGGGTTTTTGGAGGTTTTCTATGTTGGTCTTGATGGTTTTGATTTCATCTTTGATGTTTTGAATCTCTTTTGGAGATCACTGGTGGTGACCTTTCTAGTTTTGGATTGAAATCTTCCTATAACGTTGCTATCAAAATCAGGGGTAACAAAAGGTATACTAGGAGTTTGGTGAACAGGAGTATGGCTAGAAGAAGTGTTGGGTGTTTCTTGTTTTTCTTTAGAAATTTTCTGTTGTAATTGGCGGATATGATTAGCCTTGATAGTAGGGTCCTCAATACTATCAATCATGCTAATAATCATAGGATAGTCAGGTTGGTCAAGAACATTGAGTTCTTTGCAAATACAAGGTTGCTTGTCAGGATTATGGTCTGAATCTGTTTCAGAAGAATCATCTGAGTCATAGTTACTATCAGAAGTGTTTTCTAAGATTAATAAGCCATTATCAGAGGAATATGAGTTTTCGTCGGTAGTAAAGTATGAATCATTACAAAGGAGTTGGAGAAGTTTATCTTTGATTTCATCATCGATGGATAAATTCTTAATTTGTTTTGTTAACTCAGGGCATTTATTTGAATAATGTCCTTCTTTTCCACAATTAAAACATTTAGTGGGACGTGTGGATTTTAGTTTTGTTATACACATTAGTGCTACGTTTTGGTATCAGAGCCTTGAGACTTGTTGAAGAGGAGTATAATTAGTTAAATTTTAGGTGCAAGAGTCAGTAGTCAGAGGGTTAGTAAGCTGTTAGCCAGGGGGGCGTTTAAGCACACTGTAATTCCCAAAGACAGGCTGTGAGTTAAAACCTAGAATTTAGCCTGATTATTATCTCTTTATCATGTCTTCAAGTAGTTCTAGGCCTGAGATTAAGCCTGATGATGATAACAATAGTGCCATAGTACAATCTGTAGCAAATTATGAAACAAATTGGAATGATAAAGACTTAAACAATTGGCAGTTGCCTGACATACAAAAATCAAGCATCTATAAGAGAAAAAACATTTTAGATTTTAGGACACTTTTAGGACAAAAGACTAAAGAAATAAATGTTAAATTTCAGCACAACACTTTCTCTACGAATTTATTAAACAAAAATAGTTTAAACCATTATTGTAAAATTGGTTACAATGACTTGCATATTGGAAGTGTACAAGTTGGTATCAAACCTTAATCAAAAATTGGTTTAAACAATTATTTATTAGTTGTTCTTTGTGACAAAAGAATAACTGACTACAAAGAATCCATTCTTGGAATGGCTGAAACCACCTTGACTTATGGACCTATATATTTCCAAAGCTATCCAAACTTTACTATAGCCTTAAATACTGATGAATATAAAGAAAAATGCCTTGTCATTGATATACAGACTCATAACTTTAAATTCATAGAAAGATCAAGTCCTTATAAACTTGTTTACAGAGTCCATTATAGGGTTTTAACTTCTGGCCTTATCCCCAGGTTTATACCTCAAACTATTCCAACTGGACAGACCATATGCTTCAGTGCTTCACCTTCTGTTAATGTCATGGTTCCTGCCCCAGTCAAATGGGAAAATGTTGCTTTCCCTGATGAATGGATAAAAGAAAAAGTTGACTTACCTATTTATCAACCATCCTCAAGGAACCTGCATGATTGTATTAGTGACCAGGATGGCACATTAAAAATATCTTTCAGAAGGGGTACTTCTTATAGGGCCGCCAACATTTCTAGAACCTCCAATGACAGTTTCCAGACTGATATACATTCTTTGTCCAGCTTATCTAGACAAAACATAGCAAATCAAATTCCCGGTCTAACCCCTATTCAAGCCTCTAAACTAAACCCTGTCATGAACGACCAATACAAACCCAGTTTTAGTGAACATTCTGAACATACAAATCTTATACCTAGACAAAGACAAAGATGCCCTACTAATATAGATATTCCCACTCATGTTACCAGCATACATAAAACCCCTGACCAGACAGCTCACCCAATTCATGTTTATGAAGGGCCAACTTCACCTACTCCTTCTCAAGTATTGACAGAAATTCCTGAACCTGAACCAACCTTGAGAACTATCAATACTTTTGACAAAGAAATCCAAGATGACTATAGTTTTCTGATCACAGAATACCATAGTTCTGACAATTTACTCATGAGAACTAAATACGAGGCTAATTATTCTGAAAAGAAAAGAAAACAATTCCATAAAAGATGGATCAACACACTAGGAAATCTTAATAAGGAAATACCTTTCTTTGAATGGTATACAAACCGAAAACAACTTAAAGAACAATGTTTCGTTATTACTCAAGCACATTTTTGAACTTACAAAACCAACAGAGGAGATGAAACCCAGTTCCATCCTCCCCCTCGAAAATTTACCATGAATATTAATAATGAAGATCTTGACAATGAATCCACAAATACTGAATGTGCACCTTTCATCATATTCGATGAAGAATTATCTCGTACCATGCCTTCTTCTTCCCAGCAGATTGGAGTGGTCATGAAACAAAACAATTATACCAACGTTTTTCTAAACACCTTAGGAGAACAGCTTAATAAA
The DNA here is from genome assembly GCA_033220585.1 of Dipteronia sinensis. Taxonomy (NCBI): domain Eukaryota; kingdom Viridiplantae; phylum Streptophyta; class Magnoliopsida; order Sapindales; family Sapindaceae; genus Dipteronia; species Dipteronia sinensis. The sequence goes on from CM065637.1 coordinate 37,561,234, forward strand.
ATTGAACTCAATTTAATAAAGCCCCCTTCCATTCCATCTTTCCATCAAGAAGATCCACAAGTTTATGTACCTCAAACTCAAACTAGAACAGCCAAAAAACAAAAAGAAAAAAATTGAAAATTCTAATATTCTTTTATTTCCTGATCCTACTGGCATAGAAAAATGTTTTGATCATTTTCTTGATGAAGCAGAATTACTCAAATCCCTTGAGGAAAGATTAAAAAACCTTCCCAAGGCTGAAATCCAAACTCTGGATGAAAACCTTTCCTCTTCTGGAGAAACTGAAACCTTATAAAATATGATTGATGAAAACATGCTTCATAAAATAACTTCATCCTCTAAAGTTTACAGTTACAATTATGATAAGTATTATCATAATACCAAGCCTTATTATCCTAAACCTACCCCTCCTGATCTTCAATATGAAGAGACCGTACCATATAGAGCGTATACTGGAAACACATGTTACCAGTTTAATATTGACGGATTATCCGAATATCAAATCATGACAGTTCTTAGACAAATGCATACTATCGGGTACATTTACATTAAAAAACAAAACATGACTCATTCTGATGCCGTCACTTCCCTAGCCACTGGATTTGAAGGTCAATTATTTTGTTGGTGGACTTATACTTTGAGTCCAAATGTCAGAACCTCTATTATCAATCATACAAAAGAAATTGTTACTAGTACTATCCAACCCCCTGATAATCTGGCTTCTTTTATACCTTCCACATCCACCACTACCACTACTTCTCAACCTGATGGCATTGATGTCCTTTGTTATACCATACTAATGCATTTTGTAGGAAACCCTAATCGTTTCCAAGACAAAGATTTTTCCAAAATACAAAATCTTAAATGCAAAAAACTTAGCGACTTCAAATGGTATAAGGATATATTCTTAACTAGAGTTCTCCAACGCCCAGACAATGCAAATTCTTATTGGAAAGAAAAATTCATATCTGGTCTCTCTACTCTTTTTTCTAATAAGGTCAAAGATAAAATGATTGAACAAATGACCAGTTCTGACTGGTCCCAAATCGACCTTAATACATGAACTTATGGAGAAATCATTAGCACTATCAATGTAGTGGCTTTACGATTATGTAATGATATTCGCTTAAAAAGCCAACTCAAAAAACAAAAACTTACTACTAAAACAGAACTTGGTTCTTGGTGTGAACAATTTGGATTAGACAAACTTTCTATCCAAAAGAAAAGGAAATCATCAAAAGATAAGAAAGGGAATAAATCCACTTATCACAAACGATTTTATAAAAACCACAACAAACAATCCCATCCCTCCAGAGTCAAATCAAAGCAAGGCGGGAACAAAAAGAGATTCTTCTCCAAAAAACTAAAATCTACACGTTCCACTAAATGTTTTAATTGTGGAAAAGAAGGACATTATGCTAATAAATGCCTTGAGTTAACAAAACAAATTAAGAATTTATCCATCGATGATGAAATCAAAGATAAACTTCTCCAACTCCTTTGTAATGATCCATACTCTACTACTGACGAAAACTCATCTTCCTCTGATAATGGCTTATTAATCTTAGAAAACACTTCTGATAGTAATTATGACTCAGATGATTCTTCTGAAACAGATTCAGACCATAATCCTGACAAGCAACCTTGTATTTGCAAAGAACTCAATGTTCTTGACCAACATGACTATTCTATGATTATTAGCATGATTGATAGTATTGAGGACCCTACTATCAAGGCTAATCATATCCGCCAATTACAACAGAAAATTTCTAAAGAAAAACCAGAAACACCCAACACTTCTTCCAGCCATACTCATGTTCACCAAACTCCTAGTATACCTTTTGCTACCCCTGATTTTAATAGCAACGTTATATGAAGATTCCAATCCAAAACCAGAAAGGTCACCACCAATGATCTCCAAAAAGAGATTCAAAACATCAAAGATGAAATCAAAACCATCAAGACCAACATAGAAAACCTCCAAAAACCCACCTCAAAATCAAGAAAGAACAAGATTCTTGTTCCTTTATCAAAACAGCCCAGCTTCGCCAGTTCTGGTGAATCCAATTCCTCTGATTCTAAAGAAAAGTTAGAGGAACCAACATTAGCTAATATTGTGGCATCCAAAAACAATAATTACCTAACCTAAGCCAAGAAATACAAGATCCAGAAATGGTATGTCGAAATTGACATAAGAATATCACATGATTACAATTTAATTGTAAATGCATTAGTTGATACTGGAGCAAACCTTAATTGTATAAGGGAAGCTCTTGTTCCAACTAAGTATTTAGAAAAAACCACCGAATCCCTTTCTGGAGCTAACAGACAACAACTTGAAATTCAATATAAATTAGCAAATGCCAAAGTTTGCAATGAAGAAGTATGTTATACCACAGATTTTGTAATGGCCAAAACATTATCTCAAAATGTTATCCTTGGACTCCCATTTCTTCATTATATATCACCTTTTAAAGTAACCAGTGATGGCATCATCACTGAATATCTGAACAAAGAAATTCTTTTCCCTTTTATATACTCTCTAATTGTAAGAGATCTTGATACTCTCAAGAATGATTGTATTCATTGTGATCATTCCAAAAACGATTTTATACCCTTAGACAAATGTATTGCAAACTTAAATATCAAGCAACAACAATTATCCTATCTCAGAGATGATCTTGATTTCGAACGACAAAAAACCCATCTTCAAGACAAACAAACATAAGAAAAAATTCTTGAATTCAAAAACCGTATCGAACGAGAGGCATGTTCCTCATTTCCTAATGCCTTTTGGGATAGAAAGAAACATAATGTTTCCCTTCCTTACAATAAAGAATTTTCTGAAAAAGGAATACCTACTAAAGCCAGACCCATACAAATGAATGTTGACTTAGTTGAATATTGTAAAAAGGAAATCAAGGATTTATTACAAAAAGGACTTATCCGTCCTTCCAAATCCCCTTGGAGTTGTCTTGCCTTTTATGTCCAAAAAAATGCTGAAATAAAAAGGGGAGTACCTAGACTTGTCATTAATTACAAGTCTCTTAATGAAGCTCTCCAATGGATTCGTTATCCCATTCCTAATAAATCAGATTTAATAAAACAACTCTATAGTTCAAAAATATTTTCAAAATTTGATATGAAATCTGGCTTTTGGCAAATTCAAATTGCTGAGATCGACAAATATAAAACATCCTTCACTGTTCTTTTTGGTCAATATGAATGGAATGTCATGCCTTTTGGACTAAAAAATGCTCCTAGTGAATTCCAATGCATTATGAATGATATTTTTAATCCTTATTTTGAATTTTCTATTGTTTACATTGATGATATACTGATTTTCAGTGATAATATTGACCAACATTGGAAATATCTTAATACCTTTCTCAAAAGTGTTAAACATCATGGCCTTGTAATCTCTGCTCCCAAAATCACCTTATTCCAAACTCAAATCCGATTTCTAGGACACAAAATCACCAGAGGAACTATTATTCCAATTCAAAGGAGCCTCGACTTCGCCAATAAACTTCTTGACATTATCAAAAACAAAACCCAATTACAAAGGTTTTTAGGATGTCTTAACTATATTGTAAATTTTATAAGGAATTACGAATCATTTGCAAACCCCTTTTCCAAAGATTGAAGAAAAATCCTCCCCCAATGGACAGATGTTCACACACTTGCAGTACAACAAATAAAAACTCATGTCAGAACCCTACCTTGTATGCACATATGTCACCCTGCAGCCCCTAAGATAGTAGAAACAGATGCTTCCGACTTAGGATATGGTGGAATTCTTAAACAAATTATTAATGATAAAGAATGCCTTGTTAGGTATGTTTCTAGAGCTTGGAATGACACCCAACAAAAATATTCTACTATTAAAAAAGAAATTTTAGCTATCGTCTTGACCATTCAAAAATTTCAAGATAATTTGATAAATCAACGGTTTATTCTTAAAGTTGACTGTCAATCAGCAAAATTTATCCTCAAAAAGGATGTTAAAAATCTAGCTTCCAAATGGATCTTTGCCCGATGGCAAGCTCTTTTATCTGCTTTTGACTTTGATATAGAATATATTAAAGGAACTGACAATAGTTTGCCTGATTTTTTAACTAGAGAATTTTTACAGGACAATAGCAATGGCAAGCAATAGAGGAAGAGGCAGACGGGGCAGGGGCCCAGGCATCCAGCCCAGCCCATCAGACATATTTAGAGGCCTTGAGGCATCAGACTTATCATTAGACTTATCTCTGACTTATAATCCTCCCTCTAGACCGAATCATAAAGACAAATCTGTCATTTCTGTTATTTCTCAACCACCAGTCCCAAATCTTTTGAATATTTCCAGTCCAAGCCCATCTCCAAATCTGACCTTGACTAATAAGTTTTCTCCCTTACAAGTGGACTCTCCATCTTTCAAAACTATTGTTTCAGCCCATCTTAGTCCCCATTCAATCAAGCAAGACAAATTGACTTTAAGTAAGCCAAAGATTATCATGACTAATTCACCTTCCTCCTCAAAACCACCTTCCCCATCTTATCCCTATATTCTCAAACCTTTCTTTGACAGATTTTGTACTATGGAAATCCCAATCCTACTAGACCAATATTTTGATGAACCAAAAAAGTTAGCAGACATATTAATTGACCCGGTCTTCTTTCGAATTCCCGAGGATCATTTCAAAAGACATATCTTTTATAAATTCATATTAGTTGACACAGACTCTATTTACATCTCGGATGTTTTTGACAAAATTGATAAAGAAAAAATCATTTTTCGGAAATTCAAACTCTGCAAAATCTTGACCCAAGAACAATGAGGTAATCCCAACAACAAGAAACGTTTTTCCCTACAATTTTTTATTCCTGATTTCACCTATTGGGACTATATTAAAGCATGGACTTATTTGTTATATGGTCAAAATCTAGGGAATTCCTTGTCCTGGTTTATCTATTTTGACAAGAATTTTCCCCTAGAAATTCCTTTCTTGTTTCTCGAATGGTGGGACAAGTATGGTCCTACTAATGATATCCTTCCTCCCTTCGTCATGGAAGGATACACTTATTGGAAGACTCATTTTCACAAACCTTCCATCTGGGACTTTATCCCTGACTTATTATTATTTTTCAAACATTTAAGTCTCACATGGATCTTAATGCTTGAATATGCCATCAAAGACCAACTTATTGGAAACATTAATGTTTCATATTTTGGGAGACAAACTAAAATAAAATGGTGGAGTGGTATGAATCTTGCTGATCATGGTACCCAGAGAGTTGCAAGTTGGTTTAATGAAAATCCCACTTTTTGCAAAAAATTGATCGACCAATCACCTTTCTTGATGGCAAAATCCCAGTCCAGGGCCAAACTCGTAGCTGCCAGTACCCCTAAAGAATTCTTACAAATTACTGAAGACATGAAGAAAGCTATGACCACTATCTCTCTGTAAGTGCCTCACTTTATGATTGGCTTATTTCGTTGACAAAATCACATTTGGGGTTAATCATTGTAAAAGGGTAGATTAGGATTTGAAGATCTTCCTATTGACTCCAAGTGCTTCAAGAAAGGTAGATTACTTGACTCTACTTTTACTTGAAGGGATATAGTTGCACACACTCACTTGCTTGCATTATATTTTTGTTTACATACAATTGGATGATGTATTGTATATCACTTATCATACTCCACACTTGCACATATTGCACATCACTTTGTGTGTTGAGTCTGCCTAGAAAATAGGGTTTCTTCTAGTACCGCGGCCTAGACCACTTGGCAAGCACTGCTTGCACCGCGGCATATAGAGCGGTAATCATCAGTCGGCTCATGCTGCCTGGACCGCGTCTTGTACACATGTACGCCCAGCAGTCTGTGACACGGTAAACTTCAGTAGGCCCATGATGCCTTGACCGCGGCCTGTGCACTGCACGCACAGCGGTCCAAACCGTGTTGTTGTCCAGTAGGCACACTGCTGCATGTACCGCGGTCTGGACAACTTGCCCGAGCCGCGGTACGCACAGCGGTAATGACGAGTTTTTGTGACTGTTTTCAAAACGGTGTCATTTCGTCTAAAGCTTGATATTTATATGCCCTTTCCTCTTCCTTGCCTCTTTAGAGCTTTAGAATTCATTCTCTTTCATTCCTTTTAGAGTTCAAGAGTGTCTTGCAAGAAAATGTTGCAAGAAACCATTTTTATTGTCCAAAACCCAATCACCCATCATTCATTCATGGTTCTATCATCATCTAGCTTCATCTAGGATGTTTCTAAGCATGGGTTTTCATCAACATAGCTGACTTGGTAAGTAGAACACCACTCTCATCTATCATTATGTTCTTGCTTAATAAGAAATCTCTTTTATGTCTCTTATGCATCTAGATTATAATTTTTCATTATAAATAGATATTTTGTTGATGTTTGGGTTGTTGTATTGTGATAGCTATTGCATCTAGGAATGCTTTGATTTCATATAGCTAGGTTATATATATGTCATATAGCAACATGATATATAGGATTGTTTGAAACATTCATACATGACTAGATAAGCATTAAATGTGTTGACATTGCATTTTGTGCATTTAGAATATCATCATATTCACTTTAGGTTCCATATCTCTTCATTTAAGAGTTAAATCTTGTATTTGCCTTGTGTAGTATACAAGCAAGAGCCTAAAATCACTATTAAAGGCCTATGGGTAGCAAAAACGGATTAGTAACCGATTAGGTGTGATGTGGTCAACCTAGGTTGTAATCGTTTCTGCAAATAGTGGATTTGAGGGTTCGATTGGCAATTAGGCCCGTGAGTTTTTACCCAGTTGGAGGGTTTCTCACGTAAGTCATATCATTGTGTCTTTTTATTTATTCCGCACTTTTATTATGGCAATGATTGATTGTGATAGAGATTAGGGGCTATGTTATTTAATTTTGATTAATCAAAAAGATGGCATTTAATTTAACTAAGAAATCTCTTTTATGTCTCTTATGCATCTAGATTATAATTTTTCATTATAAATAGATATTTTTGTTGATGTTTGGGTTGTTGTATTGTGATAGCTATTGCATCTAGGAATGCTTTGATTTCATATAGCTAGGTTATATATGTGTCATATAGCAACATGATATATAGGATTGTTTGAAACATTCATACATGACTAGATAAGCATTAAATGTGTTGACATTGCATTTTGTGCATTTAGAATATCATCATATTCACTTTAGGTTTCATATCTCTTCATGGCTATGTTAAATCTTGTATTTGCCTTGTGTAGTATACAAGCAAGAGCCTAAAATCACTATTAAAGGCCTGTGGGTAGCAAAAACGGATTAGTAACCGATTAGGTGTGATGTGGTCAACCTAGGTTGTAATCGTTTCTGCAAATAGTGGATTTGAGGGTTCGATTGGCAATTAGGCCCGTGAGTTTTTACCCAGTTGGAGGGTTTCTCACGTAAGTCATGTCATTGTGTCTTTTTATTTATTCCGCACTTTTATTATGGCAATGATTGATTGTGATAGAGATTAGGGGCTATGTTATTTAATTTTGATTAATCAAAAAGATGGCATTTAATTTAACTAAAACCTATTCACCCCCCCCCCCCCCCCCCCCCCCCCCCCCCCCCAGGTTAGTTTTATCACTCTTAGTGTATTTTCACTCTCAAATTGGTACTGATTCGAGTAAAGAAGACAGAGACCATGACTTTAGTGATGAGAATGACCCCACCAAATTCTTTTGCCATGATGAATCTGACCCACAGCATCTTTAGCATTATGCAATTCACCAGACTTATCTTATCCTCTCATTATTATTATCCCTCTTTTGACTAGAGTGTCGGCAGAAGAAGACAATGTGTCGGCAAAAGAATCCAAGACTCATCAGGATTATCCACCACCAGAAGAATCATTATGTATTATTAAATTGTAATGTATTATTAAAGTGTGTAATATATTATTAAAGTTTGGACGGTTAAAAGTAACTACGGTTGACTCACCCATGGTTATCTTTAACTCTTCCTTATGTTTATCCCTCTATATAAAGGACTATGTCTCGTCCTTGAAGGGGGCAAGTTTTTTCTTTTCCTTTCACAGAGTGTTGTTGTTCTTTGTAACATCCCTCTTTTCTCTGTAAATTCCTTGGAAATCAATAAAGTTTGCAACTTATTCTGTAAATTTGAGCATCTTCATTGTTGTCAGACTTTGTCATTATTTTGTAAGTCTCTTTTATTTCTTTATGTTTCTATATTTTCTATACATTATTATGTGGATTTTTTTTATACACATTCGTGCTACGTTTTGTATATATATATATATATATATATATATATATGTGTGTGTGTGTGTGTGTGTGTGTGTGTGTGTGTGTGTGTGTGTGTGTGTGTTTTTTTTTTTTTTTTTTAAGCCTAAATTCTAGTAACTTCTTAAGGCTATGTTTGGGATTGTTTTTGCTTGAGAAATAAATGATTATTTCTCAAGTTTTGAGTAAATGGGTGTTTGGTAAACTACTTTAAAACAACTTATTTTATAAATTGCTCCTCTAATAAACAGCTTTTGAGAAGTTGGGTGGGGGTTGCTTTTCCAAGCTGATTCTTGGAGAATCTGTAAGAATGTCTATAATGTCCCTACTATTTTAATATAAAGACAATAATACCCCTTTATTTAATATTGTTATTTTTTTTAATTTAATAATATTTTAAAACATTGAAAAATAAAAAAAGTAAAAAAAAAATAACTTTAGTTAATCGGAGAGTTATGGCCACCAGCCCACCATCGATGATGGAGCCCGAAGGTCGGCCAGCTACCTCCGGTGACGTCGAAGTCTTCGGAGGAAGTCAGTCGACGGCCAGCTGCCTCATCTGATCTCCGCTTTTGGTGGAGGGGTGCTTGGTTTTCGCGATTGAAGTCGACGGTCAGCTGCCTCCTCCGTTTCTATCGTGATTCTGTCGCAGTTCCGTCGTGATTCCGACTCACCAAAGATGCTGGTTCGGCGATGGGGAGGAGGAAGCCTCCTTCAATTTCGTGATCCGGGATGAAATCTCTCAACACTTTCGGATCAGAGATGGAAACGATGTCGGTGGCGAGGGTTGGAGGATGGCGACGCTCTCGACGGAGACAGACGAAGGATGGCGATCTCTCGATGCCACCGGTGAGCGAGTGACGGTGGCAGATTCAGAGTTGAGTTACAGAGATTCCATTAACAAGCTTGAGTGAGTGAGTTGACTCAGCCGAGTTGACTCAGCATTTAGTGTTAAGGAGAACGAGTTGACTTGACAACTCAGTATTAAATCAGCGAGTTGACTCTATTATATTTTTTTTCTGTTTAAATTTCTCATTTTTTTCTTTTTATATGCTTTATATTTATAATATTAATGATGTCTATTTTTGTAATTTTGTTCAATACATTGTCCATCCTTTCAAAAGCAAAGCAATTTTAAATTTTAAAAATATGACAATTCATGAAAAAGTAGGGACTTTAGTGATAATACCCCTATTTTTATACTATTGAGTTTTTTTTTTAAAAAAAAAGAATTTTTACGAGTAACTCAAGTAAGCTAGTATTCACTCTTTAATTACAATATTCTAAAGCTAACAAACATTTTTTTCCAATTACAAAAGGAATAATTTTTTTCAATTATTTTATTTTTAAAAACGTTATTTTCGACGGTGGAGTTCGTCTAATGGCCATCCATTTTTTTTTTTAAATAATAATTAAGTATTATATAGATAATTAATAATAATTTTATCATATTAATAGATAAAAAGATGTTTTTCCCCTCAACCGTTAATTTCTAGCGGCATCTCACTAACAATAGGGGATGATAATGCAATTTTGAGCAAAAGTTGCCTACGCGTGCAAAGCCTAATATTTTGGGTGTTTGAACAATTTACCCTAAAACAAACATGGTTGGTAAAAATTCTTTGGACTGTTTTCATAATCTTTGGTTGGCAAAATATAGCCTTCCATATGATAGTGTTGGCTAAACTAAAGAAATTCTAATATTTTGAAAGAAAATTAGAAATAAAATTTTTTACATCGACCCAAAAAGTTATGATGCCATATTAGTTACAATTTACAATTACGTTGATGTTTATTGGATATTATTAGGGATGGCAATGGGGCGGATTCGGGGTGGGGTGGCCTTCCCCGCATCCCAACCCATTTATTTTTTGAAAACTCATCCCCTCATAAAACCCCACCATAGATGGAGCGGGTTGGGATGGGGTGGGGTACAACGGGGAGTGCTTTCCCCATCCCCACCTATTAACCCATTTATAATTTTTTGTTATTAAAATAACAAATATATAACCATTGAATATGATATAAAATATAAAGTAATAAATAATTTCAAGAAACTATTAAAAAACATCTTATAAAATTCAATTATTTTCAAACATAACCATAAAGTATGAAGTCAAAATGTTCGAAATTCATAACATTAATCATCTAATAGTTGCATTTATTTCTCTAGTTCCGATCTCTTCGTACGATCAACTCCATTTAGCATCTCCATTTTTAGTTATATTTATTTTAGATATATTTATATTCTTTTTAGATATATTTATTTTCTTTGAAACTACGTAGTTTAACTAAATATTATTTTAAACGGGACGGGACGAGGTGGGGAGTATAAAACTCATCCCCACCCCATACCCATTACGGGTTAGACTATATATCCTCGTCCCCGCCCCATCCCTACCAAATTGAAACCCATCCCCACCCCAAAAATGCAGGTCCCCGCGGGACCCGTCCCCACGAGGAATTTTGCCATCCCTAGATATTATCCAATAATTATAACAATTAAATATTTTTCATATAAAAATTGAAAGAAAAATAAAAACCGTCTCTATCTCCAAACTATTTTGAAGCTATATTTAACCTAGTAACAAAATCCTAAAATATGTCCTTTGATATTTTTCAACAAGAACATATGCTTTGTTTTATTTTCCTAAATAGCAATAGGAGCAGAATGTAATAAGGGAAAAACCAGAAACAATGTTCCAATAGTGTTTGCGAGCATGACTTTGTCCTCATGGCATATGTGAAACAAGAATAAGGATTCTATATAACGTTACATCTCAAATACAAAATACTTCCTAAACACCGATGTGAGCACGATTTGATCCCTAAGAAATAAGTAATCATCTTACAATGCAGCATGTTAAAAGGCAACATACATGGTAGAATAACATGTCACTGCCTACGAGTTCAGGGGATTCAATGTACAAAACTAATCAGTTATGCTCTGCAACACACTAGGTGGAATGGATGGTTGTTGCTGAGTAATGCAATGTATATTTCCACCTGCCAAAACAATCTCCCTTGCACCTTCTATTTTCACCACCTGAGTCAGATAACCATTGTAGAAAGTCAGTCCATTAAGAAACAATATGAGGGCAAGATCACCATTCATCAAATATAACACCAATTTGTTTCGGTTTACGTAAGCATTTGAAACCAGTCTGTTGTTTTTCATTGCATTTCATAACGAGTCCATCCGGATATTGTAAACTTACCATCGACAAGTATTCTACACCTCTTGCCTTTTATTATTATTATTATTATTATGTTTGGTGAAGGTGTAAATTCCATGCGTACTCCGTTTTAATTTTAAATATAATTATGTTCTACGATATTATTATGCCTCCATGTCCTAGAAGTAAGAAGGAAATGTTGCATACACCCAATCAAGCAGTGGAAACTTGTCACAAAACTGAATCACTATAATAAATTAGAAGTGATACATTTGACATGACAAAATGAAACAAACTAATCTGTTAACTTGCAGTGTAAAAGAGAGATTGAAATGTTCGACAGGTTTTCTATTTCTTCTAATTTTTTCAAGTGCATATAGAGAATGTCGCATTTTTGGTGGTTGCATAGAGAAACAGATAAATAACCAATTGAAATGCCATCACAATTGGAATCTGATCATTTCAACCCAGATATCGGAACCTCATAATGATTATAGATTGAAAGATCCAAATCTTTTATGGTAATACTTATGTCTGAACACATGTTTCTAGGTCATGTTTTGTTTCGGTATACAAGTATACTATATTAAATTTTCACACACAAACTAAAGATAATACTCATAGTTTAATACATCAACCAGAATGATTATATTTCCGGCCATGCATAAACTGGAGTGAACTACTATAAAATTAACAGAATTGCTTGCTTACTTCATGATTTGGAAAGGCTTGAGACAGGACACGAGCAGCTTCATCATCCCACTTTTGGTCCCCGAACTGTGGTACGATGATCCCTCCATTCACTATGTAAAAGTTTACATATGATGCAGCAAGTCTTGTCCCAGGAAGTCTAGGTTTAGCCTCTCCAACCTGTTGCAGTGACATTGAAGAGCAAAAAATCAATCCATGAAGTCCCCAAGCCTCAAAATGTATAATGTCATGCATTCTCAGTAAGTTTATACTATTCCAAATGATGCACACGAGAATTCAAAGTTCTAGCTGTAGGACACATTTGAAATCACAAAAAGAAAAAGGGTATACCCAAAAGAGTGCACGAACAAATTTCAGCCTGGGTAGAGTTGATAGAGGTGCATTTGGGTAATTATCACATAAGACAATTTTTTAGATTTTAAGCTAGCCTTCTGTGTATTTAGTTGAGAGTGAGATGCAAACATGAGAGACAAATTGTAGGACTGCAAGATGCTTACCTGAAAAACCCCAGCAGCTTCTTCATCAGTCATAAAAAGTGGCCCCGGTACATGGAGTTTAATTATTTGAAATTTCCGACCAGTAGCATCGGTAGCATTGGAGAGAACAGAAAAGGCTTCCGCAGATCTTTCATATTGAGGATCTGTTTCATCATCAGTCCAAGACAACAAGACCACACCAGGCTTTGCAAAGCAGCACATGTTGTCTATATGACCATTAGTATCATCATCCCCTGTTAAATCAACACAGTTTAGGGGTGCGTTTGGTACGGGGACGGGACTAGACTGGACTGGACGAGACTGGACTGGACTGAACGGGACTGGACAGTTGTTCCATGACGTGTTTGGAATGTATAGGACATGACTGTGGACGGTACTGCTATACGTTTGGTATGGCTGGAACAGGATGGGACAAGAGATTCAAATTACCAGAGTGCCCTCCTTGTTTTGTCAAATATTAAACAATATATTAAACAATTTTTATATATCGTATTTAACAATATTAAATAAATATTGTAATTGAAATATATTATAATATTTAACAAAAATAAAAGGGTTCAAATGACCTCTTGTTTTCAATTACAATATTATTATATTTTATACAAATAGTAATATTGTAATTGAAATATATTATAATTATTTAATAATATTATATAATAATTGATATTATATAATAATATATAAGATATATATATAATATATAAGATATATATATAATATTAAATATTTGTACATATAATAAATATAATTTTATATATATATAATAATATATATATATATATATAATATATATTAAATATCTTATTATATATAATAATATTTAAAAATATTTATTTTATAATTACATATATATTATAAAATTATATAATAATATACAATATATAATATATTAAATATATTATTATTATATATAATAATATTTAATAATATATATAAATTATAATTACATATATAATATTATATATATTATAAAATTATATATAATAATATATAATATATTAAATATATTATTATTATAATTATACATATTATATATAATAATATATACACATTATATATATATAATAATAATATATATAGGATATATATATATATCATATATAATGTATTATATATATATATATATATTATATATATATATATTATATATATATATATATATATAATATATATTAATATATAACATAATATATATATATATATTAATATATAACATAATATATATATGATATATATTATATATGATATATATCCTATATATATATGATTTAGTATATATTATTAAATATTATTATATATAAAATAATATATTTTATATGTTATATATAATTTTATAATATATATTATATTATATTATATATGTAATTATAATTTTTATATATTATTAAATATTAATATATATATATAAATATATTTAATATATTATATATTATTATATATAATTTTATAATATATATATATTATATGTAATTATAATTTTTATATATATATATATAATATATTGGATATATTTGTAATTATTTGAACATTTAAAGGGTAAATTGGTCTTTTTGACACTTGTCCCATGTCATGGGACAAGTTGTCCTAGGGTCTTGGGTGGGACAATTTTTTGTGATTTTTGTCCCACCTTGTCCCGTCCTGTCCCATGCTAAGGTCACGCCAAACGTGGGACAAGAACAAGTTGTCCCACCTTGTCCCGTCCCGTCCCGCGTACCAAACGCACCCTAGATGAACATAAAAGTACATCTTAAAGTACATCAGACTATCTGTCTTCTTCTGTTACATATTTCTATAATGCATCAATGGACAGAGTTTTGCCAACATTGTTATGTGGAACCCAACGAAGAGGGAAAAAATCACCCACGAACTTTACAGAAACAGAAAATAAAATAAAATAAAATGAGATTTTCTGTTTAAATAAATTATTTGAATAACTATTACCAATAATGTTTGTGATCCAAATTTACTTAGAAACTCCCATTTTTATGTTTGTTGTGTAGTGATGAATGCTAAATGGTATATTAGTTTTGCCCGACTCTGTATTTCAAATTCTAAAAGCATCATATGGATAATTGATGAATACTACAGTGCTGCAACCTTTCAATAAATCAAAAGAAATTATGAAATTGTTCTCAGGGTTGAAACATAGAGTTTTATATTAAAGTAGTCAGCTCTAAATTATATTATAATAAAATAAAACATACAAGTACAGGGAGGAAATGGTATCTTAAGAACAAGTGTAAGCTATATCACCATGACCAAAATAAGCAAACACTAAGAAACATACCATATAATCCACGAGGCAACCAAACAACCTTTGTAACTCCAAGATATGCCTTCAATTCATCTTCTATTTGCCCTTTGGTCAAATGCGGGTTCCTATTTTTATTTAAGAGGCATTCCTCTGTGGTTAAGCAAGTACCTGAAGGAACAACAAAAGATGCTCAACAAAGTGAAAGTATGATAATTATATTATAATTGCCTGCGGACAGAAATTTTAACAATCGAAGGTAGTTTCTGTAACTAAAGAAAACCAGGTTTCGACATAACGGTAGGTGAAATACAAACATGCATTTATGATGAATTTGATTATATGCCACAAATAAATACAACCTTTCGCAACTTACATACGAGACACTGAGAAAAGCATCAAATTTCTACTGGCAATAGCTGTCTTCCTTTATTAACTCCAACACAATGAGCAGGAACATGAGTATAAAGCTAAATCCAGTAATCCTTGAAAAATAAAAATAATCCCTTAATTCACAGAGAAAATCTCCTTTCATTGTTTAAGAATTTTAGAATACTTGCAACAGCTAAGGAAGCAACTGTTTAAGAACTTTAGAGGCACATTCAAGTGAGATATGCATTGTAATCAAACAAAATTCCTAGAAAGATTAATATGCAAGAAAAATGATTCTAGGAGTTCAAGTCCCATTAGCAAACTTCTTTCAATCAAGCTCATCTCTAAAAATGTTGAAAGAAATGTGTCTGTAATGAAGTCATGAATGAAAACCATCCAAGCAATCCAGCGACTATTTAATCTCATTATTTTGAGGAGCTGGATCAATTATCCCAAAACCGTCATAAGGTACAACCAAATTACCATATGTATTCTGCATGAGAAAGCATTACAGAAACAGTTTTTCAGTAAGTGATGTGCTTTCTCCTCAATAATATTATTATAGATATGATGAAGAAAGAAAGACCAGCTTGGGAAGAGTTTCACACTTGTTTTATTAAGACAACGTGGTAGTCCATATACCTATGAAGGACAGATGACAAAATCCTCTCCAAATACTTAAAGCATGAGTAACAAGAGGCAAAAGGTGGCCTTATTCTTTGCCACGCTGGATGTCAAACAATTGTCTAATAGTGAAATTTAAAGCAATTGTGTATCTAAGTTACACTCTATTTTTCACAAAAAGATATTCTGCAAAAACTAACCAAGTAACAAATAAATTGTCATTACCTTCTCCATCCACATGGATACTTCCACCTTCAAGAATCATAGAATGAGAAAACCTGGGCAGCCTTTCAATTCCCAGAATCTAACAGCATATGATGAAAAAGGATAATATACTAGCAAACAAAACTTTTAAAAATACATGTGTATATATATATATATATATATATATATATATATAAGTATAACTATAACTTAAGCATAGCACTTGGGAAAAGATAAGCATAAATCCAGCAAACTGGAACGTATTCTACTACACAAACCTTCCTTGCCACGTGAAGGTCAAGACTCCAATCCTGGTAACAACCATCATCAACCCCTGAAAAATATAAGAGTACTGCCTTTTAGAAAAGGCTCCACAGTGAATACAATTGTAGACTTGTGAAAAAAGGACTGACACAGACACAATCATTAATTCAAGGAAATATCTTCATATATGTAATTGGGAGTCTGTGTATCCATTCTTTCAACAATGATAAAGATACCGGACAAAAGATGCTTCAATGAGAAATGTGATGTACCAACATGCCACTCTTACTACAAGGACTCAAAAGTTCTCATTGAATCATCCTCGGTCATGTATCGTTATCATTGTTGAAGGAATGGATACACAGACTCCCAATTACATAAGCTGATAAGCAACACTCGTGAATAAGCTTTAATATTTAGTGTCAGACAGTTATTTCCATTCCATAAATAAACTACTCTAGAATTTTTGTTTTCTTGGGATAAATAATCACACTTGAATAAGAATATCATTGGCAAGAAAATGACTCCAATCATATTCATAAAATGACATAAGCACAAAGAACAGGCTTGAACACAGATTAAAGTTATAAATGTCAGCCTATGATGCTGCATACGGATGATGATGTATGATCCATCACTTTTGGGTAACATCTATACACATACAAATGAATTTTGAATATTATAAAACGCACCTCCCCAACTATTGAAAGTCCAATCAATTCCAGCAACCTTTGGTACTGATATACCTGAACCTGATATGTTGTTACTCACAACAATCTATAAGGGAAAAACATTAATAAAAAAAAACAATTTTAATGGTTAAAATATAAAACATAGACCAATTGAATATGCATAAAAATCGCCAACTCTGAGAACAATTTTTAGTAAAGAATGAGAAACTCACGGTCGGCCCAGTGTCTCGAAACCAAGAATCATTCATGCTCATCTCAATAACCCTGATATTTTCTGGTAGCTGACTTCGCGCATTATCCCACTACGAATACAGTAAATTAAAATCCTTTTATCTCATTGCGAACAATATCAAAGACCGTATGTAAAACTAAAAGCTTCCATCACTTGCAATTTCTACCTACCTGAGCAGCACTTGCACAGACGGTCATTGGCACAAACTTTGAGATTGCTGTTGCTACCTTGGCAAATACAGATTGAGCATGCAGTGCATTGTCTCGCCAGTTATCTGGACGTTCCTGACAATAAAGATGGCAATCATCAAAACAAACTAAATCTCAACAAACCTAAAACTCAATATACTTTTTCTACCTTAAAAACAGAAATCATGTGATTTAATAAAGATATCCAGCAATCCAGAATTCGTCAAGGGAAGAAAAATGAAGATTACATAAAGCCAAATACCATACAATGCAAGATATCATGACATTTAACTTCAATAGCAACAACTAACATGTTGAATTAGTGAGGCTAACAACAAGAACACTTCAGCAAACCTAAAACTCATAAGCAAGTAGGAATACTTTTAAACCTAGCGTAAATCTTTGTGAAAATAAGGAAACAGTCAAATCTCTAAGATTTTTACTATGCTGATGAAAATACAGTGATGATACATGATTAGTGACCAAAGCCAAAAGGCATGTAGCCCTAACTAGTTAGATGCCCATGACATGAAAACAAACAATAAAAAAAAATTCTAGGAACCATCAGCCACCCAGATGAGTAATCAAATACATAGAAACCAAATTAATAGCAATAGCAGGAAACAGATGATGAATTAGTAGTACATAAAAAACCAATATAAAAGTGAATTCAACATAGCAAACAACCATTTCAAAACAGTAAATAAAAACCACCAATGATAAATATTCATCACCATTAACATACAAGTGAGAAAAAGCTTACAGGCCAACCCATCCAGCACTGTGAATGGGGTTCCCACTCTGCAGGCATGCGATATCCATGAAGAGCCGGAGTTCCTTTCATTTCCATTATCAGTGGAGATTGGTGTCAGCGTTAAAGCTGCAACTTTGATGGCCTTATTTGTCTGAATTGAGGGTCCCAAATAGCATTCCCATTAAACAAGGGTTTAGTTTATTCAATAGGGGAAATTACACTGGACTCCTTCATGTTTAAGCCTAATACAACTAGTTAATAAAGTTAGACCAACTCCAACCCTGCGCCAAAATTGAAGAAATCAGCAAAATAGAGCAAATTATGCTCTCCAACCCTGCACCAAAAATCAGCGCACCAGATTTAATGCAACACTGTACATTTAGCGTAAACCATTTTTATTGGTTGAGTACACTATTTTGTTGTTGAGAAATATTAAAAAAAGGAAACGAAAGGAAATATTCTTTTTAGTGTAAAATTTGGTACAATGAATTAAAGATGGAATAGTTAAATAGTGCGAAAGTTGCAGTATTTCGGTGCAAAATTTGCACCAAAAACACTGTTTAGGTTGGAGATGCCCTTAGGATATTCTACATAGAGACCACTGCACTTAACAGATGCTTGGCTAGCTCCTCCGTTAAAGTTGACCACTTTTGACATATGAAATATGCAAAAAGCCCTTACATTTATATAAAAATAAATAAATAAATAATAAAATACATTTTTAAAACCCCAAAATACAAACCAATTTCTAACACAAATTCACACAGAATTTAGATTCAAGTCTAAAAAACACATCAAACCTATCAAAATTCATCTTAATCACCACAACATATCCTCTGAAACGCATATCCTTGAATAGCGTGCAACCAAAAAAACCCAGCAATCCATTTAATCAACGAAAAACTAAAAGAAAACACATTTTTGATCACATTATTGAAAAAGAAAACAAATATATATATATATATTTTCTGTAGATGTTCAAAAAAATGTTCTCAGCAAACCAAAAGAACCATAATCATGAAAAAACAAACCTTAAATTCCAATGTATCCAACATCCCAGATGACATGCGAGTTAGGTGGTTTTCGGGTCACCTCCGCAATGAAGCCTTGCGGCGCGGCAACATCTGAGGTGCCGCGCGACGGTTGCTGGTTGCTGACGACAGGACGACGACGGTGACGGTGAGTCTCGGATTGGGTGGAATTCGGGTTGGTTAGGGGCTTAGGGCATAGGTATAAAATTTGGGGGTTTCGTTATCTGAGATTGGGTTGAAAAATTATATAGCACTTTTTCGAGACCGATTTGTGACCACTTTAATAACTCTAGTTTAATAGCATCAAATATGGAAATTGTTTGGAATTTGGATAAAAATACCCCTGAACTTCTATTCTTTTCTCTTATCGATCCTTTTCTTCTTCTGTTTTTTTTAATTCAAAACCCTCTATTGATGGAGCTCAAAGTTCCATCAACTGGAGTTTCGCCTGCCGATCGGTGAGTTGACCGACAAACCACCGGAAAAACATTCGTCGAGTGTCAATTGTTGTAACAGAAGTGTTCATTTTCAGTTTCAAGCTGTGGAAAGAGAAACGAAGCTAAACCCTAACCGTCGTCAAACCTTCATCGTCAGATTTGTGACGATTCGTCGCGAATCTGACGAAATCGGTAGTGTCAACAAACTCAGCGTCCTCCAATCTTCTAGATCCGACGATTTTCGGAGCCAACCGGCGTCGTTGTCAAATCGTCAATTTCACCATTGATGGAGGTCTGTTACCATCGCGAGGAAGAAAAAAGACAAAAAAAAAATTTGTATTTCACCCCAGTAAGTCTCGAATTGGCCCCAATAAGTCTCGAAATTATAAATAAGTCTCGAATTTGCGAGAAAAAAAAATACAAAGGAAAAACATGGGTAGACTTGGATATTGGACTTCAATTTTGGTCTCGAATTTTACCAATAAAGTGAGAACGAATTATAAAGAAAAAAAATTCAGAGAGAAGTTTATGTGAGTTGTGAAAGGAGAGGAAGAAGGGGAAAGAAAAATAGAGAAAATTAAAAATGAAAAATAAAAGTAAAAGAATAAGTGGAGGTATTTTGGTCTCACCACCTATTTTGGTGCTAATAAAACAAGAGTTATTAAAGTGGTGATAGTTGCGTAAGTCAAAATTGAAAAAGTGTTATTTACCCTTATTTCCTCATCTGAAATTTCATTAAGGGGAATAATGTCATTTAGGGAATTTTTGACACTTTTTTTCATCTGGGGTATGTTTACAATTCGTCCCTCAAAAGGGATATTTTTGCTAAAAACCCCTTTTCAATTAAAATGAATATAGAATTTTCATTTTATTTAAAATATTTTAAGATTTTATTAATTCATCAAAAAAGTGGAAATTGTTAAAAATGACCAAATACAACATGGAAATTTCTTTTTGGACCACATACGAAATTTTAATTGTTAATAATCACATATTTCGGGGCGGTGTATTCGATTAGGATTTTAATAAACAATTCTATGGTGCAAGAATTTTATAGATTTGTATGATTTTAAAACTATTAGGATTATATGGACTATACTTTACGGATTCTAATAGAGTCTTTAGGCTTTATTTATAGATTATTATGATTATCTAGACTTTATTTCAAAACTTTTTATACTTTTTAAATATGGACCCTACAAATTTGCTAGCTAACACACATACCTGAGTTGAGAAACCTAAACTAGCTAGCAGGCTTGGGACCCAAACAATATTTACTTTTTTAGAACAAGCATCAACACACCATGAAAATATGCATAAACAAATACCACAATACTATGAATAATAGCCATCAACATATTCAAAATTCTCAAAAACAGGCACAAGAACCATTTTATATGTATCATATGGCCCAATACATATCAAGCCATCTAATTTTTTTTCCCTAAGGCTGTGTTTGGTACACAGAACAGGATGGGACAACGTGAGACAATTTCTTCTTATCCCACGTTTGGCACATTTTATTCGTGGGACAGAACGGGACTAAGTGGGATAAAAAACAACAAAACTTGTCCCAACCAAAAAGGTGGGACAAGTTATCCCATGCCAAAGAGGCGCACTCTAGTAATTTGAACTGCTTGTCACGTCATGTCTCATCTATACCAAACGCATAACAGTACAATTAACAGTTCTGTCCTAAACATTCCAAATACAATACGGAACAACTGTTATGTCATGTATTGTCCCGTTCCACATGTCATGTCCTCGTGCCAAACGGAGCCCAACAGTTTTGTATATTTGATATGGGTAACTCAATTAGCAAAAATGCTACTTTTGGTGCTTTTGGTGCTTTTGGTTTGGAGTACTTAGCAGAGAAGTTCTGCTAGTCTGCTTTTTGTAAAAATCACTACTTTAGTTTATGCCGAAAAGCACTTTTACCAAACATGCATACTCAGCAACAAATCTTCTGATTTACATTAAGTGCATGTTTGGTATGACTTTTGTAAAGATCAAAAGCACTTTTTTAATGCTAAAAGCTATTTTGAAGTTTTTTTTTGTTGTTTGGCAAAATTCAAAACAGTTTTTTTAATGTATGAATTGTCTTAATTACCCTTTATAAAAGTCATTTTATGTCTATTTGGAGAAGCCCAAAATTTGGGATTTTCCAAAAAGCTTTTTTTGAGCTTTTTTAAAACATATGAATTGTCTTAAATGCCCATACAACTCTTTCATTATAAATACATTGTCAACACCCTTTTTGTAATTTACACAACCAAAAGCCATTTTAAAAAATACATTGTGAACACCTTTTTTGTAATTTACACAACCAAAAGCCTTTTTTTGTTAGAAGCTCTACTCATTAGAAGCTCTACTACAAAAAGATCTATTCTAGAAACTCTACTTGAAAAGCCATACCAAACACACTCTAAATATACTAAGGGCATTTGGACTTCCATGTTGAAGAAGCACCTTAAATTGATGTTGCCAAGGGCATTTGGGTACGAATAATATTCGAAAGTCTAGTATAGGAGCGCAAAACTTGGCCTATTAGGGGTTAAAAGGGTGAAAGAAAGAAAGAAAAAAGCCAAAAAAAAGGGGTCAATTTCTTTTATAGCCATCTCTATGTTTTAAAGATCAAAAATGTCCATTTATGAAAAAAAAATTGCAACAATGTCCATTCTTGATGTTCTCTTCCCCTAAAATGTCCACTTGGGTACCAAAATACCCTTTCCTCTTGAATGGAGCAAAATGACTCAAAAGCCCCTTTCATGTAGTAATGGACCAAAATGCCCTCTCTTTAAATTGGGCGCCAATCTCCATCAGCCCTACATTTCACCTTCCTTCCTCAATCTGTCCATTACCACCTTCATCTTCCAGAATCAGATTTCCCCTTCACCGCACCTTCATTACCACCACCATCTTAATCTTCATGACCACCTCCATCTTCCAGAACTGATAACATCAACACACACCCAATATCGATTTTCTCTCTGCTCGACACTTCCAGCCCTACATTTCCCATTCCTTCCTTAATCTGTCCATTCTTGGTTTCCAGAACACGATTCATCCATAACCCGATTACCCCCTTCATCTTCATTACCACCACCACCTTCATCTTCTAAACTAACAACATCAACACACACACCCAATACTGATTTCTCTCAGAAGCTTGGGAATTCCACATTGTACTTTGCGAGGTTCGTCGTCCTGTGGGCTGTGGGTCTTCGACTCCTCTCTTTGATGAGCAATTACACCCGTCGTTTACTCCGTTGATTTCCAGCAAGAATGGAAGGCAAAGGTGATTATTAGTTGTTTGTTTAGTTTGTTTAGTTTATATGAACTATGACGACCCTAATCTCATTAATTGATTATTACATTTTTGGTTTAGTTTATATTAACTGTGACACTACGTTTTGAATTATGGTGTGTTGAATTTATACAACCACATTCACTATTCTTTAGTTAAAGGTAGCATATTAAGAGTTATATAACTTGGTCTTAAAAAGTCTTAAATTGGAAATGGCATGTTAGATGGATCTTTGTAAGTCTAGAAATGAAAAACAACATATTTTTGATTCTGAATGTATTTGATGGTTGTAGTTATATCTATTCCTTTCTAGTTTCTATGCACAAAATGTTTTTTTGTATTCTTGTCTACAAAAAGCTATGGAACATTGAATGATAAAATTTTATGGAAGTGATGACTTTTGTTATGTCTTTCTTTCTCTTTTGTTCTCCATGCATCTAAGTGTTCATGTGCATGTATATCCTGGATTGTAATTCACCTGTGAATTGGATGATGAGTTTTGAATTTGAACATGTGTAAAATTGTCTCTAAAATTGAATGTGGCATGTATTTTTGTTTATGGACTTTTAGAAAGTTATAAAGATAGGAATTGGGAGGTTCGTGCCATATAAATTTGCAAAATAGATTAAACCGGAAAAATAATGTTGGAAAATAGATTAGAAAATGTTAGAAGTATATGGTGCAATGGCACTAGCTGGAAACTTCATATGCTCAATCACTGGAATTGATAGCATGGGTGGTTTTCATCCATCGTTAGACGCCATCCTCGAAGGACTTGGATATGCTGCTCCACCAATAATCGCCATTTTGTTCATACTAGATGTATGTTCATTGTTTCATTACAAACTTTAGTAACTTTTCCATTTGCTTACTTGGTTTTACTTTAGGTTACTTTTCTTATATCCTTCCACTGGATTGTAATTCACCTGTGAATTGGATGATGAGTTTTGAATTTGAACGTGTAAAATTGTCTCTAAAATTGAATGTGGCATGTATTTTTGTTTGTGGACTCTTAGGAAGTTATAAAGACATGAATTGGGAGGTTCGTGCCATATAAATTTGCAAAATAGATTAAACCGGAAAAATAATGTTGGAAAATAGATTAGAAAATGTTAGAAGTGTATTTTTTGAATGATTGTGGTTGGTGCCATATAAAGTTGTGGAGTGACTGACACACACATGACACAAGGATAATGGTGTTAATGTTAGAAGTGTATTGTTTGAATGATTGTGGTTGGTGCCATATAAAGTTGCGGAGTGACTGACACACACAGGACACAAGGTTAATGGTGTTAATGTTAGAAGTGTATTGTTTGAATGATTGTGGTTAGTGCCATATAAAGTTGTGGAGTGACTGACACATACAGGACACAAGGCTAATGGTGTTATATATATATATATATAAAGTAGTACCCCACAAAACAATACACACACACACACACCGACTTTGATGCCATCTCTTTCAACAAAAGTGTCTACTAATATAGATGTATTGCTTCAATCTGAATGACTATAATACTGTTTTCAGGTCCAACGGCTTCGATGATTGGGTTTTTAGTGTATTGCGATGCTTATTGGAAGGGTAACCAGTTTGTTGGTCCGAACACTTTTGCATGTTGTGTTTCTAAGAATGCAAAGGGAATATATAGTGAAATGGTGGAAAAGTTGTATGATCGGATTGGGGTCAGTAGGGACATATTTGAGTTGAAGATTACATCACAACTTACAGGAATTTCATTAGTTATTAATGCTGACGACGAGGTAAATTTTGTCCTTATGCACAACAAATCAGAGTGGCCCGAAATTCATGTTGAAGTGGTTGACAAATCTGTACATCAAACTCCAAGAAAGGCAAGAAATACAACAATAAACTTAGAATGTACACCGCCGCCTTATACATCCATCAGTAATCTACATTCCCCAGCTGGTACTCCACATTACAAATCAGTGAGTGGTAGTAACCATCCGCATGGGTCTGTGCCTTCACCTAACACTACATCACCAGGGAATAATCAGGGGACTCCAGCATCAACAAACAAGCATGCAGAGGTGGATGACACCGATGATTCTGAAACATCCAATACGGAGGATGAGAGTTGTACTGAGGGTGATACTAGTAAAGACCCTAATGGTGTTTCGGAAGTTCCCCATTGTGGTGGGCAAGTGGAAACTGGTGCTAGAAATGCCCCAACAGATGGTGAAGAAGAACAAGGAGGAGTCAGTGGAGCACCCAACAGTTCTGCAACTTCTATGACATCACGGTGGACAATTCCGGGGTCAGGACTATACTCAATTCAACCCATTCGGTCAAAGGACTTGTTTGAAGACCAAGGTGACCAAGGTCAACTATATAAAGGACAGATATTTAAGGACAAGCAAACCTTGAGAGGGGTTGTAGGGTTGTATGCATTGGAAGAGAGGTTTGAGTATAAGGTTAGACGATCGAGCCATACACGATTTGCCTCAACATGTAGAAAAAAAGGATGTGAATGGGTTATTACAGCGGGGACGTTGAAAAATGGGACCTATTGGCATGTTAAATCCTTCGTTAAGGAGCACACATATGGTGATTCGGGCAACTACAACATTGATTTTAAACGAGTAAGTTCATATGTAATAGGGGAATTGTTTGCAAGAAAGTTTGCTGATTCTGGATGCACCCTCCGTCCTAAAGATATAATTTCTGAGTTTAGGGATGAGCACGGCATAAACCTCTCATACAACAAAGCATATAGGTCTAAGACATGTGCTTTGCATAAGGCATTCGGTGATCCGTGGGAGTCATTTAAGATGTTGCCGTCATTCTTTTACATGTTGGAACAATCCAACCCTAGGACTGTAACTAAGATTGAAACCGACTCGGAAAACCGGTTTGCTTATGGATTCATGGCACTTGGGGCTTGTATAGAGGGATTCAATACAGTTATTAGGCAAGTTATCGCCATTGATGCTACCCACTTGAAGGCCAAGACCAAAGGTGTTTTGTTAGTTGCGGTGTGCAAGGATGGTAATGAGATGATATATCCATTGGCATTTGGGTTTGCTCATTCTGAGTGCACAAAGTCATGGACGTGGTTCTTGAAGCAACTTCGGACAGTGATCAGGTATCCTGAACGTGTGATGTTAGTTTCAGACCGGCACGCTGGTATTTTTGCAGGCATGGAAGCAATTTTCCCCGATGCAGCACATGGGGTATGTGCATATCACCTGTCACAAAATCTGAAAAGAATTTGCAAGCAACGAGATGATGTGATCAAGCTTTACTACCGTGCCACGTATATGTACCGTGTCGAGGAATTCGATCGTGAAATGGCTGAGTTGAAAGCCACCCACCGTAAGGTTTATGATGAGCTCATACAGGTTGGCATATAGAAGTTTTCACGTGTACATACTCCCAGAAAGAGGTATCATATGATGACCACCAACATTGCCGAGTCAATTAATTCTTGTCTACTTGCAATCCGAAAGTTGCCTATCACATCTATTGCAGAATTTATCCAAGATTTGTTGCAAAGGTGGTTCCACGACCGTCAGATAAATGCACGTGAAATGCCAACTTTCTTGACTCATGATGCAAACGCACACATCAAACAGAAGATATTACCATCGCAACGGTGTGAAATTCACCCCATTGACTTCCACAGATTCAAGGTAGACGACAAATGGAATGAAGCGATTGTCGACTTGGAACAACGTTCAAGCTCATGCCGGGAATGAGATCTAGATGAGTTACCGTGTATTCATGCCATGGCGGTTGCTAGGTTAGGTTACAAAATTGAAGTTATATTTAATGCTACAGACCAGTCACTATTTAATTATAATAATAACAATATCTTTTTCTTTGTCTTTTGGACTAGGATTAAAGGTATGCCTATCAACGCATAATGTTCTGACTTTTTCACAACGGGGTGGCTGCAACATGCTTACGCCATGGCTGTGAACCCTGTTCCAAAACCTGAAACATAGGACATTCCTGATGCAGTTCGTGATCGCATTGTATTGCCATGGTTGAAGAGGAAGCAGCCAAGAAGACCAAAGAAGTCAAGAACACCTTCTGCTGGGGAGAAACGAAAGAAACAAACGTGTTCAAATTGTGGGGAAAAGGGACACAATAAAAAAAGATGCCCAAAACCATCATCAAGCCCCAACACAAGCAAACCAGCAAAAAAAGCACGTACTTGTAGCGTTTGCAAGAAAGAAGGACATAATAGACCGAGGTGCCCAGATAAGCCACTTGAGTCCACTTTGAATGACACAGACGAAGAAGCAGTCGTTCATGCTTTTGAGGAACCAATTTTGAAAGGTTAGAAACTTGATATGTATCACTTTTTTTAAGAAACTTGACATTTATCCAGTGTTTAAGGCTAAAACAAGGTCTGCATGTTGTCCAGTGTTTAAATTTAGTAATTGGGGTTGAGGATTTTACTGTTTTCAGTGTTGTTGTAGCTCTTGGAGTATCTATGTCTGTAATTTCTTGTCAACGAAAATGCTTTATTATTTGTAGTGGTTCTTTACTTCTCTTACCTTATTTATGTTGTGTTTGATACATACATTGTTGCTTGATATGTATCACTTTTTTGACACAGACGAAGATGCAGTCATTCATGCGTTTGAGGAACCAATTTTGGAAGGTTAGAAACTTGATATCACTTTTGTTTTAGTTGTTATAAATGTAGGTAACGTTCCTTTAATTGTTGCAGTGAACCTATCTTGGAAGGTTAAAAATTTACCATGCTATAACTTTTAGTTGTTGTGGTGAACCTATCTTTGAAGGTTAATCCTGGAAGGTTAAAAACCTGATATGGGGGTATCACTTCTTTTAGTTGTTGTGGTCCTGTTGTGGTGATGATGTTGTATGTGTATCATGATATTTCTTTTGGAGGGTAGGTATGCAGTTGCGCAACATGTGTTATCCCCCAACAGATTTGTTGCAGGTATTAATGTGTGTGAGCCCAGGCTTAGGATATAATTCCCCAGGCTCGTTATAATTATTCTCGGGCTTATCATATGAAACAACTAATAATTCTCGGGCCTAAAATTATTCCTGGGCTTATGAAATGAAATGACTAGCACACAATACAAACCACAAAGAGTAATTCTCGGGCTTTTGCATGAAGATTCCCCAGACTCATCGTAAGTATTCCCGGGCTTAAGACCATAAACAACTTTCATACAATACAAACCACAAAGGGTAATTCCTAAGCTTTTGCATGGAGATTCCCCAGTCTCATCATAAGTATACACGGACTTAAGAAATGAAACGACTATAAAACAATACAAACCACAAAGGGTAATTCCCCTGCACCATTGCACGAAGATTCCAAAGGGTCATCGTAAGTATACCCGGGCTTAAGTCCATAAACGACTATCACAAAATACAAACCACAAAGGGTAATTCCCCGGGCTTTTGGAGATTCCCCAGGCTCATCATAAGTATTCCGGGCTGAAGAAATGAAACGACTATAACACAATACAAACCACAAAGAGTAATTCCCGAGCTTTTGCATTCATAGCATTCCCCAGGCTCATCGTAAGTATACCCGGGCTTCAGTCCATAAACGACTATCACAAAATACAAACCACAAAGGGTAATTCCCCGGGCTTTTGGAGATTCCCCAGGCTCATCATAATTCCCCGGGCTGAAGAAATGAAACGACTATAACACAACACAAACCACAAAGGGTAATTCCCGCGCTTTTGCATTCATAGCATTCCTTAGGCTCATCGTAAGTATACTCGGGCTTCAGTCCATAAACGACTATCACAAAATACAAACCACAAAGGGTAATTCCCCGGGCTTTATCATGGAGATTCCCCAGGCTCATCACAAGTATTCCGGACTGAAGAAATGAAACGACTATCACACAATACAATCCACAAAGGGTAATTCCCGGGCTTTTGCATGAAGATTCCCCAGGCTCATCGTTAGTATTCCCAGGCTTAAGACCATAAACAACTTTCACACAATACAAACCACAAAGGGTAATTCCCAGGCTTTTACATGGAGATTCCCCAGGCTCATCATAAGTATACACGGACTTGAGAAATGAAACGGGCTTTGAACACAACATTTATTCTATAAATTATAAATGTATTTCCATTGAATTAATACAATAATCTCTAATCCAAATTTCAAAATATACCCGGGGTTAAGTATACCCGGATTGCAAATGCTGATGAGCATGCAAATGTTGGACGCCTAAGTGTTGATTATACTGTTTTGATGGGGAAATTTCAAAATCTGGAAGCTGAAATTATCAATTTAAATGTTCAGATCGAAGCAAGGGACAATGAACTCAATGGACTGTACAATCTTGTTGAACAACTGCAAAAGAAGTTGATAGACTTCGAAACTCCACTATCAATATGAAGAAAAACACACATAATCTGTCTTCTATTGAAAACC
Source organism: Dipteronia sinensis (assembly GCA_033220585.1). Classification (NCBI taxonomy): domain Eukaryota; kingdom Viridiplantae; phylum Streptophyta; class Magnoliopsida; order Sapindales; family Sapindaceae; genus Dipteronia; species Dipteronia sinensis. The sequence continues at coordinate 37,590,670 of CM065637.1, forward strand.
ATACTTCAATAAAAAATTATGAAAATTAAAAAATTTGGTTATGTTTTCTTTGCTTGTTAATGTCATTATATTTCTTTATTACTCTAAAATACGATCAGAACAGAACAAAATCTATATGTTAAACAACAAAACATAACAAGTTTCTTATGCATTCTAGTTCAATATTAAACAACACCAGTTCTTATATATAAAGATTTTTCAAACAATCTTGCCTACTATCACTCCAAAAATAAAAACAAATAGAAATAAGAACAACATGACTCCAATGCTTTCACTCTTCTCAGATACCTTCTCTTCAACATTCAAGGAACATTCTGGCAAAGAATTGCGTGAATGTACAGAACGGCTACTTATGGCTTTATATGCTTCATCATTTGAGTTAAACTTCTTGTAAGAAGCTCCTTGAAAACCATCCACTAGTTCTTGACATTCAGGCCAAGAATTAAACATACCGGTTTTCCTTCCTTTAAAAACAACATAAATAGAATTCTTCCCCATTTTATAAAACACACTTTATTTCTGTAAATAAAAAAAGAGTGTTAAAGAACACAGTTTGTAGTACAACAGACATATATTGCAAAAAACACAAAAACTTCAAAGTCATTAAAAAAAGAAGAAGAGAAAAACACGAACAATATAGACTAAATATTTTAGATCTAAGAACTTGTATACAAAGCAATACAGTGTTTCGGACCTGAGAATGAAAATGGATACGTGAGGCAAGGAGATGTATAAAATCTGAATCTTTTTTACCTGCAGATGTGGACGTGAGGAAGAGTTTGTGGGAGAAGCAAATAATTTTTGCTCTGGACTGGTGAAGAAGAAGAAGCTTTGAACACAAGTGAAGCAAAAGAAGATGTTTTTATGGTGGGGTTTAGGTTTTCGGTTTGACAACACTAAAAGAAGAAGAGGTTTTTTTTTTTAGATTTAGGTTTCAGTTTCAATAGTTGTTTGACTAAGGAAGAAGGAGAAGAAAAAGAAAAAGTGGGATCCACCCTTTAATAAGAAGAAGAAGATTTTTAGTTGGATCCATCTGTAATCCACAACCACCCTATCATGTAACAACACGTAGCATAATAATTCTGATGCCCATGATAAAGTTGTGAGGCCTGGGATAAAGATGTGAGGCCCGTGAATAACATCCCGGGCCACTACGGTTGGGTTTTTGATTAAATTTAATTTTTCTGACATTTTTAAATACTTTTCCGACGGAAAATATTTTTTCCACTAGCGGTGACCAACTGTCGGGTACGTGTTCTGTGATAGAAAGTTAGCTCGTGAGACCAATCCATTGTTTGTGAGACTAAGTCCAAACACCCCTAAGCAATTTTACAAATACAAAGTATGTGTCACCCTAACAATTATAGTGGAGTTGGTAGTGCGAGATATATCCAACCGCGCGATGCTCTCGAAAAACACCATAAAGTTGCCCGCCGAAGCCCCATCCATGATGACCGGTACCGATCGGTGAAAAATGTGTGGGATCCACATGATCGGACGCACGTTTCGTGAACTGTTGGGCACGCGATACTACAGTGAAGCCCGGGATCTCCTGTTTTAAAGCCCGGAAATTAGAGTCAAAATGGTAACTTTTGACTTTTTAGTTTTTACACAAGTGCTGAGAAATTATTGGTGGAGGTAAAAATAGTGTTGTTTGACTTTGAATTTTCAATATTTAAAACTAAATTCAAATTTTCCAACAATTTTAGTTAGGTTTACTAAAATGTACTACTATTTCTTCCATTTCCACTAAATGCAAAGACTGGAACTAGCTGTAATCCACAACCACGCTATCATGTAACAACACGTGGCATAATAATTCTGATGCCCGGGATAAAGTTGTGAGGCCTGGGATAAAGATGTGAGGCCCGGGAATAACATGCCGGGCCACTACGGTTGGATTTTTGATTAAATTTAATTTTTCTTACATTTTTAAATACTTTTCCGACGGAAAATATATTTTCCACTAGCGGTGACCAACTGTCGGGTACGTGTTCTGCGATAGAAAGTTAGCTCGTGAGATCAATCCACTGTTTGTGAGACTAAGTCCAAACACCCCTAAGCAGTTTTACAAATACAAAGTATGTGTCACTCTAACAATTATAGTGGAGTTGGTAGTGCGAGATATATCCAACCGCGCGATGCTCTCAAAAAACACCATAAAGTTGCCCGCCGAAGCCCCATCCCTGATGACCGGTACCGATCGGTGAAAAATGTGTGGGATCCACATGATCAGATGCACGTTTCGTGAAATGTTGGGCCCGCGATACTACAGTGAAGCCCGGGATCGCCTGTTTTAAAGCCCGGAAATTAGAGTCAAAATGGTAACTTTTGACTTTTTAGTTTTTAGACAAGTGCTGAGAAATTATTGGTGGAGGCAAAAATAGTGTTGTTTGACTTTGAATTTTCAATATTTAAAACTAAATACAAAATTTCCCACAATTTTAGTTAGGTTTACTAAAATGTACTACTATTTCTTCCATTTCCACTAAATGCAAAGACTGGAACTAGCTGTAATCCACAACCACGCTATCATGTAACAACACGTGGCATAATAATTCTGATGCCCGGGATAAAGTTGTGAGGCCTGGGATAAAGATGTGAGGCCCGGGAATAACATCCCTGGCCACTACGGTTGCGTTTTTGATTAAATTTAATTTTTCTGACATTTTTAAATACTTTTCCGACGGAAAATATTTTTTCCACTAGCGGTGACCAACTGTCGGGTACGTGTTTTGCGATAGAAAGTTAGCTCGTGAGACCAATCCATTGTTTGTGAGACTAAGTCCAAACACCCCTAAGCAATTTTACAAATACAAAGTATGTGTCACCCTAACAATTATAGTGGAGTTGGTAGTGCAAGATATATCCAACCGCGCGATGCTCTCAAAAAACACCATAAAGTTGCCCGCCGAAGCCCCATCCCTGATGACCGGTACCGATCGGTGAAAAATGTGTGGGATCCACATGACCGGATGCACGTTTCGTGAACTGTTGGGCCCGTGATACTACAGTGAAGCCCGGGATCTCCTGTTTTAAATCCCGGAAACTAGAGTCAAAATGGTAACTTTTGACTTTTTAGTTTTTAGACAAGTGCTGAGAAATTATTGGTGGAGGCAAAAATAGTGTTGTTTGACTTTGAATTTTCAATATTTAAAACTATATTCAAATTTTCCCACAATTTTAGTTAGGTTTACTAAAATGTACTACTATTTCTTCCATTTCCACTAAATGCAAAGACTGGAACTAGCTGTAATCCACAACCACCCTATCATGTAACAACACGTGGCACAATAATTCTGATGCCCGAGATAAAGTTGTGAGGCCTGGGATAAAGATGTGAGGCCCGAGAATAACATCCCGGGCCACTACGGTTGGGTTTTTTTGACTTTCAATTTTCAATATTTATGACTAAATTCAAATTTTCCCACAATTATATTTATCGGGATTAGGGGATTATGGGTTGAGATAAGACGTGCACATTTACTATTCCTTCCATTTCCAAAATGTGAAGGCTGGAAAAAGCATTTCAATTTTTCCCATTTACTATTCCTTCCATTTCAAATTTTCCCACAAATTTTCCCACTACCCACCCTATCATGTAAATACACGTTGCTCAAAATTCATTTTTTTCCAATTTTCTAGTTAAGTTTCCCAGGCTCAAAATGATATTCCTAGGCACAAACTTTATTTATCAGGAATATGAGATTGGATTTAACATGCAACATTTACTATTCCTTCCATTCTATCATGTAACTACACATGACACCCATGCTCAAAATACATTAATTCAACACATACAGAATCTCAGTGATCCTTTAATAAAGATTAATACCCATGGTCTCCAAAGAGTCTAATTTAAGGGTTACAATAATTCAAGACAATTGACCGCAATTGGCGATCATTACGGGCTCGGATGTTAAACCGGACAAGGAACCAACCTTCTGAACAACCTTCATGACGTCAAATCCCTTAACTACCTGACCGAAGATGACGTTCGTGCCATCGAGCCACTCGGCCTTTGCGGTACAGATGAGAAACTGAGAGCCATTGGTTCTTGGGCCGGTATTGGCCATGGAGAGTATCCCGGGACCGGTGTGTTTGTTTACGAAGTTTTCGTCGGTGAAACTATCACCGTAGATGGACTCGCCTCCTAGTCCGTTTCCTTCGGTGATGTCTCCTCCATTGAACATGCTCCTGGGTATCACGCGGTGGAAGGTTGTTCCTTTGTAGTGGAGTGGCTTCCCGTTCTTGCCGATTCCCTTCTCGCCGGTGCAGAGAGCCCGAAAGTTCTCTGCTGTTATGGGGGTACTGTCGGCAAAAAGCTCAATCACAAGTCTACCAGCTGGTTGGCCACCGATGTTGAGGTCTAAGAAAACTCTAGGGTTCGCCATTTTCTCCTAAATTGTTGTACTAAAACATGTTATAACTGACATGACAAATTTGAAGTTACTAAATCGACAGAACAGAAATATATAATTTTGCAAAAGAGTTCCCTAAAGCACGACAAGAACAGAACATATTCCCACAACACAAAACCCTCTCAGTCATTTAAACAAAAATATTAAATAATTAACAATGAATTTTTAGTGGACCAGAAATATATTGCAGACAACACAAAACCTTCAAAGTCTTTTAAAAAAATTAAAAAAAAGAAGAGAAAAACACGAATAATATAGATCTGAGAACTTGTATACAAAGCAAAATAGTATTTCGAACCCGAGAATGAAGAATAGATGTGTAAGCCAAGGAGATGTATAATGATGAAGATTGTTTACCTGTAGATGTGAACGTTATAAAGAGTATGTGGGAGGGGAAACAAAGAATGAGAAGCAAACAGGTTTTGCTTTAAACGGACTAAAATACAAAGGCAAGAAAGAATGGAAGAAAGAAGTATTTAATTTCAATATTGTTTTGAATAAGGAAGCAAGAGAAGATTTTGTGGGATCCAGCCTTTAATTAGAAAAGAAAAAGATTTTGTGGGATCCAGCCTTTAATTAGAAGAAGAAGAAGATGGGATCCAGTTGTAATCCACTACTACCTACCCTATCATGTTTACATTAGCCACCTTATTTACTTCTTGGGCTTCATATATTAATTCCCAGGCTCATTAAGAGATTCTCAGGCACAAAATATTTTTTACTTCTTGAGCTTCATACATTCATTCTTAGGCTCAAAATATTAATTCTAAGGCTAATTCTGGAGAGTAAACATGCAACATTCATTAATGTACATGATTAAGAGATTCTGATGCCCGGGATAAAGATTATTTCTCAGGCTCATTAAGAGATTTCCAGGCACAAAATATTATTTACTTCTTGGGCTTCAGATAATACTTCCTAGCCTTTAATTAGAAGAAGAAGATTTTGTGCGATCCAGTCGTAATCCACTACTACCCTATCATGTATTTACATTAGCCACCTTTTTACTTCTTGGGCTTCATATATTAATTCTCAGGCTCATTAAGAGATTCCCATGCACAAAATAGTTTTTACTTCTTGGGCTTCATACATTCATTCTCAGGCTCAAAATAGTAATTCTCAGGCTAATTCTGGGGAGTAAACATGCAACATTCATTAATGTACATGATTAAGAGATTCTAATGCTTTCCATGCTCGGGATATTATTTCCTAGGCTCGAACCATCATTTCACAGGCTCAAGACATTACACCACGGGCTTAGTAGAGTAGACATGCAACCTCAGCCACCTTACAAAATCAATGGTGGATTCTCGGGCTTCAGACATTCATTCTCATGCTCAAAATAGTAATTCTAAGACTAATTCTGGAGAGTAAACCTCACATGTGCAACATTCATAATGTACATACAAATTCAAAATATTATATTATATTACTATTGGGCTTCAGATATTAATTCTTAGGCCCGTCAAACCATCTATCAGTAAGTATCCCAGGCTTCAGACAATAATTCCTAGGCACAAAAACAAAATTCTCAGCCTTAAAAACTTGATGCAGAAGAGTAAACATGCATCAATGGGGGATCGGGGCTAATATAAGAAAGCTGATCTATCTAAGCTTCTTCCCTAAATCTAAGCTTTTAAGATATACAATGAACTATTTTGTACCACTATCACTACCAACAAGCACCACACCTAATATCACATACCAACAATCATTCATTTGCAATTTGCCCATTAGTGAAAATGTCAACTGCCATTGCCTTACGAATTGCCGGTATATCTTTTTGGGAAAATTGTTTCAGCCATGGTAATTTGACTCCGGAGAGTATTAACTCAGCATATTTCATCATGAAGACACCACAACTGTAACTGCAACATGTTAAGATTTGAAAAACATAAGATTCTACAGGAGTAAAATGAAGAAACTGTGCAAGAAATGAAGGAAAGAACAATACCCATCATTTTGTTGGGGAATCAGGGTTGGCTTGATATTTGTAGCAATGAGTGGACTAGTGTGAGGATCGGATTTCGTTTCTGCGTAGTAACCCGAGTGCTTCAATATGGAGGGCAACAGGTAGAGTATGCATCTGATGTCTTTTAATCGATCACTGTAACCATTGCGGGGCCATAATGAATCATAAAGATGTACTTCTCCGATGTTCAGAATTACGTGACAAAGGACCCAATGATTGCCAGTGTTGCATGGTATCAACACCTGTTCATACAATACCAAATTTTTTGGCCACGTTATTATATAATAATTTATTATCACAGTAAGAATGAAGGTTGAACATGAAATCCACATACTTACCGAATCCATTTTCCACCAAGGGTCAGTGTACAGAAGCTCATGACCGGAAACATGTTCTAACCAATCTGTGTCTGGCTCAAATTCTATGGGATTGAATTCCAGGTACTCTTCCCAAACCGTGACCACTGGAGGAGGATCCTTCTTCTTGTTGCCCTTTGTTTTGCTTTCTTTTTTCCGCGTTTCTTCATCTTTTCCCTCATTTCCTCCTTCATGATGATTCCTTTCAAATTCTTGTATCTCCCTTAACGCTTCCATTTCCTCCATTTGAATATCCCACCTCCTTTTTAGGTTCATCTGTGTAATGATTTTAATTAGAAAGTTAGAAAAATAAGCAAATAATTAGATTCTAAGTAAATTAATTTGAAGCCAAGTTAGCAGCCATTGTAAATATATAGATGTTTCTTACAAAAAATGAGGTGTTGTCCAATGCGATATTCTGCAAGTAGTTGACATCTTTTGTTGAACGCCTCCTCCACAGAATGTCAAAGTAGCTGTGTATGTGCTATGCATAAAAAAAATACATGTTAACCATTTGAAGAGTGACGAAGGAATAAGAAAGATGTGTGGGGAGATAAAACTTGTTTTGAGGTTTGATATGATGTAAGGAATAACAGACCTAGTATTATATTTTGTCAAATATAGCATTGAAACAAATCCACACATAAAAAAGGCCTACAAACATATGATTTTCATATGATCTATAAGAGGGAAATCTGGAAAAAAAAAGTTACCATATCCGATATCAATTTTCTAGGGTTCACCAGCTCTTTGAACTCTTTACGCTCCATGAATTTGATTTGCCCGGTATATAGACTGTTAATTTTTCAACAATATTACTTTATATGAGAAAAACATTACACTAGGAATATATTGGAGAATATGAATCTACTAGGATATAATATTGGAGAATATGAATGTACTATTACCATGTGGGTTCTTTGCTCTTCAAAAATGCCGTGAACTCAACATTATTTATTTCGTCTTAAGTGGAAGGTTTGTTCGAATCATTAGATTTTCTTTTTTTCCTTGCCAAGGGATCAGTCCACGGGCTATTAATAAACCTTGATCTCTTTCTTGCCCTTTTCAAGTCATAATCCTTGTATATCACATTGGGGTGTGGAACATCATAAGCAACAACACTCGGGGAGGGGTTTGGAACAACAACGCTCAGAGTTGGGGAAGGGTAATCATCCACATCTATAGACCTTTGGACTGACTTCACATGAACGTTGGAGATTTTTTTCAAAGGTTCTACCTTCTGAACCAACTTCTCCTCGATGCATAGCTGAACACAATCGTTGATCTCCTTCATCTCATTTTCATCAAGGATAGTTTGGTTGTCCACATCCTAAATGTATAAAGACATTTAGTCAGTCACCTGAATGCAATTGATATAAATACAAAAACTTGATTACCATACGTACCTCAACCATTTTTGAATCGGCTAAAGGATCACCATGTTCATGACTATCACTCTTTGGAGGAACACCATCAGAATTCGCTACAGAATCTGCTTGAGCATCACTCTTTGGAAGAACACCATCACCCTTCACTGCAGCATCCACCTGAGCATCACTATCTTCCATGTTTGAATTGGCTTCAGCTTCAGCCTGAGCATCACTCTTTGGAAGAACACCGACATCGTTCACTGCAGTATCAACCTGAGCATCACTCTCTTCCATTGCTGAATTGGCTACAGAATCAGCCTGAGCATCACTTTTTTCCTTACCAAGAGTTTCAACATGAAGATCAACATGGTATTTTTCCAATTGATCACACAAAAAGGTGAGACCATCGCGATCCTATATTGTACAGTATAAGTATTTTATTAAGGACTACAGTATTATAAAAAAGTATAGCTACAGTATAAGTATTTTATTAAGTATAGGTGAATAGATAAGTACCAAGTTTAAGGTAGTGCAATATATTACCTCTTTATAAAACTTGTCATACTTTTGCTTGCTTGTTCCTGATTTTTCTTCAGTGGATTTCTTGGCAGGTGTATCTCCTACCTTGATTTGTTCTCTTATTTTGGCAAATTCTTCTCTACAAAAAGATAGTTGTCGTTCCTCGCTTTCCTTAATTAGCAAACCAATAGCTGAATAGAGGTCGGCGATGGTGGATGGCTGAATCGAAGTCTGAAATGTAGACTGCATTGACCAAAATAAGTGCCAACATTTACAACATAACTACAACAATCGTTAGTGATAGAGCCATGTCATGTCATCATTACCAAGTACTTACATCAATAAGGAAAAAAAACAATAAAAAATAGAGCTACATATACATGTCTAAAACACCAACCAACTAACTTATCTTATCTATCAACAATCCATTCAACATGAACAGTAAGAGAAAAAATGATGACAGTAGTAATTTTTTTTTATATGTCATTGTCTCTCTACAGTAGTAATTTAAGGTTTATATATAGGTTCAAAAGATAGCTAGCAGAATATAACACTTCCAAGGGAACATATTTTGCCAAGTGGGTTAATAAGAAATTTCAGTGTTTAATATTTTAAATTAGGAATCAACATCACAAAAACCACCAGCTGTATATTTATATATGGAATCACTTATCAGAATTCAGTTATCATCGACTCAATACAATACGATTTATTCCATTGCCCACCACAAACTTACAAGCGGAAATAAAAATTTATTCCATTGATCAGTATTCAGTTATCATCACCCATTCACAATATATAAAGCTTCCAAGCAGAAATTATAATTAGAGACACTAAACAAGTATACTTCAATGTTTTGAAAATTTAAAGAAATTAAACAATTATAATACTAAACTATATTTGATATTCTCGTAAATAAAATCGTACCTTGTGAGTTTGGAAATTAGTATCATCGAACAGCTTCTTCCTAGATGGGGGATCATCTGGTGATCTTCCGAGGGATGCTGATGTATAGTGATTGTAAATAGATTCATCCCCCCCATCCAATTTAAAATTTTTATCATGTTCCTCATCAGAACCAACCTTCTCTTCCTTCTCTTCTTCTTTCGTTAGACTTTGAACTGCCTTTACCAAATCCTTCCCCTTGTGTGTTAGTGGGCCACAAACATAGTACTGTTTCAAGGACTTATAGTAATCCAGCCCCTTCTCATAGGTGTGAACCACCCAAGGAAACAATGACATCTGCATGTGTAAAGAAAGTCACTATTACATTCTTGCAACAATTCAGTATCATTATAGAACTAAAAAGGGAAAAAAAAACTTAAATACACACCATGGATATGAATTTGGATTCGATATTGACAACCTTTGTATTGAAATCCCATCTGTTGAACCGTGGAAACCCGGTACCAATTCGTCTCCTGATAGCATCCGTCAAAGTTAAACGAGTAATTCTCTCCACGGCCCATACCTAGAAAATTAAATATCAAACAATGGGGTATTCTATTATTCTATACATGAATATTATTTGTAATGTACAAATGACCATAAAATATAGTAGTCATACCTGAAATGCTAGAGAAAAACCAAATATATTTATGGTATGGTACTTGGATTTCTTCTTGTCCTGCTTTACATCCACCTGAATTTCTCCAAGTTGACCTCCTTCTTTGTTTTCATCCCTCTGTTGCCCTTCTAATTCTTTGTTCTCTTCTTGATCTTCCTCTTCTTCATTTTCCTCTTCTCCATCTTTTCCTTTATTTTCTCTTTTCCCCTTTACTACTGCCTTTTTCTTCTTCTCTTCCTCCTCCTCCTCCTCCTCCTCTTTCTTCTCCTCCTTCTTACCTTTTAGTGTGGAAAGGTGTTTCTCGGTAAGACTCTTGAGCCAAAACAGTGTAATACTATATATGTAAGACCCCCATGGAAATTTTTTGAAAGCTTCTTCATCCTCAACTAATGCAAACATCCATCCAGGAATGGCTTTTCGTCCGTCATCTGTGCCAAAAAATTGGCTAACCATAAAGATGTACGACATCTTTAATATGTCTTCACCCTCCTCACTTGTGAGATTTTTCATAGTTGCATACACCAGCTCAGCATTCGGCCTTTTCTCTTTGAAATATCTTTTCAACAACGAACCTTTTTCCACATCTTTTTTTTCATTGAAACCTTGTGGCAGCATGCCCATTTTAAGCCCACTACAAATACAAAACTCTTCCTTCCCAAAACGAACCTTCGACCTCCCCAAACCCAGCCATATTTCATCATCTCTTTGTCCAGGAATAATAATCTCTCTCTTTAAAAGGTTATGAATAAGTTTTCCATGAATCTTCAAAGGTTGTGGCAAATCCAAATATTGGCCAAACGGGCCTTCCCTAAATCTTAACAGCATGCCACAGCTCGTTAGGACTTCCTTAATATCTCTAATTAGATATTTTTTGCTCTGAGAGTTTACTCTCACATTAATTATCCACTCTTTATGATCTGGGAACCGCCATAATCTATCGTTTGGATTTTTTGGCATCTGCTTAAACACGAAACAAAAATAATAATTAGGGTCATTTCAAAGCTGCAAAAACAAACAAACTTAAACATAGATTAAAAATAGCAAAATAGAACAAAATGCAGCATACGAAATTCATGTAAAGCCCGGCCACACCTCTAATTCCCTGGCCTTAGAACAACAAACATGAAGAAAACAAGAAAAACCAGAAGCAGAAAACAACATACCCCTAACCCCACACACACACACACACACACACACACACACACACACACACACACACACACACACACACACACACACACACACACACACACACACACACACACACACACACACACACACACACACACACACACACACACACACACACACACACACACACACACACACACACACACACACACACACACACCATGTAAGGCCCGAGAATCTCCAGTGTGAAATTGAAGCCAGAGAAATTTATGTAAGGCCTACTAATCTGGTATGTAGCCCGAGAAATTGAAGTGTGCAATTCATGTGTGAAACTTGATATTAACATTCACCTGATGCCCGGGCCACACCTCTAATTCCATGGCCTTAGAACAACGAAAATGAAGACCATAAACCAGAAATATTAGAAGCAGAAACGAGCCCCCCAACTCACAACCAACATACATACATACAACACACCCCCACAACAACACCAACACCCCCACACCCCATACCTACCCTACCCTACAACAAAAATGAAGAAAACGAGAAACGAAACTAGAACCATAGCAACATAAACAACATACAACAACCCATACAAAAAACACAAAGAAAACGAGAAAGGACCAGAACCATAGCTAGGGAAAACAAACAAAAACATAAACAACATACAACGGGGCAAACATAGAACAAACAAACAAAGAATAACATAACTAAATGACCATAATCCTCAGTCCTCCAAAGTTCAGCCATGACACAAAACAAACAAAAGCTCACAGTCCTCAGAATTGCAACCCAAAAGCTTATCAACAAATGCCTGAGGGTGGATACAAAACAAACCAAAAGCTCCAAAGAATGCTATGAATGGAACAATAAAACAAAGACAAAGCCAGGGGCAGGGGAGTTCACCCAAGTCTTCAAAAGTGGTAATAAAAAAAAACAAACCCAGAAACATAACCCTAAACATACAAAGATAATAAAATGCTCATAAAAATAAACCCAGAAACAGAGCTAAACAGATACAACACTCATGCAAACAAAAAAAAATCAAAAACAAAAACAAAAAGAAAAGAAAAATCCCTACCTCTGTTCTTTGTTTTTCGTTATTCTTCTTCTTTTTCTTCGTGTTCTTTTTTGGGCTTCTTCTTTTCTCAGTCGACAGACAATGGGGACATCGAGTCTTCTTTTTCTTCTGGGTCTTTTGGTTTCTTCTGTTCTTTTCTTCTTCTTCGACACACACACAGAAATGTGATTTTTGAATTGGAGATTTGTTTGTTTAGTGTTAGGGGGACCCCCAATAAGGGTTAATGAAGGAAGGAAGACAGGTTGGTAATATCTTATGGTTGAGGGAATAAAGGAGGGCAACTTGGTAATTTTGAAAAAAATCAATTAGAGGGTAATCTGGTAAAAGCAACTCAAAAAAGGACACAAATACAATTTTTTTCATAAGTGGACATTTTTGATCTTTGAAACATAGGAAAGGCCATTTCCTTCCATTCCCACAAAAAAAAAATAGAATCAAGTTTGTCATAAGCTTCCAAGTCAGATTTTGATAAAAAAAAAACAAGCAAATTGACTCTTTTCTTAAAATTGCAATAAGAGATAGTTGATTTATTGTTCCCTAATCATCAAAACCATTCATACTTGTACAGTCCTTCAACCATTGACATGCATAATTTCAACACAGCAAACATTGAGTATCTCGACTCATGTCAGATACTAGTATACTGCAACAACTACAACACCAATAATGCTCATCAAACACCTTAATTGATGTAAGACTTTTATCAAACACCTTACAGGCACATTGATGGATACATATATATGAAAACATTGCTGGATACTTTAATACTCGATAACATTGCTGGATATTTTATCAAACACTTTAATTAAATTCTTACACTTTAATGGTAACATCCAGTAAGAAGGACAAAATATTGTTTAAAGTCCTAACTGATGTAAGACTTTTATCAAACACCTTACTTGCAACTTTTAACTGATGGAAGACTTTTTCCATTCTAGTGTTTATTCTCTGTTTTGAATTTTTATAAAAGAGGAAAGCTTTTTTCTTCCATGTATCATTACTATCCGATGAAGCTTATGGAAAACCCTTTTTGTTTTTCTCTCATGAATAGTAATTTAATGAAGATGTGATGGGGTTATGGAAGTTGAGGAAGATGAAGATGAAGATGATTTTGAACGAGAGTGAAAAAGTCTCATGGGAGAGAAGCAAGACAATATTGTGGTCTAGCTATTTATATTTATCACTACAAAATCAAAAAAAATCCATTTTGTCAAGAAATCTTACAAATATTGATATCAATTCAACACCATTGTACAATTTGCTACATCTTGAAAGTCTGAATCTAATACCACAACATATTATAGACTTCTTAAAAAAAATCTTAAAAATCCTAATCAAATACCACCAGACTTAGAGGGGTGTATTGGATTGAGATTTTAATAGACAATTTTGGGATGCAAGAATTTTATGGATTTGCAAAATGATTAGGATTATTAGGATTGTTAGGACTATACTTTTAGGATTATTCTGATTATATGGACTAGACTTTTAGGATTCTGAAAGAGTCTTTTGACTTTATTTATAGACTATTAGGATTATCTAGATTTTATTTCAAAATTTTTTGGACTTTTAAAAATATGGACTTTCAAGAGTCGATTGTAGTATTCAATTTTCTCCTCAAGTTCCAGTGCTCTATAATCTTGTTCAGAGTAGTCACTTCGACTCTCTTTCTTCATTCTTTCTATAATTCTATGAAAATCAAAAGCAATTCTCAAGCAATCTCCAGCAAGAAAAAATTTGATCAAAAAAAACCTAAATATGAAAACTTCTTTTCTACAAACAAATCAAAACAATACATACAAATAAAAACAATATCGTTCAATACAATAAGAAAAGAAAAAAAAAACCTAATCATATTGTATTTTATCAATTTAACTTGGAGATTTCGCAATAAGGTGAAAACCATATTGTGTAAATCATATTTAATTCTCTTGAGCTTCAATGTTTGTCATGTTATATCTATGAAAGCAACAGGTCTTTTTAAAAAAAAAATAGAAGTAATAGATCTAATGAAACACGTTTTCATATTTCCGTTGTTTTTTTTTGTCGAAAAACAAGGTAATTGTTTCTAGATTTTATTTTAATAACATATATACCGTTAGTGCAACACAAGTTTATTAGTAATTGTTTTTTCTTTATCGACGTAGTTAGAGATTGCCTAAGAAAAAAATGGAGCTAGAGAGTTAGAAAGTCTATATATCAAATAAAAAGTCTTGAAAGTATTGAGGGAGAGGGCAAGACAATTTTGGGTTCAAGCTATTTATACATATCACTAAAAAGTCTGGAAAATCCATTTTGTCATGAAATCCTAAAAACCTTGATCTCAATTCAATATCAGCAGACAATTTGCTGCCTCTTGAAAGTCTAGATCAAATACCACAAGATAATATTGACATTTTAAAAAAATCTTAAAAGTTTAGATCCAATACCACAAGATAATATGGACTGTTTTAAAAAATCTTAAAAGTCTCGATCGAATACCACCAACTTATCTAACTTGTTAAAAAGTCTCAATCCAATACCACCAGATTTTAACTTCCCTAAATTGTCTAATAAAATCTTGAACCAATACACCCCCCCCTTATATAATTTATTAAAAAGTCTCAATCTAATGCCACCAGACTTTTACTTCCCAAAATTGTTTAATAAAATTTCAATCCAATACACCTCCCTAGAAAAGAGAGATTCTTTTGATAATTCAATTTTTTCTATTTCCACTTCTTTTCTAAAGATACTTCATTCTAAAATTTTAAGTTGTAAAAAAATTATAAAATCATTTCATTTTGTTCCAAAATTATCCTTTTTTTTTCGTTTGGCACCTCTATTCTAAAGACACCACATTTGTAAAAATAAAATTTCTAAACACACTCTATTTTATTTTAACATTACCCATTATTATTTTTAAATTTTAATTTTAATTTTAACATATAGCAAAACCCAAAAAAAAAAGCTAGTAATAGAGCTATGGAGATCTGGGAAAGTTACCATATCCCCTAAATTTTTATTTTTATTTTTTTGGTTTTTTTATAATTTTCTTTTTTTTTTTCAATTATGAACCAGAAATCTTTTATATTTTGTTTTTTAATTTTTAAACGTAAAATGACTTTATTGCCCTTATGACACTCTGACATTTGTTAACTCTAACAGGGTTAGTCAAGAGTATGTTTCTGTAATTTTGGAAAAATTACGATCTCGTTGCACTTTCATCAAACGTTAGGGAACTTCATTATAATTTTCCCTAACAGTTTGGAGTGTCTTTAGATTTCTTTTGTCTTGTTTTGTAATTTTAATTCAGGTTAATATTGTCATTAATAAAAAATTTTAAAACGAATTATAAACAGATAATTTTTGAAGCGTAGGGAAAAGCTCAGTTATAAAATAAAATTCAATGTATATCCATAAATTACAAAAATTACCCCTAGAACTTAGCTTTTAAAAAAATTTGTCAAAAACTTGAAATCTAGAGAAAAAACGTGAAATGTTGCAAAAATGTGAAATCTAGAGAAAACACGTGAAATCTTTGAAGAAAAAAACTTGAAATGTCAACATTTTTTTTTCAAAGGTAAATTTACTAAAATAATCCTAAAAATCATTTTTTTTTTACTTTTTATATGGTAATATTACCAAAACCTAGTTTCGGAAATTTTCCCTTCATGACTTAGGGTTTTTTTTTCTTCGTCGAACATCGCTATCGGCAAGGATAACCTCGGTGGCGCTGTTGCCAATCCATCGCCTACACAGGCATGGCATCGCCTATTTGTGTGATGTCGAAGCGAATTCGCCTGGTTCGCGAAGCCCAGGTGACTTCGTTTGGTTCGCGAAGCCAGGTGACTTTGCTTGGTTCATGTAGCCCCCAGGCAGTGCACCAACAGGGCCGTATAGGCCATGACACCTCACAGGGCAGCACACGCCTAGGTGACGCTATCCGGCAAAGGGTTTGACAGGATAGAGAAGAGAGAGGAGAGAGAGAGAGAGTTTGGAGATGGTTTTTATTTGAGGGTATTCAAGTAATTTCTCAAAAAATATGGTTATTAACAATTAAACTTTAATATGTGGTTAAAAACGAAAGTTTAATGTTTTGGGATGTCACTTTTGATTTTCTCTAAAAAAAAGATATTATTTCATTTATTTGTTATTCAATTTCAAATTAAAAATATTATTTTATTTAGTTCAATTCATGGTTCACTATAAAAAGTATATTCAGTCAAGTTATATATATATATACAAATTTTCTATTGTCAGGTTGTCCTGATATAAAATATATCATAATGAAGAATGTTGACCATTAGATTTACATACCTTGACTCAAAGTGTATGCACTTGTCAAAACTTCACCATAATCTGTGGTCCACATTCTTCGTCCTATTTTATATCAGGACGAACTGACAGTAGAAAGACTGTATATATATATATATATATAAATATATACATATTTGATAAAGTCAAGTCCCATATTTCACCAAACACAACATATATAGTATTAATTTAGTTCAATTCAATCTCATTCAATCCCATCTAATTCCAATCTCTTCTCAATCTTATTCAATTTCACATAATAGTCCATTCCAAACAGGCACACCAAACGTGGCTGGATAATCATTTAAATATTATTTTGAGGCTGATATTTGAAACGGACACAATTTTTTTAAAAAAAGCAATTACTAAGGCCCTGTCCTGCAGCTGTTTTTTTTTTCGTTTTTGTTTTCCAAAAACGATTTCGAATTCGCATTCGTTAACCGTTTTTCATTTTATTTTCGAAAAACAAAAAAAATTTGAAAAACACAATTAGTGTTAAAAGTGAAAATTTTGAAAAACATTTGAAAGTTGTTTTTCTTTTTTTTTTTTGTTTTTTTTTTTCACTTTAATAAAAAATCACTTTTTATTTTTATTTTTTTCTTCTTCTTCGATTTTCCCCATCAGACTCCATCACACTTCTTCTTCCTCAATTCTTCTTATTCTTCTCCTTCGTCACTCTTCTTCTTTTTCTTTTTCTTCCGGCGACGATCTGCGGCCTTGGTGCCGCTGGCGACGATCTGTGCCTTGGTGCCGCCGTGCGACCTTTCTCTCTCTCTCTCTCTCTGCCGATCATCACAGCTCTCAGCTCTCCATCTTCTTCTTCTTCTTCTGATCTGCTTCCTTCCCATCTTCATCTTCGTTCTTCCTTCACCGTCGTGCCGCCGTTGATCAGCTCCCTCTCGCTGCTCGTCGCCGCCGATCAGCTCTACTTCGCCGCTCGTCACCGTCGATCAGCTATGCTTCACACCTCATCGCCTCCGATCAGCTCTACTTCACCGTTCCTCGCCATCGATCTTCTTCAGCTGGTCTTCTTCGTCTCCTGCTCGCTGTCTTCTTCGTCTCCTGCTCGCCGTCTTCTTCTTCTTCTTTTTCTTCTTCTTCTTCTTCAGCTGAACATGTTTTTTTTAGGCTTTGATTTGTGATGGGTTTTGATGTTGTGATTTTGAATATGAAATTCTGAATCGGGTTTTGTATTATATAAAATAATTTAAGTTCTTGGATTTGTTTGATTGGAGATTGAGGTTTGGTTTTATCGGTGGGAGATTTGTTTGTTTGGTTTTTTCAATTGAATGTGCATCAGTAAATTTTCTTGTGATAGATTGATATAAAACAAACTGTTTGTTGTGTTCCAGAAATTTTCCAAAAGCAGCTTGTTGTTGTTATTGTTGTTGTTATGGAGCTGTTGTTGGTACTGGGGATCCAAATGTGGGGGCATTTTATTACATGCAGAGTCTTGAATTTGGGGGATGGGTATTGTTGGATGATTATTATCAGAATTTGTATTGGGGAAATTTGAAGAATTTTGGGATTGAGATTGTGTAATTAACAGAGAAGTTGTTTTTGTTAGATAATTGTAAAATTTTCCAATTATTCTACCAGACGCATTTTTTCAGTTTTTTATATTTAAAATACGGTTCTCATATGTGCTACCAGACTCGTTTTTCGGATTTCGAAACTGAAACCAAAAACACTGTTTTCATTTTATTTTTCTTTTCGAAAAATAGTCAACGAAAAACGCTTACAGAATGGACCCTAAGATTCCGAACATGCCCTTTGCCTTTGCGTCGATCCCTTAGTTCCATGAACTCCAAGTCCTTATACACCGCATCAAGTTTACTAGCGGTAGCAAGGTGGAAAATTGTTGGGCGATTTTTGACTGTCACAATCAGTATATAAGCCTCGGTAACTCGGTAAGGCTTATTCTTCTTGAACTTTTGTATAGAGATGACGCTTGTAGATGTTAACGAATATATTAATCAGTTATAGAGATTGGTTGGTTTACCACCCCATGAAGACTTTGGAAATCTTGATGTTCAATCTATTGATCATGGGGTACGAATTATGTTTCTCCAACAGTCTCATTTGGACTTTCTTAAGGATCTGGAGGCCTGGCTCAATAACGTTAGGTTGGAGCATGCCTACATTGTGGAAAACTTGATCGAGAGATTAAAGTCTTTGGCGAATAAGATCGTTGTGCTGATGAAGGCACTCAATAGTCCTAAGGTCATGTTTGGTTAGATGGAATGGAAAAATGACCATTCTCTATTTTCAGTTTGCTAATAAGTATTAGAAAAGGTTTTCCATTGGAATGAGTTTTCCACCATTTTGGTGGAATGAGCTTTCCTTCCAAAACCTAATGGAAAACTCTTTCCAATTCCAAAGTAAAATTGGTGTTCCAAAAATAACCCTCATATGCCCTACTATATAACTCAATATTATAATATATATATAATAATATTTATATATTATCATATTATAATATATATATATATATATATGTGTGTGTAATATTATATAATCACAATTCACAAGTATGTATCCGGGCGGAGATGCACAATTGTGGTGGCACTTAAGATTGTTAGATGATCTTAGTACGAGTAGACCGAAGATTGAAACATGGGAATCATTGAAGAAGGAATTGAATAATCATTTCCTACCTTACAATACTTCGTAGTTGGTCAGGAAATTTCTAAAGAAGTTGAGGTAGAGTGGCTCAATCAGGGAATACATGAAAGAGTTTACTTCATTAACGTTGGAAATCAAGAACATGTTAGAGGAAGATAAGCTCTTTAACTCCATGCCAGGTTTGCTATGGTAGGCACAAATAGAGTAAAAAAGACAGGATATAAATGACATACCCAAGGCTATAACGGCAATAGAAGGCCCAATCGATTTTCTCATCAATAATATATA
Source organism: Dipteronia sinensis (assembly GCA_033220585.1). Lineage (NCBI taxonomy): Eukaryota > Viridiplantae > Streptophyta > Magnoliopsida > Sapindales > Sapindaceae > Dipteronia > Dipteronia sinensis. Next base: position 37,610,296 of record CM065637.1, read on the forward strand.
TTCAACTTTGGGTATGAATTGTTAGGGTTCATGCCCTAAAGATGTAATTTGTAAATGGATTTATGAAATAAATAAAAATAAAAGTTCAATTCATTCTTGTTGTGTTGTTTATTTTATAACTTGTGCATATATTAACATCCTAGATTGCCGGATGTAATCTCGAACTGTGTATATGATTGTCATATACTGATGTATACAGTAACAGACGTGCAATCTAAAGAATCCATAGATAGCAAATAAAGCAGTGTACTTTATTTGTGGTTAATTTATAGCTGCGGTCCATTCCGTAATGTACGGTGATTCTATCCTGAATCATTCATATGAGATGTGGGAATGGAGGCACCTTGTATGATGTGATCATATAGGACTGGGCCATGATCTATATGAATCTCTCACCAAGATCCGTTTACTGATGAGATTCATATATATCAACTAATGATGGCTATATGTGGGTGATCTTAATCCTGAGTGTCTTATCGACTCCTTCAGGTTAGATCATGATCTTTGATATACCATGGGTGAGATCGGATGCAGTTTCTGATCAATATGCTCTATATGTTGGGATTGCGGTTCAGCTTGTGGCTGTGAAGGTTTGTACACAATAGTGAAATCCACTCCTTCTTGTGAGAAGTAGATGGTAGTTCCCTAAAGGATTGATTCGGGGCTTGAACAATATGAGTGCTCTCCTAATTCCGTGAGGAAATAGGATTTATTGTCCATTAGAGAATCAACGGTACTTAAAGGATATATGTAATTTAAGGGGTATAACAGACATTATGACCCAGCTCTAATTATGAACTACTGTGGAGGATCACACCATGTGTAATAGCTATATCGATGGACACATAGTTGTATTGGTCTGTATAAAAACGTCTGCAGTTGAGAGAGTGCAGCTTCGGGTTTTTAGTGGAATAACACCGGAGTTAATAATCAAGGAATATTAATTAAAAAGTTTAATTAATGATTCTAAGGATTATTGGAGCTCAAAATACTGTGGGTCCATTAGGTCCCCTTGCTAGCCCGATCGATTTAGGTAACAAGGGTCACGGATAATTAAATGGACAGTCCAATTAATTATATTACGAAAGTGACACATATTTATTCAGGAAATTAATTAAATAATGAGATTATTTAATTAATGAATAATAGTGAGTAAATAAATTAAATAACTAGATTATTTAATTAATAAATTAATAATTGAGAATTATTAATTGTAGGTCAAAGGTTCGAATCATGACTGAGACAAAGATAAAATAATTGGATTATTTTATTCTTTACTAAGTCTAGTGTTTAAGTTCAAGTCAACTAGGGTTATGTGGGAGTTAGAATCCTACTCTACCTAGGACACTTAAATGCTAATATCTTTTTAATATAAAGAGATATATTTGAAAAAGATAGATATCTAGTTTTTAAATAGGGCATATTGCACTGAACCCCTTGAGGTTTGGGCAAATTTCACTTAGATAGATAAGTTTCTTTATTATACACTAACACCCCCAAGACTTAAATTTGACTTTAAAAATACCTAAAATGCCCCTAGTTATGTTATTTTATACTTTATTTTTTTACCTTTTAAACAAACACTTTATAAACTTTAATAAAATAAAAAAATTAAATAAAAGATATGATTAATTAAATAAATAAATAGTTTTAAAAAATTAAATAAATAAATAGTTTTAAAAAAATTAAGTAAATAAATAGTTTTAAAAATTAAATAAAAAAAGTTTGAAAAAAATCAAATAAATAAATAGTTTAAAAAATAAATGAAAAAATTAAAAACATTAATATTTTTAAGAATATCCATTAATAGAGACAAGATAAGCTCTAAATATCCAAGGAGTGTTGAGAACCTTAAAGTTTCTCTCACCATCATCTTTACCGTAAAAGTTTGGATATTTAAAGCTTTTATTGTCCCTATTAATGGATATCCTTAAAAAATTTAATGTTTTTTAAATTTTTTAAATTTATTTATTTATATTTTAAAACTATTAATTTAATTTTTTAAAACTATTTATTTATTTTTTTAAAACTATTTATTTATTTATTTTTTAAAACTATTTATTTATTTAATTTTTTAAAACTATTTATTTTTTAAACTATTTATTTATTTTAAAAATTATTTATTTATTTAAGTCATTTATTTATTTAATTTTTTTTAAACTATTTATTTTTTATAAACTATTTTTTTTCGACAAAAAACTATTTATTTATTTAATGAATCATATCTTTTATTTATTTATTTTTATTAAAGTTTATAAAGTGTTTGTTTAAAAGTTAAAAATAAATAAAGCATAAAATAATATAACTATGGGCATTTTAGGTATTTTTAAAGTCAAAATTAAGTTTTGGGGGTGTTAGTGTTTAATAAAAAAATATATTCATATAAGTGCAACTTACCCAAACCTCAAGGGGTTCAGTGCAATTTACCCCTTATATATATATATATATATATATATATATATATATATAAAACTAGAGGAACTTGTACATTGATTGTGCGTGAGAGAAGCACACAATCTAGAGGAACCTCAAGGGGTTCAGTGCAATTTGCCCATATATATATATATATATATATATATATATAAAACTAGAGGAACCTGTACATTGATTGTGCGTGAGAGAAGCACACAATCTAGAGGAACCTCAAGGGGTTCAATGCAATTTACCCTTATATATATATATATATATATATATATATATATATATAACTAGAGGAACCTGTACATTGATTGTGCGTGAGACAAGCACACAAAAAACGTGCAACAAAGAGAATTTATCATTAAATGCAATTTGGGTGTGCACGTGAAAAGAAAAAAAAAAGATCATGTCTCTTAGGCAATGTTTGGTAGAAGGGAGAGAGAATAGGAGGGATGGATGAATTAAGGGGAGGAGGGATGGATGAATTAAGGGGATGAGGGATGAAGAGGATAACATATATCATTCATGCTGTTTGGTATTGAAAAGAGAGTTGAATGGATGGATTGGTATATAATTTATAAAATTATTATATTGCCCTTTAATAAATTGGAGGTTAATAAAAAATTGGAGGGTATTGTTGTAATTTTCCTCCAATTTTTCCTCCCCTCTCTCATCCTCCATAATTGGAGGGATTGGTTTTGGTGGGCCCAAAAGGAGGAGAGCTCCCTCCTTTTCTCCTCTCCCTTTTCTTTTCTCTCCAACCAAACAAGGGATTGGAGCTCTCCTCCCATCCCTCTCTCTCATACCCTCTCCCTCCCTCCATTTTTCCCTCTTACCAAACAAAGTGTTAGATTGTTTTTGAAAAGTCAATTGAAGCGTGGGTTCCTAGAACACACAAGATAAGCTCAAGGGGTTCAGTGCAATTTACCCTTATATATATATATATAACTAGAGGAACATGTACATTGATTGTGAGTGAGAGAAGCACACAAAAAACGTGCAACAAAGAGAATTTATCATTAAATGCAATTTATTCATCTAAGTGCAACTTGCCCAAACCTCAAGGGGTTCAGTGCAATTTACCCTTATATATATATATATATATATATATAAAACTAGAGGAACCTGTACATTGATTGTGCGTGAGAGAATCACACAAAAAACGTGCAACAAAGAGAATTTATCATTAAATGCAATTTGGGTGTGCACGTGAAAAGAAAAAAAAGATTAGGTCTCTTAGGCTATGTTTGGTAGAATGGAGAGAGAGTAGGAAGGATGGATGAATTAAGGGGGAGAGAGAGTAGGAAAGATGAGAGGATAACATATATCATTCATACTGTTTGGTATTGAAAAGATGGTTGAATTGATGGATTGGTATATAATTTATAAAATTATTATATTGCCCTTTAATAAATTGGAGGTTAATAAAAAATTGGAGGGCATTGTTGTTATTTTCCTCCAATTTTTCCTCCCCTCTCTCATCCTCCATAATTGGAGGGATTGGTTTTGGTGTGCCCAAAAGGAGAAGAGCTCCCTCCTCTTCTCCTCTCCCTTCTCTTTTCTCTCCAACCAAACAAGGGATTGGAGCTCTCATCCCATCCCTCTCCCTCATACCCTCTCCCTCCCTCCATTTTCCCCTCTTACCAAATAAAGTGTTAGATTGTTTTTGAAAAGTCAATTGAAGCGTGGGTTCCTGGAACACACAAGATAGAGATCAGGTCGAAGATTTTGCAAGTTGTGCAGTGCAATATTAAGGTTTATGCCCTAAAGATGTAATTTGTAAATGGATTTATGAAATAAGTAAAAAGAAAAGTTCAATTCATTCTTGTTGTGTGGTTTATTTTATAACTTGTGCATATATTAACATCCTAGATTGCCGGATGTAATCTCAAACTGTATATATGAGTGTCATTTACAGATGGATACAGTAACAAACGTACAATCTAAAGAGTCCATAGATAACAAATAAAGCTGGGTACTTTATTTGTGATTAATTTATAGCTGCGGTTCATTCCGTAATATACGGTGATTCTATCCTGAATCATTCATATGAGATATGGGAATGGAGGCACCTTGTATGATGTGATCATATAGGACTGAGCCATGATCTATATGAATCTCTCACCAAGATCCGTTTACTGATGAGATTCATATATATCAACTAATGATGGCTATATGTGGGTGATCTTAATCCTGAGTGTCTTATCGACTCCTTCATGTTAGATCGTGGTCTTTGATATACCATGGGTGAGGTCGGATGCAGTTTCTGATCAGTATACTCTGTATGTTGGGATTGCGGTTTAGCTTGTGGCTAGGGAAGGTATATACACAATAGTGGAATCCACTCCTTCTTGTGAGAAGTAGATGGTAGTTCCCTTAATGGTTGATTCGGGGCTTGGACAATATGTGCGCTCTCCTAATTCCGTGAGGAAATATGATTTATTTTTCATTAGAGAATCAACGGTACTTAAAGGATATATGTAATTAGAGAGGTATAACGGACATTATGACCCAACTCTAATTATGAACTACTGTGGAGGATCACACCATGTGTAATAGCTATATCGATGGACACCGAGTTGTATCGATCTGTGTAAAAGCGTCTGCAGTTGAGAGAGTGCAGCTTCGTGTTTTTAGTGGAATAACACCGGAGTTAATAATCAATGAATATTAATTACAGAGTTTAATTAATGATTATGAGGATTATTGGAGCTCAAAATATTGTGGGTCCATTAGGTCTCCTTGCTAGCCCGATCGATTTAGGAAACAATGGTCACGGTTAATTAATTGGATTGTCCAATTAATTGTGTTACGACAGTGACACATATTTATTTAAGAATTAATTGAATAATGAGATTATTTAATTAATGAATAATAGTGAGTAAATAAATTAAATAATAAGATTATTTAATTATGTTATTAATCACTAAATGGAGGGTTTCATTTGTTATTTATTTTAAATAGTGAGATAATGAGATTATCTCATTTATTAAATAAAATAAATTGAAATATATTTGAATTTAAATTGTTTAAATTTAAATATACTTAATATATTTTTTGATAAATAAAATATAGATTTTATTTTAAAAGATAACGTAATGTTATTTGAAAATCGTAAAGGAGTTTTATATCTTTTAACTAACCTTAGTAGACATGCATAGTATTTGTATATGATACAAATATTGGTGTGCGCGTATGAGTGAAACAAAAAAAGAGTTTAAAAGAGAAAAATTGAGGTGCAGCGAACAAGAGAGCAAAAAGAATATATAAAAAAAATAGAATAAGAAGTGGTGCAGGCGTGCATCACTAGAAAAAAAAAATTATATCTTTTTTTTTTCTTTTTAATAACTAGAATTGTTTTAGTTTTGTTTTCTCTTGGAAGAAATTATTTTTTCTTCTTTTCTCTATATCCTCTAAAGTTTCTAAGTACGTGACGCGCCCACATACAGTTATCAGTTCCGAGAATAGCTAGGAAGATCAGTGGTACAGACCAGGAGCATATCGTAAAGTGAAGGAGCCTCCAAACATTGGTAAGGTTATAATTTTTTTTATATTGATTATAATTTCATGTGTTTACATATTATATGTATTAGTTCCGAAAAAATAATTACGATCTCAAGTTCACTGGTTGCAGATCATTTACGATATGTATTAAAAATTTTAAAACATATTTCCGTTGCGTTACCAGTGAACGAGGTTCCAACAATTGGTATCAGAGCCAATTTTTTTTTTGGAACAAGAAATTGTTTTCGATACTCCTATATGTATGATTGTGTAGGAACTATTTAAATTGACTGTATGTTGTTACTGTATGTATATTAAATTTGTTAAGTTACAAAAACATGATTGATCGTTAATTATATGGTATTGTGGATTTAGGGTTCATGAGTTGTATTAATTTTTTTTTCTATTATTGTATTGTAAAAAAAAATTGTAAACTATATTGAATACCTGGAAACAATGGCGGAAGGGCGAAATCGGAAATACGCTCAACGTGGTACTGTTCACGGTACTATTCACTGGCACTGTTCACGTAGTACTATTCACACGGTACTGTTCATGTGTGGTACTGTTTACGCGGTTCCGTTGGCAAGTGTTGCCTAGTGCGTTCCATGCGAATTTCCTATTTCGGATTCATAAGATGAATCAGAGTGACTTGAAGAGACTGGAAGACTCGGAAATTACAAGAAGACCAAGGAATGCCTTAGGGATTTATTTGTAATTTTAGATTCAATTTTTTTAGGTTAAATTATCCACAGTACTCGGTTAATTCATGTGTGCTTTATATTATGTGATGATAAAAGCATTGTCATGCATACATATGTCATTTAGATTAGTGTGCCTACACAAATATATTTGTTATGTCATACATGCATCATGCCTAATATTTTATGTATTTTTTTAATATGATTAAAATAGGTAAATACATTATTAGTTATGAAAATAAGATTAGTTTTTTAATAGTTAGAAAACTTGTTAATTCTCATTAATATTAATCGTTATTAAAGTGTTTAATAAGTTAGATTAATAGGGTCATATATTGTAATTAGTATTAATATGATTAATAACCTAATAATAAATGAACCGAATAAAGTGTTAGAGTTTTAATAGTTAAAGCTTGGTAAACACTATCACAATAATCTGACCTTAGTAAATAGTTTACAAAGACTTAGATTATTTACTAATAGATTAGATTTTTAATTGTTAAAAATCATTAATAATTTATTAATTAATTAGAATTTATTTCTAATAATGAATTTGTTAATGCGCTAGATAACTTGATTAAAGTTAGCCGTTTGATCCTGTAGAGTCTAGCTGCATTAACGGATAATAGAAAACCCTAATTTTTAAATAGTGAGTGGGAGAGAGATATATGGCATATATATCCCGCAGTCTCCATCATTAGTTCAACACCGTGAGATCCGAGTGAGGCCTTGTGACGGCTTTGCTTTCGTCCTCCTTAAGGAGGGTTTCCACAAAGATTAATACCAAGGTTGATTTCCTAACAGATAAGATTTCTTAGGGTATTTCGGGATTGACCGACCCTAAGGCGGCAATTTTCGAGTTAAGCTCGTGATATCCGAAATGGTAAGTTACACTCACGAAGGTTTTGATTAAGTTTTGTTAATTAAAAATATGACTGAATAAACGATGGTTGAATGATATGGAATAAGAGTTATTCTAGAATATCATTTGATTGAGAATGTCTCGGTCCAACATGCAAAGACTTGACCGACCCTAAGGCGGCACTTCTTTGTGGTATGTTGGATTGTCGTGGTATAGTAACTGTTTTTGGGGTATTTCTAGTTCATTAAACATGTTCATGCATCATGTTTAAATTTATGCCAAAGCACTCGCACTTGTTTTAATAAATGAGTGAATGAATGTTTTATTTATTTTAGCAATTATGTCTTCTGCATTACTTCAAATTCTCGCAAACGACAAATTAACTGGTGATAACTGCACTAAGTGGAAACTTAATATCAATGCGTGTGGGGTCGGGTGATGTCGTGTCGGCCAAAGCAGTGAGAGCAATAAGATTGCAATATTATAATAATAATAGTTTTTTATTATTAAACAATGTTTTTTTTTATATTCGTGGATTTACTCGGAATTGGATTTCCGTTTCTAAATTGTTAGAACAATCGTATTCTGTTTCTTTAATAATAAGTCTGTTAATATTGGAAAGAATGGTCTGAATATTTGTTCAGGAATTAATGAAAACAATCTGTATGTATTAAAACCGTTAATACATACTACACTGCTTATCACCGAAATGTTTAAGGTTGAAAAACCAAAAACTAAACGACATAAGATTTCTCCAGATAATGACACGTATCTCTGGCATCTAAGGCTTGGTCATATCAACATTGACTGGATAGACAGATTAGTAAAAATTGGACTTTTAAGTGAGTTAAATGTTGGCACCTTACCTGTCTGCGAATCCTGTATAGAAGGTAAGATGACTAAGAGACCTTTTACTGGAAAAGGGCTTAGATCTATAGAGCCACTAGAACTTATACATACAGACGTCTGCAGACTGATGAATATTAGAGCTAGGGGCGGCTATGAGTATTATGTCACCTTTATAGATGACTACTCAAGATACAGATATGTCTACCTGATGCAACGAAAGTCGGAAACATTTGAAAAGTTCAAAGAATTTCGAGCTGAAGTTGAGAATCAATTAGGTAGAACTATCAAGTCACTACGATCGGATCGTGGAGGTGAGTACCTTGACCAAGAGTTTGAAGACTTCATGGTCGAGCATGGGATAGTTTCCCAACTCACAACTCCCGGTACACTTCAGCAAAATGGTGTAGCGGAGAGGAGAAATAGAACCCTGATGGAAATATTGAGATCTATGATTAGTTTCTCATCATTACCGAATTCTTTCTGGGGATATGCATTACAAACAACGGCATACATTTTGAATGTAGTGCCATCCAAATCTCTTCCTAAGACTCCCCTAGAGTTGTGGAATGGTCGTAAAGCTAGTTTGCTATATTTCCGCGTATGGGGGTGTCTAGCACACGTGCTGAAGAACAGAAGTGGAAAGCTAGACTTCAAGTCTGTGGTCTGCCTGTTTGTAGGATATTCCAAGGAGAGCAGAGGTGGACACTTCTATAGTCCCGAAGATAACAAAGTATTTGTATGGACAAATGCAATGTTTCTTGAGGACAATTATATTAGTGACCATAAACCTCGTTCTAATATTGTATTGAATGAGTTGGAGCCTGGTGAGACTAGTGCTTCATCAACAAAAGTTGTTGATCCACAAACATCTGAGAGTCAGATGGTTCCTGATCAGGATACAGTATCACCTAGACGTAGTGGGTGTAGGGAAAAATTAACTAAAACCGCAGCGGAAGGCGAAAAGTAGATTTTCGTATAGTTTAAAATTTTTCTAAAGATTTGAACCTTAACCCTTTAATTAATTAAACACAAATATAAGGTTAGAGTTAAATACCTCTTGTCGCGTGATCCGATTGACTTACGTCGATGGTAATCCGCAAGATCTTCAATCCTAGCACGTACGTGAATCACCTAGGAGCATGGTCTCCCTTTTTTCTTTGAATTGCTTACCTGAGAATGGATGTATGGAACTTCTGATCCTGATCTTCAATCCCAAAACACCAAGAGCCTAGAAAAATAGTTCCGGTCACTTTTGAATTCACAATCGATATGATTGGAACTCGCGTAATCCTAAATCGAAAGTGTGCACAAAACCTTTTGATGTTAAAGGCTTGCAAGTGCACTATCGAATGAGAATTTATTTTTATTTTTCTCTCTTGGCCGAAATTCTATGTGTATTGAGTAAGATTTTTATTTTTCAAAGCAAACAAAAATCTCTCTCACTCAAGCTTCTTAGTGGCCGAAATTTATCACCTTATATTTATAAGGTGACCGAAATTTCTCCTTCCCAAAATAAGTTTGGCCAAATTCTTTGTGTAGGAAATCTAGGATTGGCCAATTTCCTTACTTGAAAAGGAATTGTGCTTTTCCCTAATTCCTATCAATTTAAGAATCCTAACCCTTATAGGACTAGGGTGGCCGAATTCTTTGTGTGGTATGGAGTGTATGTGGACTTAATACTTACCACATTAGAACTCCTATCACTTAAAAGAATTTCAACCCTAATCCAACGCATAGTATTTTATTTACTGATCAGAAAAAGATTTTGATTTAAACTATTAATTAATTAAATAATTAATTAATTTTCATTTAATCAAAACAATAAAATAAAATAATATATTGGGCTATTTTATTAGCCTTGCCGCCCACACCATATATATATGGGCCTAATATTATTTTTCTTATTTTATTTAATCCATTAGACTATAAATAAAAGAAATAAAAGCCCACATGTGAACCAGACTTATTCTTATTAAAAGAAACAAGCCAACATATCTCATTTTAATATATTAATATAATAGAGCAGCACATTAAATAAATAATAGACATATTATATTCTTAATATATTAAATGCAATTCTAGATGGACCCATAAATTGGTCCGGTAGAATATATCAAGTGATCCATGCAAGTACGTGTGGATTGTGGATCTTGGCGGGCTATCTAAATTTAAGCTTCAATAGACATAACCTAATCACAATCAACAAATGATTCACTTAGGTCCGATCTATTAATTTTAACTCATTCTACTAAAGAGTTAAAATTGAACTCTTAAATAAAGATAGAATAAGGAGATGTTTCTCATTCATACCATAGACAATCTTATAGGAGATGGTGTATCCTCGTGAATAATATCAGTAATCGCCAAGAGCTCATAGACCGCTTATAGCTCTCCAAGTTACCATATTTCCTCATATGACCACATTTTGAACTTGGATATTTTGACTTGTCCAGAAGCCATGTCTTCAATAATCATTATTGAAAACTCAACGTTGAGATTTAATATCCAATACCTCAAAACATCCATATGATGATATTATACTCTCATTTAATAAATGGAGCCACGATGTCCATATCTATAAATGAAGTCCTCTATCGATTAACAAATGAATACCACCAAACTATCGAGGATAGACTATGCTACATAATCGTACTCATTGATAGCTCAAATGATAACACTTGCAACCATAAGTCCATCATTTATCTCAGGATTAAGATTGACTCTCCGATTGTCCTAATAATGAAAAGACTTATATCTAGTGACGGTTCTAGATAAAGTATTTCATTGTGATCCTGTTCAATGCACCCAGTGCATTAGATTCTTTTACTCGAAAACCTTTCGATGATTTTAGACTCATCATAACTCATTTGATCCCACTCAAATGCTAGTAAAAGAATTCTACAACTTTATCAAGATAGAGGTGCCCAACCTTTAACTTAAGTTGTGAACGTTATTCAAGACTAATTAAAGAATTGTGTCTACCTCACACATATCCGGATGTATGAACAATTCTTTATATCTCATAGTCTTTTGACCTTATGATTATTTACCTTGACAAATATAATAATAAATGCTATAAGTATTTCTAAGAATCAGAAAACACTTTATTAATATGAAAAGATTGTCAATTACAATATTACACTCTTGCTATTGAGCATAATCCTAACAGTGGGAGGGTTGTAAGACAACCTGAACGCTATTTAGGTATAGGTGAGGGACAAAGTGTTGTCTCTTCTGATAGTGTGGATGATCCATTGACATTTAAGAATGCAATGGAAGATCCTGATAAAGAGGAATGACTTAAAGCCATGAATTTCGAGATGGAGTCTATGCACTCCAACTCAGTCTGGGATCTGTAGACTTACCGGATGAGGTAAAACTCATTGGATGTAAGTGGATCTATAAGAGAAGGAGAGGAGTAGACGGGAATGTAGAGACCTTCAAAGCAATGCTAGTGGCTAAGGGTTATACCCAGAAATAGGGGGTTGATTATGAAGAGACCTTCTCGCCAGTAGCCATGTTTAAGTCTATTAGGATTCTCTTATACATTGCTGCCTATTTCGATTATGAAATATGGCAAATGGACGTCAAAACTGCATTCTTGAATGGTAATCTTGACGAGGGCATTTATATGATGCAACCAGAGGGATTCGTGTCTTCAGATCAAGAGCAAAAAGTTTACAAGTTGCAAAGGTCCATCTATGAACTTAAGCAAGCATCTAGATCTTGGAACATCAGGTTTGATGATGTGATCAAAACCTATGGCTTTAAGCAGAACGTCGATGAGCCTTGTATCTACAAGCACATCATTGACAAAAGGTAGTTTTCTTGGTTCTATACGTGGACGACATCCTACTCATTGGGAATGATGTGAGAGTGTTATCTAATGTAAAGGGCTGGCTGGCTAGCCAATTCCAAATGAAAGATTTGGGAGAGGCGAGTTATGTTCTAGGGATCCAACTTATAAGGGATCGTAAGAACCAACTCATAGCATTGTCTCAGGCATCGTATATCGACAAAATTCTTGTGCGATTTTCAATGTAGAACTCCAAGAAAGGTAATTTACCTTCTAGGCATGGAGTTCACTTGTCTAAGGAACAGTGTCCTAAAACACCTCAAGAAGTTGAGGATATGAGACGTGTACCCTATGCATCAACAGCAGGTAGTCTCATCTATGTTATGTTATGCACAAGATCGAACATCTGTTATGCAGTGGGAGTAGTCAGCAGGTACCAGTCCAACCCAGGATTGGATCATTGGGTTGCTGTCAAGATTGTTCTCAAGTATCTTAGGAGAACGAGAAACTATATGCTAGTGTATTCCGGACAGGATTTGATCTCGTTTGGGTACATAGATTCTGATTTTCAGCCAGACAAGGATTCTAGGAAATCCACGTCTGGATCAGTTTTCACCCTGGGTGGTAGAGCCATTGTGTAGAGAAGTATTAAGCAATCTTGCGATGCTGACTCCACCATGGAAGCCGAATATGTAGCCGCTTCTGAAGCTGCTAAAGAGACTGTTTGGCTCCGTAAGTTTTTGAGTGATCTGGAAGTTTTTCCAGATCTGAATAAGCCCATCACACTTTATTGTGATACAGTGATACTGTGGCTAATTCCAAAGAACCAAGAAGCCATAAGAGAGGGAAGCATATAGAGAGAAAGTATCATCTCATTAGAGAGATAGTGCAGAGAGGAGATGCGATTGTCACCAAGATAGCCTCACAAGATAATCATGTTGATCCATTTACAAAGACCTTACTGGCTAAAGTGTTTTCGGGTCACCTAAATGGTTTGGGGTTACAAAACATGCCTCACATGCTTTAGTGCAAGTGGGAGATTGTTGAGGTTTATGCCCTAAAGATGTAATTTGTAAATGGATTTATGAAATAAATAAAAAGAAAAGTTCAATTCATTCTTGTTGTGTTGTTTATTTTATAACTTGTGCATATATTAACATCCTAGATTGCCAGATGTAATCTCAAACTGTATATATGAGTGTCATATACGGATAGATACAGTAACAGACGTGCAATCTAAAGAGTCCATAGATAACAAATAAAGATGGGTACTTTATTTGTGGTTAATCTATAGCTGCGGTCCATTCCGTAATGTACGGTGACTCTATCATGAATCATTCATATGAGATATGAGAATGGAGACACCTTGTATGATGTGATCATACAGAACTGGCCATGATCTATATGAATCTCTCACCAAGATCTGTTTACTGATGAGATTTATATATATCAACTAATGATGGCTATATGTGGGTGATCTTAATCCTGAGTGTCTTATCGACTCCTTCAAGTTAGATCGTGGTCTTTGATATACTATGGGTGAGGTCGGATGCAATTCCTGATCAATATACTCCGTATGTTGGGATTACAGTTTGGCTTGTGGCTGGGAAGGTATGTACACAATAGTGGAATCCACTCCTTCTTGTGAGAAGTAGATGGTAGTTCCCTTAATGGTTGATTCAGGGCTTGGACAATATGTGCGCTCTCCTAATTCCGTGAGGAAATAAGATTTATTGTTCATTAGAGAATCAACGGTACTTAAAGGATATATGTAATTAGAGAGGTGTAACGGACATTATGACCCGACTCTAATTATGAACTACTGTGGAGGATCACACCATATGTAATAGCTATATCGAATGACACTGAGTTGTATCAGTCTGTGTAAAAGCGTCTGCAGTTGAGAGAGTGCAGCTTCGGGTTTTTAGTGGAATAACACCGGAGTTAATAATCAAGGAATATTAATTATAGAGTTTAATTAATGATTATGAGGATTATTGGAGCTCAAAATATTGTGGGTCCATTAGGTCTCCTTGCTAGCCCGATCGATTTAGGAAACAATGATCACGGTTAATTAATTGGGTTGTCCAATTAATTGTGTTACGAAAGTGACACATATTTATTTGGGAATTAATTGAATAATGAGATTATTTAATTAATGAATAATAGTGAGTAAATAAATTAAATAATAAGATTATTTAATTATATTATTAATCACTAAATGGAGGGTTTCATTTGTTATTTATTTTAAATAGTGAGATAATGAGATTATCTCATTTATTAAATAAAATAAATTGAAATATATTTGAATTTAAATTGTTTAAATTTAAATATACTTAATATCTTTTTTGATAAATAAAATATAGATTTTATTTTAAAAGATAACGTGAGGTTATTTGAAAATTATAAAAGAGTTTTATATCTTTTAACTAACCTTACCTGATATGCATAGTATTTGTATAGGATACAAATATAGGTGTGCGTGTACGAGTGAAACAAAAAAAGAGTTTAAAAGAGAAAATTTGAGGTGTGGCGAACAAGGGAGCAAAAAGAGTATAATAAAAAAAACGAGAAAAAGAAGTGGTGCAGGCGTGCATCACTAGAACAAAAAAAAGTTATATCTTTTTTTTTTCTTTTTAATAACTAGAATTGTTCTAGTTTTGTTTTCTCTTAGAAGAAATTATTTCATCTTCTTTTCTCTACATCCTCTAAAGTTCCTAAGTATGTAACACGCCCACACGCAACTAACCAATTCCAGGAATAGCTATGAAGATCAGTGGTACAGACCAGGAGCATATCGTAAAGTGAAGGAGTCTCCAAACGTTGGTAAGGTTCTAATTTTTTTTATATTGATTATAATTTCATGTGTTTACATATTGTATGTATTAGTTCCGGAAAAATAATTACGATCTCAAGTTCACTGGTTGCAGATCATTTACGATCTATATTAAAAATTTTAAAACATATTTTCGTTGCGTTATCAGTGAACGGGGTTCCAACAATTGTTGCTCAGTGAACAAAAAGAAATTGTTTCTTCTTTTTCATTCTCTCTGAATCCTCTATTCAAGTTCCTGAGACCGTGACGTGTCCACACGTAGTTATCAGTCCCAGGATATAGCGAGGAAGATCAGTGGTACAGACCAGGAGCATATCGTAAAGTGAAGGAGCCTCCAAACGTTGGTAAGGTTCTAAATTTTTTTTTATATATATTGATTACAATTTCCTGAGTTTACATATTGTATGTATTAGTTCCGAAAAAATAATTACGATCCCAAGTTCACAGGTTCCATATCGTTTATGATCTGTATAAAATTTTTAAAACCTATTTCCGTTGCGTTACCAGTGAACCGAGTTCCAACATGATTGAGTCAGGCGACAGACAAAAAAAAAGGGAAAAGCAAATATTGGAAGAATGTTGATGGGAAGAAGAAGTCAAATTGTGAGGCCACTCTGGAGAAGTACCAAAGCCAAGGCAAATGGAAAACAAAATGGTGTATAATTTGTGATGGTCCTTATCGTGCAATAGATTATCTTATGAATGCGACAATTAATGCATTGGTAAGTTAAGATGTCGATGTGTCATACGATGTTAGCCTAGCGTGAGTGAATCCCATTCAGTTGCTCAATACCATGAGGGTTAATAAGCAAATGAAATACAAACGCTTAATTTATGTGGGTGCATAAGTCAACGGTAGGGATGTACAAGCTATGATTGACACTAAAACGACTAACAACTTTTTAGCTCAATGAGAGATCTACTAGTTGGGGATGAATTTGTCAATCAGCATTATTTCGATTAAGACTGTTAATACCAGGGCAATAGCAATGAGTGATGGGGCAGAAGTGACCTTGAGTTTGAGATCTTTGCTGGATGTGTTATAGGACGAGAGTCTTATGCGGCTTTCTAAGGCTTCTTTGGTGCTCTTATGTAGTTACATATGAAACAAAAAGGTAAAGTTTTGTAAGAGTTCCAAGAAACGTTGGCTATTATGTGTCGTGATAAGACTAATGTATGCAGTGGGTCTTTGGTTGAGCCGGTTGCTCATCTTAGCCTTGTGAAAAATGGTAGAGGTTTCATAGAAGTGTAAGGCTTCATTGTAACAGGTTTATGGATGGAGTTTAAAGATTTTAGGGAAAAAGTAATTTTTATTCTATATGTTCGAATGATTACAATTTTGAATTATATAGACTAACTAGTAGCTAACTTGTAGGACTAATTTACAGCTAAATCACTAACTTGTAGCTAATTACATTTATACAATATCAATTATAGACAGCATCTAGGATTTTACTCCTAGAATTATTCCTAGAATTACTCCTAGGATTCCTAGGATTGCTCATAGGATTTTAACCATAGAATTACTCCTAGAATTTCTCTTAATTGAATCTGTTAGGATTCAGTCAACATTTTCCAACATTCCCCCTCAAGCTGGTTGAACATTCCCCCTCAAGCTGGTTGAAAAATGTCTTCTATGGCCAGCTTGCTACATAACTTGTCAAATTGATTCTTCGGTAAGCCTTTCGTGGGGATGTCTGCCACTGTTGTGGTAGGTAGATAGGCCATACATATTTGTCCACTATCTGTATTTTCTTTGATGAAGTGATTGTCTATCTCCACATGCTTGATTCTATCATGTAGAACATAATTGTGAACAATGGCAATTGCTGACTTGTTGTCACAATATAGCTTTAAGGGAGAGAAAACCTGAACTTTTAAATCTTCAAGAAACCTTTTTATCCAGATTACCTCGCAAATTTTAAAGGCAACTGCTCTAAATTCTGCCTCGACACTACTCCTTGGTACAACCCCCTGTTTTTACTTCACCAAGTCACCAAGTTTCCTCCAACAAAGGTACAGTAGCCGTTTGTAGATCTCATATTTGTTATACTACCAGCCCAATCCGCATTTGTAAAGACTTTAACATGAAAATGACCCTTATTAGCAAATAGTAGTCCTTTCCCGGGTGTCCCTTTTAGATATCTCATGATTCTTAAGGCTGCCTTATTGTGTTTTAGTCTTGGTGAATGCATGAATTGACTTACCATGTTGACTGCAAATGAGATGTCAGGTTGAGTGTGAGCTAAGTAGATTAGTTTGCCTACTAACCTCTGATATTGTTCTCTGTCTGCTCTACCTTCTAGTTTAGCTGCCTCAAGTTTCAGATTTGGTTCTATTGGAATTTCTACAGCCTTGCAGCCTATCATCCTAGTCTCTTCCAGTAAATATAGGATGCATTTTCTCTAGGAAAGAAAAATTCCGCTCTTGAACCTAGCAAACTTCATCCTAAAAAGTATTTTAAGTCAGCTAAATCTTTGACTTCAAACTCTTAAGCCAGTAGCTCTTTTAGTCTTCTTATTTCCTCAACATCATCTTCAGTCATGATGATGTCATCGACATAGACAATTAGAATAACCTTCTTACCTCCACTTGAATGTTTAAAGAAGAGTGTATGGTCCCTTTTGTCTTTGGCTGTACCCAAATCTTCTCACAACCTTTCTAAACCTCTCGAACCAGGCTTTATGTGATTGCTTCAATCCATACAAGGATTTTATTGACCTACACACTTTACCATTCCAAAATTCTCCCTCAAACGTAGGTGGAGGGTTCATGAAGACCTCTTATTCCAGATTGCCGTTAAAAAAATCACTTTTTATATCTAGCTGGTGTAATAACCAGCCTAGGTTTACTACAACGGATAAGTGGATTCAGATAGTGTTGATCTTGGCCACATGTGCAAAAGTCTCATAATAATCAAGGCCATAAGTTTAAGTGAAACCTTTAGGAACAAGACAAGCTTTGTGTCTTTCTAAGGACTTATTAGCTCTACATTTATTTGTGAAAACACATTTACATCCCACAGGTTTCTTCCCTTTTTAGTAACTCGTCAACAACCCAGGTTTTATTTTTGGCTAGTGCATTCATTTCTTCTGTAACATCTACTTTTTAGTTTGGGTGTCCTAGGTCTTCTTGTATGTTCCTAGGGATGAATAGGTGGGAGATTTTTGAAGTAAAAGCTTTGTAAATTTTGGATAGTCTGTGATAGGATAGGTAATTGGCTATAGGATGTGTGGTACACTTTCAGATACCTTTCCTACTGCCTATGGAAATGTCAAGATTAGTAAAACTATCAAGGTTTGTAGGATTTTTAACAGGTTAGATAAGGTCTTTAATAGATTTGGAAGCAGAAGGAAGATGAGTGACAAAGACATGTTGAGTAGTAGAGATAGGTTGAGAATCAGAAGTATTACCTAGTTTATGCTTATCCGGAAGAGGATTGGGATCAGACCTTGGGAATGCTAACTGGTCTTGTACCATGAGAGGTTGTTCTCTATTAGCATGAGACTTACGTATAGTATAAACCTGTAAACTCTGTTGTAGGATGATTATCCTGATTAGGATTCTCATCATGTAATGTCTCTCCCCCTAGACTAGAATCAGTAAGATCTGGCACCATATCAGTTCCTAATTGTTGGTCATAACCCTTGTTTCCTTTTCAAAAACAAACTTTTTATAAAAAAAATTTGGATAACTATTAGGAAAGAAAGAATTTGGTAAAACTGAATTATTATTGGTTTCCAAAACTAGAATAGTGTCCAAAAAATGTTCAAACTCATTTTTATTTCCATTCTACCCCTAAAGATGAGTTTTAAAGAAAAAATGTATTTGTTCAAAAAAAGACGAATCCATGCTAATATGGTTTTTTTTGTAAGGGGATTAAAACACTTATACCCCCTTTTATTAGAAGGATAGCCAATGAAAACACATTTTTTAGCTCTAGCATCAAGTGTAGGCCGAAGTAAGTCTGGTATTTGCACAAAAATAGTGTTTCCAAAAACTTTAAAGGGAAGATCAGAACTTAATCTATTAGTAAAGAAAATTTGTGTAAAACAATGTAGAGGTGTCTTCTGATTTAAGATATGTGAGGATACCCTATTAATGAGGTATGCAGCCATTAGAAAAGGGTCCCAACCCCTCTAGATATTTGGGGACATGGATTGAAAGCATGAGAGCCCTACTCACTTATAAAAGATGGCGATTTTTTCTTTCCACAACCCTATTTTGTTAGGGTGTATGGTGGCACGTAAATTGATGTTGAACTCATTTTTATTTTAAAAAAATTCCCAAGATATTGGTTAAAATATTATGTGCCATTATCACTTCTTAAAATACTGATTTTAGTATGAAGTTAAGTTTCAACTAGAGTATAAAACTCTTGAAATAGGTTTTCGACTTCAGATTTGGAGTTCATCAAATAGAGCCAATACAATCTAGTATGGTCATCAATAAAATTAACAAACCAACGTTTTCCATTTAGAGTAGGAATTTTAGACAGCTCCCAAACATCACTATGTATTAAAATAGAAGGGCGTTGATGTTGGGGTTTTTGCCCTAAAGCTTGTAATATGTAAATGTAATTTGAACATAAATAAAAGAAGTAGTATATTCATTCATTTTGTGTCATACTTTATATAACATGTGCACTTTACATCCAAAATTGCCGGATGTAATTTCGAACTGAGTATATGAGTGTCATATATAGATGGATTCAGTTTGAAACGAGCAATTTAAAGAGTCCGTAGATAGCAAATAAAGCTGGGTACTTTATTTGTGGTTAGTCTACAGCTGCGGTCCATTTCGTAGTGTACGGTGATCCTATCCTGGATCATTCATACGTAGATATGAGAATGGAGGCACCTTGTATGATGTGATCATATAGGACTGGGCCATGATCTATATGAATCTCTCACTAAGATCCGTTTAACGATAAGATTCACATATATCAGCTTATGATGGCTATATGTGGATGATCTTAATCCTGAGTGTCTTATCGACTCCTTCAGGTTAGATCGTGGTCTTTGATAGACCATGGGTGAGGTCGGAGTTGCATTCCCGATCAATATACTCCGTATGTTGGGATCGCGGTTTGGCTTGTGGCTGGGAAGGTTTGTACACAATAGTGGAATCCACTCCTTCTTGTGAGAAGTAGATGGTAGTTCCCTTAAGGGTTGATTCGGGGCTTGAACAATATGAGCGCTCTCCTAATTCCTTAAGGAATGTAGGATTTATTGTTCATTAGAGAATCAATGGTACTTAATGGAAAAATATGATTAGAGGGGTATAACGGACATTATGACCCAGCTCTAATTATGAACTACTTGTGGAGGATTATACCATATGTAATAGCTATATCGATGGACACCGAGAGTTATTGGTTTGTGTAAAAACGTCTACAGTTGAGAGAGTGCAGCTTCGGGTTTTTAGTGGAATAACACCGAAGTTAATAATCATGAAATATTAATTAAAGAGTTTAATTAATAATTTCTAAGGATTATTGGAGCTCAAAATACTGTGGGTCCATTAGGTCCCCTTGCTAGCCCGATCGATTTAGGTAACAAGGGTCACAGTTAATTAATTGGATTGTCCAATTAATTGTGTTACGAAAGTGACACGTATTTATTCCGGAATTAATTGAATAATGAGATTATTTAATTAATGAATAATGATGATTAAATAAATTAAATAATAAGATTATTTAATTATGTTGTTAATCACTAAATTGAGGGTGTTAGTTGATATTTGATTTTGAATAAAATAAGATAATATGATTATTTTATTTTATTAAATTAAATATTTGAAATTGAATTTAAAATGTTTGAATTCAAAAATAAATATTTAATTAATTTTAAAAGGATATAAGATATATTTTTTGAATAGTTTTAAAAATCAAATAAGATTTTGGTTTGTTTTTGAATATATATGAGATATATATTTTTAATTAAAAATAATAATAACCGAATGTCGGTTTATATATATGAGATAGATATATATATATTTTTAATGAACAAAAGGAGAGTGAACCGAATTATCAAAGAAAACTAACAAAACAAAAACTAGATGAAAGTCATCGTGAATGAGAAACATACACAGCAAACAGCAAAAGCAAACAAAAGAGAATAAGTTAGGGTGTGGTGAGACCACAAAATACTGCACTTCTAGAGTTTGTTTTTTTCTGTGTGTATTCTTCTCTTCTTCCTCCATACAGGTCCTGAATATCGTGACGCGCCCACACGCTGTTACCAGTTCCGGGAGATAGCGAGGAAGATCACGTGGTTCAAATCAGGAGCAGTTCGTATCAAAGTGAAGGAGCCTCCTACGTAGGTATGAAAAATCTTCACTTTAATATTGCATTTGATTATTACTGTACAAATGGGTTAATTTAATGATTGCATTAAAAATTTTAAAACCTTCCGCTGCGCAATCTGTAACCCTAGGTTCCAACAATTGAAGCCCTATAGGGTTTGAAGGCATACGGCTTGTGAGTACTTTTAGAAAAATAGCAAATATCACAATGAATTTGAGAAGGAGATAAATTTTGAAATAAAGTCGGAAAAAAGTGTTTTAAAAAAGAAAAATTTGGGTGTCTTAATCTAAAATGCTAGATCATTATCCATTTTTTTACATGCAGAGAATGTACATCACTGTTTAAAACAAAAGCCGACTTATTTGGACAGTCTCGAAAATAATAGTGCATATCTTGTATCTTAGAACTGCCAATCATCGTCCCCGAAGTCTACTCCTAAAACTCACAGAATGTTGGAAAAAAAAACAATTGAACAATTAGAGTCAAAAGAGAGTTTACTAACTGACAATAAATTACAAGAGAGATTAGGGACATGTATGACAGATTTAAGAGTGATATTGTCAGAAATTTTGACAGAACCTGTTCCAACAATGGGTGACAAACTGTCATCGGCAATTTGGACCTTTTTGTTGCAAAAATAGGGTGAATATGTATCGAAAAAAGATGAGACACTTGTCATATGGTCTGATGCAACGGAGTCGATGACCGATGTTCCCATATTACCTTGCATTTTTTCCTGTAGCAGAACCTCTTTATTGACTTAAGTTCTAGGGAAGCAACCATTCCTACCCTTTCCCAGTAGCCTTTCTGAAGAGGGTCCATACAGGAAAGAAGTCACAGCGACGAGTAACTGCCCACTAGAATGAAAGCAGTGAAAGTTTTCGTGTCCTAAGTAATATGGATTTTTGCAAAGATCAAAAAGGTTTTGAGACTTTTTCTACTGCACTTGAAACTTTTTGAGACTTTGCTTAACGACAAGACGACGATCATTGGTTGCAGCAGGTCGAGTGGTACCTGATGAGCTACAATCGTCACAAAGCCAATATCATATTTGTAGTTGATAGGGGGATGAGGGGGCCCTGGTAGAAACATAGTTCTAACTATCTCGCTACGAGGACTACAAATGGTTGTGGGGCCGGACATATAATGTGGAGGCTTACCCGGGCAGGAAACCCAGGTGACTGTGAGCGAAAGCGACGGTGGCTCCAAACCTTAGGGAATGAGAGGTTTGGGAGGAACTTTAGGATATTTCGTTATTTGATTTTAGGTGAGGAAGTCAAGTAGCTAGTAGAAAGATTACCTGGTTGGGCAAGAGAAGCAGTAATAGAATTAGTTACCGAGTTATCACTTGGGATCTCCAGTAAGTGGTCAATAGTTTTCCCAAACGTCTCAATTAACGCTAGATTATGTCTGAATGCCTTTTGTGGTACTGTCAACTCCTGAAACTGGATGGGCCACTTCTTATCACTATCAAACTCTACTTGTATATAACACTAGTTAGTTCCATCACCGATCAGCATCCTACCCAAATGTGGTGTAAGGGTGACTATGTTGGGCATAAAAAAGTCCATCTCAAGAATACACTCAATATTATCCAATGGTAGGACCAGCATGGTACATGCACAACTTCATCGACCAATCCGAGCATATCTAGTAAACCAACCACAGGTGCAGGTTCACCATCCGCGTATTGAATCATGCCAAAGTAAGGCTGTGGCTGGATACCTAACAGGTCTACCACCATTTTCGCCAAAAGATTTCTTGAGGAACCAATATCCAATAACACCGTGAGGAGTTCTTCATTGATTTTGTTAGGATTATGCTTAATAGCAAGAGTGTAATATTGTATTTGACAATCTTTTCATATTAATAAAGTGATTTCTGTTTTAACAAATCTTATAGCATTTATAGTTTTGTTATTATAATTGTCAAAAGTGAATAATCATAAGGTCAAAAGACTATGAGAAATGAAGAATTGTTCGCACATCTGGATATATATGAGGTAGAAACAATTCTTTAGTTAGTCTTGAACAATATTCACAACTTAAGATAAATGTTAGACGCCTTTACCTTGTTAAAGTTGTAGATTTTTTTGCTAGCATTTGAGTGGGATCAAATGTGTTATGATGAGTCTAAAATCATCAAAGTGTGGTGTCTTTGGGCAAAAGAATCTAATGCACTAGGTGCATTGAGTAGGATTACAGTGAAATACTTTATCTAGAACCGTCAGTGGATAAAAGTTTTCACTTGAGGACAATCAGAAAATCTATCTTAATCCTGAGATAAATGATGGACTTATGGTTGCAAGTGTTATCATTTGAGCTATCAATGAGTACGATTATATAGCATAGTCTATCCTCGATAGTTTGGTGGTATTCATTTGTTAATCGATATAAGACTTCATTTATAGAAATGGACACCGTGGCTCCATTTATTAAATGAGAGTATAATATTATCAAATGGATGTTTTGAGGTATTGGATATTAAATCTTAACGTTGAGTTTTCAATAGTGTCTGTTGAAATATGGCTTCCGGACAAGTCAAAATATCCAAGTTCAAAACATGGTCATATCAGCAAATATGGTAACTATGAGAGCTATAGGCGGTCTATGAGCTCTTGGCGATTACTGATATTATTCACGAGGATACATTATCTTCAATAATATTGTCTAGGGTATGAATGAGAAACATATACTTATTCTATCTTTATTTAAGAGTTCAATTTTAGTTCTTTAGTGGAATGAACTAAAATTAATAAATCGAACCTAAGTGAATCATTTGTTGATTGTGATTAAGTTGTGTCTATTGGAGCGTAAATTTAGATAGCCCGCCAAGATCCCCAATCCACATGGACTTGTATGGATTACTTGATATATTCTACCAGACTAATTATGGGTCAATCTAGAATTGTATTAAGGCATGTGGACTTGTTTCTTTTAGTAAGAATGAGCATAGTTCACATGTGGGCCTTTAATTAAGGTCCAATGGATTTAATAAAATAGGAAAAACAATATATATGCCCATATATGGACTTGGGCGGCAAGGCTAAATATAATAGCCTATTATATTATTTTTTTATTTTTTTATTTAATTAAATGGAAATTAATTAATTGATTGATTAATTATTTAATTAAGAATTAAAATCTTTTTCTGACTAGGAAATATGTTTCTTAGTATTATACTATTGTTGGTAGTATAATAAATATTAAAGACTTTATTTGGGAAGAAGATAAATAAGATAAATAAAAAGGAATTTATTTATCTTGTCAAATTAGGAAGTCTTTGATATAGTCACAAGTACTCTAAAGAGTTGGATTAGGGTTTGAATTCAAAAAGATTGATAAGAATTTTTTATGGAAATACAAATCCCTTTTGGTAGAGGATTTCGGTCATTAGCTAAAAGACTATCAAGGAATTTGGCCAACCCTAAAATCAAAGGAAAGGGATTTTCGGCCAACCCTAAATAGTTTAGGGCAAGAATTTCGGCCACTATATATAACATATAGTGAAATTCGGGCAAAACCCTAAGGCTTGTTTGAGAGTTATTTTTCTTTAGCTTGAAAAATAGAATCCATCTCGTAGATTAGTGTGAGAATTCGGCCAAGAGGAAAAGAGAGAAGAGAACGTTTTATTTCGATAGTGCACTAGTAGCTTTTATATCAAAAGGCTTTGTGTATAATTTCAAATTAGGTTTATGCGAATTTCGATCAAGAGATTGAGAATTCAAAAGTGACCGGAACGTTCTTTGTTATCTTTTGGAAGTTTTTGGGACTAACGAAAAAGAAAGTTTTTTTTTTTGTTATCCATCCTTAGGTACACAATTCAAAGAAAAGGAGACCACGCTCCTAGGTGATTCACGTTCGTGATTAGATTGGAAGTTCTTGCTGAATATCACTGACGCAACTTCAAATCTGGTTCACGCTACAAAGGTACGATATACTTTTTATATATCAATTAATCAAAGGGTTAAGGTTTTCTTCTTTAAAGGAATTTTTTTTAAATATACTAAAACTATTTTAGTCTCGCTTTTGCTTCGTGCACGCGTTTTTTCCCTACAGATTTCCATGACGACCCATATTAATCCTGAATTTGGATAGCTTGGGTATGCAGAAATAGACATGGAGGTAATTTCCGACATGTGAAGGAGAAAGGAAAACAGTAACAATACCGAAGGATTGCTGTATGGACAAGAAAATAAATCCTTGGGTCGCTATGAATCAGAGTTGGCCAAGGTTTCAGAGTTGGAACCAGGCTCTGATGCCATAAAGATTTTAGGGAAAAAGTAATTTTTATTCTATATATTCGAATGATTACAATTTTGAATTATATAGACTAACTAGTAGCTAACTTGTATGACTAATTTACAAATAAATCCCTAACGTGTGGCTAATTACATTATACAAAATCAATTATGGATACCATATAGGATTTTACTCCTAGAATTAATCCTAGAATTACTTCTAGGATTCATAAGATTACTTATAGGATTTTAATTCTAGAATTACTCCCAGAATTCTTCTTAACTGAATCTGCTAGGATTCAACCAACACTTTCCAACAGAGTCCAATAGTGTTTGGACAACCTTTCAACGAGAATGTTGGCTACTTTAAGTGGGCGAGGTTTGTTAAACCGCCAAAATGAGCATACACGGTGATGCCTATGAAAGAGCTTGGTAGGGAGTCGTCAAGTTAAAGACAAGGCATGTTAGGTGGTATTACATTGGGAAGTGATTCTTGTTGCTAACTTCTGTGGGTTGACATTGTGTCGGCAGATTGTATGATGCTTATAGGCTTGGTGGGATGTCATCACGCTAAACTTAAGGCATGTTGGGTGGCGTGACCTTGGACAACGTTGGTTTGTACTAGCTATGTTTAGGCGTTGGTTTAATTATTTAGGCGTTGTTTGTTATCGTGATTGGTTTGCATAGCAGTGTGCAATGGTTGGGACATGAGCACGGTAGTGGATTGTGTGATAGGGCAAGCCTATGGGTTGTATGCTGGGCAAAAATATTTGGTTGTATGTTGCGTGTTGGTTGCTAGGTTGTGAATTATATGCACATACAGGTGCACATATGTGACCATGTGAATGTGTACATGTGTGGGAAGGTTACATATGGTATGTGTGGACCAAGTCAAGTGCAGTTGGAGAATTAGAGGTGTTGTGGATAGTGGTAATGACGAAATAGTTGTTTTTAACTAAGGTATGCTTGGCATACTTATAGACTTTGCTTGTGATGCACTCCGAGCATACCTCTAATCTACTGGTGCTATTAAAACTAAATGGAATAAAAATGGAGTGCGGGAGTCTAAATAACCCTTTGCAAGTGTATGAATCGCTGATGAGTATAGCGGACACAAGTAAAGGTTTCATTCCCACAAGGAACTTGAAACTTATTCTATTGTGATGGATCTAGTATAATTCACCTAAAATTAATCTAATGAGAATTCGCTTGTAATTTGCTTAGTTTAAAGATTCTAAATATATGCTAAGGAGATAATGATGCAATATACTAATAACAAAGTTCATAACCTATTTCCTATCACTAAAAATCTATATGCAAGAGTTTCAAGTATAAACTACTCAAGATTGGTCAACCAAGAGATAAATCTACCTTTCATACATAACAAATCATGCTTAGATATTAAGTAAAGTTCATACCCAATAACTAACATGTGAATATATCAAGCATAAGTGCAAACTCGAAATAGATACAAGATATAATAGATCATTACTAAAAGTGTTCACATATATACATTCACTAAATCCTCAACAAAAAGGATTTAGCCACTCATTATCAAATAAATACTAGTAAAGAAAAGAGAAAGATAAAGAAAGCTCATGGTGTTCTTGATGCTCTCCTCTAGCTTGCTCAATAAAACCTTGCTTGAATGACAAGAATAGATTTACTTACCACTAAGTAGAAAACTCTACTTCTAAATTAAGTAAACTAAAGTGTTTAATCTAAAGTACAAGTGAGTGATTCTTGAAAAATGTGTTTTTAACTCTAGCTACAAAGTTCTTACGCTAATACTTTCTCTAACACTTTTCACACACACTTCAACACACTTTTCTGGAAAGAAAAAGGTGTTTATATAATGGGAAAAACTTTTAGATGAAACTCACTTGTAGAGTGACGTGTAAAGTCTTTTGCGACCGTGAACTGCGACTTGGATCTCGCAGTCTCAACTCGCAGTTAAGTCAGTTCAATATCTGTTAGGCCATTCTGCGGGTTGAAACTTGCAGATCTTCTTTCGTGGTTTCTCTGAGACTTAACTCTGCGACGTCAACGTCGTAGTAGATGCTCGCAGTGTCTTCTGGTGCTGATCTGCGTGATATTTCTGTAAGGATAATCTCGCATTCTTTACTCGCAATCTTTTCTGGAACTGAACTGCTAGATAGAACTCGCAGTAGGTCGTCGCAGGAAAATATCTGGTTTGGCTGCTAGTTTTGACTCGCAGTGGGATCTCGCAGTGACTTCTGCCGTTGATCTGCTGCCTGTTTCTGCAAGTTGTAACTCGCAATGGTAACTCGCAGTTCCATCTTGCTAGGCTAGTCTCGCAACTCTTCATGACAAGGTCTTCTGGACATGATCTGTGACTTGGTTCTGCGAGGTGTAACTCGCAAATGTCTCCAAAAATGCAATTTACTTTGTTTCCTTCCCTAATCTTCATTAAGTCCTAAATTTCATCTGAATAACAAAAATATCTACAAAGGACTCAAAGATATAGTTAAAAACACATAAATGTCCGATAAACGGACACAAAATAGATGAATTAAACGCTAAAAATATGTACAAATGTACAATTTGAGAGCGATCAGCTTCTTACCATGATTAATGTGGCTTGGTAAGGTGCAACAGTTAGGGTATGAGCAATGCAGTAGGATGTATGATGGGGCAAGATAGTGGGCATTATGCTGGGGAAGGCAATTGGTTGTATGATGGGGCAAAACAGTTAGATGTATTATGTGTGTTGGTATTTGACTATGAGTTTTTTGCACATGTGCATGCGGATGAGGGTTTGCACGTGTGACACAGTTATATGTGGAATTTGTGGACTAAGTCAAGGGATGGTTGAACATAAATAGTGGATATGTGGATAATGGCAGTTACCAAACAGTTATGTTGAATGAGACATACTGACTAAGTCATATTGACATGTTGTAAGCTGGTTGGTGCTAGCAAGACTTAGCAATTAAGGTCTTTAATTGCAATGTTTTTTGTATAGGTTGCTGATTGGTGCCATCAAGGCCTTGACAGTTGAGGCTTTCAACTTATTATAAAATGTGCACCATTATAGTCTATAAATAAACTATGTGAATAAGTAGAGACAATAAAAGTTTTTTTGGTCCTACAGAGGGCATTAAATTCTTAATTATTTGACAAATTAAGTAGATTGTGTAGGGAAAAGGGCTCATGTGGTTAGACTTTTGTTTCACAGACAAGAGAAAGATAAAATGAAAAAAAAAGAAATTAATAGAAAGCATAATAATATATATTTTTTAGAATTTTTCATTCTCCATTCTCAATATAACAGTACATGTATTCATAGGGAATGAGATGTTCTTTAACATGGGTGATTGGAGGGTACCAGCTTTTATGATTTTCTGAGTCTCATTCATACATTAATTTACTATTTGTTATTTTATGTGGTAAATGACATTTTTGTCTTTACATTTCCCTCCCTCCTATTTTTATCTTTAGGAAAAAAAAAACCCGATGACATGTGTCTATACCACACCGTCATTCTTGTCTTTCACGTTTTATTCCTTTTGCTTTTTCAATATTCCTCTCTTTCCACTTTTTATTATTATTCTTATCCATTTGTATCGCCGGTTTAGCTGTCAACCTGTCGCGGCTAGAACTCGTAGGGCCCTTGTTAATGAGTTAGAAAAATTGAGAAAAGAACTTTTTATCACTAAGGAGGTTACCCATCGCTTTTTTGATTCTGCACATGATGTAGGGTAGGTTACTAGTTGTATGTCAGATGAACTTATTTTATCATGTAGCCACCTTACAGCTCTCTCCTTTTTGCTTCATCCCACTCTACATTATTTTCTCCATCTTTCTCACTTAGCACCTATGTAAATTAATCTTAATGATTTGAGAATCTTGTTCATTGGATTGGCTTTTAACACTTTCGGTTCTCTAAAGTGAGTGGCTATATCCTTAAGAGAAATCCTCCATTTTTATTCTTTGAAGAAATGACGAAACTCTGAGCATGTCTACAATCTTTTCCTTTATTTTTTTTGGTATTGAGCATGTGAAAGGGGTGCTGGATTCCGAAAGTTACTGATGCAATAACCCTATTATTGTTAGGGGAAATGGTGAGAAATGTCACTTTTTTGTCTCGCTGTTGCACCAACGTCACCGGTTTAATAACTTATGTTTAAAAGGCACCTATTTTGGTGAACTACCAAAATTGCCCTTAAATAATCAATTTTTAATTGTCTCTGTACTTCCATCTCCACACTTGAAACACTGAAGGCAGGAACTCCTCTCTTTCTCTCTCTACAATAAATTTCAAAACTACTCAACGTTCTTCAGTAAGCACAACAAGGTAATATGTTTGTCTGAAATACTGTTTTGTATCCTTCATTTTTAAAAAACATTCCTTTTGTAAACATGAAACTGGTTTTGTCAATATTGAATCTGTGAAATTTGAATCTCAGATGCTGTTAATAAAAAGCTCGGAGCCTGTTTGAAAAAGCTCGGAGCCTTTGAAAGTGCTCGGAGCCTGTTTGAAAAAGCTCGAGCCTTTGGACAAAAGGCTCGAGCCTTTAGAAAACAAGCTCGGAGACTTGAAAAAAGCTCGAAACTTTGTAAAATAGCTCGAGCCTTTAAAAAACAAGCTCGGGACTTTGTAAAAACGCTCGGGACTTTTGTAAAAAAGCTCGGGACTTTTGTAAAATAGCTCGGGACTTTAGAAAACAAGCTCTGGACTTTGTAAAAACGCTCTGGACTTTTGTAAAAAAGCTCGGGACTTTGTAAAAACGCTCGGGACTTTTGTAAAAAAGCTCGGGACTTTGTAAAATAGCTCGGGACTTTGTAAAAAAGCTCGGGACTTTGTAAAATAGCTCGGGACTTTGTAAAATAGCTTTTTCCGAGCTTTTTCATAAAAGCTCCGAGCTTTTTCATCCGAGCTTTTTCATGAACTGCCCGAGATTTTTCATGAATTGATCTGCCCGAGCTTTTTGCACAAGGCTCCGAGCTTTTTCCGAGCTTTTTCATGAAAGCTCCGAGCTTTTTTATGAAAGCTCCGAGCTTTTTTATCCGAGCTTTTTCATGAACTGTCCGAGATTTTTCATGAATTGCTCGGCCCGAGCTTTTTCCATAAGGCTCTGAGCTTTTTCATAAAAGCTCCGAGCTTTTTCATGAACACTAAAAAAAAGCTCTGGGGGCGCTGCCCCCTGCCCCCCCCCCCCCCCCCCCCCCCGCGAGCTGACCGGGCAGCTCGACCACCGCGAGCTCGGCGGGGAGCTCGACCCCCGAATGCATCTGCATAGCGCCACTCCGTCACCGTTAAAGTGATTGCCTGAGTTTCAACCGGACTTTCTCTCTCTACTTCACAACTTTGTCACTGTAACCTGAATGAAAGAAAGCTGATGGGAACAACAATTGAGGGTATTTTTGTCCGTTCACCATAATAGGTGCCTTTTAAACATAAGTTATTAAAGCAGTGACATTGTTGAAATACCACCTCCAAAAAGTGCTATTTATTTTTTGACCCCCTTATTGTTAGGGCCAAATGGTTCCATTAGGTGATGTCTTGCTACAAGATACCACAAAGCTTTGAGACTTCAAGTGACATTTCCTTTTTTATATACATATTATATATATATATATATATATATATATATATAACCATGTGGTCATGGGCTCGATTTCCTTTTATATATACATATAGTTTAACTTGTTGTGAGTGGCTTGTTGCTTGTGTTGGCCTTTGTGTGCAGTGTTGTGTGTTGTTGCTACCGGCGTTGCGTTGGGATCGAACTCTTGTGAACACTCTAAGAGTGGTGTGTTGTGGGTTGCCTGACTAAGAATTTTTTTTTTTCGTGCCA